>CAKOHB010000040.1:1450939-2050939 GCA_934046635.1 Buathra laborator
GCGTTACCCAAATGGACGCAAACGAGAAGAAAATATCCAGGGATGCTCATACCTCGCCGATGGAAATCGTAGCAATTGCCACGGTAGATGTGTCGGAAGAGGAGGAGGAGGAGTACGCTACGCCAAAGAGGAGGCGAATAGCTGCGGCGATTAAAAAGAAGAAGCCTACGTCACCATCGCCTCAGGTTAAAGATGCTAAGAAGAAGAAGGATCAACCGGATACTTTGCCTTCTACCAGCGGACGGACAAAACCTGCCCCGGAATTCATGGATTGGCAGAAGGTGCAGCGGGGCAAGCCTCGAAAGCAACGAAACGTGCCGACACTCCCAAATGCCCTGGTAATTCAGAAGACGGGTGAGTTGAGCTACCCGGAGATCCTGAGTCGTGTAAAGAAAAATGCCGACCTCAAAGAGGTTGGAAATTGCGTGGAGAAATTGCGAAGGACGAAAGCAGGAGAGCTGCTCATCGTCCTCGGTAACGAATACGCAGGGAGAGCAGCCGAGTTCCAAACAGCAGTCGCAAAAGTCCTCGGAGAAAATGCAACCGTTAAGAGCAAAATCTAGGAAGCGGAACTCGAGGTCAGGGACCTGGATGAGACAACAACTAAAGAGGAAGTCCTAGAAGCGCTCCAACGCGAGCTCGGTGAGGATGGTATTACTCTGGAGGGGGTTCGATCGCTACGCAAAGCGTATGGTGGCACTCTGACTGCACTTGTCAGGCTTCCAGCAGTTACGGCTAAGAGGATTAGTGACAAGGGCAAAATTCGCATAGGATGGGTCGTGTGCCGAATCCGTTCGGTGACTAGACCCACTAAATGCTTTAAGTGCTGGAACTTCGGTCATCTGGCACGGAGCTGTGAGAGTAGTGTCGACAGATCGGAATGCTGTATGAAATGTGGTAAAGAGGGTCACAAGATAGACAAGTGCAAGGGAGAAGCTCACTGCGTCTTGTGTGGCGAGAAAGGCAGCAGCAAGGAGACGGCAGCTCACATTGCTGGCAGCAGTCGTTGTCCAGCCTACGGACAGGCAATTTAGAGGCAAACCAGGCGACGAATATGAAGGTCCTTCAACTGAATCTCTACCATTGTGAGGCTGCGCACGATTTGCTAAAACAGACCTTGCGCGAGGTAAAGCCTGACGTGGTGATGATATCAGAACCATATCACCACCGAGCAACGCAACTCTGGGAAACGGACGCGACCGGAAAGGCTGCTCTATGGTCTTGTGCAGGGTAGCCTTTTCAGGAAGCGGTGAAGGGAGATAACAAGGGATTCGTAAAAGCCAGAATCAAGGGAGTCCACTTCTACAGCTGCTACGCCGCTCCTAGTCTGTCGATCGATGAGTTTAAGAACTTTCTTGACAGACTTGTTAAGGACGCCAGCGAGTATAACCCCGTGGCCATTGCCTGATTGTCATCCTTGACATCAAGAACGCCTTCAACTCTGCGAGATGGGACTGCACCTTGGGGGCAATGGAAGCAATCTCGGGGAAGAGATACAACGGAAGGTCGAAGGGGTATTCCCTGATTGTCACCCTTGACATCAAGAACGCCTTCAACTCTGCGAGATGGGACTGCACCTTGGGGGCAATGGAGCGGATGAACGTCCCACGGTACCTCCGGAAAATAGTGACAAACTATTTTAGCGAACGGTACCTCGCAAATGACACGGTAGAAGGACCACGACAATACAGGGTCACCGGAGGAGTTCCGCAAGGCTCGGTCCTTGGGCCTCTCCTGTGGATCACCTTGTATAACGCGCTCCTGAGTCTGGAACTACCGAAAGGTGTGAAACTCGTCGGATTCGCCGATAACCTAGCGCTGGTAATCACAGGAAAACTCCTAGAGGTGATCAGAATGCTATTTGAAAAATCATTCACGAAGATTCGCGAATGACTACGGTCAGTCAGCCTACAGCTCGCTGAACACAAGACTGAGTCAGTGCTCGTGACGAGCAGAAAAGTGGTGGAGACCATCACCATCACAGTGACTGTGAGATCACTTCACAGCCGTTCCTACGGTACCTGGGACTGATAATTGACGCGAAGCTGAGCTTCAAGGAGCAAATCAACCAACTGAGCTGCAAAGCGTCTGGAGTGGTGACAACACTTTCACGTCTTATGCCGAACGTTGGTGGCCCCAGACAAAAAAGAAGAATGCTGCTATCATCAGTGATGACTTCAGTGCTCACTTTTGGTGTTGCTATATGGGCCGACGCATTGAAAATCCAGGAGTACCGGAGGAAGGCAGCGGCGGTGTGCCGCATCAGCGCTCTGAGGGTCGCCTGTGCTTTTCGCACAGTGTCCGAAGATACAATTAATGTCATAGCGGGAATGCTGCCCATCGAAGTGCTGGCAGAAGAACGGAAAACTCTGTACCAGCAAAGAGCTACTGTAGTACTAGGCCGGGAGGAGGCAAAGCGTACAGCGAGAGGTGAAAGTCTGCGCCGATGGCAGAGAATCTGGGACACCTCCACCAAAGGACGGTGGACCTACAGATTGATACCGCGAGTAGAGAATTGGGCGAACCGCCGGCACGGGGAACTTAATTACTATCTCACCCAGGTGCTTTCTGGTCATGGATGTTTTCGGGAGTATCTACACAAGTTTAGCTATGAAGATTCACCGGAGCGTGCAGCCTGCAAAGGAGTAAACGAGAATGCGGAACATGTTCTTTTTCATTGTCCGCGATTTAGCGAGTCTCGAGGAGTCCTGGAAGAGTTGCTAAATGTATACTTAGCGCCAGAAGACATAGTAGAACTAATGATTATATTGACTACAGCGTGGGATGCGATCAGCGCCTTCGCAACTAAGGTCATGAAGGAGTTACGCCTCGCCGAACGCGAAAGAAATAACATCGAGACACCAAGAGAACCGGGAAATGGCACGGGCTCCTGAGCTGCGGCTAAGGACCGAGGATGCAAGAACACTTGGCACATCTAATGAATAGCTGCGGCTACGGTCTCTCCCGCGAAGTAATACGTAACAGTGGTTCCGCGGGAAAAGTAAAAGACCAAAGATGAGAGGTTGGAGTTTTAATTGGTGCGAATCCAACACACGGGGAAGCTACATTTCTCCATGGTGCATAATGCATTGGTGCATAATGCATGCATTGCCGCACACCTGCCATCCACCCACCCACCACCCCATACCCCCTCCTCCCACTTAACACGCCTCGAACCGCCGCTGACCGAGCGCTTGGTTCAATACGCCCCGGGTGGGTTAGAACCCGCCTTTCATATCTACTCCCTTGACCATAAACTGCAAGAATTTAAGCCCAGACAATATAGCAAGTAACTCTCTGTCTTACGTACTATGATTCATTTGAGTCGGAGAAAGCTTTTTGGAGTAAAACCCGAGCGGTTCCCATTTTCCATCGTAGTATTGCTCAAGAACGGCTCCCATTGCAGAATCAGACGCATCCGTCTGAAGTCCGAGGGGTGCATTCTCGAGAGGATGTGCGAGATGAGAAGCGTTGGCGATAGGGATGTGCGAATAATAGAAAATTTGAATTAATCGTAACGAATTGAACATGAATTATTCGATTCAAAAATTGAATTGAATATTTACATTTTTCGAATAATTCAAATCTTCATGAATATTCATAATTTTTCGAATATTCATGAATATTCATAATTTTTTGAATATTCATGAACATTTGTAAACACTGAATATATATAAATAATTATAATGTAAAAATGTGCGAATATTCGAATAGACCGTGGCGCTGTTCGTCGTCCGCGTACACGAGTCACTCCAGTTGGAAAAAAATATTGACAGGTAGCGTAGATAAGCTGGTTACAGTATTCTATTGGAGGTCTCTCGTAACTCATCGAATACGTTGTAATTCCGAAAATAGCAAACGCGCGGATACTTGAAATGTCAAGAAAATTTGTACAAGAATAGTAATTCAATAAACCTCCATCCAGGAAAATGTTTACGTTGTCGAGAAGATTTTTATCATCAGAGAAGTTCGTTTGAGATCGAGTCATTATTTCTAAATTTGTAGTGATGGCGCGGGGGTAGCGGTCGCCAATTATAACGCACAGTGTTACCGTGGACTCGGGCTGATGTACAAACTTTGTACGTCCGGCCGAAACATCGATTTATACGTCCTATGAGAGCAATGCATCAGCTGTAAAGTCGGAATTCATAATTAGTTTTAATCATCAAAAGTTTCACAGATTATTGTTTCTATGTGCATCGGTAAGTATCACCAGTAATTTCAATAAAATCGTGATCGCGTCATTTCTATAGGGGTGAAAGACAAAACACATTGAGTCGTACATATATTTGTCGCTACTCATGAATTTCGCATCCTCGTTATCAGAATTCCCGTAAAGTCAATAGATTTAATAATATTCGTACTAATTGGTCGTGAAAACACAGAAAACTGGTTTACGAAACCGATATGTGCTCCAAAACCAATCGCGTTTTTTTTTAATACGGCTGCAATGTTCAAAATTTTAACGAAGTTGGCGCGTCATCCGTTAGGAGGTGCGACGTTTCAAAATAAGTGTGCGCAAATAAGTGTGTGTAAAATAATTGTCCAAGTGAAATAGACCGACTTTCTTCGAGTGATAAAGAGTAATGAAAGATCAAATCGCGACTTGGGAGCCTGATTGAATTTTCGTTTCGAACTTCCTGCGTTGCTTGTCAAATATATATATTCTTTTTCGACATTTTTTTTCTACAGCCGTTGTAATAACTGTTCGCGATGGCCGAACCAATGGATACTGTAGAAACGGAGCAAAATGAAGATGTCATCGCGGAACCCAATCAACAAAACGACGTTGCAAGCAATCGTAGTGTCGTGTGGAGATATTTCACAAAATCGAAAATTGATAGGGTTTTTTTTCGCCGAATGCAAAAAATGGAACAAGCAATACAAAATCGGATATGGTGAGTGCATAAATCTTGAAAAAATTGAAATAAATAGATTGTAAAAATTGAAAAATGGATTTTTCGGAACCTGCTCGGTGTATATTCCCGTTTAACTACCGTTGTGTTAGTTTTTTGCTATATCTTTTGTCAAATGATACAGATAAAAAATTGAAGTAAATCGATGATGATAATCAATTATCGATTGTCTTCGATAATATTGTTTATAGCTCGATAACATAAGATATTTTTTTATTGCAACTAAATTAAATTTAATAACTATTCACAGGCACGACTTCGTCGTTGTTCGCTCACTTACAAACGTTCCATCCGAAAGCCTGGCACAAATGTGAACGTAAAAGAGAGAAGCGAAAAAGAGCAGCGGAACAAGAAATGAATGTGAACAAGAGAAGACAGACGTGCATATCGGCGAACAAAAAACAGGAAATCGACGGATTAATTACGCGAATGATTGCATCAGATTTATTGCCCTACAGTTTTGTAGAAAATCGGGGTTTTCAAAATCTGATGGAATCCATCATTCCCGGTTACAACATACCATGCCGAACGACTACCTCGCGCAATCTCATGCCACATCTCTACGAGGAGACGAGGAAAAGGAAGCAAGCGGAACTTAAAACTAGCCTGTCATACACGACAGACGGCTGGACTTCCCGCGCAGGCCATTCATATCTATCGTTGACAGCGCATTATATAACGGTGAATTTTGAATTGAAGCACCTGACGCTCGGTATGCGATTAATAGCCGGAAGTCATACCAGCGAAATGCTCCGCACGACGCTTGCGGAAATGGTTGACGAGTGGCCAGAACTTTGTGCCGCCGAAAATCTGCCAATTTACGGCGTCACCGATAAAGCCCGGAACATAATCGCTGCGATAAGAGCAATAGGCTGGACCAATGTGTATTGTTTTGCGCATACGCTCAACCTGGCGTTGAACAGCGCAAAAAAAGATACCGTAGAGTTGGAAGAATTATTGCGCAAAGTACCATTTCTTTACTATCGCCACATTTTATGTTTGAGTTCTTCCCCTTCAGTAAAATCCTTTATTTATTTGTATACTTTGTTATCATCTGTGTAGACTCGACGCATAATTACTCATTTTCACCACTCCGAGCCTGCTAGGAGAGCATTGAAATTGTCTCAAGAAGAACGAGGCGAAACGTCGGCTTTGAACCTGATCCAGATTACCGACTCGCTGACTGGTGGGGAATGGATGATACTCAAAGACGTCGTCAGAATTTTACAGCCTCTAAATCGGGCGACGGAAATGTCGTGTGGATCAAAATATCCGACTCTATCAATGGTCATTCCGTTGATCTACGGCATTGATCTGCAACTAAAAAAAATCCTCGACTGTGTAATGTTACAATCAACAGCTAGTGATTTTGCGTACAACGTCCAAGAGTCCATCAACGTTCGTTTCAGTGACCGCGACGATGACTACTTTCAAAAAGTGACATATCTCGATCCGAGATATCGAGGATTCTTCTTTACGTCAAATACATTGAACGATGTGCAAACTTCATTAATTAAGGAAGTTCGAAGTGAGCATGCTTCTCCTAACACCGATGAAGTTAGTTTGCCCGAAGGTAAAAACAATTACTGGGGGTCATTAATTTCTTACAATTATATAAAAACTGTATTGTACTCTTGTATTGTGTTAACTATGTACAGATATCTTCATATAGTAATTACAGTCGCTATACGAAGATTTATAGAAATTTCTAAATATAAAAATAATATACCATATTACAAACTATAATAATTTTCAGAAAGTGCGGCAACGGATTGCGATTTTTGGAGTTTTTCCATGGGCTCGAGGACTCGATCGTCGGAGTTAAACAAGAAATGGCCACGTATGATCATGGCCAATGAAATCCCCCCAACCGATTGTCCACTCGCGTGGTAGAAATCGCACAGCCAAAACTTACCGCACTTAGCTTATATGGCACGTCGCTACTTAAGCATCCCGTCTACCTCATTTGAAAATGAACGGTTGTTTTCCTCAGCGGCAGACATTGTCGAGGACAAACGATGCCGCCTCTTACCGGAGAACGTTGAAATCTTAACGTTCCTGTATAAGAATTTGTAACGGTATCTCGTGATCCGAATTAGAACGAATACGATGAAAAAACAGTTATCGATATATGTCGATTGCCGTGATCCCATTGTTCTATTTATTTTGTCGACACAACTAATTGACGGTAACTGAATTATTAAATGGAAAAAAATATGTAGGCGTATAAATAATTCGAGAGGAAACTAAAAAAAATTAAATATCGACGTGTATCGATTGTCGCGATCCCGTATTGCGCGATTTATTTCGATGATTTAACTTGTTCGTTACGCGTACGCAAAATATTGAACATATAATGAAAAAAAGGAATCGTTGCGTAAGCGTAAAAAAAATTAGAGGAAAAACTCTAAATAATGTATAGTTAACAATATATATACATATAGATTACCGCGAGTTTATTTTTCTATTTATTTTATCAAATATACTCGTTTTTTGTGTCTCTTTTATCAATTCGGTGATACAAGGTGATTGCGCGGGTGTAGAAATGCCGCGTTATAAAATGTCCATAAAAAAAAATACTATCGCTACTGCTGTTATCATAATTATCAACTATTAAAAAAACGTATACTATATAGTAACATGTAATAAAAGCTAAATAAAACACGTCCGCAAAGTACTAAATGAATCTACATTTTTGGGCCGCAGAACCCATTGTTGTATTGCTGTTTCCATTTTTGTATACATTTTTTAACATGTTGATGTCCCGAATATTCATGAATATTTGAACTATTCATAATATTCATGAATATTTGAACTATTCATAATATTCATGAATATTTTAACTATTCATAATATTCATGAATATTCGAACTATTCACAATATTCAAGAATATTTTAACTACTCATGAATTTTTGAACAATTCATAATATTCGAACTATTCATTTTTTTGAATATTCAAATCAAATTTTGAATTGAATATTAATATTCAATTCAATTCAATTCAAACACTATTCGCACATCCCTAATTGGCGAGCTGGGTTTTACAATCGGAAAAAGTTTTTTCGGATTCCGAAGTCCATACGATCGGGCGTTTATAGTTTTTCTTTGCTCCCGCGAGATAGGCGTAGAGCACGGCTTGAGATCTAGCAGCGTAGCGGATGAATCGACGATAAAAATGTATCACACCGAGAAAACGACGAAGTTCGGAAATGTTTTCTGATTTATTATAGTCTAATATTGCGGCGTCGCGGTCCGGGAGAGGACGAGTACCGTACTCATCGATCTCGTGTCCGAGGAACCGAACCGATTCGACACCGTACACGCACTTCGCGACGTCAATGGACAGACCGAACTCTTGTAAACTTTCAAATAGAGCTCTTAAACGTCGCGAGTATTCTTCGAGATTTTTTGAAGCGATGAGTAAATCGCCTATGTAACAAAAAACAAAGTCTAAATCCCGAGTCACCGTATCCATAAATCCTTGGAAAGATTGCGTGGCGTTGCATGGTCCAAAAGTCATTACCTGGAATTCGAATAGCCCAAACGGAGTAATAACTGCCGTTTTGGGACGGTCTTCCGGGGCAACTTGGTTATAGGCGCGAGTAAGATCGATCGTTGAAAAATTTTTGCAGTCACGGAGCCGGTGAGAACAATCGTTTAGATGAGGAATCGGGTACCTGTCAGGTTCGGTGATGCTGTTCAGTCTCCGATAGTCACCGCAAGGTTTCCATTCACCCGATTTCTTTTTAACAAGATGCAGCGGACTGGCCCATTGACTATCGGAGCGATCACAAATCCCTTGAGACATTATGAACTCAAACTCGGCTTTGGCAGTAGCGAGTTTCTCTCCGTATAAGTGGCAAGCCGGTTCAGCGATAGGAGTTCTTTTGGTGACGATGTGATGTTGAACATCGTGAGAGGGAAGTCCAGAGCACGAGAGTGGTCTCGTAATGGCTGGAAATTCGCTCAGGAGACAGTGAAACGGTGAATTAGCTGCAACAGTGTTAACGGACGAATAAGCTTCGTAAGAAACGATACCGATCGAAGACAAATTAGTTGTTTCGTCGATAAGCCGTTGGTTCTTGAGATCGACTAGGAGCCCGTAGTGAGCAAGAAAGCCCGAACCGAGAATGCAACGACCAACATCGGCGATAGTGAATTTCCACGAGAACTTACGGCGAAGTTTGAGATCTAATGTAACAAGTTTTTCTCCGTATGTATTAATCTCAGTACCATTCGCGGCATATAATTTAATAGACGACGGAGTGGAACCGATATTCCTTAAACGAGCTAGCGGAATTAACGAAATATCTGCTCCCGTGTCAATGAGAAAACGTCCTCATATTTGGCATTTGCGGAGCGTGCCGCGGTGCTGAACTCACGAACCTCACCGTCGATGATTTTCGTACGTGCGAGAACATTATAGTCGGCAAACTGAGGGATACGAAAAACAAAACTACGAGAAACTTCACTGTCGAAGGCGAATTCTTAAAAACAGTTTTTACGTACGAAGCCTTGCGCCCACAGAACATGAACACCAACCGCTACTTCATAAACAACCAAGAATAAGCTAGGAGCATGCCAAAGGAAATTGCAACTTTCCTGAATTTGTCCAATCTACATCTGTACACCGGTCACTCGTTCCGTCGTTCGGCAGCCACTCTTTGTACTGATGGAGGTATATATATAAATACCTTTTTAGAAAATTGTATTTCCAGTACCCTACAAATTGTAATTGTTATTTCCTTGCATCTAATTACCTATCTAGGCAGAGATATAACGGAAATCAAACGGCTCGGCGGTTAGAAATCAACGACAGTAGCGGAAGGATACATAGAAGATTCAATAGGATACAAAAGGAAGACCGGACAACAAATTTCAAACGCAATCGGAATGGCGCCAACATCGTTTGAATCCCTGAATTTAGAACCACCAACGAAGCGTCAGAAAACCGACAAAACAGACGTGAATGAGAACGACTTAGTATCGGCATCATAGTCAACGTCAACTCCAGCAATTCATAGAAATCCATCGACCGTATTGAGAAAAGGATCCGTGACATTCAATATCACGAATTGTTCGGGCCTTAAAATCATAAATTGATTTATACAATGCGAATAACATAATAGATAACGCGATGAGAGTAACTGAAAGTATAAGTGTATTCAGATTCTTTCCAAGAGAGTTGTTTTTCGTTTCTTATTCAAAGTATTATTTGTGGTGTTTGTGTTACTTTAGTTCGTAAAGAAAAATGATTAAATCATTAACAAAACGATAGAGAGCAAAAAGGAAACATTTTTGGTTTGATTATTCGTGATTTTTCATCTTTTTTTTTGCCAAAGTAGGGCGTAAATTTCTTAAGAGAAACGCGTAACGTTTATTGTTATTAAAAAAAAATATAATGTTATTATAAAAAAATATCAGTATTATAATTTATACCGGGCTGGGGCTGCCCCCGCCCCCGCCTCGCCACTACATCACTTTAGCATATAGTTGCTCGGGCGCTGCGCCCTCTCGCGTTGAGATTTGCCCGTACTCCGACTTAGCCCTTTTCGCCGTATGCGTATGCTACTTTCGTATGCTACTCGGGAGGAACGTGTTTTTCACCTCGTGTGTCCACAGCTCTCGCTTCGCTCGGGCTGCAAACCATACTCGGTGAAAAACACGCATTTTCCTCCCTTGTAGCATAATGTACTATTATTAATCGAAGACACTGTAAATGGGTGTCGACAGTCTTAATGCTCGAGTAGTCTGGTATCTTTTTACAGAGTCATGAAGAAGATGGAAAAGAGCGATTAAAGCGCCACGCTTAGCTTGTGGCGACACGACAAGGTCTCGCGCTTATTGGCTACGAAGCAGAATTGTCCAGAATCGACGGAAACGCTTAATAGCGTTGAAGACGAAACACGAAGTATGCAGTGTGTACATTTATTACCGGTTCCACGCCATTTCGTAGCTAGCGCCCAGAAAATTAGGGTCCCGTTATTATTGTAAAGATTTGTTGTAAAGTGTTGTACCTCAAATATCGCAGCTATTGTCGTAAGATGCATTGTGCAATAATAGAGGTATACGAGCGACACGCGAAACACGATCGCCGCAACCGAACGCATGGCGAGCGATTGAGCAATCAACGCATCGAGCGCGCGACTCTCAATAGTGGTCAAGTAACGCAGCGCATCAGCAGTTAACGTAACGCGGAGCCTCCAAATTCTCGAAACAGAATCTAGAGCGACAAATTATAAACAGCGAGCAATGAAAAACGGAGATTGTCGCAATAATACTTAGTCTTTTAAAACTATGCTGATGTGCTCTGTATACACCGATACGAGCGCGAGCATTCGACAGTTTGGTTTGATTCGTGAAACTGTGCATCGGGTCCAGGGGATTCGGGCAAGGAATCCAAGTTACACGTAATATAGGCGTTTATGGGTCGAACCCGAGTCCCATCGAGAAGTGAGTTATATTGTAAAGTGAAATAGTGAATTGTTCTGTGAGCGATACGGCTCGTACGAATTGTATCCGATTGCTAAATTGTTAAGTTGGTTTCTATGTCAATAAACCTCGACTCGATCGTAGGATCCCGATAAGGAAGAACGTGGCTCCCGGACAGATCCGTGCACATCGCCAACTCGAGAATATCGATTTCTCTCCGAGTCACGATTTAGGAATCTCTAACCGGAGTAATTCGAGGGTTTTCCATCACTGCAAACTGACAGGGGTAAGAACGTCGTGTGCGTTTGGTTTGAGACCGGAGATAGAACGGGGCTGAGTAAATCCGTTATCGTGGGGATGGCGCGTTTTGCGTGCGGGATCGCGTCTAGATTTTCTCGCGGAAAAATTAGCCTGCGCCGTTAGCTAGCTTTCAGTAAACGCCTTAAAGGGCTGCGATATTCTATTCTTATTATTGGCTTCATTCTTTTCTGACGTTTTCATTATTTTTATTATTGGCTTCATTCTTTTCTGACGATTTCATTATTCTTGACCATTGTACTTTATTATCACTGACTATCGTAGATTATTAACTTTGCCTTCGATACACTTTCTTTTCACTTATAATACCACAAGAGCTTCGAAATTATCGGATATTTCCCGATAGGTTCGTTGCAAACAAATGAACGCGCTGCGCGCTCGTGATTTTTTGACCTGGAAAACTTGACACGTTCATTTGTTTGCAACGAACCTATCGGGAAATATCCGATAATTTCGAAACTCGAGTGCTATTCGGGGGATTATTTTTCTCATACAAATTGACAGACACCGTGAGACAAAAATTACCGTTCAGACAAGGAAATTTCATAATCAAAACAGAAAACCTTTAATTCATATTTAGAGTATTGCAGTTAACTACACAATTGTTATAGACACTGGTGTATTTTTCCTTTGAATGAGAATTGTTAGTGATGGCTGTAGATGAAGTAGAGAGCATGTGATTTATGGTATTCACTCCTGTAGACTCATTTGTACGTAATTTTTTCATAATTGATTCGTGATGCTCTTGATCCAGTTGGAGATAAGGTTTGATAGAATTTGTAACGGTCCCGTATTCTCAAATTGTAACATCTTCTTTTTCTCTATAAATTATCGCATCAACTTCTCCTTCAGAGAAGAGATGCTTTTATCTAAAACTACAGTAAGCAGTTTACCGTGAGAGTGACAATTCAATCGTCGTCTCACGGCAACGACGAAGTCGCCGCGCGTGCGAAGTACTCCCCGCGCGACGGCTCCCCTATCAGCGCGGAGGTACACTTCACGCGCGGAACAATACCAAGTCCCAGCGTCAGGGCCCTTTGTCGCGACGCTGGTCCATTCAGTTCATCTCTAACCACCTACATTGTCAGACGGTACACTCTCCCTGACTACGACTAATAAAATCTTATAATTAATCACTCCGATTGTTAACTTGTTCTTTTTAATACCGATCCGAATTATACATGTAACATTGGCCATCCATTACAAATTGGTGTTAGAATGTCCAGTGATTTTAATGATTTGTTGTTCTCCAATTCCTGATTTCGCCAAGTTGGAGACAGCTGTTGCACGACTGGAATGATTGGTAATTTTCTTATTCTCTACATCAAGCCCAGCCTTCGTCGCCGACCTCTTCACCCACTTTGCCAGTATGTTCTGGCCTACTCGAACATCTTTGTACCAACCGATACTCCCAGCATTTTTCCAATTTGGATTTGGAGTCAAGAATAGTCTGTCCGTTTTAGTTTGTCTGTTTCTTTTCACTCAAAGTTCTGAAGAGTCTCACTGGGCACTTACCAGGAAATTCTCTGTTCTCCGCTAACCAGTTGCTATCAGCACACTTTTTATCACCACCTTGAGTGGTTTTTGTAAAAATCGGGTTATACTCGATCCTCTCCGTCGACTCTTCATCATTTTTCTTTTCCTCCCGGAAGTGATGTATTAACGCCATGTTTCCCTCACCGCCTCTCCAAGCTAACTCCACCGAGATGATCATGACTAATTTTTTTTGCAAATCCTCAGGCGTTTCCTCATCCCAAATGTTGATCATTGCATCCCAGTCCTTCTCACCGAAAGCAACTACACTCGCCTTTCGTTTTTAAGGAATTGATTGGAGAGCCTTTCGTTTGGCATCGCGAGTTCCTCTAGCTTGTTTGAAAACGGCATTAGCGAACGGGTTGATTGTCACGCTGAACTCTCGGAAATATTTTACTTGAAGCAATTTCGCAATCTGATTCCACATCGTCTTTACCACGCTCTCCTTGTAATCATCCCCGTTGTTCTTCTTCATGTTGTATGCCCAATCCTTCAGTATAGCCGCTAGCTGCTCTTCAGTAGTGTCAGCACTGAATGTGTACTTTCTCTCATGACAGAAATAATTAAATTAATTCCAGACTGCGGTTTTCGTTTTGATCGTATTAACAGATACATTTTTCTTTACTTTTTCATCAAAAGTTTCCAAAGATTCAACTCCAAATCTACTCATGTTGAATGAAAATCTTTTGAATGCCACAATTAAATTCAATCTGTTAGTTTGACAGATGGTTAACGCGGCTGAAGGATCTTTTGTTTTGTATATTGATACAGTATCTCATAAGTACCCGTGGTAAATTTGCAGAGTAGCCGCGTGATTTCGCATTTTGAACATTTTCTCGGTAATGAATATGCACCTGAATGCATGTAAAAAGGCCAGCGCGAACAGGATCGCCACCAGTTCCACCGGCGATGGCGAACAGGTAATTTTTCCTTTTTGAACCTCCGGGTCGGAAGAGCCTTCGGTGACGTTGGCTCTACGTGTACTCTCTTTTCTCGAACCAGGGTGCCAACATCTTCGGCGACGAAGTAGTTGGCATTCCTGTTCCCAGTCACAGCTACTAGGGACGCGATAGGTAGGTGACCCGGACGAGAGTAAGCCGGAAGGGAGTCGCGGGTCGACCAAGTGGCGACACGGTTGATTCACGATCTCGTGGAAGCCGAGCTCTCCGACGAAGGCCCTGTTGTACGGGTATCGGAAAATCGTGTCGACAGGTTCGCACGTTATTCCCGTTGGATACTCCGTACGCACGGCAGAGTAGTTTCGCATATAAAGTTCATATATTAAAGTACAATCACCCGCGACAAATAAAATAAAATTTAAATAAACGCGCTTTGGAGTAATTGCTACCGAGAATTCGGCTTGGAAGATAAAAACAGCAAAATTCATTGTTCTTCATCGACTTTTCGATGAAACTCAGTTAAAGAATTCCTGCATCAAACGAATAAGGAATTAAGGGGAAAAATTTGTAAAATCTTTCTTTTTCACAATTTACCGACATTTCGTCGGTAAACTTCGCGTCTTTCAACCTTTCTCCAAGGGAGTCGGGATATAAAAGTTAGAATTCTGTTTGATCAATAAATTACAGGGGATATTCCTATTTTGTGATATATTCTTAGTTCTTTGAGCGCCATCCGCGTAAAACTAATTAATTGATATCATATTTGCATTTCGATAGAATTACAGTTTTTACAGGAACTCGAGTGTGTTTCACTGTACGTTTAAGACGACGAATAAGGTAAGCGTCGGTAATAAGGAAATCTAAACATTGTATTGGAGATTTTCTATGTGTTTTTGAATAAAATTTATTGTTTTCACCGAATCGATCACGTCTAACGATTTTTCGCTCGCCCCGAACTCCTAACGCGATCCTTGAAACCGAGTACGAGGCATCGGTAGAAAAGGTAAACGTTACAATATATAAAAACCAACAGAGAAAATCATCAAAAAAATATCAGTTTGAAATCGTGTAGGTTGACGTGGTTGGTCGTGGTGTACCACGTGACATCGAATGGTGCAATTCTATTGGTCGAAATTTGAATAGAAAAAATAATCCTTAATGTTTTGGTTCTGAAATCCGCGAGAGAGTTCGTTAGGATAAGTTCTCGCTTAACCGTCATTGTCAAGGGCGGTTCGACCCTAGACCTTCGCGACGCGACGCTCTCACGTCGCGTTCGCGCGTTAACGTTTGCTTTCGACTCGAGTCGAGCGATATTATGCGGTCACTATAAGCTTTATTGATTTGGCGTGTCATTCGATGTATAAAAGTTTTGCAAGCTATGTTTTGTCTGTTAAAATTGATTTAATTGGAATTTGAGGAAATTGCTCTCTCGAAATTGTATCGGACGCGAGAAAAATATTGTCCAAAATGTATCCACGGGAAAGGCGGAAGATTTGTCGCTTCACGACTCCGCTCGCAGTATTATTATTTCGTTGAATAAAAATTGTTTATTGGGTTTCCGAGATGTGTTCTGTTCTTTTTGTCGCGAGAGCGACTCGAACCACTCCCGTCTACCATCTTCCCGGGCTGTAGCTGGCCGAGCGTCGGATTGGGAAAATTGTCGTATCGAGAGAATAAATTTGTCGCAAGAATTCCGTGTTCTCGCAGCTGGCGCTCATCACGATACAATACTCGTTACTGGTTTTGTAATCGTAGTGAGTTCTCGGGGAAAAGCGGTTACAAACGCGGTAAAAGATTATGATACGCGTAATCGATTTTTTCACGTACCGGCATCGGAGGCTCGAGCCGGTCAAGCAAAGCACGGAAACACGTGAGAAAATCAATGACAGGCTCCCCTCTCCCTGTGTGCGTCCATACATTTCTTCGCGTAGAGTATATTGTGCGTCTGGATCACCGAAACGTATATATTAAAAATAATTGCTCGAAATCGCGCAGACGACGGATGCGATGACGTTACCCGCCAAACCACGTGAGCGCGATACCCTTTAATACGAGGAACACGGCAACACGGCACACGGCACGGCACGGCACGGCACGGATACACGGCAATAACTCGGCTTCGGTAACTGGAGCTATCGCGCGAGCCTTTTCGAGGCGGGTAAGAAAACACACGGCATCCTCCCTCTTTTCCCCGAGAACGACAAATCCCATTTACACAAAATATCCGCTTCTCCGCGCATTCCATAAAATTCCTGATGTTCTCCCACCGAGACTCGATGGTGTATCGGAGACAAATTATATCGCGGAGGTGTCTCCCTTAAGCCCCGAGGCTTCTCGAGGATCGTTTCAACTCGCCCGGGTCGGTTGGTAACACCCACGCGCGCTTACGATCCGCGAGAGGACGGGATCACGCGACGCGCGAGGATCTCTCGCCTTCCCACTCGCGCACTCGCGGCGCTTATCACTCGCGGTACTGGATGTCACCCGGACTTTAATCGATCTTACTTTATGCCGATCGTGACGCGGATATTTTATTAATTATTGATGTTATTTTTTTCTTGTTAAAATCGCGACGCGAAGATTTTTTTTTTGTATTACTTGAAAAAATTTTTAAAAAATAAGTGTGATTGGAAAAATTCGAGGTAACATTTAATTTTTTTTTGTTTCGAAAAAATGTTAGAGATTTGAAAAAATTAAATTGCACTTTCCCAATATTTACAGTAATATACATTAAAAAAAGAAAAAAAAGCTTTATCACGTCTGCTATGGAATTGTCGTCGGCTTCCAAGGTTTGACAGATAGAATGAATGGAAAAAAATAAATAGTCGCGATTTTTTTCAATTTTATTTGGCAAATTGCAATAATTTTGGATATTCGATGATTCTTCTTTGTGAAATTATAACCAAGTTTTTCAGTGGACCCGCGAAATTTACGATTTTTATTATGAATGTGAATAACGTATTGTAAAATATTATAAATGATTTTCGTTCAAAATATATTTGTTCGGGATAGCAACGGCTGACCGCGAGGGCCTTTAAAGCCGAGAGTCTTTTCGCGACTCGGTGTATGTCGCTGTTTCGATACATCGAAGCTGGCGAAAACATTTCTCTCGAGTCGACCAAATCAGCGGTCACTGGCCTACGGTAGCAGCGTGTCTTCCGAGTCTCGCGGCCACTGCTATTGTTCTCGCGCGATGTCAACACGAGTCGAAGGCATCGCGCGCGCTCTCTCTCTCGCCGTCGCACTCGTCTCACTCTGACTCACGGGGCAGGCGAGGTAGTTCCTCGCCTTTAATATTCGGCGAATTCGGATTCTTCGGGAATTGCGGCGTCGCTCGGGGCACTGACCTGTCGCTCAGCGTTTTTGTGTAAACTCGGAGGGCACAAGCACCTTGTATCTCGCTAGGCTACTGTTTTCCGAGCGCGCGAGAAAAAGTCAGTAGCTTACGAGTTCGCGACGGGTTACCTTCGCCAGCCCTCGCACTCGCTCTCGCTCTCATCGCCGCATCGGCACATCTATATTATCCTTTATTATTTTGCTAAACCAAAGTACCTACTGTGTTACGTTTTGAAATACAGAGTTTTTATATACACGTTAATCCGCGTCGTGCAATTATTTTTCCCTGCATCGATTCCTCCGATCCGCTCAACTCCTTCATAACAATATTATTTTCGAAATAAAAAGGGCTAATATTTGTAAATCAATGATATTTCGTGTTTTATTTTTCGCAACCAAATTTTCTTTTTTGACATGATGAAAAATTGTTTTTTGGAAAATTAAAATAACATAACCTTTAAAATAATTCCTCACTAAAAATAATTGTAGAATAAAAATGTTAAGAAATGTCAGAATGTCTTCAAGTTTGCTGTGCATAGTATTTTCGATGCAATGAAATATTGCTGAAAAGTAGAAAAAAAATCGTTCGTAGGTTTTAGAATTGCAGCGCTGTACAGACATTTGACGGGAGAAAATGAATTTTTAAACGGAAAATTCCTGGAAAAAATGTTCAGAGACGTCGGATTGTCTTCAAATTTGCTGTGCATAGTGCTTTCGATAAAATAAAATAATGCTGCGAAAAAGAAAAAAATTGGTTCGTAGACTTCATACTTGGAGCACCGTACGGACATTTAGCGGAACAAAATTGAATTTTTATTTTGGAGCAACTCATTAAAGGCTTCGCAGTACAGTAGGCAATCAGATAAGTTGAAGAGTTGGGAGCCCCGCCAATTAGGCACCATCAGATAAGTTTTATCATCAGATAATCAGATTTCAGATAATCAGATCAGATTTTACCATCAGATAAATATTGTAGTACCTGCTAGAGTACCTGCCCACTGTCCCTTCCACCGGAAAATTTTCCCTTTCCGCTGCGTTCCCTCTCTGTCACACAAATTGCAGCAACGATTCTATTGGTCGGCATGAAAAAGGAAGGAGCGCGGCGTTGCTTCGCCGAGCAAGTAAAAGGACCCGGTGAAGAGTCAAAATTCAACTTACTCGATGGTATTTTCTTCAACTTACCTGATGGTTGGAATTATCTGATTTGGAAATACGCGATCGTCTACTGTAGTTTCAAAATGTTTGTGCACAATAGTCATGATGTGATAAAACACTCCTATGAAGGAGAACAAAATTGGTTCGCACCATCCAAAGTTATACTGTGATACGGACGTCCGAGAAGATAAATTAAGTGAAAAAACTATTTTTATTCAACCGCAGGCTAAAAAAACTATTTCCAGTCATCGGAGTCACTTCAAATTAACTACGCATGATGTTGGAAGTACACCGAAGTAAATGCTGAAAAACTAAATTTTTTGGAGCCTACACTGCCGAGAATCCCCATCGAAAGTTGTGTGAAGAGGTCTCGCTGGACATTTTAATAGGCACTCTTTGCCTATTGTTATAGTGAGTGCCTAAAAAGCGTACGAGATGGTATGGCAACATAGAGTCGTCAAACTTCTCGAACAAAAGGGCCTCAACGGTCATATTATTAAATACATCAAAAACTTTCTCAACGGAAGATTCATTCAAGTTAGAATGGGGGAAACTGTTTCTAGTACCACCGAAATGATAAATGGCGTACCCCAAGGCTCCGTCATCAGTGTAACCCTTTTTCTCGTGGCAATCAACGACATTGTGTTAATCCACTAAGCTCCTGTAAAAAGCTGACCGTTTGCCGATGATCTGGCTCTATTCTGTTCGGGCAAAAGTCTACCTAACATCTTAAAACTGCTGCAAGAATCTCTGAATAACCTAACGCAATGGTCAGCTAAATCCGGATTCAAATTCTTGAGTACTAAATCGCAATTCATAATCTTTACTAGGTCTACATCCGTTCCATATATCCGACCTAAAATGCACCTAGAAAAACGGCAGATCGAAAGAACATTCGCAATAAAAATCCTCGGCTTAACATTTAACCCCACGCTTTCCTGAAAATCGCACACTAAATATTTGAAAGCCCAACGTATGAAACGTGTAAACATCTTTATAACACTATCATCCAAAAAATGGGGTTCCGATCGAACTACTCTTATCATCACATGCAAGGCTCTCATACAGTCTAAACTTGACTATGGAGCAACCATATATGGTTCGGCCATGGAAAACGTTCTGAAAACTCTAGATCCAGTACAAACAACCGCACTGAAATTAGCGATCGGAGCCTTCCGTTCCAGTCCGAACACAAGCCCGCTAGCCGAGGCCAGACTACCCCCTCTCGAACTTAGAAGATCGGCACTCACCGTAGCGTACATCACTAGATACAGATAGCATCAGAACGTTAAACCATTCGATTCTTGTGAAGGCAACGACTTGATGCTAAAATATCAAAGTGAGGCGTCGGTGCAAAAGCCATTTCTGATACGCGCAAAACAACTAGCAACGGAACTGAATGTCAATTGTCAACCGATTCTCCGCTGAAGGACTAACTCATTTCCGCCCTGGAAGACTCCAACACTGCAGATAGACTTCACGATATACGACAAATCTGAAGGGAAAACGAATACCTCCGCAGCAACGTATCGAATACTTCTCAAAGAACTAATGGAAAATGAATATAAAGATTTCGCTCAGATATTCACGGACGGATCTATCACCAATGACCTACGAGGTGGCGCGATAGTGTACGAAAATGAAGAGTTTCTCTTCAGACTACCGGATGCGTTCTCCATAATGTCCTGCGAAGCCTTTGCTATAGAGCAAGCCTTGGATATACTAAACAAGAAAAATACCAAAAAAGCGACTATTCTAACTGACTCCTTGTCCACCCAAAGAGCTCTGAATAACACGAATTGTTCCGATACTAATATCCAAAACATACAAGACAAAATGTCGAGCATGTAAACAAAAAGTCACGACATAACGCTGATATGGATTCCCTCACATATGGGTATAACCGGCAACGTAGCCGCAGACAGTGCCCTCACAGAGAATTCAAAAAGTCAGTCTTCAATGCAATGCTACGCAAATGGAATACCAGCTGGACTAGCAGTAACCAATCTAAACCCCACAAAGTCAGAACTGATATCTGGCAAACAACACCAGAGCTGGAGAATAGGAAGGAACAATGTATCCTAACGAGACTTAGGGTAGAACACACGAACTTCACACATAGATTCCTGTTCGATCGAACTCCGAAACCAACATGTGCTTCATGGAAGGTCCGCACATCAATTGAACATATACTTATCACATTTCCGGCACACCAAACACTAAGTAGAAATCTCAA
The DNA here is from genome assembly GCA_934046635.1 of Buathra laborator. Taxonomy (NCBI): domain Eukaryota; kingdom Metazoa; phylum Arthropoda; class Insecta; order Hymenoptera; family Ichneumonidae; genus Buathra; species Buathra laborator. The sequence continues at coordinate 1,471,766 of CAKOHB010000040.1, forward strand.
CATGCCACAAACTCTCAACAACTGTTTAAAGAACGTTAAAATATTTACAAAAGTGATAAAACTCTGTGGAAAAACCGGCATACTTAACACCGTATAAATCTCCGATCATCTATAAAGATAAACGCATCATAATATAAAGGCCCCTTCGGCTCTCTACGCATACCGGTGTCTCTTTCTGTATATACTAATTAAAACCGAATGATCGATATGTACATATATTATGTAAATATGTAGTCGCTAATAACCTTAGCAAAATAATACTCAAAATAAAAGGAAAAAAAAAGGAAATTCCGAATGTTCCCGAATTCAACTATCGAATTTTAAAATGTACCGACGGGAATTAAAAGATGTCACGCGATAATAACTCGACGATCTCACAATAAAAATGAATACAGAAATACGGTTCGCGATAAATCTACTATGCTTTGCATTTGCCAATTAAATAAACTAAATTCCCCCCTGTCGATTAACAAAAATTTGGGAACACCGGTAGCAGCGATAATTCGTTAACATGACACACGACAGCCCGCTAGCGCGGTAATACCACGTGAAAGAATTCACGAGAATACGGTGCCTGTGAGAGCCTCTTCCCCTCCGTTCTTTCGTTCACAAAAATTTTACAGGATATTGGATGAAAGGAAAACATTCGTTTACCTTTTTATCCACACTGTAATCCACAAAATCCTCCGTTTTACGTCCTCAATAGCGTTGTTTTTGGGACCGGAAAAACTTTTCACCAGGAGAACGTGCGCACCGTCTCGCGTAAGTACAATGTGTGACGGTAAGCGGCCGTTGTTCGGCGCTGCTCTCTCTCTCTCTCTCGTCTCGCTCGAGCGCATGGCACGCAGCGATATCGAGAATAACAAAGACGGACTAACACCAAAACAATACAATAGACGAAGACATTATAATAGCTAATATTCGCAAAGAAAAGGCGCTTGAAATTGTAACCGAACTCAGCCGATGATACACGAGAGCTAAATTCAAAATTTCACAAATAATTTCTGTTCTTCCAGGGTGGTATTTTCGCGATTCCTTTATTCTCTTTTTACGACAATGACGCCCCACGTTGGGCGCTAAATTTGTATCCAAACAACGCCACCATTTGTAACACTTTATGTTTTTTGTTCTTTGCAAATTTGCAAATTTGTAACCGATTTCCTCGAAGCGCCCCCCCGCCCCCCCGCTTTCTCCGAGAACTCGCTACGATTACAACGCGAATAACGAGTGTCGTGTCGTGATGGGCGCTAGCCGCGAGAACCCGGAATTCTCGCGACAAATTTATTCTCTCGATACGACAATCTTCCCAATCCGACGCTCGGCCAGCTACTGCCCGGGAAGATGGTAGAGGGGAGTGGTTCGAGTCGCTCTGGCGACAGGAAGAACAGAACAGATCTCGGGAACCCAATAAATAATTTTTATTCAGCAAGATAATAATACTGCGAGCGTAGTCGTGAAGCGACAAATCTTATGGCCTTCCCGTGGATACATTTCTGACAATATTTCTCTCTCGTTCGTTACAATTTCGAAAGCGTGATTTCCTCCAATTCCAATTAAATCAATTTTAACAGACAAAACATAACTTACAGAATTTCCAGACGTCCAATGATATGCCGAATTAACAAATCTTATAGTTCCCGCGTAATATTGCTCGACTCGAGTCGAGAGCAAACGTTATCGCGCGAACGCGACGTGAGAGCGTCGCGTCCCGAAGATCGAGGGTCGAATCGCCCTTGACCATGACGGTTACGCGAGAACGGATCCTAACGGACTCTGTCGCGAATTTCAGAACCAAAATATTAAGTAAACGAAAGGGTATCGAAGGCAAATTTAATGATCTACGATAGTCAGTGATGATAAAGTACCATGGTCAGGAATAATGAAATAGTCAGAAAAGAATGAAGTCAATAATAAAAATAATATATCGAAACCTTTCAAGGCGTTTACTGAAAACTAGCTAACGGCGTGAACTAATTTTCCCCTGAGAAAATCTAGACGCGAGCCCCGCACGCAAAACCTGCCGTCCCCACGATAGCGAATTTACTCTGCCCCGGTGTATCTCCGGTCTCAAACCAAACGCGTACGACGTTCTTACCCCTGTTAAATTGCAGTGATGGAAATCCCTCGCATTACTCCGGCTAGAGATATCCAAATCGCTAATCGGGGAGAAGTCGATATTCTCGAGTTGGCGATGTGCACGGATCCGTCCGGGAGCCGCGTCCTTCCTTATTGGGATCCTACAATCGAATTCTCGAGTCGATCGACGCTCGAGAGCTCACGAACCCTTTACTCCCCCACCCCGGCCTACACAGATCTCTCGCCGCTTTCAATTATTGGTCACGTTTCCCCGAATAACGTCGCGATTCTCGGAAGCGCCGCGCGATAATTTGAACGCGAGAGCGGCGACTCGAGAGCATCTGAAGCTCTCGCGGGAACGAAGGGCAGGCGATCCAGCGACGGATGAGAGTGCGGGGATTCTACTCTGTGCTTCGGCACAGGATGAGGCCTCGTGATGCTTTTTCCTGGCGATGATCCCCTCTTGCCGACGAGATATCGACGGTAGCAAGAAAGGAGTTCACTGCGCTGTTGCAGACTATGCTGACGGTCGTCTTCGAGATCTCTGGTGACGTGTCGACGACGATATCGCCGCGTGGCTCTGTTGTCGTTTCTCCGCGCGACGAGACGTGTAAACTGCGTAGAAATCGTCGTGCGCTCGGGACCAATTTTTATGAAAAAATATAAGAAATCGGGGAAAAATTAGTTATGCGCTTTAATATCTCTAATCTAACTCTGTACGAATGCCTTGAAGGGACTCTCCCCGAGAGCAAGATCATCGCTTTCCGTGACGATCCGCGCACTAGCCGTTAATGATTACATTTTACTGACGTGGCAGAAATACCACATCACAGTTAATAAATATCATCTTGGTCGACGTTCAGTGGTTCTCTCTAGGGTTCCAACCCCTAACTAGTACAATCTCTTTATTTTACGGGTTAACATCCCGATCACCGAGCACGGAGTGATCAACCGGATTTCGGGGTACAAGAAAAGAAAGTGTCCGACGAGTCTAAACTAGCTCCAGCTAGACCCACAAGTATTATTTCGATTTTATTCCCTCCGTTATTTTTCGAGCACGTTCCACGGCATATATACCATTGCCGCGTGGAAACGTCACCATCTTTTTCCCCACCATTATCACTTCCGTTGCCTTCCTGTTCACCCGAGAGGGGGGGGGGGGGGGGGGGCTAACCCAGCGAGTCCGTCATTATCGAGATTGGATTATTGTCATTCGACCGATTAGTTACGCATTATTTGCCTTGGTTTTTTGTATCGTGACTCACGGTTGTGAGAGGATTTAGACAGTTTGTAATTGTTCCATTTTTTATTAGCTTCTGCCCTTTCCCGCGCCGCCGGCCAATGAGTGCGTTGGCCGACAATAGTTTATTATTTTCGCTCCCGTATTTCATTAGCCAAAATATTAAAAAAAAAAAAAAAAAAAAAGGTACGCCAAGTACTTAACAATCCTGTTGGCAAATATTATTTAAAAAAAAAATTAACAAAATTTTATAGGCCAAGTGTAACAGAAAAAGAAGGATTCTATGACAAAATTATTGTTTTTTTTTGCAAAAAAATTGCTGTAAAAAATTGGTGTTCCAATGCTAGTGGTTTATTGTGACGCTGGCAAACACTGGAACGCCAATTTTTACAGCAATTTTTTTGCAAAAAAAAACAATACTTTTGTCATATAGAATTAATGATTAAACGAACTTACCTAAGTGAAGTTCAATCATGATTGTATGAGGCGCCTATTGCGAATAGATCATAGTTGTAGTACCCCCCACTTCGCCCAGTGTCGCCACAAAGTTTTAAAGCTAGGGAAAAAAATTCCCTGCTACGACGCGGTGTACCCGCCCGTGCGGGCCCTCGCGTCCATCTTCATTATTCAACGTTCGGTCGTAATTCCTATTTACGGGTATCTCCCTCGAGATAACAGGGAGGGAGAGACTGATCTATTCGGAAGAGGCGCATCATACAATCGTGATTGAATTTCACTTAGGTAAGTTCATTTAATCATTAATTGTATTTAGCGCCGCTTCCTCTAGATCATAGTTGTAGCTGTTTAAAGTGAGATGACGACAGCAGTATTTATTATAAACTCTTTAATAAAATACTCATATAGCCTTAACAGGAACTGTTTTCTCCAGGTACAATTGTACTAACACTTACAGGAACTGTTCTTAGAGTATCTATTATAAAAGTGCTTCTGCAAATTGTTTCGTCTCCGCCGGGATTTCTCGGTCATAAAAACGCGCAAACGTTTCGGAATTTTTCGACCATCCCGCCGTTTTTCTGATAACATCAATATTCACGCCATTGCGTTTAGCAGCCGACGTCGCTGCATGCCGTGTGCTGTATGCGGAAAATACGTTAACGTCAAACCCACTTTTTTTTTAATCGTTTTTATCCATCTACTAAGAGTTTGAGTCGTTACCGCTTTATGCGGTTTTTTAAACGAAATAAATAATTTTACTTCTGATTCGCGTAAACCTTTTGTTTTATTGCATGTACATTAATAACGCTGAAGCCGTGCAAATAGATTTGTCGCTTTCGAAAAACGGTAATCGAAGCACCGGTTGTTTTTTATTTTTTCCGGATGTCTTTATAATATCGGGGATTTTAATTTCCAGCGCGTTGTCGTTAATGCGACAAATGTTTCGCGAATCGATTAACGCCAACGTCTGCATTCTATGTCCAGTAACTAGTGCCATAAGGGTCACTAACGTTAACGAAAGGTTTTCTAAACTTATGTCCTCATTCGGATACCACGAACATAAAAAATTGAGAACGACTTTAGGGTCCCAAGTTGAGTCGGAATGGGGCGTCGCCGGCCTCAACTTTGCTATCCCTTTGAAGAACCGCTATATTTTTTCATTCTGCCCCAAATCGGGTCCCATAATTAGCGATATCGCTGATCTATAACAGTTTAACGTTCCTTACGATGCTTTCTCTTTGAACTCTTGTGTGAGAAAAGCCAAAACGTTAATCGGGGATTCTATAAATGGATCAACCTTCTTGTTCGCGCAAAATGACCACCATTTTTTTTATCCTGAATCATATTGTCGGATCGATGACTCCGACAACGAGGCTACGAGAATATCCACGGATTCCGACGGGACGTCTCTTCTGATAAACGCTTCCCGCATAACTTGCCGGCAATGAGAGTAAGGCATCACCACAAAGTGTGCGCCTGTCGGAGGAGTGAATTAGATTAATATTTGGCCGAAAAATCAACGGCTCGCCGTCGAGTAACGATAAAAACAAGGGAAACCACAGTTGTGCCTCCCAATATGGAACGACGACTATCCCGCTCGAACCTTCGTTTTTAATTCTTCTCAATATTCTTAAAATAACGGAAGACGGGGGGAAAGCGTAAAAGAACCAACGCTTCCACTCCACTGTGAACGCGTCGATTGTAATAGAGTCCGGATCTCTTTGCCATGAAATGTAGCGTCTACATTTTGCGTTCGCTCGGGATGCGAATAGATCAATTTGCGGCTGCCCGAAACTCTTTACTATTTTTTGAAAAGCGTTATCCGAGAGCTCGAATTCCGTTTCCGGCTGTAAACGGCGTGATTCGTGATCCGCTTCAATATTCTCGGAAGAACGTATATATGCAGCCGAAATCCAGATGTCTCTGTGTTCACACCAATCCCAGATTTCATTGGCTAAGAAATTTAAGCCTTCAAATTTGCTATCTCGTATCCGATTAATATAAGTAATGGCCGTCGTATTATCGATGCGAAGTAATATATTACTCTGACGTTTATCTTTTGCAAAACATTTTAACCCAACGAACGCTGCTCGTAATTCTAACTCGTTTATATGTAGCTCTAAGTCGTTAGCATTTCAATGCCCATGACTTCGTCGTCCCTCGCAGTAACATCCCCAACCTGTGCGCGAAGCGTCTGAGTAAATTTCGAGTTCAAATATCGGCTCGTTTATTCAAATTCATGACTCAAATTTTTTGAGATACTCATTTTTTCGTCGAAATTACCCACATTGTCCTCTAGTGCGCGAGATAATTCTTTTTCGAAAGCTCTTACATGAATTAACCCGTACTTTAACGCTGGACACCGTGAAACCAATGTTCCCACAAGTGCCCCAAATTCCCTTACTGTACAACGTGAGATTCTACTGAACTTTTCGAGCAGTTCTATGATTTTTTTAACTTTATCTTTTGGTAATTCTATAGTCATTTTCACCGAATCGAAAATCAATCCTAGATATTTGCAGCGTTGCGTCGGGATTGTGAGACTTTTCTCTACGTTAATTAAGAACCCAAGCTCTTGTAAGAGGGTAGCCGTTACCTGGATGTTTTCCATACAACTCTCTCGCGATCTATCGAGGATAAGGATATCGTCAAGATAAACGACTGACGCCAAACCACGTTTTCTCAAATAAGCAGCTACCGGCTTTAATATTTTTGTAAAGGCGAACGGCGCAACGTTTAAGCCAAAGGGCAAACACGTAAACTCAAATAATTCGCCTCGGAGACGAAATCGCAACAATTTTCTACTGTTCTGATCGATAGATACCAGATAATATGCGTCCTTTAAATCGAGAGTCGCCATAAAATCATGTGAATTAATTAATTTTTTGGCGATTTTCCAGTCTTCGATCTTAAAATGAACTGCTGTACTAAACTCGTTAAGTTTCTTTAAGTTTAATATCAATCGATGTGTCCCATCCGGTTGTGGGGTCAAACAAATATTTGACATGAATTGATTTTTCGACGACTTAACTTTTTCGATCGCGCCTTTCTCCAATAATTTTTTAATCCGATTATCGATTAAGAGCTCCCCTTCACTCGTCCACGTAGGTTTGACCGGGATGCGTTCTTGGGTCGGATACGAATCGAAGGGGATTCTATAACCCTGCACTCGCTGCCTAATCGTTGGTCATTCGTTACCTTCGCCCACGCTTCTACAAAAAATCTTAAGCGCCCCGCCGGTTTACCTACGTTTTCTGTTGCTTCTATCGACGCCTCCGGTGCTGCTGTCGAGGTCATCTACCGCCGTGTTGGATAGAGTAGACTTCAACGATGCATTCAAGTTAGCCAATATAAGGCTTTTTCGCGCCAGAGACTCCTCTCTATGTTCCGATGCTAGCAGTCTCCCACCATCGCTCAAATTTTCAAACAGTTCCACCTTCTTTGAATCGTCTAATCTGAGGGTTATCGCCATTGCTTTTCCGACGGCTGCCAAACAGGCTGCGATACGTACCTGTTTCTCGACAATCCTTTTACCCTTTTTACTGCATTCTCCTGGATCGCAGCGGTGATTTCCGCGTTTAGTTTAGGAACGACAATGAATGAACGGTTCTCTGGCGCCGGATATTTTTCCAACTATTTTTTCACCTCCTCTGGGTAAACCTTTTCGGTAAACCTTTTCGTACGATTTCGGACCAGCGTAACGCTACGTCCTTGTGAACCGCTGCCGCGGACTTCTTATCCGTCGCGAGTCGCGCGCCTATCACGTTCTTGTACCTCTTTCAACGGTCCCGACGGAGTATGTTATCGACGGCTGCCAATAACAAAGAGGGCAGTGTACGCGATAGCGCATGCGCGTATAAGCGCGCGTCCTTTCTTTGTTTGCGGAAAAGGAGTTATTCTCCGTGTTTGGTTGGCTCTGAAAAGGGCCGGGGTTGGAGGGCGGTGTTTTGCCCGGTTTACCCTATTCTAGGGTTTTTCTTCGGTGGACTCTCGAGGATGTTCCGTTTTGTCCCGGTGGTCGGACGTAGCCGTCGAGTCGCAATCCACGTCGGGATGTACTCCGGCGGTGATGACGTCGGTGCTTCGATGGCCGCTGCTAAAGAATTAAAGAGCTCCTCGAACTCCTCGTCGTTCCTGGGAGGGGAATTCTCAGGAGAAGGAAGGGAGATTTGGGGAATTTCCCGGAGAGGGATTCGTTTTGGTGGAGGTTTTTTGGGAGAATGTTTTTTAGGGGGAGTCCTTGAGAGAGGAGAGATAGCGGGACGAGGATGGGAAATCAATGGCGGAGGAGAGTTTGACGGGGGAGGATGATTTTGGTTTGTGGAGGTGGGAATACAAAGGTCGGGAAGCTGTGGATGGCGGAAGACGGGAGTTTCGACGAGGTCTATCGGATTTAGTTTCCAGGTGTTCGGAAGACGAAATTCCGGAGCCACGTCTTGTTGTTTTTGCTGCCGAGGATCCACGCGCTCTGTTTGGCGTTCCCGATCGGCTGCTCGCCGGAGTAGACGCCTTTGGTAGGAGGAATTGCGAGGTTTTCGAAACATACAGATTTTACGTTTGTGTTTCCTGTTTTATTAGAAGAAAGAAAAAGATAGAGAAGGAAAGAGAGTGTAGGTGAGAAGATTCTTTACTTTGCAGTAAAGGAGAATTGCTTTGCAGCAATTTGTAAGGAAAAAGGAAGAAAAAGAGATTTTGCGATCCTTCGGTGAGAGACTTTGCAGCCTTTGGTTCGGTGGCAGCTTCTGCAGCTGGAAACTGTTGCTCGGACTTTGCAGCTCGAGAGACTGATCTCCTCCTGCGAGGAGCAGTCCCTTATATACCCAGCTCGGCGCGTTTGAGAACGTTCGCGCACGCGCCGGACCGGTGGTGGGGATGCTTCTCGAATCGCATCGCCTCGTGTCGCTTCGTGAAGTTTCGGGAGTTTCGCGAACGTACGGGTATCTGCGCGATTCGGTCGGTAAGTTACCGTCGATTCGCGAAGTTTCGCGAATTGCCGGAAAGTATTTGTTGTTGTTTTTTTTTTTCTTTCGTTTTTCACGAGTGCGCGAGTGGGAAATTCGAGTGCGCGAGTGAAAGTTTGAGTGCGCGATTATTTTTGCGAAATTTGTGTACGCGAATTACGGCGTGTCATGGCGTTTGACACGTCGTAATAATTGAAGTTTTTTTTTTCGCGAGTTCGCGAGTGAAACGTTCGAGTGCGCGAGTAAAATTTCGAGTGCGCGATTGAAATTCGAGTGCGTGGAATTTGTTGTTAATTTTGTGTGCACGAATTACGGCGCGTCATGCGTTTGACGCGTCGTAATAATTGAAGTTATTTCGCGAGTGACGTTTTTAGGTTACCCTCGCGACGTCGAGTTTCGTCAAGGGAATTTCGTGGATTTCGCGCCGCGTCGGGGGAAACCATCGATTCGGGTAAGTTTTTTGATGTTTTTTTTATACTAATTAACTTGTTTTTTTTATGTTTCAGGTGCCAGAGCGGCCAGGATGTGACGAGACGCCGAGGGACACCGAGGGACTTCGCCGCTGTACACCGAGGGACTTCGATGGATTCCGACAGGTAAGTTGTGGGATGTATGTGATGTCAAAACCTATAATAAACGTGTTACTAATTAATTTGTGTGTTTTTGTTTTGTTTCAGATTCCGGAGGATATTCGACGAGGGACACCGAGCACCACGACGAGGGATATCGCCTGCGACGACGAGCGAGGGACGAGTCGACGAGGGACTTCGACGGGACAAAGCGACGGCAGGTAAGTTTTTTCTCCGGTAAGTTTTTTCGAGTGTGGATGATATTTCTAATATGTTTTCCTTTTTGTTTCAGGTTCGAGGATTCCACGGTGGAATCGACGACGGGGCGACGACGAGGGACGACGTAGCGACGACGAGGGACGACGTAGCGACGACGAGGGACACGCAGCGACGACGAGGGGCGATGCGGCGCTGGAGCCACCGAGGGACAAAAGGAAAGGTAAGAGGGTACAGGTAAAGGTAAGGTACTTAATTTTAAGCTTAACTAATATTTACATTTTTTCTGTGTTTTAATCTATTTTTTTTCTGTTTCAGATTTCGCAAGAGGAGTTCGTTTAGGAAAAGTATGCGCCGTAACGGCGCATATAACAAGTATTCCCCTCGACCGTTTTATCGATCTGATAATCGGCTACGATTTCTTCGTTATTCGTTTGATTGTTGTCTGTAACGTCTTTCGTCTAAGATTCTGATTGTATTTCAGACTCTTCGTTCTGATTCGGACGATCCCGATGCACTCGTTCAGGCGTCTCCCTTCTCCTCGAAGAGTGCCTTGACGAAGATGGAGGTTGTCTTGATAATTCTCGCATTGGCGAGCGACGTGGTACGTGCGTGCTTCTCGACCTATGTCAACGTGACGGAGAACTTTCTCGCATGCGAGTATTCGAGCGTCGCTTTGAACGCGAACGTCTCGATGAATCTTTTCGGGATATCGGTCGTCTTGACGAGCTTCGAGAACTCGACGCAGTGTGTGACTGCGTGTATTTGTACGAACTGCGAGGCGATGAATAACGCGGCGACCAATGCGATCTTGAGCGTCTCGACGAACTGTGTCTCGACGGACTTCTCGAAGAGCTCCGCGACGCCGACGATGTCTGAGACGGTGAACGCTTACCTGAAAATTCATAAAGCGCATTGACCTCCTATTCCTTCGTAAAACGAAGGGGTGCGATCTGGTAAGTGCCAGAAGCTCCGTGCAAAAACAATAAAATTGTATGCACGCAAAACCTATTGGTTTTTTCCTCCGGGAATTTTTCAAAAAAATTCCGACGCCCAAGCGTCTTCATCTACTCGACGCCGACAAGTGAGGTTATCCCTCTACTTACGGTGTTTTCTTTTTTCTTTTTCCAATTTACTTTCCAAACGTCGAATTTTCCGTTTCCTTTTTCGATTTTCTTTATCTTCATCCCGCGACGACGATCACCTTCTTCTTCTCCTATCCATAATTATTTTTTATTCGCTTGAAAATAATTAACCGTGTGACGATACTGGCACAAAGCGAAAGAATGAAGAAGACGGACGCGAGGGCACGCACGGGCAGATACACCGCGTCGTAGCAGGGCATTTTTTTCCCTTGCTTTAGAAGAGGCGCTAAATACAATCGTTCTTTTTCTGTTACACTTGGCCTATAATATTTGTTAATTTTTTTTTTTCGAATAATATTTGCCAACAGGATTTTTAAATACTTGGCGTACCTTTTTTTTTTTAATATTTTGGGAAATTTCACTACTTTTTGAAAAGTTAATATTTTCTAGTCGCAGCATTGTTATTGTAGCGACTCGACGTTTATGGTCCCAGCATCAAGTTACGAAGCGGTCCCAGAGTCGCTTTCTTCTCTCACCCCGAAGTTCTCGAAATGGCATCCAACTATATCGTTTTATCGCCAGTTTTGTAATTTGTCGCGCAATTTGTTAATTCGCGTTTCGTCGTTAACGAGAGTACTTCGCAAACTCGATGCCGGGGACATCGAATTATTCAACCCTCTGCTGAGCGGATGATAATGCGAAGTCGAGAGAGACATAGCGAGACAAGTTATCGATGGTCCATCGACAGTCGCTGGGTTTTCCATTGGTCTGGGAATTTTTTATGTCCTTGCGTCTTCGACTTCCCTATTATTTATCTCAAGACGACTCGACGCTGCGACAAAATACGAATTTTCCATTTCTGAACCTCCCGCAACGAATTTCACAAATTTGTCGCATATCACTATTGTAAATGTCTCGTCGATGTTTCGAGTTAAACTTCGAACGAAAGGATAGCGATTTCCGAAATACGGCAACCGATAGCCGTACTGCGAAACGAAAAATTACAGAATTTGAATTCACATGAAACATTTTTGTTGCTTGTAATGAATTTTTCGATTTGTAATTTCGTGTTTGAAATTAATTTCGAAGGACCGGATAATTTCGATCGAACGAAATTAATTCTATATACAAAACCGGGCGAAGGGCACGTCACATATTCCGCGTGATGATTGCAGGTGAAGACGGCGACTAGTTAATACGATTTTGGAGTATCTATTTTTGTTAAATCAATCCTCATATGAAAAGTCACAATTTATATTTTATTTGAAAGCTTTAGTCGCTCGGAAGAATGGTTGGGCGATATTTTTGGTTGCGGAGTGTATATTATTAAGAAGACTTAGAAGAAAGAAATCCGGTGGTTTTTCATCGCCTGATGGCGTGTCGCCGTAGGAGAGGAGAATTATAGTTCCAAGCGAAAAATAAAAGAAGCTGCGAAGGGAGGTTGGATTTTTGATTAATTAATTAATTGTTTTATTTTTTTTTTGTAGTTTTGTATTTGTGTTTTGTTTGTACCGACTTTATTTGCGTTGCGCTGAGTATTTTTTTATATATATGACCTATGTTGTTAGGTTAGGTTAAGCGACATGTCGAATGACTCGACTCTTGACGAATCGCTGAATTCGAATAATGTCGATCCAGCGGATAATGTTAGTGATAACCATAATAGATTAATGATAGACGAAGCGGATGATAATGCTCATGAGGTACAAAATAGCAAAAGGCGCTAGAGATGCCGCGTATTTCTTCGGTGCAGATCCTTCCGAAATCGGTTTTAAAGGTTAATCAGACTAAAGAAAAAAGAGCTAAAACGACTTTCAAAGATTTTCCCGCACGGAAAAATAGATATAATAATAAAAGCACAGCTCCGTTTGTTGATATCCGTTGATGATATCTCAAATGGAGGTGAAAAATAAAGAGAGTGAAGTCGGTGTTTCCCCTGTAGCAGGCGGTCTGGGAAATCTGCATCCGATGTCGATTGGAAAAAAATTACGAAAAATTGTAGACGTTGTGGAAGTCAAAAGAAAATTGTCGAAATATGGTCGAGGTCACTTTGGCGTCGTATCAATCGGCTAATCAACTGGTTAATTCACAGGATAATAATCTACCGGAGGACTGGAAGGCAGTGATGCCAGACTGGCGGGAGAAATCCCGCATGCGGGACTTTTTTGCCCCCTCTCCGACCCTGGCGGGACAAAAATATCCCGCCGGCTGCCCTCGGCCTATTCGCTAGAGCGCGCGCAAGCCACGCTTCCATCACTCTCTCGCCCCGCGCCCGCCACCGCCCCCGTGACGTCACGGGACATGTCTCGACACGCTCGACTGTGTGACATCACAAGGCATGAGGCGGCGCAGTCGCCTCGCGCTTCCGTGACGTCACGGGGCATGAGGCGTCACAGTCGTTTCGCGCTTGCGTGCCGTCACAAGACGACGCCACACGTTGGGTTCGCGTAAATTAACGTAGTAACTAATAAATAAATAAATTAACCAATAAAAGAATTAATAAATTGGGTAAATTGTTTTACAATCGAAATTGGCAGTTTATTTGTTTATAAATAATAAAAAAAATGTTTAATTTGTTTAAACAATTGAAATTGCGGTTCAATTTTTTTGAAAATGCTAAAAAAAAGTTTTATTTGTTTAAAAAATAGACATTTTTGTTTCAATTGATTAAAAAACCAAAATGCCGTTTAATTTTTCCAAACATAAATAACAAAATATTGAATCGGTTTAAAAAATTGAAATTCGTATTTCGTTTGTTTAAACAATCGAAATTGACTCTTAATTTGTTTAAAAAATTGAAATTTGCGATTAAATTGATAAAAAAATTGAAATCGGCGTTTAAATTGTTGAAAGAATCGGAATTTGCGTTTTAGTCGTTTAAAAAATCGAAAATTGCGTTCAATTTGTTTAAAAAATCCAAATTTTCGTTTAAATTGTGTAAAAAAGCCAAATGTGCGTTTCAATTGTTTAAACATTCGAAATTCACGTTCAGATTGTTATAAAAATCGAAATTAACTATTTATTTGTTGTAAAAATCGAACTTCATGTTTCAATTGTTCAATCGATGGAAATTCACGTGTGAATTGTTTAAAAAACCGGAATTTGCGTTTTAATTGTTGTTAAAATCAAAATGTACGTTTAAATTGTTTAAACAATCGAAATTCACCTTTAAATAGGTAAAAAATGAAAATCAGCGTTAATTCGTTTAAAAAATCAAAATTCGCGTTCCAATTATTTAAGAAATCGAAATTGGCGTTTCATTTGTTTAAAAATGCAATGTTCTCGCCTAATTTGTTGACAATATATAAATTACCGTTTCATCAGTTTAAAATTTTTTTTTTGTATTTCTTAAAATTGTTTCATATTGGTTGTTTAAAACATAAAAGTTTTCATCTAATTTGTAAAAAAAAAAAATAACATTCAATCTCTTAATATAACGCATAAACAAAGAGCTTAATCAGCGACGATCTCCGAAAACTTTGAGCGGTTCGTTATTCAAATGAAATTTTACTGAAAAATCTAAAATAATTCAAATATGATCGTTTTCCTATCGAATGGTGATGAAGAAATGTTAATCGGTAAAATGGTTTTTTTCGTGAAGAAATGTTAATCGATAAAAAAGTTATTAAATGTATACAATTTTGTACAACTTTTTTTAGAAATCAAATATTTTATCATTTATGATTCATCAATAATAAATATTATAATTTTAAAAATATTTACTAGCAAGTTTCGAATTTTCAACCAAATTGAATACACATTTCCAAGTTTTGAACAAATTATACGTTAATTTTGAGTTCTTGAACGAATTAAACATGACTTTTGATTTTTAAACAATTAAAACAAGAATTTCGATTTTTTTAACCAATGAACTATTTTTAGATTCATTTTTACAAAAATTAAACGTCAATTTCGTTTCCTGAAACAAATCAAATACGAATTTCAATTTTTTGAGTCAATTAAACATTTTTTTATTTTTTTTTAACCAAGTGAACATTTTTTATTTTATTTTGAAAAATTAAATGTCAATTAGATTTTTTAAACAATTGAAATGTCAATTTCGACCGATTAAACAATTGAAACGCTAATTTCAATTTTTTATACAATTGAATCGACAATTTCTATTGTTTAAACAATCGAAACGCAAATTTCGATTTTTTAAACGGATTAAACATTTTCATATGATTTGTAAACAAATTGAACTTCAATTCCTTTTTTTCTAAACAAATTAAACATTTTTATATTATTTGTAAACAAATTAAACTCGTATGTATGTGTGTTTATTGTTCCCTTACGGGTTTCAAGATTTTTTACCAAGGTTGTCTCCTTGTTACAAACTTCCTCCTTCTCTTCTTCCTTCTCTTCCATCCACTTGTCCTCCCATTCGTCCCATCTCCATCCGGCTCCGTCTATTTCCAATCTTCTATTCTCCATCTTCACTCTTCTTCCTTTTCTTCTCTCCTCCGACGCCCTCTCTCTCAGCTTGTACCTCGTCCTCCTTTCCCACCACGTCAGGACCTCTTTCACCTCTATCCCGTAGCTGTCCATCTCTTTCCACCGTCTCAACAGCTCCCTCTTGTCCTCCTCTTTCCCCATTTCCACTATCACTATCTCCTCTCTGCCTTTCTTCCTGTTCCGCTCCACTATCCTCTTCACCTCTATGTCTTTCCCAAGCGCTTGCCTTATTGCCTTCTCCACGTGTTTTTCCTCGATTTCTTCCACTTCCGCCTCTCCCTTTATCAACACTCTTTTTCTCCTTTTTTCCCTCTCGTTTATCTCCTGCTTCCATCTGTCTTCTCTTGCCTTCTCTTCTTCTCTCTTCTTATTTTCTCTCCTTTCCTCTTCTCTTCTTCCCGCCACCATCCTCCAGCCCGTCCCTCCCCCACTTCCCTTCTCTACCGCTGCCGGTTTTTTCTCTCCCTCTTCCTTCGTCCGTCTCGCGTCCTCTTCCTCTTCCTCCTCTATCACCTTCGCCCAGCTCTTCCCTTTTATTTTCTCCTCGCGTCCTTCTGTTTCTTTTCTCTCTCTTCTGCTCTCGCTCCTTTTCCCGCCTCCGTCTTCTTCTTCACTCTTTCCCTCTCGCTCACTGTCTGCCTTCTCACTTGCCGCGGTTTCTCCCTCTTGCTCTCTATCCGTCTTCCATCCTTTCTCCGTCTCCTCCTCGCTGCTGCCTTTCCTGTCGCTCTCACTCTCACTCTCGACCATCCCTTTTTCTCCCTTTCCCTTCTCCTCTCTCTCTTTTCTTCTTCCCATCCTTCTTCTCATCACTTTCAACTAGCCACTTACTTTCCCCAATTCCTCCCGTAGCCCTTTCATTTCCCGTGCCAGTTCCCATATCGCCCTCGTCAGCTCTTCCATCTTCTAACCTGCTGCTATGCTCGCCTTTGTCACGGTATCTCTCCGCTCACCACGTGCCGGCTTGCTCTACCGCATACACCGTCTCCTCGGCTATCTCCGTCTTTTCTCGTCCATTCTCGGACCCTTCCGTCCTGACTCACGTCGTCTGCCCACTAGCGCCTTGTTCGCCGCCTACCGCTTTCCTCCTTCTCTCTCACTCTCACCGTTCACTGCGTTTTCTCTTTACCTTCTCTTTTCCTCCTCTCTCCGCTCGCCCGTCCTATCTCCTCTCTTCTCGCGCCTGCGCCGTCGTCTCTTCTGCAACGTCTCTTGCGCCTTCTTACCTTTCCCATCGTCACTTTTTCATTCCCGTCTTTCTTTTCTTTCCTCCTCCCATTCTCGTTTTCACTTATCACTTCCTGCTTATCACTTCCCTCTTTCTCCTCCTCGCTTCCGTCCCATTTCCTTTCCCTTTTTCCCGTACTTTTCCCTCTTTCCTCAGCAGCACCACTTCCACCCAACCTTTTCCTCCACCATCTTTTTTCCCTCCTCCAAATTAAACTTCAATTCCTATTTATTAAATAATTAAAACGGAATTTACGATTTTTTAAACAATTTACACGTAAATTTCAATTTTATGACAAATTAAACGTCAATAACGATTTTTAAAGAAATTGAACATCGATTTCTATTTATTTTCATTTGATTTCAAGTCAAATCATGCGTTAATCTTCACGCGTGACGTCACGACCCGCGCTGGCTCGGTCGCTAGGGGCATGAGTGACGTCACGAGCCCGGTGACTCTGGCGCGCGAAGCTCCGCCCAGCCGCTAGCCCGCGTCACGTGGTGGGGGGAGCCCGGCGAGCGTGCGGGACTTTTTCGTCCGCGAGTCTCGCATCACTGCTGGAAGGCTTTCATTCCGGACTCCAAGATTTCGCGTATTGGTGTTCTAAGAGACGTTGACCCGTTACTCTCGAAAGCGGAGGTTCTTGAGGGTTTCGAGTGGCTGGACTCGTCTCATAAAGTTTTAAAAGTTGAAAGAATTATGAAGATGTTTCACAAGGGTAAGGGCATGGGAAAGCTCCAACCGACGAGTTCGGTTAAGGTATGGTTTGATGGTAATGATTTACCTGATCGAGTCGCTATTTTCAAAATGCGTATTCGAGTCGCGGCTTTTGAACCGAACATTAAATGTTGTTGCAGGTGCCTTAGATTTGGGCATATTGAAAAGTTCTGTCGCGGTGTGCAACGCTCCAATAGTTGTGGCGGTGCGCATAATTAGAAGGATTGCAAAAGTCTTAATACGGTGTGCGTCAATTGTGGTGGTGGGGTAGTTGCTAGTGACCGAAGCTGCGATTGTTTTGTAAAACAGAAAATCATTGGCAAAATTATGGCTCATGTTAATATCGATAGACAGGTCGCTGAAGAGGTTATTCGGACTAATAAGTTGCGTAATTTATATAGGACTGAGGCGTGGCTGGACGCCAGGAAAGAGAAGTTGTCGGGTATTGCGGAAGGGACGGGGACGATAAATGCCTGGCTGCCAACTTGTGATTTGTCTCAGGCGTGGGAAAGCGCTTTCCCTCCTTTAAGCCAACACGGCGGACCCGGCAGCATAAAGAAGAGGAGTCCGAAGGGCACTTACATCACGAGGCGTAAAATCCCGCACCTTAGTAATCCGAAACAGACTCAATTTCGTAGCTTGCCGGTAGTGGTCGGAAAGTTAGCCGATTCTCAACAGCGTCCGGTTGTGGAGATTTCGCAAGCAAGTAACGCCTCCTCCGGTAATGATAACTTTTGTTTTCAAGTTCAAGCACAAGTTCACAAGTTTAATGAAGATAATATGATAAATCTAACGGAAGATCAAAACGTCGCTTTATTGGAGAATGATTTTGTAATAGGAACTTTGGATACGGTTGAGAATTTCCCTGCTGTGGAGTTCTTGTCCGCTAGTCAGGCTGCTGGTTTCGAAAAAGAGATTGAGAGAGGCGAAGACAATAGTAACACTATTAATGGGTTGGATGCAATAATTGATAAGTTGTAGGTCGCGTTCTGATAGTGAGTTTCGCGTTTTTAACTCCTCTCTGTTAGACGTGACTTCTCTTATTGATTTTGTGTTCTTGTTGTCTTCGTCCTCGGCGATTTTGATGGTTTGAGAATTGTTCAATGGAGTTACAGAGGTTTAGTGGGGAAAACGTGCAAACTTCCTATTATAACTGAGTGTGCTGATATTATATTGTTTTCTGAGACTTGGTTGAAACTGGAGCAGAATTTTAGGATTCCGAATTTTCATTTAATTAGAGGTGATAGCGATTCAGGAAAGAATGGAGGAGGTGTTGCGATTGCCATTCGGTATAATATTAAAGTTATTGATAAAGTTAAATTTCGTCATTATAAAGAAATTGAGACTGTTGGTGCGGAGATTTGTTTGAAAAATAGCAAAATTCTCTTGATTGTGAGAGCGTATAGGGATCCTCATTTGATAACTAGATTATCTAAATGGAATACTCTGTTTAACGAAATTATAAATCTTAGTAAGAATAATTATTTCTTATTGGGAGGAGATCTGAATGCTAAGAATAAATTATGGGGTAGTAATAGTGTGAATATTTCCGGTAAATTTTTACAGCTAGCAATGAGTAATTTTCAAGTTGTTCTGCTTAATGATGGAGCTTCAACATATTTTGCTCCGAAGAAACGGCCGAATGTCTTAGATATCTCGATAGTGGATCCGAGACTAGCGGCTATTTGTAATTGGGAAGCTACGGAGGATTTACTTGGTAGTGACCACTTTCTGTTAAATATTTCGATTAAGGATCTGAACCCTTGCGACAGAAATGTTAGACCGTCGATCAAAACTTCTAAAGTAAAGTGGCGTTCTTTTACAGATTCCTTGAAAAATGTGTCGATTGATAATTCTATCAATGAATGTAATCTAAATGACAATTATGAGCGAACGTATATTTCGATTAAAAATGCATTGCTGGATTCTGGGGGTAGGATATCTCATAAAGTTTCTTACGACCCTAAAAAGAATCGCGTTTCTAATTTATGGTGGAATGATGCTTGTAAAGCAGCCTCTGACAATCGTAGATTGGCTTTTAAAGCGTATAAACACTCAAGAACTTCTGTTAATTTTAAAAATTGGGTGGCTGAAGATAAAAAAGCGAAAGAGATTTTTATGGTGGGAAAAGTGTCTGCGTTTAAGAACTTTGCTTCTTCTATCGATCGAAATACTCCCATTAAAAAGGTGTGGAGTACGGTTAGGAAATTTAGTGGTGTATATAATTCGAATGTTACATCGTTGGACGATAATAATCGTCTTGAGTTGATGAAATCTATTGATAAAATTGCGCCGTTGAATTGTCATCTAAATCCGATTATTAATGTTATTGATCTGCCGAATAAGTCATTTGCTAGTGGTATATGGCACCCGTGTTCTTTTCATGAATTTAAATGCCTTATTGATAAATTAAAATTGCAGTCTGCGGCTGGAAGAGATCTTATAAATAATGAGGTGATTAAGTTTTTCCCTCATGATGTAGATGTTTTAGTTAGACTATTTAATAAAATTATGTTTAGTGGTGTCTCTCTGTTGGAATGGAATAACTTCGAAGTTTGTTTAATTCCGAAACCCAGTGGTGGTTTTACTCCGATCTCCTTGGCTTCTTGCCCTTTGAAATTATTTGAACGTGTGGTGAAAAATAGGTTGGATTATTTCTTGGAAACGGATTTGGTTCTTCCGAATACACAATTTGGTTTTAGGAAAAATCGATCGCGCGTGGATAACATTTCAATTTTGACAACGGACATTTATAATTCCTTTGCCAACGGAGATATATTAGCAGCGGTTTTTATAGATATAGAAGGAGCTTACGATAATGTTGTCCCGCAGTTGCTGGTTAATAATCTTGAGGAACTGAGACTTCCAGGCTTTATCGTTCGGTTAATTGCTAACCTTATAGCGAAGCGGAATGCTAACTTTTATGAGTCTGGTGAATTGATTACAAATCGGAATATTTATAAGGGTCTGCCGCAAGGTTCGGTTTTGAGTCCTTGTTTATTTAATGTTTATTTACGAAAGATTTAGATGAGTGTATTTCTAATTTGGAATTTGGTTTGGCTAAATTATATGAGTGGTTGAATAGTTTAGGTCTTAAAATTTCTGTTAAAAAAACAAAATTTATGGTGTTTTCTCATAAGAGATCAACTACAAATTTTATTAGATTAAAATTGAAAAATTCCGTTATTGAACGTTCTCATATAGTTAAATTTTTAGGTGTAGCATTGGACTCAAAACTTAACTGGAGGGCCCCGGTGTCTGAAGCTCGAATGAATGTTTTGAAGAGTATGAACGTTCTCAAATCTTTGGCTCATAAAGCCTGGGGCGGTCATCCGAGTACTTTGTTGTTAGTTTATAGAGGCTTCATAAGAGCGGGAATAGAGTGGGCGTATTTCTGCTCAAACTCAGCGGTTCGCTCTTCGTTAATTAAATTAGAAAGAACCCAGTTTACTGCTCTGCGTCTTGTTTTGGGTTGTTTTAGGTCAACGCCGACCCTCCGAGCCTTTTGGATTTAGCTGCGGAAGCTTCAACGACGTTTAGAGCTAACAAGCTTGCAGTGAGATATTTAATCCGTTCGTTTGTGTTGTAAAAACATCAATTGACTCCGAAATTAATGTTTTTAAGGGATAAGATGCGTAGTCGGAAAAAGGTTCCGTCTTATTATAAATCATTTCTCTTTAGAGTTTGGGGCACTATTTCGTCTAATGTATCAAAAGTTAATCGGTTTGATTTGCCTATTTGCTATGAATATCCGTTAAAGTTTCAATTAGAGGCTATGTGGATGCTGATGTGTCGATTTCGAATAGGAAATTGGGAGAAGATGCTCAGGCTATTTTTCGGCAAAAGATCGCTGAACATTGGCCGAATAGTTTACTGGTTTTTACGGATGGTTCGAAAAAAGATAATCTTCCCTTTGTAGGTTTCGCGTTTTATGTTCCGAGTTGTAATCAAACATCTAAATTTAAAATTGATTCTACGGCAAATATTTTCGAAGCGGAGGCATTAGCGATTGTTATGGCTCAGAAATTAAAAAACTGACCCCATGAAATGTTCGGTCTCGATATTTCGGTATCGGCTGAACCAATTTAGTTCTAATAAAGCGCTTTGGAAAGGTTGACCGCAAATTATATTATAAAAGAGTCAACCAAAATTTGATTCGATTTTTCGTTCCTGAGATATATCGGTCGAAAGTTTAACTTACTATATACTTCCGGTATATTGGCGTATGTATACACGGTAGCGTCACGCCACCTAAAAAAAATTTTTTTTAAGTACTTGGCGTCGAGACGCTACCGCGTCTCTTGATTAACATCCCCTCCTCCCACTGTGTCCCTGTTCGGCGAGTGCGTTGGCAGGAGAATGATTATTTTCTCTTTTGTTTCGTATCTTTCCCGAGATCTCCATACCCGCATCGTGACCAACCGATGGTTGGAGAATTATATTCGAGAAATTCTTTGTAAGGTAAACGGCCCATTTTGGGACCCTGTTCTAGTTTGTGACCGCGTCGGCACATTCACGCATGTCATAATTGACTGCCAGAGACTCATCGCACGAGTCTCTCATAATGCAGGCTCACATGAGTACATTTGTCGTCAAGTTGAACTGCTTAGACTTCAACCATATCTGCGCGAGATATATCATATGTCGATATAGACGGCGGAATTTGTGTAATACCGAAATGTGATGGAAAACTTTAGAGCGAATCAAATGTGGCGGATTGAGCACGGCAACAATCTTCGTAGACAATCGGGTTGTGTTTTCAAAATTGTGTGCAACTTCCAAGTATGTGTGGGAACGAAAGTCAATGATTGATTCAAGTTGAAATAAAACATCTCATTGCACCATTGCGAATAATAGGCTTCTGAAGTAAACGTACCATGAGGAATCACTTTTGGAAGCGATGTTCATAAACGATATGTGTGCGATGGAAACATCATAAAAAGATCCAGTGAATTAATAAATATCAATGGAAAAATAGTGTTAACAATCCAGTTAACAGATGAATGAATGTATTGGTTCGCTGCTGTCGTACATCTCATCGTGCGGTAAATTCAGTGCGATCAAACGCTTCATCGCGAATGTTATGTCAGTGCACAACGTGTGAAGTATCGATACATCGCGGAAAAAGCGAGCAAATAAAAAGAATCTAAAGAAAAAATAGTGTGGATGATACAGTGTGCGGATAAACGAATATGTTGGTAGTGTCGCTCGTGTATCGAGTCGCATAGTAATTTTCGTGCGTTCCGACGATTTGTACGAAATGAAATGTGTAAAATACAAATGTGTATGATCAAAGTTTAATGGAAAAAGCGTATATTAAAAATATGAATGAAAATCAGAGTGTAAGATAGAGTTTGTGGATTTTTAGTAGTTTCCGAGAACATCGGATACCAAGAAAACCCGCAAAGTCATACGTTTACGGTCATACGCATAATTCTCTGCCTGACGGGCAATCGGGAGTTGAAAACATTGAATGGCGATGAAGGAAACATGGTAGAGTGTGCCATTCAATGAGATTTTAAATATAATTACCTCTATAATCTTGTATGCCATTGCGGTGTCGATGTGAAGTGCAAACCCTCCTTTTTTGACCAGCGTCATTCCTTCATCAGCACTAAAGGATGGTAGTTCCTTTCTTTTTTTGTCAACTAAGATCTTTTTGTTGAAAATGCCTTTGACCACCGGATCTTCGCTGGTCTAAACAGATCATACTTTATTATACAATTTATTTCACGTATGTTGCTACATTTTGATCTTTCCAAAACGCTTAAAAAGTAAAAAAAAAGACGTGCCGAGATAACAATCTTGGCCAAGTTCTTTTACAAAATCCGACCGAAAAACTGGCAGGATGCTGTCGATATTCCGAATCGATTCTGGGATGGAGGGTGCATGAAATCTCAGATGGGAGTAGGAGCCATACATTTTTAATAACTACTGCAAAAAACTTTGGAAATTTTCTGCCCACACATCGATACAATAAAGTTGAGAATCCAGGCAGAAATTGCAAAAGAAAGAAAAGAAATCGCCGTTTCTTATTACCGAATCACTCGGTGAATCCAAATTTGGTACAGAAAGTTAATTTGGACGAGTTTTTCCATTTTTTATTTTCTCCTTCTGTTTTTCTAAATTTTGTTTTCTTTTTTTTTCATATTTTCAGGAAAATATTTTGCTTTAGACCCACATGGTTTTTCTTTCTTATGCTATTATTGCTTGAGCTGAAACCACAGCGTTTGTCCTGCATGATTTGAGAGTTTGTGAAAAAAGTACGATTTGCGCGACCATGCGAAATTTCATACAGATTCCGTTCGAGAATCTATACAAAAACTCTACAGAATCTCGGCACAGCTGCGTGCCGGTTTTTACTAAATAATTAAATCGAGATTCGTACCTAGACACGTACTTTCTATGCGGTTTAAGTCATGTAGGAATTTTTAACCTATTGCTCATATTTCTTAGATAGTAAATTACAGATAGGTCTAAATTATAAACATACAATTTCTGATTTTGGAGGCTTTTTGTAGTATTTAAGTATTTTGGGGTATTTAAGATAACAACGTTACCGCAAAAAAGTCGTAATTATAGGCGCTCTTCTCATATCCCACCTCGAGGTTGCTGTCTAAAACATCTTGAGGAGTAGTGATATAGCGTGGAATTTCCACAAGTAAAGATCCCACTATACTTGCAGAATAAAATTGATACATTAACAGTGCCCATAAAAATATGAACAGAAAAACAATACGTCCTGAATAATTCCGTGGACCGTCAGTTAATCCTGAAAATGTCAATATGATTATTTAAAAAAGAAGGTCCACTTAATTCATAAAAAATGAGGCAATACTATGGATTATCGTATAGGATGCCGCCAACAAGAGAACGTTTTTTTGACCTCAACAATGAAACTCGAGAAGTGTTTCACAACTTATCCCACAAACGTGTTTTTCTGAGCCACCGTAATGCGTACAAATGAGTTCAGCATAATTATTTTTATTTCGTTTTCCACAAAAAAATTACGGATACACAAAAAACTGATGAGAACGACATCGTAGAATCTGCCGTAAAGCCATTTCGAAAGCATAAGTTATATCATTATTTACTAAATCATAACTTAATTGGTAAAAGCCAATAAACCTACGATAGAATCACCAATACATCACGATTGCCACCACCATTATGGACCCGCTTATATAATATTTTGCTGCTGTAGTTCTCGATTTATTGCTTCTCTTAATTCTTGGTTTCAATGGTTTCAATGGTTCACGCAAAATAAACTGACCGTAAATATTGAAAAAACTAAATGTATGTCGTTTGGGTGTTATTCAGATAGTGTTCCAGAAGTAAGAGAGATAGACGTCGAAATGCAAAACAATGATCAAATTCCGAAAACAGTAATAATGAAAGCGTAAGCAGCATTAAGTATTTGCGAATAACGGTTGATTGACGTTTGCGATGTGATTCCCATGTGGAGAATGTAATTGTTATGATCGGGCTGGGAGAGGATCAGTTTCCTACGGAACATTCCCCAACGCGATACAAAAACCTCTCATCGCGCTCGACTAGGATATCCTCGTGGTGAACGCGGAAGCGGTGACCAATTTCGCCACCGCAGCCACGTTCGCACGAGAGTAAAAAATAGAATATTCAAATAGATAAGGTTAGATAAATAAGTATCAAAAGACAGATCCACAAATAACAAATACCGCGAGAGCGCTTTCGTTGCCGTTTTCGCTGACGACGGAAGTGCGAAGGCAGCGAGCATCCTTCCCGGCCTACCACCCGCCGATGGCGAGACCGGCGGATGAGCATGCCGGGGAAATTAGTCCTGTTTACACAACGAGAGCAAAAGCTAGCGCGGATAAACTCCTCGCCTAACTCCTGCATAGACAACTTAAAATCTTCCTCTGAACATCCTTAAAAAATTGTTGGAAAGTCGGTTAGGCCGAAAGGAGCCAAGTTAGTGTTTTGCGTCGTAGGAGTCAGTCTGCTCGCGCTAAAATAGTCTTTCAACCTTTGCCACGAACATTAAAGTACTATCGTGAAGACTTAATTTGAATAGAATTGTAAGAACTAGTGTTAGGTCCGTCGGTCATGGGAAGACAAGTATTGGTACGTAGAGAAGGTGTGACGAAAGCGGGTGACTGTGGACAACAGAAAAATAAATATAATTGTAAGTAGAATTAACTAGTATGGAGGTATGAGTGTGAAGGTTTGAGATTGATGGTATATTTACTAGATATATTTTACTACAATTTTACTCCAATCAATACATTAATAGTAATTTCCATTAATTCTAAATCTTTTGCGATTATTTAAATACGCCCGGTTCCAACTCTTAACTGATACAATCACTTTTATTTTACGGATTATAATCCCGATCTCCGAGGACGGAGTGATCAATCAGGTTTCGGGGGTACAACACCAGTGAAATCCCGACACCCCGAATAAAAGTGCAGTTGAGAATAGGCGGTGGTACAGTTTTTCAGGCGAGGGTGGAACACCTCGCACTGCGTTATAGTAGAGAAGAGTCTTGTTTTTCACGCGTTGACTAGGGGAAGTGATCGCGAAGATTCTTCAAAGTTACCGCGTTATAGTATCGGCTCTCGATTCGATAAAGTCATGACATGGTTTGAGAGGGCAGTAGTTCTCGGTCAAGGTTCTCGCAATAATAATAATGTCTCTTTTCGGTCATTATCATAAGCAAATTAGTCTACCGAGGGCTGTCCGAGAGATAACTCAGGCTTCTCTCGCGTTCCCGTTGTGATAGGCTTCGGCTGATTGTTCTCGCGCTCGAGACCATCAAGGTGTCGTGTGATCGCTGTGTCTCGCTTGCGTTACCGTGGATCCCGATATCGTTCTCGCTCTTGTCTTCGTGCGTGTCGTTCTCGTTCGCTCTTCATTCGATTCGGGTAGTCGGGTACTGTGTTTCGTCCGAATTCCTATGCGAATTATTTTCCAATTTTGTGACTGAAGTGATGCGTTATCATTAATGCCCTTGAAATCCAGTGATCGTGATAAAGTTCTCGAGGCATCGTAAGATGCGGATCCGGCCGAATTACGGATAATTTACGCAAATAAAAGTAATTAATTTTAAAAAATTGTAAAAAAATTGAACTTTTTCAAAAAATTCGACCTAATAACTTGAAAAATATGTTTTCTGAAGTAATGTTGATAAAAACGTTGTACAAAAAAAACATCACATTTTCAAAAAGAAGTAAATCTCCCAAAAAGTTTTTTCACGAAAAAAAGGTACGCCAAGTACTTAAAAATTGTGTTTATATAAATTATTTTTAAACGTAGGGGAGCCCCGGGCTAGTCGGGACACTTTTCACTTTGGAATTTCTAAAAATAATTTAGCAAAACTAATCTTATTGAAACCAACGTCATTTTGTTGCGTTATTCTACAGCTAGCTGATCTGTACGTTTCAAACGCCAACTCTATCATAATTATCTGGTACAAGCAGTCTTCTATGAGTTGGTAAGGTGATTCGACCTGCTCCGAAGTGAGGTAAGTTGAATCAGCTACGGGGCAAGTTTGGTCAAGAAAACACTTTTCATTTTGGAAAGATAAAAAATTAAACTATTAGAAAAAAAAATCATGTTTGTGGAAAAATATCAAAAAAATTGTTTAACAAATAAAAATGTCCATTTACGTTGTTCAAAAAATCAAGATTTGCTTTCAAATTCTTAAAACAAATGGAAATTTGCATGTAAATTGTTTTAAAATCGAAATTAACGTCGACTTTGTTTTAAAAATCGAGATTGACGTTTAAATTGTTCAAGTAGTCAAAACCCACGTTTAAATTTTCTAAAAACCGAAATTAACGTTTAAATGGTTTAAAAAATTGAAATTAACGATCAAATTAGTTTAAAAATCGAAAGTAACGTTTAAATGGTTTAAAAATCGAAATTCGCATTTAAATTGTTTAAGGATCTAAATTTACGTTTAAATTGTTTAAGAAATCAAAACTCATGTTTAAAGTATTTAAAAAATCGAAACTCACATAAGTTGTTTAAATAATCGAAATTTGCTTTGAAATTGCCAAAAAAAATTGAAATTCACATTTAAGTTGTTTAGACAATTTAAATTCGCGTTGGAATTGTTATAAAAATCGATATTGACGTTTAAATGATTGAAATAATAAAAATTCACGTTTAAATTGTATTTAAATTGAAAAGAAAAGTTGAAGTTGTTGAAAACTTCAAGATTCGGATCTCATTCGTTCAAAAATTTGAAATTCACTCGTCAATATTTTTTCTGAACAACCGCATACTTTTGACACTGTAAAATTTATAAAAAATCCAAATACAACGAG
Source organism: Buathra laborator (assembly GCA_934046635.1). Lineage (NCBI taxonomy): Eukaryota > Metazoa > Arthropoda > Insecta > Hymenoptera > Ichneumonidae > Buathra > Buathra laborator. The sequence continues at coordinate 1,499,079 of CAKOHB010000040.1, forward strand.
AATCGTATTATCTCTTTTGTTTATTTAATGTACAGCTGTTGTACCCCGAATTATTTTTCGAACGATAACTAACAACATTCGAATTAAAAAGGAATAAAATAATAGAGTTTAAAAGAATATCGCTTTACGATATTCTTTCGTAAATCCGCCGAGTCGCAAAGCCAACACGTATAGGAATTTGCAGAGTAAGAATCGATGCCTATTCCCATGCTCATATATGGATACGGCCCAAAAATGCAAACGCTTTAATTTCAACTTCGCGGATAGCAACCAGGTACACCGAAGGACTTTTTTATTTCTAAACGTAAGAGGTAATTTGAAGTAATGACAGATGATCACTTCTCGTCCGACATGTCCAATCCCTTTAAAAGATGGAACATCATTCTCAGATCCCCAGAGAACTCCCCTCTTGGTGCACTCAACAATGTTGAGAGTGACCGCGACAGCAGTAATGGCTCTCCAAATTTGTTCCAGAAGCAATTTCATACCCCTGGTGAAAAAGTGCTCGAAAATATGTCTGAACACTCCGCAACGGCAAACAGCTGCGCCGGTAATGAAGATGTCTTCCATGCCGGCGATCACGAGACAAGCGATATTCCTGTTATCTCTCTGACTCAACAATTCCAGTGGGTGGCAAAACAGCTTCTAGAAATGACTTAAGACAACAAAAAGAAATTTCAATCTCTTAACACAAACCTCGCGACTTCAACTGCAGTGAGTAATAAGAAATTCGATGAGTTAAAGACCGAGATGAAATCTGACAGAGAAAATGCGAAGAAGAGAGAAGCAGCTCTGGAATCAAAAATGAATTCAAGGATGGATGCGCTGGAAGAGAAAGTTCTCACTATGAAAAATCTAAATCAAAACACATCCACGCAATTAGCTAACGTGGCATCTGTGGCTGACCCGGAAATTCGCGCCAATCTCGACAAATTGAACCGAAAAATCGAAGCTCAGGAAAAATCAGTAAGGAAGAATAACATCATTATTATAGGCCTACAGTTCGATGCCACCCATTGAAAACATTGAATCGAAAATCCAAGGGGGCAGGATTCTCGGGAAGACGAATAAAACTGTACGAGTTACATTCGACTCAGAGGAAACTAAAACGGCTATAATGAGAGACAAAAAGAAAAGGCAGGCGACGGCGTGTTTATTGAAAATGATTTATCGTTTGTGAAAAGAGAGATCGTGTATAAACTCAGAGCGCGGGCTAAAACCGAGAGGGAGCTCGGCAAGCAAATAAAAATCCGTCACCACAAGCTTCAAATTGACGGTAACGAATTCTTATGGAGCTAAAAAGAAAAAAATCTTGTTCCAGTTGCTGGCAAAACGCACAAAGAAACTTCTAGAGGCGAGGAGACTGGTGTTGAATCAGATTCAAAAAACAAAATAAATGGAAACTGAAAAAGATATCTGTATCCCCGCGTAGAAAAAAGTAGTATGGGAAAGCGTCTTTATCTGAGTATGGGATTTCAATGGGAAATAGTATGGGAAGTAGTATGGGAGGGTATGGGGTTTGGGACGGACCCATATTCTTCCCACACTCTTTTCCAGATTCTCTCCCAGCCTTCGCGTGTGACCGGAGGAATCCTCGCGCAATCAATCCCATACGCTTTTTCAGACGCTCTGACAGTCGTGGCGTGCAAGCGGGGGTACCCTCGCCCTACCAATCCCATACTCTTTGACAGACTCTCTGTCAGTGGTCGCGTGCGACCGGGGAATCTTCGCGCGATCAATCCCATACGCTTTTCCAGACCCTCTCCCAGTCGTCGCATATGACCGGGGAAACCCTCGCGCAATCAATCCCATACATAGAATCCCATATTATGTGTAAATGAAAGAAGAAGAAAAAATAGATTTTGTAAAATGGAAGGAAAAAATGAAAAACGAAAAATATGCCTAAAACCAATTTTTTTTTACGAATATGAGTTCCCCGAGCAAAGTTAAATGCTGCTGTACGTAATCGGCGCTTGAAATTCGATGTAGGTCCCAAAAATATTGTAAAGTATTGGATGAATCTCACATAGATCTTTTAATTTGTCTATCCAAGCTTTTTCCAGTACATCACAATATTTTTGGGACCTTAAACGAACTTTAACCGCCGATTATGTACTACAGCGCCTAACGTTGTTCGGGAAACTCATATTCGTCGAAAAAAATTAGTTTCGGGGATATTTCGTCGTTTTTAATTTTTTCCTTCCATTTGACAAAATCTATTTTTTCTTCTTTTTTCATTTACACATAATATGGGGTTCTTTGTATGGGATTGATTGCACGAGGGATCCGCCGGTCGCACGCGAAGGCTGGGAGAGGGCCTTGAAAGGAGTGTGGGAAGAATATGGGTCCGTCCCAAACCCCATACCCTTTCCAGCCTACTTCCTACTTCCCATACTATTTCCCATCGAAATCCCATGCTCAGGTAAAGACGCTTTCCCATACTACTTTTTTCTACGCGGGTCCTTCTGGAACGTCCACGGCTTCAACAACTTGGAGAACTCTTCGCTTCCTAATCATGCGCACGTCATCTGCGCGAATGAGACTTGGCTAGAAAATCAACTGGAAAACTTACCGGCAAAATTGAGAGAGTACAACTGTTGTTGGACGGATGCACAGAGAGAATACAGCGTTGGAAGACCTACCGGCGGTCAAGCCGTTCTGGCAAAAAAGAATTTGAAATGGACAGTAAGCGACAAAAGTGACTGGTGGATCTTTGGAACTGTGAACTACCAAAGTTTTAAGTTGGTTCTTTGTTCTGTGTACTTTAAGCCGAATCGAATCTGGAAACAATGCTTGAGTTGCTACAAATGACACTCTCGGACGTACAAGACCGGCACGGAGTTGCACTTACTGCCATTAGTGGCGACTTCAATGCGAAGGCTGGCGATGAAGACGACGGAATTCGTGAAGAACTCTTCGAAGGCACAGTGGTTTCATTAACGAGACATTCGTACGACAAAATTTTAAATGAGCGTGGCGGTAGGTTAATGGATTCTATGAAATCAAACGGATTTATTCTCGGGAACGGTAGAGCACTCAAAGATCTTCCCGGACAATTCACATTCAGTAGCAAAATCGGGCACAGTACCGTCGATTTAGTTTGGATAAATGTTCCGAGCCTAGAAACGATAGCGGATTTCTGTGTGGTAAGCGAAACTTTCTCATCAGACCATTTTCTTGTTTGGAGCTTTACTTGTCGTGGGATGATTTTGACTTTGATATGGACACTAATGGAAATTTCGTACCACTGCCAGTAACAAGCAGACTTAAATGGAAATCCGAGCTGGCTAAAACTTTTCACATGAAAAGAATACTCGAATAGAGTCTCATTCGAGAAAAAAAAATTGATTTTTTTTGTCTTTTTAGTGATATACATTTTTATTTTAATGTAAAACGCAACGATACGGACTTGCCCACTTTTTTCACCGATCGTGTTTTTTGGGGGATTTATTATTACTTCAATTCAAAATTAAAATGCATCATTAATTTCCCAGATCCCACCACGTGAAGCTTGCGGCAGGAAGACCCAACCGTGGGGCCGTTACTGTGTCTGTGTGTCTGTGTATGGATATGTGTATATCTCTATATCCTTTTATATTATAAAAACTAGGAGGTTACGGTTGCGCGTTGCGCGCGCGCCCGAATTCTTCTGTCGAATCTCGACCAATCACAGGACGAATAAACCGACAACAATACAAATATCGAACTGCGATAATGAAAACTCGAAAGTCGATATTAATCGCCACCAACTTTTTAGGAGTGGATATCTCGCCGCCGCCGCCGCTGGGTTCAAGAATTCAGGGGGTAAATAGGTAATTATGAGACACCAGGTATATTAGACCCGTTAGAAAAATATAAGTCCCCCTTAGAGGGACTTAGAATATTTTCGATCGAAAGGGTAAGTGTCAAAAGGAGAGAAAAATATTCCAAGTCCCCCTTAGAGTACCACTTAGAGTACCCCTTTGAACCTTGCCGCTCTTTTCTGCCGCGGAAAAATTCAAATTTTATTGGTTCTCACGAACCGCGGTGTCTCGGGGTTCCCATTGGCTTTTCAGTAAGAGCCAATAGGAAATATTCAAGCGGTCTGATTGGCTCAAACTGGGTATAAAAAGGCCAGCGCGAGCAGAATCTTCATCAGTTTCACCGGCGACGGCGAGCTGATCACTTTCCTATTTCCTTTCCTATACCTCCGAGACCGAAGAGCCTTCGGTGACGTTAGCTCTACGAGTACTCTACCTTCCTGATCCAGGGTGCGGATTACTGTCAGCGACGAAGCTATCCGTATTCCTGCACGCAGTCAACGCTAATATGGGATCGCGCTAGGATAGGTAAACCTGACAAGAGCGAGCCGGAAGCGAGTTGCGGGTCGACCACGTGGTAACACTGTCGATTCACTATCTCGTGGAAACCAAACGCTTTGAAGAAGGTCCTGTTCTACTGGTACCGGGATAATCCCCGTGGGGTACTATCCCCGTGGAATACTACGTAGGCATGGCACAATAGCATTCGATATTAAATTGACATTTAAAATTGACTTTCCCGCGATTGACCTAAAATTTGAAATCAATGTGCTTCATGTCGAGAAGCAAAGCTCGGTCGGTAAATCTGGTAATAAGTAAAATTTGTTGTTTTTCATCGAACTTTCGATAAATTCAGTTTCCAATGATTCCTCCGTGAAACGATTGAGAAATTTAAGGTGAAAATTCATAAAAAATGTCCGATTCACAACTTACCGACATTCTGTCGGTAAATACTAGTTCTTTCGTTTCTTTTAAGTAAATTCGAGACTTTAAGATTGAATTTGATAAAAATTCTTATTATTAAACGAATTAAGGGGAAAATTTGTATTTTTCGAGATATTTTCAGTTCTTTCAGAGCCATCCGCGAAAAACTAATAAACTAACATTGTATTTGGAATTAATTGAGATCCACAGTTTGACAAGAAGTCGAGTGGGTTTCCTTGTATAGTTCGTAACAGAAATTCGACGAATCAGGAAAGCTTTGGTATTACAGGACTCTGCACATTGTACTTTCAAATTTCTATGTTTTTCTTAAATAAAAATTATTATATCACCAAATCGACAACGCCTAACGATTTTTCGCTCGCCTTGAACTCCTAACGCGATCTTTCATACCGAATGCGAGGCATCGGCTAGAAGGTAACCGTTATAATAGGTATATTGAAACAATTGAAAACAAATAGAGCGGGGTTGGAAAAATTCCGGGTAAAATTTGAATTTTTTTTTTGTTTCGAAAATTTTTTAAAGAGATTTGACAAAAAATCGCAGTTTCCCAATATTCAAGGTAATTAACATTGAAAAATAGAATGAAATTGCAAATAAATACAGGGTGATTCAGGAAGTTTTCGACACCTTTTGCCAAATTGTTGTTTGTCGTGTCCTGAGCAAAGTTAGTTAGCCGTTTGTCGAAATTCGTAATATTTATGTAATTATGAGCATTGTAAATTTGAATAAATCGACCAATCAGGTGAAGCCATTTTGGCGCGTTGGAAAGTTCCATATTGCCATGCGGAGAGCTGGCAACGTTCAATTCATCACTACACCGTCTGTACAGGCAGAGTCTCCGTTCACGGCGGAGCGAGACAGTCGGTTCGTCCGCTTGCTGTCATTACGCGATCTCTTAATCTTTTTGGTCAATCGCAGTAGGTGTCGTGGATGACACAGTGCGACGAACCGAATGATTTCAGGTTAGAGATGCAACGAAAAATAATGTAATTTTTCGTTAGGAGTACGACACTGAACATTTTTAAGAATATCCAAACGGTGATGGCGTAATTGGTGAAAAACGTGATTAAAAATTAAAAAAAAAAAAAAAAACCTCCGATAGGATCTAATTCAAGAATCGATTGGAGCTTATTAGGGGGTATTTTTTTTTGGTCAATGGTCCATTATTTTAATCAAAGCGAAGTCAAATCACAAGCACCACGGCACGTCAACAATTTTCTCGAAGCGCATGCATAATACGACATTGCTTCAATTAAGAAAAACAAATCCATAATATCGTCGAAAAGCTTGTCGGTTCCAACCGAACTCCGCTGAGTGTTATAACTAACAAATTGTTGAATCAATCGCAAATAGCCGTTGTAAAACTGAGCTCGTAGTTAATCGAATTGAAAGTTGTATACACAATACTGACTACACTACTGACTCACCATACTGAGTTTTGTATCAAAAATTGAATGCAATGAACAAAAGTACCCTCTGATAAACTCTAATCCATTCTTGAGTTAGAGCTTATCAGAAGGTATTTTTTTTAGATTGATACATCTTTCTCTCAATTGAAGCGACGTCCAGACTCGTCTCGTTGACTTTTGCGGGGGATTCCGAGTATACCGCATCAATGACTAAGATGCTTCAATTCAGAATAAAGATTCTATACCTGAAATGCTACCGCTTTTTTCTGCACGTTTGAATTGGAAAGCTAAAAGCTACGAAATGTTTTATACCGATTGTTATTTTAATTGTAGCGATATTATCATTTACACAGTGCATTCGGAAGCACCTACGAAAGACAATGAGATGTATGTACAAGTACCTTCAATTAAAATCATATTTCTTAGAAAAAAAATAATAACTCGTATCCTTCCGATTCGATCGAGAGAGGCGAACGTTAAATGTTTTTGTCTTTCATTATCAATCGTAATTGAAGCGATATTTTCATTTACACGGTGCACTCGAAAGCACCTGTGAAAGACAACGAGACATGTGGAAAAGGCGCTTCAATTAACATATTATTTCTTATAAAAAATGTGATAGCTTGCAGCTTTCCAAATCGATCGAGGGAGGTGAACGTAACATTTTTTTAATTTCATATTTTAAATCGCAATTGACGCGACATTGTCATTGCTACAGAGTACTCGGGAATACCTACGATAACCAACGAGACATATGGAAAAGGCGCTTTAAATAAAATCACATTCCTTATTAAGAAAAATGATAGCTTGCAGCCTTCCGATTCAATCAAGGGAGGCGAAAGTTAAATTTTTTGGTCATACATTATTACAATTCATTAACGCGACATTATCGTTCATACGGTGCATTCGGAAGCACCTACAAAAGCTATCGAGACTTATAAAAATGTCGCCTCCATTCAAATAATTTTTCTTATAATAAATCTTATAGCTTGTAGCTGTTCGATACGATCGAGGGATGCGAAAGTTAAATTTTTTTGTCTCAGATTATTACAATCAATTGACGCGAAATTTTAATTAACACGGTGCACTCGGAAGCACCGATAAAAGCCATCAACACATATGGAAATGTCGCCTCAAAATCAAATGATATTTCTTATTAAAAATTCTTATAGCTTGTATCCTTCCGATTTGATCGAGGGAGGCGAAAGTTAAATTTTTTTATCTTACATTATTACAATTAATTGACGCGACATTGTCATTCGTACGGTGCATTCGGAAGCGCTTACAAACGCCATCGAGACATATGGAAATGTCGCCTCAATTCAAATAATTTTCCTTATAAAAAAATCTTACCGTACCGTACCGCACCGCACCGCACCGACCGTACAAATGATAATGTACCGTACCGTACATGACCGTACCGCGTGTCTTACCGTATAAATGATAATGTCGCTTCAATTGTATGTAATAATCTCAGACAAAAAAATGTAACTTTCGCTTCCCTCGAACGATCGAACAGATACAAGTTATAACATTTTTTTATAAGAAAAATTATTCGCATTGAGGCGACATTTCCATAAGTCTCGATGGCTTTTGTAGGCGCTTCCGAATGCACCGTATGAATGATAATGTCGCGTTAATTAATTGTAATAATGTAAGACAAAAAAATTTAACTTTCGCCTCCCTCGATCAAATCGGAAGGCTACAAGCTATAAGAATTTTTTATAAGAAATATCATCTGAATTGAGGCGACATTTTCATATGCGTTGATGGCTTTTATAGGTGCTTCCGAATGCACCGTATAAATGATAATGTCGCTTCAATTGATTGTAATAATCTCAGACAAAAAAATTTACCTTTCGCTTTCCTCGATCGAATCGAACAGCTACAAGCTATAAAATTTTTTGATAAGAAAAATTATTTGAATTGAAGCGACATTTCCATAAGTCTCGATAGCTTTTGTAGGTGCTTCCGAATGCACCGTATGAATGATAATGTCGCGTTAATTAATTGTAATAATGTAAGACAAAAAAATGTAACGTTCGCTTCCCTCGATCGCATCGGAAAACTATGAGCTATAAGATTTTTTTATAGTCAATATTATTTGAATTGAGGCGACAATTTCACAAGTCCCGATAGCTTTTGTAGGTGCTTCCGAATGCACCGTATAAATGATAATGTCGCGTCAATTAATTGTAATAATGTAAGATAAAAAAATTTAACTTTTGCCTCCCTTGATCAAATCGGAAGTCTACAAGCTATAAGATTTTTTTATAAGAAATATCATTTGAATTGAAGCGACATTTCCATAAGTCTCGATAGCTTTTGTAGGTGCTTCCGAATGCACCGTATGAATGATAATGTCGCGTTAATTAATTGTAATAATGTAAGACAAATAAATGTAACGTTCGCTTCCCTCGATCGCATCGGAAAACTATGAGCTATAAGATTTTTTTATAGTCAATATTATTTGAATTGAGGCGACAATTTCACAAGTCCCGATAGCTTTTGTAGGTGCTTCCGAATGCACCGTATAAATGATAATGTCGCGTCAATTAATTGTAATAATGTAAGATAAAAAAATTTAACTTTTGCCTCCCTTGATCAAATCGGAAGTCTACAAGCTATAAGATTTTTTTATAAGAAATATCATTTGAATTGAGGCGACATTTCTATATGTGTTGATGGCTTTTATCGGTGCTTCCGAGTGCACCGTGTTTATGAAAATTTTGCGTCAATTGATTGTAATAATCTGAGACAAAAAAATGAAACTTTCGCTTCCCTCGATCGAATCAAACAGCTACAAGCTATAAGATTTATTATAAGAAAAATTATTTGAATTGAGGCGACATTTTCATAAGTCTCGATAGCTTTTGTAGGTGCTTCCGAATGCACTGTATGAATGATAATGTCGCGTTAATTAATTGTAATAATGTAAGACAAAAAAATTTAACTTTCGCCTCCCTCGATCGAATCGGAAAACTATGAGCTATAAGATTTTTTTATAGTCAATATTATTTGAATGGATGCGACAATTTCACAAGTCTCGATAGCTTTTGTAGGTGCTTCCGAATGCACCGTATGAATGCTTTATCAAAATATTTTTAAAACAAAAAAAAAAAAGGTACGCCAAATACTGAAAAATCCGATTTGCAAATATTATTAAAAAAAAAAATGAACAAAATTTTATAAGCCAAGCATAACAAAAAAATATTGTTTTTTTTGGAAAAAAATTGCTGTAAAAAATTGGCGTTCCAATGTAAATAGTGGTTTATTGTGACGCTTGCAAACACCGGAACGCCAATTTTTTACAGCAATTTTTTTCCAAAAAAAAACAATATTTTTTGTTATGTAGAATCCTTTTTTTCTGTTATGCTTGACTTATAAAATTTGGTTCATTTTTTTTTTAATAATATTTGCAAATCGGATGTTTCAGTACTTGGCGTACCTTTTTTTTTTTTGAAAAAAATATTTTGATCAATTTCACTCCTTTTTGAAAAACTAACATTTGTAATTTTACCTTTAAAATTAATTTCGAAGGATTGGATAATTTAGATCGATCAAAATTAATTCTATATGCAAAACCGGGCGAACGGCACGTCACATATTCCACTTCATGAATGCCGGTTATGTTGTTCGAGATCGCAAAGAAAAGTTATAATCGATATAAAATCACACGTATAAGACGTAATTCGTAATTTTTCTTTTTTACTTCGCGTCGAGACACTAAACCACGATACGCCATACATAATTATTATTTTCGGAAACACTCAAAAAAATGTTCACGCCGTGAAAATACGTGCCGACGATAACAACTGTCAACTGAGCCGGCTGTGGCGACGAGCGCGCCACCGCGCGAATTTTTCTATGAACTGATGTAAACGTAGACGGCGTATAACATTGCCACCGACAACAGCTGACAGCTACGCCGGCTGTGGCGACGAGCGCGCCACCACGCACATTTTTCGATGAACTGATGTAGACGCAGACATATATAGGGGACAGGACACTTTATAATCGTTTGGACCCTGGAAAGTCCCGACCTCGAGATCTCAAAATAGGCTAAACCAATTGAATGGTCACTAGGCTCTTTCGAAAGATTGATCCAAAATTACATTATAAAAGTGTCCATGAAAATTCGATTCGTTGTATTATTGCGAAGATATATCGATCGAAAGTTGAACGCACTATACACCTCCGGTATATTGGCGTAAGTTACTCAGTAGCGGCACGCCTTGTACTGTTTTTTCTACCGCGCCTCTTGATAATGTCGCGTTAATTAATTGTAATAATGTAAGACAAAAAAATTTAACTTTCGGCTCCCTTGATTGAATCGGAAGGCTACAAGCTATCATTTTTCTTAATAAGGAATGTGATTTTAATTGAAGCGGCTTTTCCATATGTCTCGTTGTCTTTCACAGGTGCTTTCGAGTGCACTGTGTAAATGAAAATATCGCTTCAATTACGATTGATAATGAAAGACAAAAACATTTAACGTTCGCCTCTCTCGGACGAATCGGAAGGATACGAGTTATTATTTTTTTTCTATGAAATATGATTTTAATTGAAGGCACTTGTACATACGTCTCATTGTCTTTCGTAGGTGCTTCCGAATGCACTGTGTAAATGATAATATCGCTACAATTAAAATAACAATCGGTATGAAACATTTCGCAGCTTTTAGCTTTCCAATTCAAACGTGCAGAAAAAAGCGGTAGCATTTCAGGCATAGAATCTTTATTCTGAATTGAAGCATCTTAGTCATTGACGCGGAATCTCGGAATCCCCCGCAAAAGTCAACGAGACGAGTCTGAACGTCGCTTCAATTGGGAGAAAGATGTGTCAATCTAAAAAAAATACCTTCTGATAAGCTCTAACTCAAGAATGGATTAGAGTTTATCAGAGGGTACTTTTTTTCATTGCATTAGATTTTTGATCCAAAACTCAGTATGGTGAGTCAGTAGCGTAGGCAGTATTTTGTATACAACTTTCAATTCGATTAACTACGAGCTCAGTATTACAACGGCTATTTGCGATTGATTCAACAATTTGTTAGTTATAACACTGAGCGGAGTTCAGTTGGAACCGACAAGCTTTTCGAAGATATTATGAATTTGTTTTTCTCAATTGAAGCAATGTCGTGTTATGCATGCGCTTCGAGAAAATTATTTACTTACCGTGGTGCTTGTGATTTGACTTCGCTTTGATTAAAATAATGGACCATTGACCAAAAAAGAATACCCCCTAATAAGCTCCAATCGATTCTTGAATTAGATCCTATCGGAGGTTTTTTTTTTATTTTTAATCACGTTTTTCACCAATGACGCCATCACCGTTTGGATATTCTTAAAAATGTTCAATGTCGTACTCCTAACGAAAAATTACACTATTTTTCGTCGCATCTCTAACCTTGAATCATTCGGTTCGTCGTACTGTGTCATCCACGACACCCACTGCGATTGAGCAAAAAGGTTAAGAGATCGCGTAATGACAGCAGTAGCGGACGAACCGACTGTCTCGCTCCGCCGTGAACGGAGGCTCTGTCTGTGTGACGGTGTAGTGGTGAATTGAACGTTGCCAGCCTCCGTATGGCAATATGGAACTTTCCAACGCGCCAAAATGGCTTCGCCTGATTGGTCGATTTATTCAAATTTACAATGCTTATAATTAAATAAATATTGCGAATTTCGACAAACGGCTAAGTAACTTTGCTCAGGACACGACAAACTACAATTTGGCAAAAGGTGTCGAAAATTTCCTGAATCACCCTGTATATTGTCGCGATTATTTCCACTATTGATTGGCAAATTGCAATTATTTCGGATATTCGATGATTTTTCTTTGTGAGTTTTGTGACGTGATTTTTTTGAATCAGCGTCACAAAAACCAAAACAACCGTAACTCGCATAAAAATACCGATTTTTAATGCTGAAGTTTCGCGTTACTGCCTCTCCCAGCGACTTAAGATACCGTCAAGCTCTCGCTAAGATATCGATCGAGATTTTTGCAGTTTACCTTCTATGTTTTTTTTTGTTTTTTTCTTTTTGCTTTGAGATTTAGTTTACTTCAGTTTTAGTTCAGTTTTGGTTGGGATTCTCGAATTCACTTGGTGGGACAAAGTTAGCAAATAAAAGGCCCAAGTGAAGGAGAGACTCGACGAAGTGTCTTGCAACTACGTTAAAGTCCGGTGCAAACCCGGCACCCTATAGAAAAGTGCAATGCGTTGAGATCAGGCGGAGGTATCGTTTGGTCCAGGCAAGGGTGGTGGAACCCCTTGCGCTGCGTTATAGTTGAGTAGAGCCTTGTAACTCACGCATTGACTAAGGGAAGCGATTGCGAAGATTCGTTCAAGTTACCGCGTTATAGTATCGGCTCTCGATTCGATAAAGTCATGAGATGGTTGAGATGGCAGTAGTTATCGATCAAGATCCCGCAAATAATAACGATAATTCATTACGAATTTTCGTAGGCAAAGACAGTCGACGGAGAGCTGCCCTCGAGGTAACTCGGGTCTCTCTCGCGCTCCCGCTATCGTAGGCTTCGGCCTATTGTTCTCGCGCTCGAGCCATCGAGGCATCGTGTGATCGCTGTGTCTCGCTCGCGTTACCGTGGATCCCGCTATCGCTCTCGCTCTCGTGTTCGCGCGTTCGTTCGTCGATTCGTGTATTTCGCGTGTGCTATCCTCGGTAGGATTCCGAAAGGAATTCTTTCCGAGTCGATAATTCGATCGATGCGTTACAATTAACGCCCTCGAGTTGAAGTGCATGTGTGTGAGTTCTCGTGGCATCGTCAGATGCAGTTCTCGGTCCTTTTGGATAATTTACGCGCTTCGGTGAGTTTTTTTTTATTTATCGAAGTTATTGATCTCGTGTCGCGCCCGTCGTCGCTTGTCTCGCTTCGATCTCTCGATCGGCTGAGTACTCGCGATGCACGTGCGTGGGATCCCGTGGCTTCTTAGCCAACATATTACTTTTCGCTCCCGATTAAAGTAACGTTGAGGTCTCGATCTCCGTTTCTTGTGTGCTATTCTATTGACCTCGGATCGCGACCCCTCTACCCGAACCCGCATCCTGAGCAACCGAGCATTTCCGCAACCGTTCGCTCTCGCGAATGCATCGACGTTAGTTCTCGTTCCGTTTTAGTTTCCGTTTTGTTGTGTCGTTCGTTTTGTCCCTGCGGAGGTTGCCGTTCCACCGGCCTCCAGTTTAGTCCGGTTGTTAATACCGGTGAAACAAAATTAACTGGCGCCCACCGGGACGCCGATGCATCCGCGAGGGTGGACGGCCGAAGGTGACGTGAGTTTTCGAGTTCGTGTTTTTTTTTGAGTTTCGATCTCGCTCATCTTTTTGAGTTTTGAGTTTTTTGTAAAATTAGTGTAGCGTTCTCGACATCAAGGAAAACCCGTCACAGTTTATAACCAAGTTTCTCAGTGCACACGTGAAATAAACAATATTTATTACGATTGTGATTAAAGTGTTATGAAATATTGTGAACGATTTTCGTTGATAATATATTATTTTCGAACTAAAAAGGGAAAATATTTGTCAATCAATGTGTGATATTTTACGTTTCATTTTTCACAACCGAAATTTATTCTTTTACATGTCGAATATTTTTTTTTTTGGAAAATGAACATAGCATAACTTTCAAAATACTTCCTAATTGAAAATAAAATTATTATGAAATGTCGAAATATCTTCAAATTTAACGTGTACGGTGTTTTCGATCCAATGAAGTAGTGCTGTAAGTTAGAAAAAAATTCGTTCATAAGTTTCAGAATTGGAGTATCGTATGGACACTAGCGAGCCAACATTTTTTTTAAATGAAAAATTGTGGAAAATAATAGTTACTGGTGACTAACTGACTTCAAATTTTGTGAGCATAGTGCATTTTATATAATGAAATAATGGTGTGAAGGAGAAAAAAATTGATTCGTACAGTTCATTATTACAGCACTGTACGGACATTTGATGTAAAAAAATAAATTTTAAGCAATAATTTTGTACGCAGTATACTTATAGGTCTCAGATTGGCTTTAAAGGTGATGTGCATATTTGTGATAATGTAATAAAACACGTCCAAAGTTACAGTACCGTACGGACGTTCGATAAGAAAGTTTTAGTAAAAATGCTATTTTTACTAAACCGCAGGCTAAAAAAAATATTTGGAGGCATCGCAGTCACTTCAAATATACTTCACATCATGTTGGAAGTACACCGAAGGAAAACCTGAAAAAAAAATTTGTTTAGGGTCATTCGCTGCGCAGTTTCCCCATCGATAGCTCTCCAAAAAGGCCTCGAAGGTCATCTTAATAGGCACTCTCTGCCTATTTTTATTGTGAGTGCCTAAAAAGCGTAGGTGCATTTTTGTCGTATATAGTTAAATCAATTTTTTTGTGGGGACATTGTCGAAAAGTGGTGAACAATGCCGGACCCCTATTAACTTTTCTTTTAATCGTCATTTGACAGACTGATATTTGTTTGAATAGTTTGTTAAACACACGTGCGCGACGGTATCCCACGTGGCCGACCGTCGTGGCAGGACGACACGAGCGTCTCATATGCGATAACGGACAATCGATCGTACGATGGGGTAGTCGGATCGTGGCAATGATAGAGCAATACGCGTAGGAGCGAGCGCGACGAACAATTAGAGCGTAGAGCGAAGAGCGAGAGCGTGAGTGTGTGCGAACGGAACGAATATCGAGCGACTGTGTGAATCACGACTGAGCGATGTCGAGCAAGAGCGTTGACGCGAATCTAATAAAATATGTAGTTTTCTCCGTCGAAGTGTGATTGTTTATCCGGCCTCGAGCCGGCCTTCCCTTGCAACGCTTCCTGATAACGCCGAGAACCTCCCGTAAACGCTGAACAACGACCGCGTTTAACAAGATCTAATTTTTTTTTGTAGTTAAAATATTTAATAGTGAATCACTGTTTAAAAAATCTCCATGTTAAATGGATAATCTAAATCGACCTGAAATATGTATACCATCAGAGCATTATCATTAATACTTTCGATATCGAAATTAGCAAAATTCTCCAGCCATTCTAACGAACTGGACGGTAGGTGTTGGCTCATAGCTGCACAATACAGATTATTAGCATCGTAGTACATGAGGTATGATTCAAGTACGTTCGGATCAAAGTCATTGTCCATGTATCGATTGTTTGCTCTGGCATATCTATTATTACACTGAGCGATGCCTCCTCGAATGATGTATACATCTTGAAGCAAGCGTGATGGAAATTTTTAGGCACTCACTATAACAATAGGCAAAGAGTGTCTATTAAAATGACCTGCGAAGCCTCTTTACACAGTTTTCGATGGGAATTCTCCGTAGCGCAAGCTCCAAAAAATTTAGTTTTTTCAGCATTTACTTCGGTGTACCTCCAACATCATGCGTAGTTAATTTGAAGTGGATCCGATGACTGGAAATATTTTTTTCAGCCTGCGGTTGATTGAAAATAGCTTTTTCACTGAATTTATCTTCTCGGAATTCCGTATCACAGTGTAGCTTTGGATGGTGCGAATCAATTTTGTTCTCCTTAGCAGGTCTCCTTGTATTTTATCACATCATGGCTATTGTGCACAAACATTTTGAAACTACTGCGAAGCCTTTAATGAGTTTTTCCAAAATAAAAATTCAATTTTTGTTCCGCCAAATGTCCGTACGGTGCTGTAATTATGAAGTCTACGAACCAAATTTTTTCTCTTTCGCAGCATTATTTTATTCTATCGAAAGCACTATGCACAGCAAATTTGAAAACATTCCGACATCTTTGAACATTTTTTCTACGCATTTTTCCATTTAAAAATCAATTTTCTCTCGTCCAATGTCCATACGGCGCTGCAATTCTGAAACCAACGATCTAATTTTTTTCTAATTTTCAGAAATATTTCATTGCATCAAAAACACTATGCCCAGCAAATTTGTAGACATTTTGACATTTCTTAATATTTTTATTCCACAATTATTTTTAGTTAGGAATTATTTTAAAGGTTATGTAGTTTTAATTTTCCAAAAAACAATTTTTCATCATGTCAAAAAACAAAATTTGGTTGCGAAAATAAAACACGAAATATCACCGAGTAATCACAACCGAATAAGAATTACCGAATATCCAAAGTGATTGAAATTTTCCAAATAAAATTGAAAACAATCGCGACTATATATTTTTTTCCATTCATTCTGTCTGTCAAACCTTGGAAGCAGACGACAATTCCATAGCAGACGTAATAAAGTTCGCAGACGCCACGACGTTGGTATTCTGTGGCGGGATTATTTGTAATTAAAAAAAAAAGCCAGCTTTTTTTTTATTTTTCAATGTATATAACCTTAAATATTGGGAAACTGCAATTTAATTTTTTCAAATCTCTAAAATGTTTTCGAAACAAAAAAAAATTCAAATTTTATCTCGAATTTTTCCAACCACCCTTCTATTTTCTTTTCAATTGTTTCAATATTCCTATCTTAAAACAAACAGGAGGTTCAGGTGAAACGCGCAGCGCGACGTATAAACATATTCGATACGTAGCGCATAACGCGAAGTGTACCCCCGTGAGTGCCTTAAAAAATGTCCCCTCGGGACATTTTTCGGGGGGTTTGGGGCCGGAGTCCACCAACAAGAGCCTCTGCGCCCGCAGGGTGCTGAGGCGCTTTTTAAATATGTCGGTTAACAGAAGTATTTTTTTTTGAAGCTTCGCTGGCGAAGCTATGCGTTAAAATCTATAAAAAAATTCACCTTTGCCACTTTTTGTCTCATAACCACTCACATAATGGCTTGCGATAACTCTATTCTTGATCGCATGAAAAATCCCCGCACTCGTTCCGCAACACTGACTGTTACGAAGAAAATGAGCCATCGCAATCCAAAATTGGTGTAGCCACTCTCTCTGAAATCTGCGGCAAGCGAAGAAAAATATAAGTCTCAAAAAATGAATTTCACAGATTGATGGAAATAACCAACTTGGGTGATTTACAAAAAAAAAAATAATTTTTTACTTTTTTTTTGTCACATAAAAATGTACACTTTTTTTTCTATCACATAAAACATAAATTTTTTTTTTTTCATCTCACAAATCTCGTAAATACAAAAAAATGTTTAAAAAATAAAAGAAAAGTACTTTTACGTCAAATGTGACGTTTAAAAATGAGGTTAATTCTACGAGCCTTTTCGCTCTGCGACACTGTCACTGTGAAAATCATTTTTGCACTATTTCGGGCAAAAATACAGTATATATTGTGTTCATTTGGAAAGACTGTAAACACTGACACATAACTACTTACACCGAGTTTACAACTGCAGTTTTTTTACCCGATTGACACAATCGAGTAAAAATCATCGCTGCTACATTACGCCGGTGTATCGTAGACTCAAAACAAAGCGCGGTAGCGGCGGTAATCTGAGCCGCATCGATTAGACGTAACGACCATTTGGTCGGTAAATCGTTACGTACCGAGCGCAGTTTCGACATCGATTGTTTTTTTTATGTTCCTTTCTCGATGTTTTTTTTTCTTCTAATACCGGCGTTGTTTTTTTGCCTTTCGGCATTTTTTTTTTCACGCAATACCTATTTCTAATCTTACTAAAATGCTTCTAACTTCGTTAATTTTTTAAATTTCGATCTGAAATTTGGTTTGTACGTAGTACACCGTATATACATTCAGAAAAAAAAATTTGAAAAAAATTAATTTTTAAATGACTCAACCCCCTTACGCTTGTTACTTTGAATTCTCGCCAACCATTCAATGCGTGAGTGTATTCATAATCGCCGATTGATTCGTTAGTCAGTTTAAAGAAAAAAATCGTCCTTAAGTGGTAGAGCAGTATCGTCAAGTTGATCCGAATTGTCAAAATAGTCGTAAGGAAAAACACCTTTTCTTGTTAGCAACACAGATTTTTTTCGGTATTAAAAATACCTCACGTTATAGTTTTTTTTTATCCGCTTCGAGATACGATGCTAATTTTTCAATGCTGGTAGGCATGAATTGGAATGAATCAATGGATCTATGTTGCACGGGTGTCTTCGTTACGTCTTTTCAGAAAGTAATGTAATGTTCGTTGTTTATCGGTAGCAATTGAATCGTTCCGCCAATTCGATTGCCAACGCTTTGATTAAATATATGAATCGTAGCCCGACGAGTTAGGGAAAATAACGAGTAATAGGAAAAATCGTGTGATTTTGTATATCACAAGTTGCACGCAGTATGTGCGGCCCCACAATAGTTTCCTGTAAAATGGCAGTATTCTCCGACTCTTATATCATGTGCGTTAAATGGTTTCGTGGGAATGTGACACGTTGTAGCTCATTGAAATTCACGAATCTGATCAACCGTTATTTATCTCATCGAAATGACAGTTTGCATGGGCATTCGATGCAATCTCTACCGAGGTATGATTTATATTCCGACATATCGTTGGAGTACGTAAAATGCATGTAAAAAGCTATACTGTGCGGAAAGTGCCTTTGATCACCCAGTGTCGATTAGTCAGGCAAGTATTTGTATACATTATCTTAACAAGAAAATGGAGAAAATGGGAGGCGGCTCTGAAATTTGCAAAATTTAACTACAAGCGCCTCATCGGAGACGCGCATTGGTCTCATATATGAGGAATTCTCGACGTGCCTCGCCTAGGTCGAAGCTGATCTCAACTCGCGAACCATCTGCGTGCTCTCTGACGATCGTTTGAATCACACCGGGCCATTTTCTAAGTGGATCAGCTCTTAACATGATTCCAGAATCGTCGTACACCGACTTGCCACCTTCTCGACTCTCTCGCTGGCAAATACGATGCCAGATGCTCGCACATTTCTCTCAACGTTGGAGCACCAAATACTTTCCAACGCGTGTCGAACTGGCAACATTGATCTGATCCGATAAACGATGGATTGCTCGTGTTATTTAATGATGATTGTTCCGTCGCGAACGGAACGAGTAATTTTTACTTCATATCAAATCTAGCTATAAGCCTCATTCCGCAAGAAGCAGTTATAATAATTCGTATACGATGGGGAAGTCCGTAGAAATTTGAGACTTTTGAACAATAGTTTTTAAGCTGCAATTCATTTTTCTCGAATAATTAAAATTCGCGTTTCGTTAATTCGGCAATAACTACAGTCCATCACGTTCAAAAGTTTAACAAAAAAGAAAACGGCAAACGCTTCGCGCGGAAGGGTCAATTGTAGTGTTTTACCTTAATCCCTCGCGGCAACAGAATAATAAGGTACCGACTCGGCTGCCAGCAGTACGGAGGTATGCGGTACGCGGGGCCTTCATGACTTAAGCTACGCGAGTGCAAAAAAAAAATCTCTTCTTTCTTTTTTTGTAACCAATCAAAGCATGGCGACGCGAACAAACAAAATTCCCGGAATTTCCCGTCGAAGCAACTTCACATCGACACTTTTCTCGAAAATCAGTCATCGACTTAGCTTCACAGAGGGCACATCACAGAGTCCAACCAGCGCGGATCTCTGCATTTCTCGTACAAATATTCATAGTTGCATCCGACAAGTTTTACTCGTGACTCTTCGTAGTACACACGAAGCAGTGCAACGCAATCAACACAAAGTCTTTTGTTTTTCACATTATATCGTAAATCTGTGTAAATATTTGTGAATAAATTTAAGTGTTTATTTTATTCGTGATTTGATCCATTTTTACTACTAACTACCTTTATCCTATGTTGTACCGCCGAAACCCGGTTGATCACTCCGTGCTCGAAGGTTGGGAATTTAACCCGAAATAATAAAAGGGATTGAACCAGTTTAGGAGTTAGAACTCCAGTGAGAACCACTGAACGTAGACCAAGATGATAATTTATTGATGAAGGATAACAACAAAACAGTTTAACAATCGAATACAAATCATTACACTTCGTAATTCAGTATCGCTCACTGAACATTTCACTATTCCGCTTTTACGACGTAACTAACTCTATGATAGTACTCAGGTTCGACCCGCTATCACGTATTATACTTTCAACTTGGATTCCTTGCTCGAATCCCTTGGACCAGACGCACAGTTTCAGGAGTCAATCGGACCCCTTGTCTCACGAGTCATTCCAGACTGTCTGATGCTCGCGCTCGTATCGATATATACGGAGCGAGCGTGTCAACATAATTTTAAAGACGAAGCATTATTGCGATAATCGGTAATATTGCGACCACCGGATATATTGCGACAATCTCCGCTTTTCAATGCCCGTTGTTTATTATTTGACGCTCCAGATTCTGTTCGAGAATTTGGAGGCTCCGCGATACGCTAACTGCTGACGCGCTGCATTACTTGACCGCGATTGAGAGTCGCGCGCTCGGTGCGTCGATTGCTCAATCGTTCGCGAGGCGTTCGGTTTCGGCGATCGCGCCTCACGTGTCGCCTGCATACTTCTATTATTGCACAATACACCTTCGGTATTGCCTGCGATATTCGGGGTACAACACCTATTAATTTGAGATGAAGGAGTTCGCGGACTCTACAGTATCAAATCATACGCGTTCGGTACTAGGATTTAATTTACGACCCTAGTTGACTCGCATCGTAAATCGAGTCGCACTGTGTATGCGAACAATGATCAATACTCACCGCAAAATGGGCCCTCGATCGTGTCAACGGAGTTCAGCCCGGCAACCATCACCACTGCCGTCAAGGCGGTGCAGTCAGTCTACAAGCGGTCTATCATTAAGTTCTGCTTGCTGCCAATCGCATAAGAAGACGACGACTCGTCAGCTCTCGGTAACGATTGATTACATATCAACCGCTTTTTAATTCCCAACTGCCCGCAGGGCAAAAAAATGGGAGTTATGCGTTTCGCGACGATCGAAAGATCTCACCTCGAAACTTCGCCATGCATGTTTGTGAAAATAACAAAAAATGTCTTGACAAATTTTGGTCCAGAGCTTCTATGGCTGGGAGGTTGTGCATAAGTCCATGGATTTTTGAGATCCATTGCGCTTCGCGGAGATATATATCTTTGAAAAAAGTTGTAAAATTGCCAATTCGTAAATATCGCTTTTGACCACTACATTCTTACGACTACTGTATACGTGTGCGAGCCTAGCCTAACATGGCGTCGATTGGTTCAGGCTAACGCCAGCTGAGTCGCTGTCGCCCGGCACTGCGCGCGCCCGTAACTTCAAAGTTCCCATTCTAAAAAGGATGAAATAAAAATAATTTTATAAAAATTAAAAAAAAACTCCCGACTGTAAAAAGAGTGAAATAACAAATAATTATTCGCATATTATAGTCAGGAGATTTATTCGTTGTTGAGAGTGGGAATCTCCCGACTTCAATATGCGAACAATTATTTGTTATTTCACTCTTTTTACAGTCGGGAGTTTTATAAATTTTTATAAAATTATTTTTCATTATTGTCATTCTATTCGTATGACCAAAGGCGGAGAATGTTCCGGGAGATCATCGCCATGCTATCTTCATTATTTTTTACGCGCAATTACCTCGACAACATGTACTCTGACATTTACACTATCGTTCTCACTTGAGATTTACTCGAACATGTGTTACGTCCCGGGGCGGTCTCGGGAGTCAAGTTAACCCCCTCGCATGAAGTGCGAGGAGTTTATATTTATTTTTACGTGGTTTGATCTGATTCGTCTTGTACAGGACGTTTCTTGAAATTGGTTGGGCGTTTCGAATGATCACAAACGATATCAAATGTAAAGAAATAGACTGTTGATTTATTTAACGGAATAAAATTGTAGTGAAATATCCGTGCACTCTACTCTCCCACTCTCTGTTAACTCTTCTTACAATTATATGTATTTATCTGTTGTCCGCCGTCACCCTGTTCCTTCACACCGTCTCTCAATACCAACACTCTCTTTCGATGACTGGCGGACCTAACACTAGTTCTTATGATTCTAATCAATTATTTCTACACGACAGTTTTATTGGTTTATTGTTCGTGGCAAAAGTTGAAAGACTATTCTAGCACGAGCAGACTAACCGCTATGCGAGGAGTTAATCCGAGAGTAGCCATCACTCTCGTTGTCTAAACGGGACTAATGTCTATGGCGTCCTCATCCGCCGATCTCGCGACCAACAGATGGCAGGGCGGGGAGGATTCTTGCCGTGTTCGCGCTTTCGTTGTCAGCGGAAACGGTAACGTACACGCCCTCGCGTTATTCGTTACTATTCGCGAAACATGCACAACGCTCAGTCTGCCTTATGATACTTACTTGTCTAACTTATTTATTTAGGTATTCTATTTCATACCCGCGTGCGATCGCGGCTAGTCGAGCGCGATGAGAGATTGTCGTATTGCGCTGAGGGATTTTCCGTAGAAACGAATCCTTTCCCCGCGCGAACGTAAGCCACGTTCACATACTAACGCTCTCGTTTCGGCGACGAACTCATCGTAGTCAGTCTAACGTTAATGCCGAGCGAGTAAACATGCGTTGCCATTGTATTGAACATACATTCTTGAGGGGGCTGAGTCACCTAAAAAATTGAAAAGAAATGTTTTTTTGCCTCCCTGTTACTCTAAATAAAGTATTTTATCATCATAAAATACATGTGATTTACTATCAAAATAATTTTTTTGCGACATATAGCGTAGCATAACACCGACAAAGTCATTTACAAAATGTTCACTTGTCGCAGCTTTTGGACCGAATGAATGCACGAATCTTCACTTTCAAGGTCTTATTTTCTTCGTTAGAGACTACGGTCGGACTGTTTCCGGTCTGAGTTTGGGGATTTTGTTTTGAGGTTTTGATGATGACAATATCAATCAAAATATGTGAGAAAATTTCATTTTTTTCACTTCGACTCATTAACAATTAAATGATATCTTACGATAAATTAATTTTACATCGCATCGTAAATCCCAAAACTCAGACTGGAATGTAGTTTGTTATGATGAAAATGGGGTGTCGGAACCCAAGATCCATGCAGTATTTCAGTCTAAAAGCTGCGACAAGCGAAGGAAAATATCTGGTTCGAAAAACGATTTTCAAAGATGGACAAAGTTAACTTTCCTCGGTGCCCTACATAAAAAAATGTAATTTTTATCTTGCACAGCAAAAAACATTTTCATCGCGAAAAAATAATACGATTTTTTTGTCTATTTCTTGTAAATTCACTTACATAATTATATTAGCAAATAAAAATGTTTTAAAATAAATTAAATAATATCGTCAAATCAAATGACGTTCAAAAGTGAAGTACCGAGGTTCCCGTATTTTTCACCAATTTCCATCAATAGCACTACGCACATTTTTTGTTCACTATACCGGACAAAAATACAATGTTTATTACATCGGTTTTCGATCACTATAAAAATGCTCACGTGAACCATGGCGAAATGTTTATGATACCCGTCTTTTCGTTTGTTTGCTGCAAAGAATTGATATTGGTAATGTGGAAAAATTCAGTAACGACCCTACGCGGCGAATAGAATAAATGCACAGAGACAGAAATTAAATACAAGACAATATTTGTTGGCAAAAAATCTTTGTCACGCGGCGCAGCACGTTCGGCGAGCGAGTACAGTAAGTATCGATCGGGATAGAGAGTGTGGAGCGCGCGTGTGTACGTATGTGACGTGCGATTTGCTGTCGGTCCTGTCTTTGGTGTAATCCGCGTCTGCATAAACCTCGAGGCCGGTTTTACTCTCCGTCAGTTTCGAATTTAATTCCTTTGTACCCTTAAGGTATCTGACAATTCTCTTTGCCTCGTTGCAGTCGGTCGCGGTTCGTTGTTTGACTTGTTGAATCATTATTGACACACTTGCTCTGATGTCGGGTCGCGTGTAAGTCGCTGCGTACAGCAAAGCCCTGATGAGCTTTTGAAATCCATTGCTGTTGTTCATAGTTTTTCCGTCGCGAGCTATCTTGTGGTAATCAGTATCTAGGGGTATCTTGGTGATCTTTGCGTCCTGTAATCCGAATCTGTCGATGATTTCCTCAATGTATTCCGTTTGATCCATATAGAAAATCCCATTTGAGTCTCTTTCGATGTTGATTCCGAGGTAATTTTTTATTTTTCCGAGTCTCGTGGGTTCAAATTCTTCGTCGAGCTCGTTGGCTGCGCTCTGTATTTCGTGCACATTCTCGTCGGCGATTAAAAGGTCACCAACGTATATTGCTACGTTTTGGATGCCCTTCGATATTCTTTTCGAGAAACGGGTTTGATGTGCTCTGTTTAAAGCCCAACTTGATGCGAACTCCATGCAGTTTCCCGTTCCAAGCTTTCGCGGCCTGTTTTAGTCCGTATATGCTCTTGACGAGCTTGCAGACTAAATGTCTCTTCGCGTTGACGAATCATTCTGACTGTTTCATATAAATTGTTTCGGTTAGCTCGCCGTTGAGGAACGCCGTCTTCGCATCAAAATGATTAATTTTCAGTTTTTTTTCGGTCGCTACCGCGAGTAACAGGCGCAGCATCATCCCTCTTACCACCGGTGTGAACCCTTTGTCGTAGTCTGCACCGTAATTCTGGCTGAGGCCTTACGCAACGAGTCGTACCTTGCATTTCATTAACCCTTACTCTGTATTAGGGGCCATTTTGACCCCAACATTTTATTCTCGCTTGAATAACTTGCATAGGTAACCGTCCCGGACATTTAATTCCTCATACAATAGAACCGTTATCCCTACCCTAAAAGTACGGAGCAGAGCCAGTCCTGCAGTTTCTATTTGGCTCGCGGTATAGACACGAAACAGACGTGGGGTCAAATTGACGCCCCGTGTGCACAATTCGGGTGTTTTCCCGAATTTCCATCTTTGGTGTTTAGTGTAAACGTTTTTCATTACGAGTAAGTATATCTGAATGTGCAATGTACACCGATAAAAAGGTTTAGTAATATCTACCTCGCAGCTGCGGTCAAGGAAAATTAGTTTGAAGCAACCAAGGCATATTTAAATCAACTACACCGTCGTTAAAATAATAAGATCGGTATGTTTGTATCTAATGAGTACAACAGTTACCGGAACCACAGTGTTGGTTCTAAATAAACCGAAATTAAATTGATCCAAGAACTCTTATTTTGATTCAATCGTATATGCCGTCAGCGTTCTGGAGGTGGATAAAGTTGATTGAACTGTACGTTTGGTTGGTTTAAAAACAATGATCGCTGTTTTAACTAATCCACTGAGTCAGACAGAAAAGTTCATGGATTTAAACCAATCGAGCTACTTGATTCATTCAACTAAATATTTTTGCGTCGTAACGACGAAATTATTTAACACGAACAAATAATGAAGATACGTTGCTCAAGTCGTTTGGTAAAAACTATTCTGCATTGCGACGTAGCTACCAAATATTTAGTATCTCGAAAAATAAATATTGTTAAGTCGGCCGAACAATCAAATGAGGTGGAAATGTTTATTATTGTTTTTACCGACCAAAGAGATATTGAATTCCGGGTACGGCAGCACAATGTATTACAATGTACCCTCGAGAACAGTGGCGCTCGGGTCGCAGAAGACGCTCGGCAACTTCTTTTTCTGCGAGCATCGAGACCGGCAGCACGTTTTTGCGCAAAACTTTGTTTCGTTTCGTAAACGCAACTCGCGACGACACCGATTATCATCGGTTAAAATCGAGTGATGAGTAAAGAAAGTGTAGTGCTTCTCCAGTGGGGATTCCAATCACTCGTTGAACGGTTCAAAGGTACGTACTTGTAGTTAAAATAACTAAGCTCTACCGTAACGCCGATTTCGCTTTCATTAGCGGGACCGTAGACTTTATCTATGGTATAAAAATACTATTGTATATTGAATACTGCCGAGGATATCAACGCGTTCGCGAGATCCGTAAACGCAGAGTTCTAGTTTCGGTGGTCCGGGATTACGATTTATTGCGAGACGAGCTCGTGCGTTGCCTCGTCATGTTGTTACGTCCTGGTGGTGAATTTCAGTACTTTACCTTTATGTGGTTTTATTTGGTGAGTTTGTTTCTCGAATGTCCGTAAGCGTCTGTGGTTAAGACGGTGTTTCGACTTACCGATTGATGAATTCCACAAAAGGTTTCGGCTCGCAGCTCAAAATATATAAAATATAAGGGTTGGCCAACAACTACTATGCGTAGCTAATAAACAGCGTTATCACTTGTTTAATTAACAATAATAACATATTTATTTCACAGGTTTTTTGTATAGGTTTTTACACGTTTTGTAGCAGTTTCAATTTACACAGATTAAATGTTTTGTCCGTTTTTATTCACTAAGGTGAAACTATTATTCGGAAAATAGTTAGAGTTCGGTCGCGGATTTAAAGGATCCGTTCAATTGGAAATATCGGTAAAGACTAAAGACTAAAGTAAAAGATGAATTTGAACGAGTGGTCCAGCGGAAAGGAAAGGGATGAAATGTATCGGAGTGGGATTCAGAAGAGTTAAGCTGATTGGTTGAAAATAGGTATGAAAGGGCTTTCTTGTCTAGTTTGCCTACGTGACTTCAGAAAGATTCCCACAACGCGAGCGAAGGCGAGTGTTGGTCTGTTTAGGGTGTCGAGTTGCATTTCGCATGTTCAGGATGTTTAGGTGTTGCAACGTACTCATCACTTCGCGTGCCGGTGAGGACCCGGCGGGCGCGAGAGAGTCCGCGGCGCAAGGTAGGCGCGGGACAGGTAGAGAGAGAAAGAGCGATAGCGACACAGGGAAGGGACTCGGGGTCTAGCGAGAGAGACTCTCGCGGTAGTCAACCGTCGCACAATACGCAATATGACTGCTAGGTGTCGCATAGGGAATCACTTGTTTCTCACAAGCGATAGACCCCCGTGAGCCCTATACCCAGGCCAGCCGAGACAACGAAGGCATCGAAAATTAATATCTAGAAGTCGACGTGGCAGTACGAGGATAATCAAGAAGAAGCAGATATCGGTACGTACAAGTGTAACTCCCTGGTCGGACGAAACTTTCGGTGACGTTAGTTTCTCATGTACCATCTATAAAATATTTTGTAATCTGTCGGTCTGACGGGACTTACGGTGACGTTAGTCCCTCATGTACCATACTTAAACTCGTGTTCCTGTGGGTCTGACGAAATCTTCGGGGACGTTGATTTCTCGTGTACTCTCCTCATCTTCCTTACCGAGGTTTGATGCCGACGGCGACGAAGGCAATTAAATTCTCGAAGAACCTTCCCGTAGCTCGCGAGTAGAATCAGTAGGACGTATTCAGGGCACTTTAACCCGAAGACTTAGCCGGAAGCGAGTAGCGATTGGACTTCGGTGACGTTGTCTAAATCCCGATCTCGCGGAAGCCTTTGTACTTTCGAGGAACCGGCCGTGTGGATAAAAACCACATGTGCCTGTGAGATTAGTTTCCGCGGTTTAGAGGGACGACAGCGAACGAGAGTTGAACGGAAGATCGAAGCCTGGAGCATGGACCAATGGATCGGAACAGCTCACGGGATTTGGAGTATTTAAAATAGAAAGACAATCCACAAATACTGGGCGAAATCGCGACAAGCCCTTTTGTAATTACTCTTAGACTTTGATGAATAAACAATTGATTTTACCTAATTGACCAGATCGTTGAGATTATTTGCTCGCCCCGAACCCCAACGTCAGCCAGAAGCCGAAGAAGCAAATCGGCCAGAAGGCGAAACGTTACAGTGTAGATAAGAGGTTTAGTCTAGCTTCAAGTTAATTAGGCGTTAGTGAATAGTTTAGTTTAACTTTAAGTGTGGAGAAAAGAATCAATGACGATGACAGTTTTACGAGTTCTGTGAATATATATAACTATAATATGGAAAATAAAAGCTAGGAGAATAATAATTTTAAAAAATTTAAACCGTGCATTGCATATTCTTATTCGCGCAAATATTGGCAAATGATGAGTGAGGGCGCTACGGTAAGCGTAGCTAGGATGTAACACCTCCCTCCTTAGGATTCGAGCGTCCCGCTCGAACGAAGCATAATCGATGAGTTTACAATCATTTTGTTGATATAGAGTACAAAATATAGGATCAGAAGATTACATTTTCATGGAAATGGCGAAAGAAATAACAAATTTCGGCTAAATTAAGATTTTGCCAGAGGTATTTGAGACGGTGCCGCGGCAGTTTGAGGAGCAGATGCAAAAGAATTAACGTTGTCACTGTTCTGTGGTCCCCTTGCCTTAGTTCTCAGATGGAGAAGTAAGTTGGTAACTAAGTCCCATACGGCTCCAAGTAGCCAAACGCTCCACCCAAAGACAGTATGTAAAGCATAACCGTGTACTAAGGTGTCGATAATAAACTTAATTCCACGGATCGTTACCCAAACGCCGAAGAGTGTTACGCTGAACGTCCCGACTTGATTGAAAAAGCCATAAACTTTACCCCAAGCTTTCTCCAAATTCTTTTGAAAGTACGACTCGTCTATTAGTGAATTTATAGAGATTCCTTGATTAACTGACTGTTGACCGGTCGCTTCACGTGCTATAGTATTCAAAACGGCTGGTTTTTCCACTGGAAACATCATGTTTTCGCGGAATTTTTCTAAATCATCGGTAGAATAAATTCCACCTGTCGCGAGAGTTTCGGGTGCAATATATGTCCAAGTTTTCTTTGTTTCCGCAGAAATTTCGTCAGGAGCAATAGCAGATGATAGCTGAGGTGTCGACTGATACCACGCGTTATTGATATGATACAGCGGTGACAGAAATGCGTTGCATTCGATCTGGTTTCCGGTTTTAATAATAATATGGATTCTCGGAAGCATGAACAAACTTTCGTTTCCGCGGGTAATTGGCAATTCCTGATAACATTCGGTAGTTTTCCTTGATTTTACGTCCACCGGCACGCATTTTGCTATACGTACGGCTTCGCCTGTAATATGAGCTATATACCCCGGTTCCTTCATCAGTTGGAATGCAAAGTCTGCGGGAGCTAACGATGCGATCGCTAGACTCGTATAGAGTATCTTATTCTCCAGTTCGCACTGCTTCAGGATAACGTCGTTGTACATCGCAACAATTTGTGTTCGGACGTGACGTTCGAGATAAATCAATTTGGAATTTACATAAGTAAAAAGATCCATGTTCCTATACGTGATGGCTGATTTTTGTGTAAAGAAGTCTCCGTTTGTTCTGTCAAGGATAAACAATTTCGGATGTTCCGTTTTAATAAGGTGGTAACCGCACACGGGAATAAAACCGCGGACAGACAGAGCGAACGTTATTTCATTCGATGTTAAAGAATAGATTTCTTGTCCGTATTTGTGCAAAGAGTTGTCTTTTATTTTCTGTGCATTCCCTTCATACAGAACTGTGTATCGATTAAATTTACACCTATCGGTTTGAATTATATTCTAGAAAGTATTTCCACCCTCAACATCCAAGCAATTCCCGGCAGAGTACTTGCATCTGATGCCTGATCGAAGAATAATTTCATTAGACTGGAGATTTACGGTCGCGAAATAATCTTGTGTGGTAATAAAAATTTGACCGAAGGCAACCACATCATCCCATGATCCATAATAGTCCGAAAACGATTCTCCGTCGCAAGTACCTTCGCTCGTTACTTTGCCTGCGAGTGAGAGAGGTCGAGTCGTTGTTTGATTCGCTTTTATTTGAGAGAATAGTTGGCGATTTGTTTGGTATGTTTCTGTCTCGTGTATGCGCCTACATGTTTCGCTTGATACTTCGTCGATGTACTCCATGTGTCCATTGGATACCGCCGATATATGTGAGTGCATATCGCAATGGTAAACCGTTCGATGAATCTCTATTTTACATTGTATTACTCTGATGTGTTCGAAATCGGTTGCTTGTAACAATTGAATTTTTGTGTTGCTGATGAGCGGTTTCGATATCGGGATCGCGCACTCCTTGATTTTATTTAACGATAAGACCGTCATGTTCGTCGATGGTGCTCCGCAGTCGTACGCGATGAAACCGTCACAGAGGTGATATGATAAAAGAAGCATCCAGATGATTTTGAAGATGAACGATTCCATGATACCTGGAACAGGTATACGTTCTTTTTTAGAATTTGTTTTTAATGTGCTATTTTTGCACGGTCACAATGAATGATTTTTCGTTTGTTTTGTTCTAATTCGATTTCAATATCATTCTTTTCTGGGAAGACTTCGGTGATTAAATACGGGCCTTTGTAATTGTCATCTAGTTTCCCCTTCTTGTGATCTTTGATTAAATAGATTTGTTGAGCGACTTTGAAATTTACTTGACGAATGCGTTTATCATAGTGTTCTTTCGATCGTTGTTTTGCTTTTTCCAAATTCTGTCTTGCTGTATTGCGAACATTCATGACACTGAGCAATAAATTCTTTACGTAATCGTCATAAGTTAACACTTCCTCTAAAGGTGGGAATTCCGAAGGCATTCGTGGATTTCTACCGTAGATTATCTGGAATGGAGAAAAGTTGGTTCCTTCGTGTTTACTGGAATTGTACGAGAACATTGCGTGACATAATAATGTATCCCAGTCTTTTCCTTGTACGTAATGTTTCAAGTAGTCGACTAAAACCTGATGACTCCTTTCCAACGAGCCATTCGATTGCGGATGAAAAGCTGTTGTTTTATTTTGATTAATTTTGAAAGCTTTTGCTAGACGTTTCATGACTTGTCCGATAAACGCTGCCCCTTGGTCGGTTAATATAAGCTTCGGACAGCCGTAAACGCAAATGAGATTCTTGACTAAAGCGTTTGCAATTTCAGCTGCCGTTGCGGTTACCAAAGGTACGGCTAGACAAAATTTCGAAAGGTCGTCTTGCATCGTAAGAATATAGCGGAAACCGTTCGCAGAAGGTTCAAATGGTCCGACTATATCCAATGCGACTTTGTCAAACACATCGGCTGAAGTATCTGTAATTATCATTGGTTGTTTCGTTTTAATACGAACTAGCTTTTTCTTCTGACAACTGACGCATTTCCTGATGAAATCTTCGACTTGTTTTTTCATATTATCCCAGAAGTACTTTTGACGAATTCTGTTATATGTTTTCGTTATTCCTTTGTGACCTGCTATTGGCGATTCGTGATTTTCTTGAATTATTTTTTGTCTTTCTTCTAGTGCTGGAACGATGATTTTATCTTTGCAGATTGTGATTGTGATAGGTGTTCCTTCAAACACTTCGCGAATAATGCGTCGAATCTTGATCCAACCAGAGTTGTCGATGTTGCTTCTACCTTGCGAGATACTTGCAGATTTAAGGTTTTTGTAGAGCATGACATTTCTCAAGTTTTTGAAAGCATCGCGAAAATTTGTTTCTTTCAGTGTGTCTTGGTCGTCCTTTTGAGTGACTAAGGCAAACACTGCTCGCTTCGACGTTCCTGTGACGATAACTTCGCCTATCGAATATTTCGACAGCGGGTCGATTCCATTCAAGAATCCTTATTCAAAAAGTAATTTTCCGATTTCACTTGACACGGTTCCGTCAGCTGCGATAAAACAAATATAATTATCTTTTCGCATCCTCAGTGTGTCTCGTGTCTCAGCAATGTTGCCGATTAATGCTTGTTCATTACCGAATGATTTGTTCTGGTCAATGGAATCGTTGCGTGAAATATTTGAACCGTGATTTGCATTATTGTTGTTCCGAGTTCCTGGTGTTGATGTTTTTGGAGTTTCCGGTGCGACATGAGATTCGTTATCGTTGAATAATCGAGGTGAGGTTGATTGTCATCTTTGTGGATGAGATAACGGAGTTGATTGTTGCGGTGTCCGAGGAGTTGGAAGTAAAAATGAGTATTGCGGATTTTCGTCTACTTCGTCCACTGTTTGTAGTACACGAGATGGTGTAACTTTCGGTTTTTCTCGCACTTTCTTTTTTTTTAAACTTTTTCCGATCATGATGTTCATCGCCTGAGCAACAAGAACATTTTTGTCGATCAGTGCGCACTCTCGTTGAGCGTCGCAATTCTGGTACAATTGCTGAATTTAACGGAGGTGAGGCATTAACTGAATTTTCCCCTGTTTGTGGGAAATGAGCCGATTGAAAATTAGCATCGTCGTGGAGCGCTGCCGGACTTTGAGAAGGAATTTGTTGCATCGTAGTCTCTGAAATTGACATGCGATGTTCGTCTCCTGATGAATTAGAGGCTTCAGATTGATGAGCAATCGTGGCATCTACGTCCATGAGTTCCGTTTGATTAAGCGGTTCTTCCTTCGATTCCGGTTCATCGTGAATGAGCGCTTGTACAATTATCCTTTTCGGCTGTTCACCTTCATCGATTGAACTATCAGTTTTGTTTTTAGCAGCATTCTCCGATGGATGCTCTACTTTTGTTCCGTGTTTAACGTAAGTTTTCGGTTGAAATTCTGTTGCGAACAATCGTTGAAAAGAGTTTTTGCTTTTAGTTCGCTTCGGTGTCTGGAGATTCTGCGTAACGGAATTCGATTTACCAATGTTAACCAGAGGAATGCCTTGAGTGATTGAATTGAATGAATTAATACCGTGAGGCAGGATATCTTGCGATACGGCCTCTGACGGGTTGCTGTTGACTGGAAGAGTTGCAGGCGCCAAGTATTCCGACGAATTGATATTTGATGAAGGAGATTGAGTTACGATCGGTTCCGATGGGATGACTTTTGGTGAAATCGATTCGTGCGCAACCTGTTCCGTCGATCTATTAGCAGATAACTCTGAACAAAGATTGCGAGCTTCTCTTGTAACTTTTTCCAATTTTGGCTTACTTTTAGTTGAGACTAATGGAGATGATGCGTCTCTCTTCTTATTGTTTTGATTCGACAGTTCTGCGCCAAGAATTCGTTGAAAAGGATTCCGTTTTGTAGCGGCAGATCTAGTTCTTGAGGATATCGGAGAGCTAAGCAATTGCGGATTGCTGCAAGTAGATTTGGAGGCATGTGCGGGCACTACGGGCACCGGCACAGCGGCCTGCGAAGTTTGTATAGCTTGTGTCTGTAGAGACACGGAGTTAGAGGTGTGTGCGCGTTTCAATGACTCCGGCACATTGACCTGTGATTTTTGTGACTCCTGAGAAGACACAGATTTAGAGGTGTGTGCGGGTTCCAAAAAACCCGGCACAGTGACCTGTGATGGAAGCGACGCGACAGGTAAATCATCATTATCCGAGCTGATTTCGGATTGACTACCGTCGTACGTTCCTGCTAAATTTTCTGAATTTAGATCTCTCTTAGGAGATTTGAGGTTCTGGGATTTCGTTGACGAATTTGTATCGGAATAATCAGGCAAAATAGAGGATTCGTTTAATTTGAAAGATTGTTGACTGTTTGCCTGGTTTAATCCTTCATCTCTTGTTGAAGACGACGATGAATCCTGAGATTTGGAGCGATTTACAGTGGACCCATCGTTTAGGCTAGAATTTCGTTGAGTTCTTGACCTCCATTTCTTCCGACGAACATGGAGAGGTGTACTCGTGAGGTCGTGTGTCCTCTTGCTGACGGTTCGTGCAGCAACGGAGTGATCAAGTCCGTTGTCGGTCACCGATCGTTTGAGAACAGGCTTCACGATTGAGTCATCCTTATTCGTTCGTGTCGTTAATGAGGGTTCGTGCCCAACGTTGATTTCTTGATTTGATGTTGTAACTTTTGGAAAGCCTAGAAAATCCTCTTCTAGTGCTAATGAATCGTTTTAGTTTGAATTAACTGCGCATGCTGCATCTCGTGAGAATCCGAGAAAATCTTCCTGCAGTGTCAACGAATCGTTAGGAGTTTGTTTGCTGTTTTCTGTTTCATCAAGAGGAAAACCGAGGAAGTCTGGCTCCAACGCTAACGAATCGTTCTGGGTTTTACCGTGACCCTTCGATTCCTCACGTGAAAAACCGAGAAAATCCGGTTCCAACGCTAACGAATCGTTTTGAATGAAATCTGAGTCGCAAGCTTTCTGTTTTTTTGTACGTTCTTCATCCTGATTTTGCGCCAAGTCTGATGATGACCAAGTCCTTGCAGTTCCAGGATACTTCATGATGCCATCTCGATTTCTCCACTTAACTTTGATCGGGAATACCTCTGCTGTTCCGATATCAACAGGGTTTCGCGATAGGGCGTCAGCATTCGTGTTTATTCTACCTGCTTTGTAAAAGACTTTGAAGTCAAATTCCTTCAGACGTTCTCTCCATTTCATTACACGCGATGTCGGGTCATTCATAGAATTTACCCAGACTAGCGGTCTGTGATCGGTGTACAATATGAATTGTTTACCATAGAGATACTGTCGAAAAGTTTTTAGCGCGAAAATCGTCGCTAACATTTCCTTCTCCGTCGTAGAATAGTTTTTCTCGTGTTTGTATAAAACTCTGGAAGCGTACGCTACTGGCTTGTCTTCGCCTGTTTTCCCTTGCGAGAGCACAGCTCCGATAGCAAATCCAGAAGCGTCCGTTGTTACAACAAATTCCTTTGAAAAATCCGGATACTGAAGAATGGGGGTTTCGCAAAGTCTGTCGCGCAACGTTTCGAATGCTAACTGATGTTCGGAAGTCCAGATGAATTCTTTATTTTTGCTCGTTAAGTCTGAGAGAGGTCTAGCGATCTTAGCGAAGTCCTTTATAAATTTCCGATAGTAACCGGCGAGTCCCAGAAATTCTTTAATATTTTTCTGTTTCTTCGGCACTGGAAATTTCTGTACCGCCTCGATCTTCTTAGGATCGGGCTGGACTCCGTTTGCAGAAATAATATGCCCGAGATATTTCACCTCGGTTCGTAAGATTTCGCATTTATCTGTCTGCAACGTGAGGTTGGCTTTCCTCAAACGTTCAGCAAGTTTGTCGAATTTGATTTTATGCTCCTCGAGAGATCGAGCGTAAATGACGATGTCGTCAAGGTAAACGAAAATATCGCTTCCTTGTAGTCCCAGCAAAACCAAGTCCATCAACCGTTGGAAAGTCGCGGGGGCGTTTTTTAAGCCAAAAGGCATTCTATTAAGTTCATAATGCCCGTGAGGTGTTGTGAACGCAGTTTTGTGACTGTCTTTAGGAAGCATTTTAATTTGGTGAAATCCCGAGGCTAAATCCAGTACTGTAAAATATTTCGCTCCGCCAAGCTGATCGAGAATGGGTATGCATCAGCCACGGTTTTTTCGTTTAGTTTCCGATAATCGATAACCAAACGCCACCGTTTATTCTCCTTGGAATCTTCCTTTTTCGGAACGATCCACAAAGGTGAATTATACGGAGATTCCGAGTGCTTGATGATATCCATCTTCAATAAATCACCCATTTGTTTTTCGATTTCGTCTTTTTGACACGGCGGATATCGGTATTGTCGCGTGTTCAAAGGGATTTCGTCTGTTGTATTTATGCGGTGCATCAATCTGTCGGTAACTCGTAAGGGTTCTCCCGGTACGTTGAAAAGGTCTGAGTATTTGTTGACGACTTCCAACGCAGCTTCTCGCTCTTCCGAATTTAAGTGGTCCAAACGCAAAATATCGAGAATTCCACTAATACGATCTCCTCGCGTCCGAGAAATGTCCTTGTATTCTAGAACCTCTTCTTTCGTTGAATCCTCGTCTGCACTCGTATCAAAAGGATACAGAGGCATTACGGGAATTTCCACTTCTATATCTATATCGAGCGTGTTCACGGCGTATAAATGTGCGATTCCTGAAGTATTTTTTACGACTGCTTCGCCTGCGAAAATACCCTTGGCTAATTCTAATCGTGGAACGTATCCTTCGGAAATTAAGGGATTCTCTACACGGATAAACATAAGAGATTTTTGTCTGGCCGGGAGCAAAATTCTCTCTTTTTCCATGAACGGAAATCTTATTTCGTTAAGAATAACGGATTCTGATTTAAAATCAATCATACCTTTCTGTTCGCGAAGCAATTCTGCGCCAATAATTCCATCAAATTGGAGTGGAAAACGGTTGCGGACAACGTGGAACGTTGCCGTGAAGTTTTTTATGGAAATGTCAATTTTTCCCAACGTCTGTGGTTTGTCTGATTCTGATATTCCGTTTAATTCATAAATAATAGATTCATCAATTTTTTGGGGATTTGCTAAAACTCCGATTTTTATCAAATTTAATTGAGATCCGGAATCAGCGAGGAATAATCTTGTACACTTCAGGTCGGATGAGTCAATAATTATGCAAGGTGGTTTATGATTGGGAGAAACGACACTTAGTTTGCAATCGGCTGTTAAAATCTTTTTCTTTGCTAAAGGAATTTCCGGCACTACGCTTGACTGTTGCCCGTCGCTGCGCCGGCTTGCGGAGGGCTTGTGCCGTTTTCCGAAGGCTTCGAAACATTTGCGTTACCCTGCTGTGCGGCCTTTTTACCGTTGTTGTACGCGCGTTTGCGGCAGTGTTTAATTAGATGCCCCGGTTTTTTGCAATAATTGCAGACCAATCCCGTTGAATTGTCGGAGTTGGCCGTCCTCTGATTATTGTTTTTCCGAGCACGGCAGTCGTCATAAACATGCCCGGGTTTTTTACAAAAACGGCAACATTTTTGTTTTTTGTTGTCTGATAATTTTTCCGCGTTCCTATCACTACTCGCGTTTTTGCCTTTGTTTTTTGATTCGATTGCTAAGCAATCTTTTTTAGGGGGCCCGAACATTTTCTCAACATTTTTCATCTGTTGGTGTTGTTTTTCTATTCTCATTGCTTCCTCGACGACCGTTTGTAAAGTTCCGTAATGAGTCTCCCTGAGGAATACCGCGTACCTAGGATAAATACCCGAAATAAAGGCTTGTATCGCAGTTTCCGTAGCTGCGATTTTACGCGCTTCGGCATTCGGTCCGGCGTCGAGTGTGATCTCTAGAAGAGTTTGCTGAAGGTGCCTACCTATTCTGTAATTGAAGTCAATAACTCGTTCGTCATGTCTCTGCTCGAAATTATTGAACTCTCTCAACCAAACGGATATCTGCTTTGTCGGACGAAAATGAAGATTGAGGAAGTTTATAAGGTCGTCTACTTTTTCAGACGCTCCGTCGCTGACGCGTTTCAGGGGTTCGCCTTTGCACTTCGAACATAACATACGAACGACGCATTTTTCGCCGCATCGTGGAATAAATTCTTTCGCGTCTCTGCAGTCTTTAATAAAAGCTTGGATCGGATAGCCATTGGATGTACCGTCAAAATCAGGGATTGTCTTGAAAAAATCCTTATAATCGAACTTATTTGCTAAATTTGAGTTTTGCGCAGGAGTTGCAGCGACATTTGGGTGTGCTGCGTCGAGTTGTCGCAGTCTTTCGAGCAATTGCTCGCGTTCTTGGGCAATGGCTTCGGCTTGTACTAATGGTAATTGACCACTACTCGTTTGTTGTGTAATATCCATAGGGGTCGACATTTTCTTAGTGCATAAATGGACTTACAAGAGTTGAGATTGCGACACGATGTGAAGATGATGATGCGATGTTTTTTAAAGTTGGCGGTTGTCGGTTGTGTAGAGTTCGATGTCAGGCTCCGCTGGCGATTGTAATGCTGATTCCTAGGCTCCGTTGGCGATGATGATGATGATAATTCCTAGGCTCCGTTGGCGATGTAGTTTGATGTTGAATGTCCAATCGACCTGGATTTTTCTTCGCGGTCGATTTAATTGTTGAGTCTCCGGCAAAATTTCGAGAGTTTATTTTTTTTATTTTTGTGTGAATTCGATGCACAATGTAACAGAAAATGTTCGACGAGAGATTCTGCGTAGATTTTAGATTTGTCGAACAATCACTGCACTTTATTTTGTGCCTTGAGTTTGAATTTGCACTGGTTTTACACACAACGTTGATTTATGTTCGAAATTTTGTTTAATTCAATTTATGTACCGAACACTGAATATTTCCAAATCAAAAAAAAAAATTTCACGATTTTCCGAACGTTTTTAAATAATTGTTCACTGATTATTTTGTTGGCTATCCCACCGCTGCCACCAATTTTAATATATAAAGAGCTGTTACGTCCTGGTGGTGAATTTCAGTACTTTACCTTTATGTGGTTTTATTTGGTGAGTTTGTTTCTCGAATGTCCGTAAGCGTCTGTGGTTAAGCCGGTGTTTCGACTTACCGATTGATGAATTCCACAAAAGGTTTCGGCTCGCAGCTCAAAATATATAAAATATAAGGGTTGGCCAACAACTACTATGCGTAGCTAATAATCAGCGTTATCACTTGTTTAATTAACAATAATAACATATTTATTTCACAGGTTTTTTGTATAGGTTTTTACACGTTTTGTAGCAGTTTCAATTTACACAGATTAAATGTTTTGTCCGTTTTTATTCACTAAGGTGAAACTATTATTCGGAAAATAGTTAGAGTTCGGTCGCGGATTTAAAGGATCCGTTCAATTGGAAATATCGGTAAAGACTAAAGACTAAAGTAAAAGATGAATTTGAACGAGTGGTCCAGCGGAAAGGAAAGGGATGAAATGTATCGGAGTGGGATTCAGAAGAGTTAAGCTGATTGGTTGAAAATAGGTATGAAAGGGCTTTCTTGTCTAGTTTGCCTACGTGACTTCAGAAAGATTCCCACAACGCGAGCGAAGGCGAGTGTTGGTCTGTTTAGGGTGTCGAGTTGCATTTCGCATGTTCAGGATGTTTAGGTGTAGATAAGAGGTTTAGTCTAGCTTCAAGTTAATTAGGCGTTAGTGAATAGTTTAGTTTAACTTTAAGTGTGGAGAAAAGAATCAATGACGATGACAGTTTTACGAGTTCTGTGAATATACATAACTATAATATGGAAAATAAAAGCTAGGAGAATAATAATTTAAAAAAATTTAAACCGTGCATTGCATATTCTTATTCGCGCAAATATTGGCAAATGATGAGTGAGGGCGCTACGGTAAGCGTAGCTAGGATGTAACAATGTCACGATATTTGCCGAAATCATTCGCGAGACAAATTTAACATTACGAGCGCGTCGCGTGTGAAGAAAAATCAAAACAAAAGATAAAGAATAAGAAAAAGGAATTTAACGAATGGGTAATACAAATCGTATCGAGAGCAGATGTATATGAATATTTACTACGTTATAAGCGGTGAAATCGTGAAATCATTAAAAGCATCAGAGAAAGGGCGTCGCGTTTGTTTGGCGTAGCATCTCGTACTTTGTAAGTTTCCATCGCGAAGTCTAGCCTCAAAGGCTTTGGTATAAGAATGCTATCGTACATTGTTGAGACTATCGACGCGTTCGTCGCCGGTGGAAGATACGTACACAGGGAGTTTTAGTTTCAGTGGTCCGGTATTACAATTTATTCGGAGAGACGAGTGCGTGCGTTCGGCTGGACTCGACGTGTCACCATATTTGCCGGAATAATTCACAAAACAAACTCACTATTACGAGCGCGGCGCGTGTGAAAAAAAAATCAAAATAGAAATTTAACGAACGGGTAATACAAATTCTATCGAGAGAAGATGTGTACGAAGATTTAGTACGTTATAAGCGGTGAAATCGTGAAAATTATAAAAACGTCGGAGAAAACGGGAAAGAGCGCCGCGTTTGTTTGGTGAAGCGTCTCGTACTTTGTAAGGTTTCATCGCGAAGTCTAGCCTCAAAATCTTTGTTATAGAAATCCTATTGTATATTCTCGAAATTATTTTTTTGAAATTCGAAAGACGAGCGCGTGCGTTGGGCTTGACTCGACGTGTCATGATATTTGCCGGAATAATTCGCCAAACACATTCAGTATTGGGAGCGCGTCGCATGTGAGGCGAAAAAAAAAACAAAAAATAAACATTTCGAAAAAGAAGTTTAACGAACGGACATAACGGGCATAACGTAACAGTGAAATCGTGCAAAACAAAAGCAACAGAAAAAGTGAAAGAGAGTGAGTGTGTGTTTTCGTTAGTTCCACAGCGTTTCTTATCATGCGGTCTCGAACTTTGTAGTATTGAGATATAATGGCTGTGACGTATAGATATTTGTTTTCATACTGAGTTCACAGTTGTCACCTAGCCTCACAATCGTTTATATTACGTTCGAGTCCTTGCGTCCGTTGTCTATGTAGCTATATACCGTTTCGTTCTTTCCAGTCAACGGCGTTGACGACGAGGCCCTGCGGCTTTTGACAATCGAGGATATAAACGATCTAATCCCAGAAATAGGAATACGAAGGAAATTCATTGAAAAATGGAAATCGGTATATGAAAATGAGATAAAGGTAAGAATGATTTTTTTACCTCAAAGAGCCCGACGTATGTTTAGAGACATTACATTATTACTTTCATTGAAAATAATAATTTCATTTTTTTTACGATTTCTCGACACATTCCTCACTTACTGTATAGTTATGATATCGAACTCCATTATTTTAATGAAGTCAGATATTTGCTGAATACGAATCGATTTTTTTCGAAGACGAAATATACAATTAAATAATTTAATAACGTAATTATCTTTTTCATTAAAAAAAATGTAAATTTCTGATTGCCGAACCAGTACTTAATATTTTTTGTTTATTGTTCGATTCATTTGTTTTTGTTAGCCGCTGAAGGAAATATCAACGTCCACCGACGGCACTCCGAAAGGTAATACCGACGTGTTAATCAGGCAAGAGTCAGAAGCCTCAACATCGACCAAGCGATCCAGTCACGATACCGAGATTTCTTCACAACCCGGGAGCCCCGAAGGACAAACTGCATTCGATACCGATTCTGCGTCTCAAAAATCCGAGAACGAAGTTATTGTTGAGGACGAAGACGATACTGATGCTCACGCCTCTTGCAAGCTTAGAGTCGGTGCTAAGCGGAAATCGTTCGTGGGTCATAAACAATTCAATAAACGTTTGAAGGAAGAAGAAACTCTGTGTGTCAAGAACATCCTGAAACAACATGGCGCTGGAAAATTAATCCTCAAAAAGTATAGAAAAACAAAAAAACCATTTTCGCACGATGGTCGTCGTACGGTGATAGATTTGGTGGTATCCGACATCATTGCCGATGAAAATTGGTATGTAGATTGATTGAGAAAATCTCAGAATATTATGTATGAAGATACTAATTACGAATGTTGTTTCAGTGTGATCCGCAATGCTGATTTTGACCATTTAAGCAACGAAATTGTGAAACTTTTTCCGCAAGAATGTAAATCTAGTTATTACATTGCTCCAATTCCAAAGCACTTGTCGCGATTAAACAAATCAGAAACGGCGCGTGGAGGCCTCGTCGACAAGTTTCGAAATAAACTTAAAAACTATCGTTCGCTATTGGGATACAAAAAAAAAAATTACGTCGACTGCACCAACACCAATAGAGGGTAATATTGAGAACAGTTTTTCATTGTAAATCACGTCAACGTTTCTTGGCAGGTTATTTTATGCATGTCTTTATGTTTTGTAGTTTCTGAGGAAGTTACGTCGAGTGCACAGTGGTTAAAACACAACAAAGAACCGTGGGACGAGGTCGTCCAAAATTGGAAAAAAACTATCGAATATCGCAGCAATGACTTGAAAATTTCTAGTACGTCCATTCACGATTTCATCACTCAGTGGAGTGTGCTAGAGACGGCAAATGGATATACTCTTCTCGACATCGATTTTCGTACGATCTTCAAAAGCGAGAAAGCGCAAATTTATGCACGTTGGGAAGAATTCTTCAAAAAAATCCAAGTACTTCGACAGGTTACAAACCCGGCCGCTAAGTTATTAACAGATAGCTTGATCGACGAAACGTCTTCGGAATGTGAGTATTTGTGTCGATTAGCTTATACGTTTACGCATTTTTTTTTACGCATATATGCTTTATACGCATATAAAGTTTATACGAGTGGCTAAATCGAGCACATGGAATTCACTTCTTTTCCTTTCGTTTTTTTTTTTAAATTTTCCACTTTCTCAATTCTCTAATAATCACATGCGGCAATTCTCATGAATAAATTATTTTATAGACTCCCGGATTGTGGCTTAATTACTCCTTTTGCCATTTTTTGTGCCACCGAAAGGAAGAGTACGGACTCAAAGTAGCAAGGAGGTCTGGAAGCCGACTATCGCCGAATGCCAGGAGAGCATCATCATCCTTGCTAAAGTAAGTTTATGCAATGTAAAACTTAGAGAAAAATTGTAGTGCGAATTGAAAATATACATCGAAAAAATGTAAATTAATTTATCTGCGTCTAGAAAAACGCAAAAAAATAGTTTTTTATCTTTTATGATAGGTAATGTATTTTTTGTTGCAGTGCCCGGGAGATATTGAAAAAACACGAACAGATAGAGTTGAAAAGATGAAGAAACACGGACGCACCGTTCAACCCTACATTATTGTTGTTGGACCAACTCTTCAAGACATTTCAGCGTATTATGTGATAATTGACCGTATCACGTACAAAGTCGATTCACCGCTGAAGGCGTTCGATATTTGCTTCAAGAGCTTCCACGTTTTGAACGCGCAGTATCCCCCAGAGAGCGAACAAATTTACCTATTGGTACAATTGGCTCTGTATCGATTCACTACTCAGTGGGATAAATCTATTTCCTACGTTATGGGACTCGTCGATGCAGTGACCGTCGGCGAATCTTGCTAAATAATCTGGTCGAGATGTGATACAAGTAATGTCGTTACCAAAGAGTAAGCTTAATTTAGTCGTAAGCTTGAATATTGTGAATAACCTAAAACGACGACACGTACTTTTTGATATTAACGTAGTGAATTGGAGGCTTCGTGCAATCCAATTTATTCTTTCGATGGGTTATCGCAGATGATCCCGGAAATTATTAATTTAAGTCAGTTTCCCTCGTCGTAAAAAAAAAAGTAAC
The DNA here is from genome assembly GCA_934046635.1 of Buathra laborator. Classification (NCBI taxonomy): domain Eukaryota; kingdom Metazoa; phylum Arthropoda; class Insecta; order Hymenoptera; family Ichneumonidae; genus Buathra; species Buathra laborator. Next base: position 1,541,806 of record CAKOHB010000040.1, read on the forward strand.
ATGGATTTCGCTTGTCCTCTTTGTCAATTCTCATCGAAAAGTATTCCGGTTATGATCGGCCATATAAAATTGAAACATAATCCAGCGACTTACGCTATGCTACGTTGTCGGCAAGATAATTGTCCGCGAAACTATAGTAAAGTTTCGGCTTTTCACAAACATTTGACGTTGAAACATGCCGCAGGTTCTTCGACTATTGCTTCGTCCTCTTCAGACAACCATTTATGCAATATTACAATGAATAATGAAGTGCCCCATGAGCCGGAAAACTTTTCTATTGCGAAGACGCGCGTCGATCTTCATAAATTCGGCGAAATCGTGCAGCAGTCTACACTGGCATTCATCGGTTCTTTGTATACAAATCCTTCCATCAATCGAAGTATCATTCAGAATATTATCGAGAACGAAATACAGTTGTTATCACCGATTGACGTACTGATGGACCAGTGTAGTCTCGCGGCCAACAAAGACACCGATGTATATCGAATGCTCGATGTATTGACAAAATCATTTAGTCAATTCACGACGGAGTACAAAAGAAATCTATTTTTTCAAAACAGCGAATGGTTGATATCACCAATTGCATTTATCGTTGGCACTGCCGCGGATGCAAGTTTTTCTCAAGACCAATCTCAAATGGTGATCAAAGATTTACATGCACAATTCGTTCCTTTAAGAAAAGTCTTGTGTCAGTTTCTAGAGCTGCCGAATGTATTTCAGACAATAGTAACGTATATTAACGAGCAAAAGCAATCTGAGTCAGTATCGAGTATTATAGGAAGTCGACTGTGGAAAGCAATTGAAAGTAATTTCAAAAATAAACTTGTTCTGCCGTTGTTGATTTTTTTCGACGATATTGAAATTAACAATCCGCTTGGAACGCATACGGGAATAAATAAAATCGGAGCTACGTACTGTAGGATTGGAGGAATACCGCCAGAGTATATGTCAATGACTGAAAACATTCTATTAGTTCAACTGCACAACACGCAAGACCAGTCGACGTTTGGAAATTCGAATGTATTTCGATGTCTGATACAAGAATTGAAGTACCTTGAGAGTACCGGCATAACAATAAACATAAACGGTGTACGACAGCAAGTTTACTTCGTTTTATCTTTGATCCTAGGAGACAACTTAGGCCTTCACTCAGTATTTGGATTTCACGAAAGCTTCAATTCTACGTACCCATGTCGTTTTTGCCGTGTTGAGAAAAGCATAGTACAAAAACAAGTAAAGGAGGTTCCAAAGTTTATTCGGGACAAATCGAATTACGGACGAGATTTATCCGCATTCACTTGTGGTATCAAAAGTGAATGTGTGTTCCACGAAATCGCGAGCTACCACATAACGACGAATCTTTATGCTGACGTCATGCACGATCTGCTAGACGGTGTGTGTCGGTACGATCTCGCGAAAATTTTGAATTAATTGGTCGTCGTCGACAAAATATTTAGCTTAACTGATTTAAATGATCGCATTAAATATTTTGACTATGGCAATGCTTGTGGATCAAAAAACTTACCTGAGATAAAAATGAAAGCGTTGACTTCTGGAAATATCATATTATCTAGTTCAGAGATGCTTTGTCTGGTGCGCATGTTCGTCTTAATGATAGGCGATTTAGTTCCCATAGATAATGAAGCTTGGAAGCTGTACAGAATGTTGAGATCAATCCTATGCATCGTAATGAATCCGATGGTTGAAATTAAAGAAATAAAAGCATTAGAGGGATTGATTGCCAACCATCACACGTTGTATTTGAAGCTGTTCAAAGATAAACTGAAACCCAAATTTCATTTCTTATTGCACTATCCCCGTATTATATCGCTAACTTCTCACGTAAAAACATTTGTTACTCGTTAGCGATAAGACATCAACTAACACAGAGTCAAAGATTTGCATCCCGAAAAGGCTTTGAAAGCAGATTAACGTTTTGGTCCCGGAATACACTCAAAGCTTCCCGATTATCCTGATTACGATTTGTTCAAAGATTATTTACTGGAAAATATCGATATTACACCGTTCCGACCGACGTGGGTCAAGATTTATGGAACAGTTTATCGCAAAAGTATGATTCTGACGATCGCTCGAGAAAGGGAAAAGTTATTATTCGGCGAAATCAAACATATTTTCATTAACAGTTCTTCGGACGTATATTTCGTACTTTTAAGATTAGTAACGCTCGAATTTTGTGAACATGTTCACGCGTTTCGCATCGAGAAGATGCGTGGTTCGCATTATTGCATAAGTCAAAAAGACTTGTTGACCCCGGTCTCTCAGAATAGACATATTAGATCGGACGGTCAACATTATATACTGTGCAGATAACGCGGTAGTACGAAATATTAATACCACAAAATTTTACTTTTTTTACGGAAGGCATTGAAACTAGATTTGTACCGTAATTTCTATCAGTTGCGATCGAAATCCCTTTTATTGTTTTAACTTAGAATAGTCAGATTAATATGTCATACGTACGTACGACGTACGTTATAACGTACGTTCAAACAAATATTGAAAACGGTTTATTTTCTTTCATTTTTTATTCAAGTTCGATGGATACAATTTCTTATAAGAAATTATAAGAAAATATCTCTTATAAGAAAAAAAAATATATTCTTATAAGAAATTGTATCTATGTGAAAAAAAAATTATAATTTTTTTTTTTCGGTATAAACATAGGTCCTATATAAACGAAAAATATCTATGTTATCCCTTATGTATTTACATACGAGATTGTAATATAAACTACGTTTCTGTATATATATTGTTTTATTTTTTAATATCCTCAGCCACTTTATATGAGATTATAACTGATCCAACCATAGAGAGAAAGTATTTAACTAAAAGTATTTGTTGAGTAATGGCTTGTAGAACCAAGACTCTGTGAGTTGTGATTGCTGCCGGTTTTTCGAATCGTGGAATCTGGTGGAGGGGGCAGAAGTCACGCGTTGTGAAGTGGGAAAACTATTTATTATTTCACAGCACAGATTTACAATGATTGTTCACTATGATAAACGATGAGTATTCACGAGTTGTAACGATGATTGTTTTGAGTATTTCGCGTTAACTCTCGGCGAGATTATATTAATGCACGCGAGAGTGCGAACAATGATGGCGACCGGTGATTCAGAGACGCACGTGGTTTGTCACGCCACGAGGTGATAAAGAAAATGCTGATGTACAAACTTATGCAAATTTCCGGCCGTCCGGAGATCGCCAATTGAGTGAGAGATTTTACACAAATGAGTCGAACACTTTGAGTAACTGAGTGGACAGTGAGTGCAATGAGAAAAGAGAAAGACGTGAGACGCTGCTGTGGCACACGCTCGCTGACACCGTTGTTGAACTACTAATCATTGCCGACGCTTCTTCTCCGGCGCGAGGACTACGTGAATCGATTCTCGATCTTTCCACGCCGCCTCGCGCCGGAGAGCCCGCGTCGCCCGGGAGGTGCTGCCACGCTGCGCTCGTCGCCGATGTTAGTGGGCGCATCTCTATGGGCGAAGAAGTTTCGAGAATGATTTCTCGAACAGTATTTAATTAAAAATCGATGAAAGTTCGATGAAACTTCTATCGATTCGATACAATAATGGATATTTCCAACTCAACTGTCGCCTTTAGCTCAGTGAATTGTATTGCAGCATAGTTAACGAAGTACATGATCCAGACCAAGATATATTCAATCGGTTCAAGTAAATGTGACTGCCAACATTTTTGCAGGTCAAGGGAAACTTTTTCAGTTTCACATCGAATTAATCTTTTCTCTTGTAAACTATGCTGTGGTCGGCTCGAGAGTATACACAATTAATTCAATTGCACCTCTAGTTTAGTTGATTGTGTATGCCGTGTAGCTAATCAGATTCATGATTCAAACAAAAATATATTTGATCGGTTGATATAAATAGTATGTTCTGACAATATTTTCGTTAGTCAAATCAACCCTTATGAGTTTCATATTAAATTAATATTTATTCCTGGCGAATAATACTGTGGTCCGTTCAAGAATCCATGTGATCAATTCGACGAAAGAATTTGTTTCGACTATCTCATATTGAGTATACTCAACGAAACATACAATAATAACTACGCAATATTCCATTGATAGGATTACCTATTCTTTTGAATAGAAAATGTATTAAGTTGTGGCAATGAAATGAGTTTTTTAATGTTGACGATCATTTGTTGTCGGGTCAACTAAATATTTCTTTCGCCACCCGCAACCGCCAGATTCGGTTGTTTCAAACCAATTTTTTTAAATCTTACTAAACGTTTTTATCGGTGTACGGAGATTTTTTTTTTCTTCAATTTAAAGTATTTTTCATATAGCTATGGCGTATAATTTACGGCCGCGGAATGTCGGAGCGGCTAAAACCGAAAAAATCGAAAACGGCGAAAAAATCGTCGAAAATGCATAGCCTATTGAGAATTTGATGAAAAAAGGTTTATTCTGAGGGAAAATTTTTTTTTTGAGATTTTCATGGAAACATGTTCAGAATCTTTCAGAACGTCGAAAATTCCATTTAGGAAAAACTTCTGACTGCATGTGTGTGTATGTATGTGTATGCACACTGTGACGCGGTTTTTATGGGCGTCACAAAAGGATTGTACGAGAGAGTTGTCGGAGCGACGTGCTTCGCCGATTCGGGAGTCCCAGGCAATTTCGAGGACAATTTTTGAGAGAGACGAATTTTTTTTATTAATTTGTAGGATTTTTCTTTATTTTTTTTTTTGGTCACGAGGAACGAGGGAAAGCTGAGCCGAGGGCGAGAGGAGAGTTACTGACGAACGGTTAGCGGTACCGACCGCCCTGGGCGCAGGATAGTAAGTCGCAGCTTGGCGGGTTGTACCGAATTTCTTCTTCGGCATTGTTCTGGGCGCAGGATAGTAAGTCGCAGCTGGACAATTGCATCATCCGGTACCGGTATCCATGGGCCTCTTCACGACAGCTCGGAGTAATTCTGGAGCGCGCAACGATTTAATTGGCATCTTTATTCGAATCCTCGCGCTTGCGAATAGTTGCGGGTAGTGTAGCGAGAGATAACGAGGCGCCAGGTACCGGACACCTTAGACGAAATTGCGAGGGGTGGGGAGAGAGAGAGAAGCCTCGCGCTCGAGTAACGAAATTTTCTCGGGGACTCTCAAAATATTAGTGGTGCCGAAAGCACGTGTGCTCCGCTCTCTCTCGTGTACTCCCGAGACAGGATAGTTCGCGGTACCGTTACCGAGGAGAATATCTCGATTTTGCCAGGAAGGAAGGAAGGAAGGGAAACGAGATTATCTTTCCAAGGAATTAATTTGTCATCTTGTAACGGTAAGGCTTTCACCTCCTACGCCCGGACACGTGTGTTATGGTTTATTTCCGGAATTATTGTCGAGCTACACGCGGCTCGGAAGGTTGCCGGGTACCGTCCCAGGCAAATCGGAAAGACTTCTCCCTGGTGCGCGTATTAATTTTTGTGTGAAATTTTTGACAAGGGAGAAGTTGGCCTGAAATAGTTGGACGGCCTCGCGATCGTAGATTCAATAGTCCAGTTTCATTCGAGTTTTGTAATTCGGAATTGCCTGTTAGAGTCAATTTTTTTTTTGTTTCCTTTTTCTTTGATAATAAAATTCGAGAGATCCACTACCGATAAGTGTGGCGAGCGGTTTATGGGTCCGGACGCGTGTGAGTAATTGTAGACGTACGCGACGGTTTCGGCTGTTCGCCTATGTATCGCGAACTCGAAAAATTAAACGGATCCAGTGCCCGCTTCGCGCCGAGTAATCACGCGGCATAGAATTATTTATTTAGCATCGTTTTTCCGACACGTTTTCGGGACCGGTGTGCGCGAGCCGTACGTTGAACGAAGAATATTAGTAGGGAAATTTTATTGTCGTAACTTTTACCAATTCCTATGAAGTACAATATTTTTTTTTTGGAGTAGAAATTCGAACCGGTGAACTGAGTAGCCGGGGAGAATTTTAGCAGGGACTGTGTTTTTTTGTGTCGAGTCAAAGGGGTACCGACTCCCCGCCACGAGCTTTCATTGTGAAAATAACTATTGTAGCTACGACGAATAAATCATTTTTTTTTATTCTTGAGAAATTAACGAACGTGTACCTCGAGATTTATTTTTCGCAAAGAAATTCGGACCACCCCCTCTACCCTTACGAGCTGCCGCTAGCCGGAAGATTTCGTCGTTTATTGCTGTGAGAAAAAAAAAATCCAATCGCGTCGAGCGCAGTGCTCGGCTGGCGCCCATTAAAATAAACAAGCGATCGAGACGATTTTTGTGGCCAACGGGGTACCGACAATTTTTAGCGATCAATTCTTCTTAAATTTTATTTTCGGAGTGAGAGGGTGTCACTCCAAGGAAATTTCGGTCACAAATTTGGCGCCCAACGTGGGGCCCTTAAGGAATTATTATTAACAATAAATTCATTTATTTTTCAAAAATTTTATTATTTAAATTTTAGGCGATAGTGTCTTTATTAAAATAATTATTCGTCGTAGTATAGAGTCAGTGAGTGTTCCGAGAGTCGCGCGAGTCCGCGCTTCGGAAAACTTTTCGTTTCGACGGTACGGTGTTCGCTGCCGCGGTCGCCGACAGTGTTTATATATTTCTTTTTTTCCTACGATCTTTTGTCCCGTGAGTAACACAGTAGTGCGAAGGCTTCGAATTTTCGGAGTTTCGCACGAAATAAGATCGATTAAATTTTAACACGGGACTGGAAATAAAATGTCGTGGAATATTTTCGGGGGGTAATGCGGGTCAGTTTCGACGGGACCGGCGGATACTCGAGTGCGTAATTCAGTGTAACGATAGTCTATTGTATTGATTTTTTTTTTCCCTTTCTTTTGGACTTTTGCAATTTGTTTGATTAGTTTGGCCGTTCAATTGTTTAATTTTTTTTTTCCTCTTTTTGTAAGATTGGGAATTATTTTTTTTTAATTAGTTTGACATTTTGGACGTTCATTTTTTTTTATTTATTCTATTTTGACATTTCGATAATTTGACGCTTATTTTTTTTTCCTTTTCCCTTTTTAATTTTATTTCTGACAACTTTTTTTGATAGCTTGACATTTATTTATAGTTGTTTTTTTTTCTTTTACATCTTTCTTTTTGACATTTTGACATTTCTTTCTTTTGACATCTTTTCTTTTGACTCTTTGACCTTTTTTTTTTTTTGTTTCTCCTTTTGACAGCTTGACGATCCGTTTTTTTTTGTTTTGTTCGTTCTCTTTTCATTCTTTCGACATTTTTTTTACAATTAGTTTTTTTGTTTGCTTTTCTTCTCTGGACATTATTTCTTTTTCTCTTTTATTGGGGATAACGTATTTCTTTTATTGTCCCGACATTTATTCTATTTTTTTAAATTTATTTATTTATTTATTTTTTTTTTTTTTCTTGACTTTTCTCCTTTTCTTTTTTTTGAGTTCGACAAAAATTTTTTTTTTTGCTGTGTGTTTGGACTTGCGGTTTATTTATTTATTACTTTGACTTTTTGATCGAAGTGTGTGATTTAGAATCGAGTTCCGTCGAGTTCCGGTACCGAGACGCCGTAGTCGGGTTTTTTTTTTTTTTGCTTTCTGTTTTTCCCTTATATTTTCTTGCGTTTTTGGGTCATTTTGTCTAAACGATCGGAGGTGTGATTCGTCCAGATCGTGTTTTGTCTTAGGGTTAGTTATAAGTATTGTGTCGTGTACCGGCTTCGTGTCAGGATGATCGACAATAGAGATTAAGTTAGATAGTTAATTTTTGGTAGTCGCCGTGTGCCGGCCATAGGCCAGGAAGATCGGCGTTAGGTTAGCACATTTTTGGAGCGTCGCTGCTGGGGGACCACGGCCGATAGGCCCTGCGTACCTTGGGGTGAGGTTCCCGTAATTTATTTATTTTTTTTTGTATTTTTATTATTTTTTTTTTATTGTCTTAATTATCTCCCGTCCGAGGTCTGTGATTGGGGTTTTTTTTTTCCTTTTTTTTCCTCGCTCTGTGGCGCGGGAATCGCTGCCGGGAGTGGGAGTTTTGGCAGATTATTTTTTTTTATTATTATTATTCTTTTTTTTTCCCGATTTGCTTACCGAACAACTTTTAGAGTCCAGTCGTCGAGGAACACGGTAAGAGTGAAAAAGTACTTTGGCATACGCTTTCGGCACACCGCGGTGACTCTCTCGCTATCTAACGCTTCCGCTATTAGTATTACTCCGTCTTCGCGTACCGCTTTGCTCGCTCGCTTGCTTCTCCCTACGGAGACTTTCTCTTTGTTTTTTCTTTTTCTCCTTTTTCTCTCTTCGACAACACCTCGCTATGGATCGTCCGGGATATAGAATGTACGAAAAGATCATGGGTTTCACGGATGCCCAGTTGCTAGTCGCGTTGGAATTGCGCGGGTTATCGACAGAGGGGTCCCGGGACGACCGAATCGAGAGGTTGTTGCGCGTGTTAAGAGCGCCTATCGCGCACATGGACATAGATCAAACGATGTTCGGTTCGGGACCATCGACTTCGACATCGGGGGTTTTTTCAGGGTTCCGAACCACGGAGGAATCGGGGGAAAATGGGGAAGGGGGCGATAGAGACGATCAACCGTTAGATCTCGCGATGGATTTGTCGCGGCACGAGGCGACGGAAAATAACGGGGGGGCGGAAGAGGCTGAAGGGGATGTAGGGGAGGTTGCGGGAGAAGAGATTGACCTCATGCATCAGGAATCTCTCGTTGCCGGGAACCAATCGGCGCCGGAGGCGCAACCGACGATAAACCGACCTTTGCCTCGAGTGCAATTTCATGACACGGTACCGGTGAGGCCCCTGTTGGGGATAAATCCGCTCGTTCCTACTCCGTACGGGCCGATCAGCCATTCGGCCTCGCGGGGTGGTATGCCGCGATTTCCGAACTTCCATCGGGGGGGCGGACATAGCGGGGGGTATCATCCTTATCGGGGTGAACGACGGATGAGAACACAAGGGGGATGGGATCAGGATATGCCGACGTATCCGAGTAGCGAAGTGCGGGGCTGTGGCGAACAACGGGATTGGGGTAATCATAGTCGCTTCCCAATGGCCACAGGGGCGCCACCGAACCTCAACAGTACGTCCATTTGGCCTCCACACAACGCTTTTAATTCGGGAAATGCTGATTCGTTCGTACCTTTTCACCGGGACAACAATTACGAGTACGCTAATAACTACGGTACACAGGCGCATCGCGCGCACGATTGGGGATATAATAGCGACTTCCACTCGGGTGGTAGTCGTCCCGTTAATGCCGTTGCCGCGTTTAACATCATGCGTAAATGGGATTTGAAGTTTTCGGGAGCTCGAGGGGAGGACGTAGAAGAGTTTTTGTCGCGAATAGAGGAGGGGGTTAGTTTGGTTCCGATATCCGATGTCGATTTGCTTAAGTCGGTTCCGTTATTTTTATCGGGAATCGCGCGTATTTGGTACCGTACCGAAAGTCCGCGTTTCCGCTCGTGGGCGGGTTGTGCCGCTGGGTTTAGGAGACGGTTTTGCGATCCCGATTTGCAGTTTTCGATTCGTGAGGAGATTTTGAGAAGAACGCAGGGCGTAGAGGAGCCGGTTACCGACTACCTCACGTGCCTGAGAGCGCTCTGTGATAGGCTAATTCCGCCTATGCCGGAGTCGGAGCAACTCGACTACGCTCACCGCAATATGTTGCCACAGTTGCAGGTAGCGATAGTTCGAGCCGATATCCAGAGTTTCGAGGCGCTTGAAAAAAGGGCTTCGCGAATCGAGAAAAGCTACGGGGCAGCGCGATATTATCATGCGCCTCCTCTTCCGGAGAGATCGCTGTTCCCTTCCCTGGCTTATCACGCCCCAAAACAAAGCTTTAGAGGGAGGGCGACCAATTTTAACGTTACGGAGGCGACTGAGACGGTACCGACGACGCCCTGTGCATTTTATGCTTCGCCGGGGATACCCGAGCTGCAGCATCCAGGGTGCGAGCATATGTGTTGTTATCAGGCGGGTAAAACGTTTCCACCTTCGAGTCAGACTCGTTCCGGTACGCCGAAACGAGCGGTATCGTTTGTGCGTCCGCCGACTCCGGCTAAACCGGTGACGCAAACGGATACGCCGACTCCGAAAAGTCCTGTCGCGGTGAAGGCTAATCCTTTCTTGCCTTCTCCGAAGGGAGGTTCGGCAACGCCTTCCCGATCACCGAAGCGCGCGCATCCTATCTGTTACAACTGTAGAGTCTCGGGACATGTGTACCGAGAGTGCCGAGCACCAAGAGTTGTTCGTTGCTTCGCGTGCGGTAAGGACGGAGAGACGAACCGAACGCCGCATCTCTGTACGGGAAACGGAGGGGAGAATCGCGATTAAGGGTCGCGGCGATTCTCAGGAAACGGAAGTCGACCCGCACTCGGTTGACTCGCATGCAATCGGGGAAACGGGATTGGAAAAAGGTGATAGCTGAGTTGTGTCACGCCGCGGGAGCTACGGAGGCTCCGCGTGCAGTACTGGTAGTATCTTTAGATTTTCTCGGTCATGAAATTCCGGCGGTGGTGGATACCGGGGCCACGAGCACGTATATCGGTACCGAAGGGTTAGTTCTTGCGGCACGGTTGGGTTTCGTTCGAAAGAAAACACCAGATAATCCGTGTATCATCGCAGACGGGTCGAAAGTTATATGCAATGAGGCAGTCGAGTTACCGGTGAAGCTTCGGGGGCGCGAGCAAACCCTGGTGGCGCGCGTCAGCGAAGTATTACCGGTTCCCTTGTTACTCGGTTTGGATTCTCTTGAACGACTGCAGATGGTAGTAAACTTGAGACGTCGCGAATGGTATTTCGATGGTAATCCCGCGGAAGTATTCCCTTTTGAAACGGTCAAAGGTCCCGATCGGATCGAATTTGCCGCCGCGATCTCGGATTTGTCGACAAATGAGGCGCGAAGACTCGAAGAGTTCTTAGCAGCCGAAATTCCCCGACTCGAAAAAGCACCCGGCGTCACTACGCTGATAGAACACCGACTTAACGTGGGTGATAGTCAGCCCATCAAGCAGCGATATTATCCGGTTACGCCGATAATTTTAAAGGCTATGCACGACGAGGTCGATCGCATGCTTGAGGCCGGTGTTATCGAACCGTCGCGTAGTGATAGGAGTAGCCCGGTATTGATGGTGAAGCAGGGGGATAAATATCGTTTTTGCTTGGATCTCCGCAAGGTTAACGATGTATCGAAGAAAGATGCGTATCCACTCCCGCGTATAGACTATATTCTCGATCGATTGCGGGGAGCCCGGTATATTACGACGCTCGATCTGAGTAAAGCGTTCCATCAGATTCCCTTGGAAAAGAAATCTCGCGAGATAACAGCATTTACGGTACCGGGTAGAGGTTTATTTCAATTCAAGCGCATGCCTTTCGGTCTTACGTCCGCTCCAGCGACTTTTCAGCGTTTGGTTGATCGGATTATTGGTCCCGAGATGGAACCACATGCGTTCGCCTACCTGGACGATATTATCGTAGTTTCCGAGACATTTGACGAGCATTTATCGAAACTGAGAACGGTGTTTGATCGAATTCTCTCAGCGGGGTTGTTGATAAATCCCCAGAAGTGTGACTTCTGTTGTCGCGAGGTAAAGTACTTGGGATACCTAGTAAATGGGGAAGGGTTACAGGTGGATCCTGAGAAAACTCGGGCGATCCGGGAGTTCCCCGAACCCGTTAACGTTAAACAAGTTCGACGCATTCACGGGATGGGTTCCTGGTACCGACGGTTTATTCCCCATTATGCCGCGTTAATGGAACCTCTTAATCGTCTCACGCGTAAAGGTCAAAAGTGGGTGTGGGGCGACGAGCAACAGCGCGCCTTCGAAGCCCTGAAATCCGCTTTAATATCTCCTCCGACTTTAGCAAGGCCCGACTTTTCAAAAATGTTTACGCTGCAGACCGACGCGAGTAACGTTGGCCTAGGGGCGGTTCTTACGCAGGAGACGGACGGGATAGAACACCCGATCGCGTACGCTAGTCGTACGCTTACAAAACAGGAGAAAAACTATACCGTGACCGAACAGGAGTGTTTGGCCATCCTATGGGCAATTGATAACTTTCGCATGTACCTCGATGGGTACCGTTTTCGAGTTATTACGGATCATGCTAGCCTTCAGTGGTTACGCAATCTCAAGGATCCTACCGGACGTCACTCGAGATGGGCTTTGCGAATGATGCGTTACGATTTCGAAGTCATTCATCGCAAAGGGGCTTTAAATCACGTCCCTGACGCTCTCTCGAGGATGTTTGAGTCGTCGCAAACACCCGAGCTGACAAAGGAAGTGACATTGTCTGGGGTGGACGAACCGGAGGAGGATGAACCTTCGTTCGGGGACGACGAGTGGTACCGGGAACGCTATCGTACCGTTAGGGCGGATCCGAAACGTTTTCCCGATTGGAGAATCGAGGCGAAGCGTCTATACGTTCGGAGACGAATTTCTCGTAGGATTTCAGCTGAAATGAAAGATTCGGAATGGAAGCTAGTGGTCCCGAAAGCCGATCGCGAACAGGTATTGCGAGAGAGTCACGACGCGCCGCAAGCGGGTCATTTAGGTACCGATAAAACTTTCAAAAGAGTCGCGTTTGCATATTATTGGCCTAAGATGTTTCGAACGGTACAGAGATACCAGTCCAGTGTTGCGAGATGTGTCAGCGAACGAAGCCGAGACAAGGTCCGCCATTCGGGATGATGGGACGTAGAGTTGTCGAGGGGCCATGGACGGTGGTAGCTGCCGATATCATGGGGCCTTTTCCTCCTAGTCGCGCGGGTTACGCCTACATCTTAGTGATCCAAGACTTATTCAGCAAATGGGTGGAGTGTTGTCCCTTAAGGAAAGCTACGGGTGCAAAAGTCAAAGAGGCGTTCGAAGATTTGGTAATTTCTCGTTGGGGAACGCCGGAGGTCCTTCTGACCGATAACGGTACCGAGTTTGTGAATCGTAGCTTAGCCGCTTTGGCGAATGATTATGGGATTGTACATACCACGACTCCCCCTTATCATCCTCAGGCAAATCCCGTCGAACGGGTTAATCGCGTCTTAAAAACAATGATTACGGCGTACATTAACGACGATCATCGCTCTTGGGATTCGCATTTATCGGAATTCCGTTTCGCGTACAATACCGCGTATCATTCGTCGATTGATAACTGTCCCGCTTATCTCAATTTGGGTAGAGTCCCCGCGCCTCATCGGTTTTATCGTCGCGAGGGGGGGAGTCGAGCTTTGGTTCCGGTACCAATCGAGGAATGGTCAGAGCATATGCAACGATTGCAAACGCTCAGGGGGCGAGTCCAGTACGATTTGGAAGAAGCGTATCAGCGGCAATCTCTCCAATACAACCGACGACACGCGTTCGCGAATTTCAGGGTGGGGGATAAAGTTTTACGTAGGCAACGGATACTGTCCTCGGCTTCGCAACACATCGCCGCGAAGTTGGCTACGAAATATTATGGTCCCTTCACTATTTCCGCGTGTTTGTCCCCTGTCGTTTACGAACTCTCGGACGGGGAAGGTAATTATGTCGCGAAGGTTTCGGTCGACGATCTCAAGCCTTATTGCTCTCCCGCTCCCGCAGATCATGAGGAAGAAGGAGGCATCGAGACTGTTGGAGTGGTTGGGGCCACTGGTGTACGGGTCGATGTTCCGGGAAGGCGGGGGGAGTGTCGAGAACCCCTCGAAAACACTCTCCACCCGCGTGATCGACCTCTTGGAGGAGGCGGTGGAGACAGCCGACTTCTCGCGGCAGGTATTGGGCGAACTACACGGCAAGGCGGCGTTCCGAATGGTGCTGCGATATTGGAGGACCTACCTCGCCGAGCAGGCGGACGTCACCATCGACGAGGTGGAAGAGGAGGTCGCCGAGCGTAGCGAGGCTCTCAGCGACGACGGTCCCGCGTCCCCGGTCGACGCCGTCGAGGTCGTGGGGGGAGCGGTGGTGCCGGACGAGGTCGAAGAGGGAGCGGTCGGCGGGCTGCCTTCAGGACCGGTCTCGAGGCCCGTGATCTCCGGTTCGACTCCGGAGGGAGGCTATGGTGGTGGGGGATGGGATGTCGCCATCCCCGAGACTCCCGTGGTCCCGTGCGGAAGGGGACGAGGAACCTGGGGGCCACCCACGTGGACGACACCGGCGTGGTTGGTGCCGACGGGACCGCCAAGGGGACGCTCGAGGCTGCGAAATCAGCAGTTGGACTCGTACGATGCGAGGGTGGGCGGAAGAGCCGCACCACTGCCACGTCCGCGCTCGGGACGCACATCGGCGGAGTGCTTTAATTGTCGGAGGTTCGGGCATTTCCGTTCGATGTGTCCCGAGCCGCTCCGAAAGGATCCCTACTGTTTCAATTGCGGTGCCGAGGGGGTTACCCTTCGCGATTGTCCGCGTTGTAGCGAATGGTGGAGGAGCGCTGGGGGCACCTTCGCGTCGCAAACTCGCGATCCTGCGTATCGGTTGCCGTCTACCGTGCGTCTCCTCGAAATAGAGGATGAATAATCTTATATTATATTGAGTTTTTTTTGTTTCGCTTCCCTCCATTTCGCGAAGCCATAGGCAAATAGTGATTGTTTTTTTTCCTTTGTACCGGTACCGTGAAAGGGACACGAAATTCCCGCAATTTTTCTTTTTCTTTTATCTTCAGTAAATTTCGAATTTTGAATCTTTTTTTTTTCCTTTTTCCCTTTTTTTTTATTAACGTACCGGTACCAATGGTCAAACGCTGTTTATTTTGTTCCGAATGGAGGGGGCTCTCGGTGAATAAAGGGTGAAATTTTTTGCCGCAAGTTACTCGTGTCTTTACCCTGTCCCGCTAATCGCTTTCGCTTATGCTTGGTGTGATGCTCGTTGCTTTGTTTTATTTTATTTCATTTTTGTGTAATGCTGAAAGTTCTCGAAATTCCCTGGGACCGTGCCTTTGGGCGACTTTAGTAACAGAAAATCGCTGTCCGGAGCGGGGCGGAAGTCTTGCGGTCGGGACGACCTTGTCCGAGGGGGGGGGGGGGTAGTTGTGACGCGGTTTTTATGGGCGTCACAAAAGGATTGTACGAGAGAGTTGTCGGAGCGACGTGCTTCGCCGATTCGGGAGTCCCAGGCAATTTCGAGGACAATTTTTGAGAGAGACGAATTTTTTTTATTAATTTGTAGGATTTTTCTTTATTTTTTTTTTTGGTCACGAGGAACGAGGGAAAGCTGAGCCGAGGGCGAGAGGAGAGTTACTGACGAACGGTTAGCGGTACCGACCGCCCTGGGCGCAGGATAGTAAGTCGCAGCTGGACAATTGCATCATCCGGTACCGGTATCCATGGGCCTCTTCACGACAGCTCGGAGTAATTCTGGAGCGCGCAACGATTTAATTGGCATCTTTATTCGAATCCTCGCGCTTGCGAATAGTTGCGGGTAGTGTAGCGAGAGATAACGAGGCGCCAGGTACCGGACACCTTAGACGAAATTGCGAGGGGTGGGGAGAGAGAGAGAAGCCTCGCGCTCGAGTAACGAAATTTTCTCGGGGACTCTCGAAATATTAGTGGTGCCGAAAGCACGTGCGCTCCGCTCTCTCTCGTGTACTCCCGAGACAGGATAGTTCGCGGTACCGTTACCGAGGAGAATATCTCGATTTTGCCAGGAAGGAAGGAAGGAAGGGAAACGAGATTATCTTTCCAAGGAATTAATTTGTCATCTTGTAACGGTAAGGCTTTCACCTCCTACGCCCGGACACGTGTGTTATAGTTTATTTCCGGAATTATTGTCGAGCTACACGCGGCTCGGAAGGTTGCCGGGTACCGTCCCAGGCAAATCGGAAAGACTTCTCCCTGGTGCGCGTATTAATTTTTGTGTGAAATTTTTGACAAGGGAGAAGTTGGCCTGAAATAGTTGGACGGCCTCGCGATCGTAGATTCAATAGTCCAGTTTCATTCGAGTTTTGTAATTCGGAATTGCCTGTTAGAGTCAATTTTTTTTTTGTTTCCTTTTTCTTTGATAATAAAATTCGAGAGATCCACTACCGATAAGTGTGGCGAGCGGTTTATGGGTCCGGACGCGTGTGAGTAATTGTAGACGTACGCGACGGTTTCGGCTGTTCGCCTATGTATCGCGAACTCGAAAAATTAAACGGATCCAGTGCCCGCTTCGCGCCGAGTAATCACGCGGCATAGAATTATTTATTTAGCATCGTTTTTCCGACACGTTTTCGGGACCGGTGTGCGCGAGCCGTACGTCGAACGAAGAATATTAGTAGGGAAATTTTATTGTCGTAACTTTTACCAATTCCTATGAAGTACAATATTTTTTTTTTGGAGTAGAAATTCGAACCGGTGAACTGAGTAGCCGGGGAGAATTTTAGCAGGGACTGTGTTTTTTTGTGTCGAGTCAAAGGGGTACCGACTCCCCGCCACGAGCTTTCATTGTGAAAATAACTATTGTAGCTACGACGAATAAATCATTTTTTTTTTATTCTTGAGAAATTAACGAACGTGTACCTCGAGATTTATTTTTCGCAAAGAAATTCGGACCACCCCCTCTACCCTTACGAGCTGCCGCTAGCCGGAAGATTTCGTCGTTTATTGCTGTGAGAAAAAAAAAATCCGATCGCGTCGAGCGCAGTGCTCGGCTGGCGCCCATTAAAATAAACAAGCGATCGAGACGATTTTTGTGGCCAACGGGGTACCGACAATTTTTAGCGATCAATTCTTCTTAAATTTTATTTTCGGAGTGAGAGGGTGTCACTCCAAGGAAATTTCGGTCACAACACATACAGTCAGAAGTTTTTTCTGTGTATTTTCGTGCGTGTGTATGTATGTGTATGCACATATTTCAAGCTTATAATTTGAAAACGGCTTGAAATACGAAGCTGAAATTGATACCACATATTGGAGGGTCAAGTCCCCTTCTTTCCTGAAATTGTCAGCGAAATCTATGCAGTGGATGACTTTTTACGCCATTTTCTATTTTTCTAAACATTGGTGGTGGCGCTCTAACTGCTACATTTTTTGAGATATCGGGTTGAA
This sequence comes from Buathra laborator, assembly GCA_934046635.1. Taxonomy (NCBI): domain Eukaryota; kingdom Metazoa; phylum Arthropoda; class Insecta; order Hymenoptera; family Ichneumonidae; genus Buathra; species Buathra laborator. The sequence goes on from CAKOHB010000040.1 coordinate 1,558,798, forward strand.
ATTTGGTAGACAGTTGAATTTCCAGTTGATTCGAGTTCCCCAATTGAATTTACGGAAAATCTATGCAGTTGTTCAGTTTTCACACGACTTTGAATTTTTCGAAACTTGATGATGGCGCTCTAACTGATAAATTTTTTGAGAAAAGCGACACCACATCGTTGACAATGAGAAATATGTGCGGCAGAGCGGTAGTATATAATACTTTAAATGTTAAAGACGCGACCGCGTATATAAAAAACAACGTTTTATTACACTAGCAGCATAGCACTGCTAAAATATGCACGTAAAAATTAACAATTAAAATACCTAATAGCATTTGTTTATTTTGTCACCAGTATGAGACTAGTTGTTTTAATAAAATATTTGTTCGCGCTCGCAGACTTGATTGGTAATTTTTCTTTTAAACTAACCATTACAATATCGTATCACAAAACAAAGCTTCTCGTGGAACTCACAAGTGACAAACATACGTTTCCTACAAATAGAGCTGCGTAACCTATTATATAAGAAAGAGCGGAAGCAATGTCCCAACGTAGTTGGCAGTTCTTTTTTCTTATTATCCATTGTAACGTTCACCCTCTGGCCGATGCCACGCACACGGTTCGAAGGGATCGCGTTAGGAGTTCGGGGCGAGCGAATAATCGTTTGATGTTGTCATTTTCGTGAAAATAATAGTTTTTATTAAAATAACATGAAAAATGCAATACATTGTTTGAATTCCTATATTATCGACGTTTAACTTAAATTATCGTGGTTTTTTATCGTGAACACAAATTTCCGTTGAAATGGAATCAAAGTTTGAATCCTATGCTGAAAGAGCGAAAGAACCAAATTTTACCGACCGTTTGTCGGTCATTTGTGAATTAGAAAGTTTTTCCTCTTAACTTTCGAATATCACCAAAAGAACATTTATAGACAAAGATTTCCGATCGATCGATGAAAAAAATATAATTTTATGATTTTGTAGAATTTTACCCTGAATTACCGACAGAGCTTCACTTCTCGATATTACTTTATAATGAAACGCGTTAGTTGAATTTTGAGGTTATTAATTGCAAAGGAAATTATTTTTAAACGTGATATTAATAACGAAAGTACTCTGCCGTGCCCACGTGGTAGTGCAGGGCCCTCTTTAGAGAGTTCGGCTTCGACGAGATCGTGAACCAACCGTGTCGCCACTTGGTCGATCCGCGACTCGCTTCCGGCTTACTCTCGTCCGGGTTACCTCCCCTATCGCGGTTCCCTAATAGCGTTAACTGGTAACAGGAATGCGAACTACTTCGTCACCAAAGATGTTCGCACCCTGGTTCGGGAAATTGAGTACACGTGGAGCCAACGTCACCGAAGGCTCCTCGGACCCGGAGGTATTTGAGGGAAAAACTACATGTTCCGCGTCGCCGGCGGAACTGCGGTACCGATTCGGTTCGCGCTCGCCCTTTTACGGGCGCGTGCTTATCCGTTCGCGAGAGAATGCGGAATCTAGCGGCCACCTCGCGAATTACTCGCGGATACTTCGTTCACGAGAAAATAATCGAAATGCGAAATTCTCGCGGTAGTTGCGAGAACGAGCGGTGTCCTCGAAAGCTGAGACACCGTTTCACCATGTATTTACTCGAAAACATGAAAATAAAAAAGATTTTGTATGCTATATATAAATTATTTGTTGCAATCTATAATTTTACACATTTTTCGAAACCTAAAAAATGACCGACTTCATAATCCAAAATGAATATACTTTTTGCAGCGGATGCAAAGCGGACTATTTTTCGCTTAAAGTGTGGACCTTTACCTATAAAATCCTAAAAGGATTTTCCGTAAAAGTTCAATTTGAAATTTTTACGGGTTTTTTTCGAAAAAAAAGTGTTTTTTTTTACCTAACGTCAACTTTCAGCACATTTTTGAATGGGTAGAAACGGTTTTTTTGGAAATCCGCCTGCGCGAGCTTAAAGTTTGAACGATTAATTGCAAAAAATGTATAAGCTTTTTTTTTCAAAATGTGCATAGTTACCGAGATATTCGGGACCGAAAATAGCATGGCTGTTGGAATTTCAGAGGGATATTGGAAGGGTGTAATTATTCGAGACGATTACCACAGATATGAATATAATATAAGTGAAAGAGATTTATTTATTATACACGCGGCCGTACGCTTTTGTGGTCTGTATATTACTGTCCCTTTCCACGACTTAGCTTTGCGCGCAGTCTCCTCGCGCACATCACACTCGCACTGAGTTCGTTACACCTGTGTGACGTTTCGGTGAGATGTCGCGTCGTGTACCGATTATCACACGACACTTCAACGTCGTCCATAACGCGAGCGTCGTTGTATCTCCAACACTCCTCTTCAACGTCGTCCGTGTGACTACCATGCTCCGAGTCCTATAGCTTGCACGTGTTTCTTAAGTTATTGTGCGCTAAGCGGTTTTGTTAAAATATCCGCCGTCATTTGGTCAGTCGGGCAGTACACAAAATTTATCTCGCGTGTCTCCTTTTTGTTCTTTGCGAAATGGACTCTCGTGTGGATGTGCTTTGTTCTTAAGCTCAATGTTTCATTTCCTACGAGTTTAATACAACTCTGGTTGTCCTCGTAGACGATCGTCGGCTCGCGTTGCGGATCTCCTACGTCACTGATCAACTCTCGTAGCCAGACCCCCTCGCTACACGCCTCTGATAACGCAAGGTATTCTGCCTCAGTGAGCGACAGTGCAACGCATGTCTGCTTCTTGCAAGTCCAGTTGATTGCTGCACCGTGGTACATGAACACGAAACCGCTATTTGATTTTCTCGTCGTTCGGTACTCTGCCTAGTCCGCGTCGTCAAAACCTTCCAGCGATGAATTTTTGCTTTTCAGGTTATTCTCGAGCTTTAGAGTGTACGCTTTTGTTCCTTTTAGATAACGCACGATCCGCTTCGCTTCTATCCAATCGCGTTCTCCGGCGTTTGGACTTTTTGACTCAATATAGCCACACTCGTCGATATATCCGGGCGTGTATGCACTGCTAGGTACAGTAGTGCTCCGATTAGTGCACGGCAGAGTGTACACTGAGATTCATAAATGCCTGGACTTCTGATTCATGGTTGGTTTGAAAATCGCTTGCATGTTTCCAATCTAGTTTATCAATGTGCAATGCGGGTTATGACGCTAGCGAGTTGTACGGTACGCCGGTACTCCGCGGTTGACTGGACCGATCAGGGTTGTAAGGCCTGATTTCACGTATGCGTGACGAAGTCTCGCTGGTACCCGTACGCTGTCAGGGAACTTAATCACCGCAGTCTTGATAATGAAGTTATGTTAAAATGAAACACTGCTTTAAAAAAAACACAAGTAATTTATTTGAAACACAAACACAACAATGTTACATTAGATTTGACGGAGAATATTATAATAGAAAAAATGCACCTGGAATACTGCACTCGCGTACGAGGTTCGAAGACGCGACTGTTCGTGACGGTGATAGTGCTAAGACTGACGTTTTCAATTTTTTTTATTTACCAAGTAAAAATAAAAGGAGTGTCCTCTTTCGTTATACAAGCAATTGATTGGTTGAGAAATGGAGGAAGGGATTTTCGCTATTTCGGAAATCTCATTCAAATATGTTAAGTGGGGGGCAAGACGCCTGCCGGACGCTTGTGTTTTACGCAGGTAAAAAAGGTACGCGCTCGACGCTGACCCTTGCCGGGTGACGCACGCGGCTCGAAACATGCGGGTCAATAAAAGGCTTAACTAAGTTTCGACGATTGCTTTTTTCATTGATTATTTTCTATTGCACGGGATTATTTTCTCGACTTCGAGAATTTCAGCTGCCTCGCAGATGTTTCATTATCATTACTCGCAAAGCTGAGACGTCGAGAATTTATAGCGGTGAAGTTTGAAACGTTGTAAAGTTGTAACGGTTTCCCAGCTCTCAGGCCGAGGCAACTGTCAAAAGCACTAAGGGGTTATGTTCAGAGCCGACTAGCTATATTCGCCTTATTTTAATTAAACGTGCCTAATGTATCCCAAAAACTGGGTTCTATTTGTACACAACTCTTCCATAGTCATCGAGGAACACGAACGAAGAGGATTGAAGCTCCGCGCTCGGACATTATATTTTTGAAAATCGCATGCTCGACGAACACTCTACTCTGTCGAATTTTCGTGCAACAACGCATTTGTCCTGCAAAATGTTAATTTTTTTTTTTACGATATCCTTCCCTACGTATCGAGGAATATTATCGCCAAGTTTCAGCCTTCGGACTCGATTCCTTATATGCAAAAAAAATAAAAATTTCTAGGCCAACAGTCGATTTTTTGCTACTTAGCGTGCAACAACGCATTTGTCCTGCAAAATGTTAAATTTTTTTTACGATATCCTTCCATACGTATCGAGGAACATTATCGTCAAGTTTTAGTTTTCGGACTCGATTCGTTATACCAAAGAAAAATAAAAAATTCTCGGCAAACAGTCGATTTTTTGCTATTTTGCGTGCAACAACGCATTTGTCAATGCGATTTTTATTTTTTTTTTGGTATAACGAATCGAGTCCGAAAGCTAAAACTTGGCGATAATGTTCCACGATACGTAGAGAAGGATATCGTAAAAAAAAAATTAACATTTTGCAGAACAAATGCGTTGTTGCACAGAAAGTAGCAAAAAATCGATTGGTCGCCTAGAAATTTTAATTTTTTTTGCATATAAGGAATCGAGTCCGAAGGCTGAAACTTGGCGATAATATTCCTCGATACGTAGGGAAGGACATCGTAAAAAAAAATTAACATTTTCCAGGACAAATGCGTTGTTGCACGAAAATTTGACAAAGTAGAGTGTTCGTCGAGCATGCGATTTTCAAAAATATAATGTTCCGAGCGCGGAGCTTCAATCTTGTTCGTTCGTGTTCCTCGATGACTATGGAAGAGTTGAGTACAAATAGAACCCAGTTTTTGGGATACATTAGGCACGTTTAATTAAAATAAGGCGAATATAGCTAGTCGGCTCTGAACATAACCCCTTAGCGCTTTTGACAGTTGCCTCGGCGTGAGAGCTGGGAAACCGTTGCAACTTTGCAACGTTTCAAACTTCACCGCTGTGAGAATTTCTTTACTAGTCGTTAATCCGCGCATTGGAAGAATTTTTATTTTATACTTTATTGCTATGGAAAGTCCGTGCGTACCACGGAACACGAGTAGAAGGGAATACGGAATTGGATCAAGGAGTCATCATGGCAGTCAAACGTCATTATCCTAGTTGGCGGTTATAGTTCGAATGTTGTTGTGAGTGAAAGTGTTTCAAGTGCATATAAATATGAAATAAAAAACAAAGTGAACTATATAAATAATAATAATCGATTTACATGTAATGAGTGTATACGCGATTTTGTTGATTTTGAAATGGAAAATGTGTAGATAATATATCCCATGATATTAATAATCGTTTCATTCGGTAACATGTAGAATAATTTGGAATGATCGATTTGCAATTAGTTAAATTTAATTGCAGGTTACTTAATTGGTAAAATCAAGATCATTCCTTATTATCTATAGTGAATTTTTGAGATGGATTGCGCCGAATGCGTAAAATTATGTAAATATGTATATTCATAACCTCTAATAAAACATGTTGATGTTATTTCAGTAATTATTTATTGATTATAAATGTCCTTGTGGTGTGTAATTGTGGTGGTAATTTTAATGATAGATTGGTTTTCTGATACAGAATAAAAAAAAAATAAAATGTATCACGAAAAGCTTCAAATTTCATTCAATCTATAGTTTTCGCAGTGTCTATAACAATACTGATTGATATTCATCTTTGAATCAACGACAAGTTTATATTTATTGTGACAATAATTTTTAGAGTAAACATTAAGTTGTAGCATAGCGAGAAATATGATTTAAATAAGGAATTATTTTCTTAAATCATTATTTTTTTCAAAATTTACAATATCAGGCTGATATAAGAAAATATCAAATAAATGTGTTTTTTTTTTAATTCGAGGTATAATTACATGCATTAGAGTTTTGGGAGCAAAGGGCAAGAAATATTTTAAAAAAAGAAGTACACCTACAAATATATTAGGAAAGGTACCGACAAAGATACTGAGAAGTACACATACGAATACAATGATAGAGACACCGACGTAGATTATGAGACGTATACCCACAAATATATTGATGATGGTATCAACGAAATTATTGAGACGTATACCCTTACATTTATTGATAAAGGTATCGATTAAGATGACGAAAAGGAAACCCATAAATATATTAATAAAGACAACGACAATGATACTGAGAAATATTTTAACCAATACATTAGTAAAGACTGACGAAGTTATTGAGAAGTATATCCTCGAATTTATTCATAAAGGCACGGACGAAGGTGACGAGAAGTATACTCACAAAGATATTAACAAACGCGACGACAAAAATACTGAGAAGTATTCTAACGAATACAATAAAGACATCGACGCAGAGAACGAGGTGATTAAAATTCTTTATTCAGTGATTCCTTATAATCGATTTGTCTTAACAATGATCGTGAATGATTATTAAAAAAACCAATTTATCGTTGCAAGAATTAGTCATTGAGGCACTTATGGAAAAAAACTGTAATATGATGATGAATCGATGAAATTCGTATATGTACACAGGAAAACGAGTTTCAAGGTGCGATCCTGGTGGTGTTGGCGAACAAACAAGACATGTCCGGTTGTCTTAACGTCGCGGAGGTTTGTCTGGCACTCGGTTTGGATGCTCTCAAAAACTGAACGTTCCAAATATTCAAGACATCGGCGACGAAGGGCGAGGGTCTCGATCAAGCGATGGATTGGCTTTCGAATGCGCTACAGAGTAGAAAATGATGAGAACGTTTACTCGAAATTACGAATAAAAAAAGAAAAGCTCATTGAGATGCGAGAATCGTCAGCGCCTCGTTTCCAGAAGAGGGTTTCCCATCCGACGGTCATTAATCGTCTCCTCGGCCGATCGGGCGCTTGATCAAGACGATACAGAAGAACAGCAAAATCCTCTCCTCGCCCCTTCAACGCCCTTCTCTCTGTTCGTTTGCTTCCAACACTTATTATTAATTACTCGCCAGAATTTTTAAACAACTTTCATATAATTCATATCGCGTCGGGGTTCAATAAAAACAATTTGTATCGCGTATGCGTCTGACAAAAAAAAAATATATATATTGTGACCGAAATTTCCTCGGAGTGGCACCCTCTCACACCGAAAATAAAATTCAAAAAAAAAAATTAATCAATAAAATTATCGGTACCCCGTTGGCCACAAAAATCGTCTCGATCGCTTATTTTTTTTTTTATGGGCGCCAGCCGAGCACTGCGCTCGACGCGATCGGATTTTTCCAAAGTAATAAAAAAATAACGAAATCTTCCGACTAGCGGCAGCTCGTAACGGTAGAGGGGCGGTCCGAATTTCTTGGCGATAAATAAATTTCGAGGTACACTTTCAAGTTAATTTCACAAGAGAAACATGATTTATTCGTCGTAGCAACAATGATTATTTTCACAATTAAAGACTTTAGCGGGGAGTCGGTACCCCTTTGACTCGACACAAAAAAAAATACAGTCCCTGCTAAAATTCTCTCCAGCTACTCAGTTCACCGGTTCGAATTTCTACTCCAAAAAAAAATATTGAACTTTAGAAGAATTTATAAAAGTCTCGTGTAATGGATAGCCAGGTACGCGGATAATTATAGTGAAATGAAGAAGTCGAGATTTGAATGAAATACTGAATGCAAGTATTTTATTAGTCGTAGAAATATATAGGGAGTGTACCGTCTTACACTGGTGATGGTCGAAGAAGAACTGACTGGACAAGCGTCGCGACAAAGGGCCACGACACTGGGACTTGGTATAGTTCCGCGCGTGAAGTGTACCTCCGCGCTGATAAGGGAGCCGTCGCGCGTACTTCGCGCGCGCGGCGACTTCGTCGTTGCCGTGAGACGACGATTGAATTGTCACTCTCACGGTAAACTGCTTACTGTAGTTTTAGATAAAAGCATTTCTTCCCTGAAGGAGAAGTTGATGCGATAATTTATAGAGAAAAAGAAGATGTTACAATTTGAGAATACGGGACCGTTACACTCCCCCCCCCCCCCCCCCCCAGGAAAATTCAACGATTCTCCTGCATCGCGCATTTTACATTAAAAATTTGATTATGTGTCTCTATATAATTCAATATTTTGAAAAATTAAATATTTTAGTTTGAGTTTTTTTTTTGTAATCCTGTTTTGTTTTTGATGATCCTTTCGTTTTTGATTTGATTTGGTGGTCCAGTTTCCGTTTTAATTTTGGTGTCGTCCGTAATTTTGTATGGTTATGTTCCAGATTATAATCCCTTAGTTTTATTAATTGTTATTATGGTTGCTGTTGAATCCTGTAATGAGACTAAGAAACTTTTAGTGGTTCGGATTAGTAAGAGTGGTTTTGTTATTTCGGATCGATTGCGATTGTGGATAATATATATAAATTTAGTAAGAAAACGTTTTTTCTTCGGTTAGCCTAAATCCTCTTGTGGTGATTCTATTTATTTTATTTTCGTTCCCCCTTTTTTTTTTTTAATGTTCGTCCTGTTTATGTCCATCCTGATATTCCTCATATCGCATCAGGTTGCATTTTTTTTTTTTTTTTTTTAACAATTTTATTCCAAACATTGTGGGTTAATTTCCAATTGTAATATAAATTAGTTTGTTATGTTGGTCCTATAACAGTCTAAAAAAGATCTGATTAGTGGTTAGTTAGTAGGTGAGATATGTTATTTCGGGATGGTACGCTCGGTATAGCGATTTTACGATGCAGGAAAAGAGAAAAGTCTTTGTAATTAAAAAAAAAGCGAGTTTCAAATTATTACTATTTTTTTTTAATGATAAAAAATACGAAAAAACTATTTTTTATAATAAATTACAAGGGAGACCGTTACACTCCCCTCCCAGAAAAATTTAGCGATACTCCTGCATCAGTATTTGTATTTTTTGTGTTTCTACCTTCTTTTTTTTTTGTTTTTATTTTAATTTTTTTTTTTTTAAAGGTGTCTACAGCTTATTTCAAAAGTTAGTAGTTTGAGTTTTACTAGAAGCACGATGAAGAGAAAAGAAAAAATAATAATACTAATATCAGGTTTTTTGTTTCGATAATTGATACCTCTCTAGTAGTTTCTATTATTGGCCTAAAAATATAAACTAAAATACGTAAACTAAATGTATGGGTTGTTGATAATATGAAAATTTGATTTGTGTTTTATTAATGAATTTTGTTGTTTGTGATTTTTGAATTTTGTTACGTACGATGGATTTTTTTTTTTTATGTTGCTATATTTTATCGAATGAGCTTTGTTTTTGTAATGGCTAGTAGTAGTATGATAGAAGTGAAACAGATTCCTGAGATTTAAGTATAGATCCACATCGATTAGCAATTCGTTTTCCGTGTTTTGTGTCGTTTCGTTATCCTGTTTATCACAATGTTTTTTTTTTTTTATTTTCTTTTGATTGCCTACTTGGGCTTTGTGGTACCTCGGGGGCTGGTTTCTTTTTGGTGCCGCGATAGACAGTTTTGTTTAATGCCGCAATGGACAGTTTTATTTAATGCCGCAATGGACAATTTTATTTAATGCCGCGATGGACAATTTTATTTAATGCCGCGATGGACAATTTTATTTAATGCCGCAATGGACAGTTTTATTTAATGCCGCGATGGACAATTTTATTTAATGCCGCAATGGACAGTTTTATTTAATGACCCAATGGACAGTTTTGTTTAATGCCGCGATGGACAATTTTGTTTAATGCCGCGATGGACAATTTTGTTTAATGCCGCGATAGACAATTTTGTTTAATGGCGCGATGGACAGTTTTTTTTTATGAGTTTATTTATTTATTTTTTTTTAGACGTCTTAGGGTCTTTGTTTAACGTCTTGGGCAATTGGTTTTGCGATCACAGTTTTCGATAATGCCCCAGTTTTTGATTAGGGTTTTTTTTTTTTTTTTTTAATGAAATTTTTGAGTTCTAGCTATATGTTGTTGTCGGACGATTCAGATAGTGATGTATCGTCGTTGATAAATCTATGACTGGTACGCTCCCCGTTGTTTTCGTACTTGTTAACAGTTGTTTAGTCAATTTTTTTTTGTTTTTAATGTAGTCTCTTCCGGTGGTTGCAGTGTCAATTTCCGGTGGTTTTTTTAAATTATTGTTGGTGTGCGGCTTGACTGCCGTCTGTATGTAGTTTTTCGCTGTACAGGAGGTTCACGGGAGTGTCCCTAAAGAGCTTGTCACGTAGGACAGCATTCTGTAAGATCGGGAAAATCATCCTCAATCGCGTGAAAATCGATTGTGAATTCCTCGATTTTTTTAATTAAATTTATCTCGGTTACGCTCTCTACGAAGAACATGGTTTGTTCGGTCCGTAGATCGGTCGAAAGTATTTTCGGCATATTTCGAAAGTATAGATCGGTCGAAAGTTTACTCTTAATTCTGACCTCCCGTAGCTCTATTTTGTGAGGCAGAATGCAGGTTTTGTGTTAGCAACTTTTGCAGTGCTCGTTCAATTTGAGAGAGGTCAAAGTCGCTGTTTTGTGAGCTATGATTTCCACTCTCTTTTGAATTGTACTGATTGTTATACTTTTGTGAAATGTTAGGATTATTTGAGTCACCATGATCTCGGGGATCACTGTGGTCGGTTGTTTGATTTTTATCACCGTTATTGTTTTTGTTATTGGTGTTGTATTGATTGTTTTGTCTGCGTGAATTGCTTCGTCCGCTCGAGTTGTCCCATCTGCGCGAGTTATCTCGTCCGCGCGAGTTTGAACGGTTGAGCCTATTTTTGTAACAATCTCCACTAAATTCTCGAGCACGTTTTATTACGTTGCAATCCGAAGTTTTGTGACTGTCGTTTTGTCCGTGAAACTCACAAAATTTAGTCGTGGTTTGATTGATTTTATTGAGTGATTTTTTTGCGCGTTTAAGTATATAACATTGCGGAGTTCTGTGCGTATTGTTATTTCCGTGAAACTCACAAAATTTAGAATGGAATGTATTGTTTTTAGTTACTGAAGCTACGGAACGCACTTGGGCGCGTTTTATTACATGACATTCTGAGGTTTTATGACTGCTGTTTTTTCCATGAAATTCACAAAATTTGGTTTTGACCTGATTGTTGATTTTATTGACTTCGTCAAGAACTGACGTGAATTCAACTTGAGATTGTGATTTGATGTCGATTTCTTTTATTTCTTGTCTGCGGAGCAACTCTGTTTCCATTACTTCCGCTGTGCTGATAGCTTGATCAATAGTTTCAAGTGATTTGTCCATTAATAAGTTTCCGATTTGATCTGAAAGACCGCGAATGTACGCTTTTATCACGGTTTTGTTAACTTCACTTAGTCTGTTTGTTAAGTACTGCTGTTGAGCAGGAGCCTGATAAACTTCACTCAAGCGTTCGTGTATACGTTTTGCGATTTTTCGGGTACGTGTCGAATACGATTTCACTGGTTCGTTGTAGTTTTGTTTGTGTATTTTTAATTCCATTTCAAGATCGAATAGTTCAACTGGTTTTCCGAAATAATCGCGGAGATCCTTTAGAAGGGACTCTACGTCCGCGTAGGTTTTTGTTTCCGTTATGTCGGCTGCTTCGCCTGTGAGTTTTAGATGTAACGTGTGTATGAACATGTCTATTTTTTCTGCAGGAACCATTTTTGCTGCGTGTCTAATAAGTCGCGCAAATTGTTCCCACGGTATATCTTTATATCATATCATATATCACGAAACGATAAAAAGGTCGAGAAATCTTGGTTTCTTCCAGTGTCGTCATCATTGCCAGTGGCCATTGTGGTTTTTTTTTTCTGGTCGGACGCACTGGTCGCCTTTTGCCGGTTAACAGTAATCAATAATAGTTGTTCGATTTGTTGGGCCTTGCATAGCGCTTATATGTAGCAATTTTGTACGGTTAAAAAAAAACAAGTGTTTTGTTGTTTTGTTTTATTTTGTTTTACTAATGTTTGTTGTAAAAATCCTGCTAATTGTTTATTGTTAATTGCTGTGTATGTTATTAGTTGTTTGTTTTGAAAATTTATTAAAGGTTTGTTGTAACGTGTTAATAATTGTTGCAGATTGTTTATTGTAAAATGTTGTTAATTGTTAACAATTGTTGCAAATTGTTTACTGTAAAATATTGGTTGTTGATAATTATTGCAAATTAGTTATTTTAAAATATCAATTGTTGATAAAATGTTCATTGTTCATAATTATTGTAAATTAGTTATTTTAAAATGTCAATTGTTGGTAAAATGTTCATTGGTGATAATTATTGCAAAATATTTATTGTAAAAATGTTGATTGTTGATAATTTTTTTATAAATTATTTATTGCAAAATGTTATAATTCCTTAACGTTCGTTGTCATGTGAGAAAAAGTGCGACTGAGAAAAAAAAAAGATTTCGTGTTCACCAAGATAATTTTCAAATTACAAAGATAATAATTTTTTTTTTTTTAATGTCTGAAAATAAACTTCGAACTCAAATTTCTAAGTTTCGAAATAATTAGCCGTTTTGTAAATAATCTTGTTATTTTTAAAAATGTTCAAATTTTTGAAAATAATTTTTAATTTTATAATCAACATTTTTTTTTTTTTTTACATTGTGTGAATAATTTTAAGTAAACACAATGATTTCCTTTTTTAATACTTTACATTTTTGAGAAAAAAGATTTTAAATTCTATAATTAATTATACATTTTTTTTTTTTTTTTTAACAGTTTTTCGAAAACAATATTGAAAGAAAATGTTTGGTTTTTTTTTTGCAATATGTTGAAGCTCGTTTTTTTTTTTTTTTTTAATTTTTTTTTTAGACTTATTATTAAAAAAAAAGAAATCAGACTGTACTTACATTGTCACAAATGAGAGAAGGCGTATTACCATGAATTTCGTTTTTTTTTTTTTTTATTGTTTAATCTATTTGGCTCGTCCTTCCTTCATATAGTTTTCCTTCTCTCTTTCTCTGTTTGGTTTGTCTTTCCTTCGCTGTTGTTGTTTGGTTGTCGTTTGTTATTGTCTTTTTTTTTTCACTTTTAGTTGTTGTCGTTGCACTATTTCTTTGTTTTTCACTATTTGTTGTTTTTTGTGTGTTGTTTACAGTCACTGTTTTTTTTTTTTTATATATATTTTTTTTGATGTTCGCGAGCGCGTTGTCTGAGAGGGGCGTTGATTATTTTTTTTTTGAAATGTTGAATCGTCTGACAGAGTTAAAAAGAAAAAATGTATTTATCGCGGACGCGGATTTTAGTTCGAACACTTCTGACACCATGTAATGGATAGCCAGGTACGCGGATAATTATAGTGAAATGAAGAAATCGAGATTTGAATGAAATACTGAATGCAAGTGTTTTATTAGTTATTAGAAATATATAGGGAGAGTGTACCGTCTTACACTGGTGATGGTCGAAGAAGAACTGACTGGACCAGCGTCGCGACAAAGGGCCGCGACGCTGGGACTTGGTATTGTTCCGCGCGTGAAGTGTACCTCCGCGCTGATAAGGGAGCCGTCGCGCATACTTCGCGCGCGCGGCGACTTCGTCGTTGCCGTGAGACGACGATTGAATTGTCGCTCTCATGGTAAACTGCTTACTGTAGTTTTAGATAAAAGCATCTCTTCTCTGAAGGAGAAGTTGATGCGATAATTTATAGAGAAAAAGAAGATGTTACAATTTGAGAATCCGGGACCGTTACACTCGACAATCAAATTTCCCTACTAATATTCATCGTTCGACGTACAGTTCGCGCACATCGGTACCGAAAACGCGTCGGAAAATCGTACAAGATAAATAATACTATGCCGCGTGATTACTCGGCGCGAAGCGGGCACTGGATCCGTTTAATTTTTAGAGTTCGCGATACGAAGGCGAACAGCCAAAGCCGTCGCGCACGTCTACAATTACTCACACGCGTCCGGACCCATAAACCGCTCGCCACACTTAACTGTAGTGGATCTCTCGAATTTTATTATAAAAGAAAAAAAATGACTCTAACAGGCAATTCCGAGATACGAAAATCGAATGAAACTGGACTATTGAATCTACGATCGCGAGGCCGTCCAACTATTACAGGCCAACCGCTCCCTTGTCAAAAACTTCACAAAAATTAATACGCGCACCAGGGAGAAGTCTTTCCGATTTGCCTGGGACGGTACCCGACAATCATCCCAGCCGCGTGTAGCTCGACAATAATTAAAGGAAAAAAAAAATTAGATCACACGTGTCCGGGCGTAGGAGGTGAAAGCCTGTGAGGGGATTTTTCCCTGCACACTTCGGTCGCTCTCCGTCGGCCGAACTAACTCCAAATAAACAAAAAAAATTACGAAGGTTGGGCGCCAGCCATCCTTTTTCACCGGGGATGACGAACCGGTCAATAACGCAAACACAAATCTCAATACTCAAAAAAACATAAAATTTCCTAATCGCAAAAAAAAATCCGGAAACACGGCACAACTAAATACTAACGACGGAGAAACGAGCGGTATACCAGGGTCGCTCATTGTGCTAGGTTTGGTAGAGAGGGTCGGAGTCGTAGGAAAGAAAGAAAAAGGAATACTCAATAAAAATGCAAAATTTTTCCTTACGTGTTCCACTATTGACAAAAACAACTCAAATACATACGGCGAAGAAAAATCCAGGAAAACACGAGAGAATAGCAAGAGGAGAAGATAAGATAATTCGTACATCGCGCTTCTTTTTGATAATTAATAATTTTGTGACGTGGCGAATGCGCAGACAGTTTCGCGGTTAGCGACGTGGCGAAGGCTGGACAATTCTCGATAAAAGACGGCTATGCCGCACTTACCGAGGACGATGACGTCGAAAAACCACTCACGCACCGTTCGTAGTTTTCAGTACCGAGATCGGAGCGAGTTTCTCACCGCGCTCACGTAGTGAGGGGTTCGACTCGAGCTCGAAACTTTTATATTTCGGTATCTCGCAATTCTCGCGGAGTTTCTTCTCGTAACGCGAAAACTCAACGCGCTAATTTTTCCCAACGGAATAAATACGATGAAAAATCGAACTCAATCGAAAGAACGAGAATTCAAGATTTTTATCGAACGGGATCGAAATAAAGTGTCAAAATAATCCAAGGATAATAAGGCATCGTTTACTTGCTCACCTACTTAACACGTCGGAGGTGCGTCTCCATGAGGCACTCACGGTAAAGGCTACCGGAGACTCCCTCGGAGATCCTCTCTCGACGACGGCTCGTACCAGAAGACTCGTAAACTCAAGAATTCTCAAAAGCTCACGCCAATCGAATTTCCGAAATTCGCGTAGAGAGAGCCGTGTGCAAAATCTCACACACACACACACACATTCGTCACTCCAATCCCCACTCACCGGGTTACGCATCGGCCTGGTGTTAGGCCCGATATTTCTCGCCCACCGTCCTCTCGTTCTACGAGGTTGGGAGGGATATCCCCGCGGTCACACACACAGAGGCGAGCTCGGGACCCCTACTCTAAGTGGACCTGGCAATCCTTGCCGACGGGGTGGTCCAATCCCCTCCGACAAGGCCTTCCAAACGCGACATACGCAAAACTCAAAACGCCGACCTCCGCTCGCCCCTCTATCACCTGTGCGCCGGTTTTCCAGCCGGACTCGATAATCCGCGGTCAGTCTCATAGGATTGGGGTGATCGGGTGGTGGGTAGCACGAATTGTCGGCTCCTTTCCATGCCACCCTTTCAACCCCTCCTCCTCCAACTAACGAATATTTTCCCCATTGTAATCTCATTCATACTCTCACATACACTCCAAATTCAACTCATACAACTCGCGCTCATACTCAAAATTCACACTCAACTCAATACTCGACTCAACTCAAAACACATCTCAAAACTCAAATCCTACACTCAGTCAATCTCACTACATTCTCACAGACTTCATAATCGGCCTCTACTATGCGACATACTCATTCTCATACGGTATCGATATTTTACGTGCCAAAATCGTTATCTGTACTTTTGTTATTTTATAATTTTTTTTTTTGTTAATTCGAGATCAATTTTTTTTTTTTTTCCGGGAACAAGTTCCTCGTCTCATCATCGTTCAACGCGGGTTTTGTTGCGTTTGCTCCTTATCTCGCTTATAATTGCCTCGCCTCGTCACTAACCTGGCCGCGCGGCGCGCGTGTGACGCCCGTCGCGAAAAACGGCGTCACAAGCCTTACCGTTGCAAGATGTTAATAAACTCCTCGAAAAATAGTCTCGTTTCCCTTCCTTCCTTCCTTCCTTGAAAATCGAGCTATTCCCCTCGGAAACGGTACCGCGAACTATCCTTCCTCGGGAATACACGAGAGAGAGAGCGGAGCACACGTGCTTTCGGCACCACAAATATTTCGAGAGTCCTCGAGAAAATTTCGTTACTCGAGCGCGAGGCTTTTCTCTCTCTCCCCACCCCTTACAATTTTGTCTAAGGTGTCCGGTACCTGGCGTCTCGTTATCTCTCGCTACACTACCCGCAACTATTCGCAAGCGCGAGGATTCGAATAAAGATGACAAATAAATCGTTGCGCGATCCAGAATTATTCCGAGCTGTCGTGAAGAGGCCCATGGATACCGGTACCGGATGATGCAATTGTCCAGCTGCGACTTACTATCCTGCGCCCAGAACAATGCCGAAGGAGAAATTCGGTACAACCCGCCAAGCTGCGACCTACTATCCTGCGCCCAGGGCGGTCGGTACCGTTAATCGTTCGTCAATGACTCTCCTCTCGCCTTCGGCTCAGCTTTCCCTCGTTCCTCGTGACCAAAAAAAATAAAGAAAAATCCTAGAAATTAATAAAAGTTCGCTTCTCTCAAAAATTGTCCTCGAAATTGCCTGGGAATCCCGAATCGGCGAAGCACGTCGCTCCGACAACCCCCCCCCCGTGCAATCCTTTTGTGACGCCAGAAAAAAAAAAACGCCTCACAATATAAATACAGACGAAGAAAAAAAAAATTCGCTGCAATTGAAATTGCAACATTGCTTCCTCATAACGGTCGCTTTTTGTTTATTGCGTAATTTTATTTTTTGGCTTCCTCATAAAGGAAGGTTTGTTGTGTTCTTAGTTACATGTGTACTCATGTACTCAAATATCTGCCCGATATTTTAACAAGCGCCTCAGCGCCCTGCGGGCGCAGAGGCCCTTGTTGGTGGGCTCCGCCCCCCAAACCCCCCGAAAAATGTCCCGGGGGGACATTTTTTAAGGCACTCACGGGGGTACACGTCGCGCTACGCGCTCCGTACCAAGTGTGATTACGCTTCGCGTTATGCGCTACGTATCGAATATGTTTATACGTCGCGCTGCGCGTTTCACCTGAACCTCCTGTGTGTTTTAAGATCGGAATATTGAAACAATTGAAAAGAAAGTAGAAGAGTGGTTGGAAAAATTCGAGATAAAATTTGAATTTTTTTTTTGTTTCGAAAAAATTTTAAAGAGATTTGAAAAAATTAAATTGCAGTTTCCCAATATTTAAAGTAATTTACATTAAAAACGAAAAAAAAAAGCCGAGATTTTTTTTTTTCATTTCAAATCATCCCGCCACAGAATATCAATGTCGCGGCGTGTGCGAACTTTATCACGTCTGCTATGGAATTGTCGTCGGCTTCCAAAGTTTGACAGATAGAATGAACGGAAAAAAAATAAATAGTCGCGATTGTTTTAAATTTTATTTGGCAAATTGCAATAATTTTGGATATTCGATGATTCTTCTTTGTGAAATTATAACCAAGTTTTTCAGTGCACCCGTGAAATTTATGATTTTTATTACGAATGTGAATGATGTATTGTAAAATATTGTGAATGGTTTCGTTCAAAATATATTATTTTCGAAATAAAAAGGGCTAATATTTGTAAATCAATGTGTGGTATTTCGTGTTTTATTTTTCGCAACCAAATTTTCTTTTCTGACATGATGCAAAATTGTTTTTTGGAAAATTAAAGTAACATAACCTTTAAAATAATTCCTCACTAGAAATAATTGTAGAATAAAAATATTAAGAAATGTTAGAATGTCTTCAAATTTGCTGTGCATAGTGTTTTCGATGCAATGAAATATTGCTGAAAATTAGAAAAAAATTCGTTCGTAGGTTTCATTCATTGCAGCGCCGTACGGATCTTTGACAGGAGAAAATGGATTTTTAAATGGAAAATGCCTGGAAAAAATGTTCAGAGACGTCGGAATGTCTTCAAATTTGCTGTGCATAGTGCTTTCGATAAAATAAAATAATGCTGCGAAAAAGAAAAAATTTGGTTCGTAGACTTCATAATTGGAGCACCGTACGGACATTTAGCGGAACAAAATTCAATTTTTATTTTGGAACAACTCATTAAAGGCTTCGCAGTAGTTTCAAAATGTTTGTGCACAATAGTCATGATGTGATAAAACACTCCTGCGAAGGAGAACAAAATTGGTTCGCACCATCCAAAGTTACACTATGATACGGACGTCCGAGAAGATAAATTCAGTGAAAAAGCTATTTTTATTCAACCGCAGGCTAAAAAAAATATTTCCAGTCATCGGAGTCACTTCAAATTAACTGCGCATGAAGTTGGAGGTACACCAAAGTAAATTCTGAAAAACTAATTTTTTTGGAGAATACGATGCAGGGAATCCCCATCGAAAGCTGTGTGAAGAAGCCTTGATGGTCATTTTAATAGGCACTCTTTGCCTATTGTTATAGTGAGTGCCTAAAAACTGGGAGAGTTAGAGCGGAAACAAGCGTTTTTCGAAAAATTCGAATTGCAATAAAATTTTTATTTATCAACGGATTTACGCTAAATTCAATCCCAAATCTTGTCCGATAATAGTCTACTTGTAAACCAAATTTCAGCCAGATATTTGAAAAATTGTGGAAGTTAGAACAAACGCAAACTTTTTTCAAAAAACACAAAACGCTATAAAATTTGAACCCCTTAACCGATTTATTTCACATTCAATCCCAAGAGTTGTTCAATGACAATCTACGTGTGATCCAAATCTGAGCCCGACAAATCCGAAAAGGGTCTGCGTGTGAAGGGAGAGTGTGCTTCGCGTCGAACGTGAAAGAAAGAGGGGTTCGATGAGGTTCTGGCCTTGTGCGAGAGGGATGTCGCCATACCGTACCGCAAGTTAATTACTCACTAGAATTCGATTTGATGATGAAAATTCGAATTATTCACGAAAATTTGAATTATTCATAAAATAAATTATTCACGATAATCTAAATTCTTTTTTTTTTCAGGAAAATTCAAAAGGTTGTAGTGTCGAAAAATACTAATTATTAATTCGACTGAAACCCCACAAATGAAACAAAACAGAGACAAATAGAAAAAAAAGGGAAATCCCTGTTTGTTATGTGCGCGCGACCGTTTATCGTTGATTCCCACGCAGGTTGAACGTTATTGAAATTTTTCGATTTTAATTCAAAACTTGTCAATTCGCACTTAAATTTTATAATTGATAATAATACTAAACAATGTCCAATTCCCGATCAAATTTTCGAATTCTCATCGAACTTTTTTGACTAACAAAAATAAAATCTTGAGAAATTCGAACGATTAACGAAATTTCTTGAAGTTTTCAGGTTTTCTCTGATTTTCCATATGCGTAGCGAACCATGAATTTCAATAAAATATTTTTTTTCATTAAGATTCGTACCAAATTTATCATGAAAAAAATTAATCGATAATATTACTTTAAAATATTCCCGATTAAGGGGGCTGAGTCACCTACATTCGACAAAAAGATAAATAAAAAAAATCGAATCTATATTATTGTCTTATCTAATTCCCCACCATATTTTGAGTTGCATTTATCAAAAATAAAAAGTAACTTGTGGACCAGGTTTATAAGTTTTGCGATGGAAATAAATAACGATAATTACGGGCGATGAAACATGATGTCGACAATCGTGTTGAATTTTTTCAAATTTTTTAATATTCTTTCCAGTTTGTTATGTGTGCGCGAGCGATTATCGGTGATTCCCACGCTTGTTGAACGCTATTGAAATTTCTCAATATTAATGAAAAACTTTTCAATCCACAATTCAATTTTGCATTATTAATTATAATAATACTAAACAATTTCTAAAATTTCATAACAAACGGGAACGAGTACTAAAAAATTTGAAAAAATTCAATGTGCTAGTCGTTACCATGTTCTATCTTGTCGCCCGTGATTACTGTAACTTCTTTTCACGGCAAAACTTATAAACCGGTTAAAAAAGTTACCGCCGGTAAGTTAAGACCGGAAAGCGTCCAACGAGCGTGAGAATTAACGATAATCAGTCGCTCGCACATAACATACGAGAAAGAGTATTAAAAAATGTGAAAAAATTAAATGTGATAGTCGTTATCATTTTCTATCTTATCGCTCGAGATTATCATTGTTTATGTTCACGGGACAACTTATAAACTGCGTCCAAAAGTTACTTTTTATTTTTGATAAATGCAACTTCGAGTTTTTTTACTTAATTTTTTTTTGATATTAGGTGACTCAGCCTCCTTAATCTGGAATATTTCAAAGTAATGTTATCGATTAATTTTTTTCATAACAAAATTGTTACGAATATTGATAAACAAAAATATTTTATTGAAATTCATGGTTCGCTACGCGTATGGAAAATCGGAGAAAACCTGAAAAATCAAGGAATTTCGTGTGTCGTTCGAATTTTTCAAAATTTCATTTTTGTTAGTCAAAAATGTTCTATTGACGCAGTCTACGACGAGGAAATAGAATGTTCCAGAGAAACCGACGGGATAAAGAAAAACAGAACTTTATTCGATTAGGGATTGAGATGTAGTGATGACAAATTATAAAGATCTGAGAAACGTTGTTATGAACAAAAGAGCTTCGCAGTTCGTCCATGGAATACTCGTCCACATCTCGCCTCTAACGCGCCTCTCACTTCAATACTTCTCCTCGAGATGTGAGTGTATGGAATGATTACGTGTCGATATCTTGAACTCCCATCAAGTCGAGACATTTACGATGTTTTGTCCTGACAATCCTTTTGTCAAAACGTCAGCTGCCATGTCGTTAGTCGGAACATAATGGATTTTGAAACCGTTTTCGTTGTTCAAAATATCCCGAACGAAGTGGTGTCTCACATCGATGTGTTTTGTCCGATTGTGAAAAATCGGATTCTTAGCCAATTTTTGAGCGCCGTTGTTGTCGCTTAGCAGCTCGACGCATCCCAGCGATTCGAATCCGATTTCGATCAAATATCTTCTCAAATATACGGCTTTCTTCGCAGCTTCTGTTAAAGCCATGTATTCTGCTTTGGTGGACGAAAGAGCTACCGTGCGTTATTTCCTCGACTCCCAAGAAATCGGACATCCTCCCAAAATGAAGACGAAACCCGTATACGATCTTCGATCGTCGACGCAATTCGCCCAGTCTGCATCCACGTAACCCTTCAATGACGCGAGAGTTTTCCGGAAGATTATTCCCACATTCTGTGTCCCTTTTAGGTATCGAAGAACTCGTTTTGCCGCTGTCCAATGAGTTGAATCGAAACAAGAATTGTATTGGCTCAAGTAGCTCACGGCATGAGAAATATCGGGTCTCGTGCACACAGCCAAGTACATTAAAGCTCCGATTAATTCTCTGTACGGCGGATTTTTCACGTTATCGATTTTAGAATCTTCGTTACCTTTCTTCAATTTCGTACCTACATCCATAGGAGAGGCGGCCGATTTTGAATCAATCATTCCAAATCGTTCAAGTATATCGTTTATGTATCCCTTTTGACTCATGATGATTCGTCCTTTGTTTTCTGAAAATTCAATTCCGAGACAGTAACTTACATTTCCGAGGCTTTTAATCTCAAACGTCTTCGATAGATGTTTCTCGAACTGCTCAATGATTTTTTTGTGTCTCGACACAGCCAGAATATCGTCCACGTATATGACTACTAGGAAAATATCTTCCCCTCGTCCCGAATAGAATACGCATGGATCCGATCTGGTCTGTTTAATTCCGAACTTATCGAGTTCCTCGCATAATCTGCAATGCCAGCGACGGCCAGCTTGACGCAAACCATAAAGTGCCTTTTACATATGACAAACTTTATTTCCCCGTTGAAGTTCTTGAAGCATCTTCTCAGCCTTGTTTTTCATCGTACTAGTCTTAGGTTCAGACATTATAATCTTTTCTAGAGATTCTTCCGTATAATCCGGGATCTGCATGAAGATGTCTTTTTCCAGTACTCCATTCAGATACGCAGTCGTTACGTCAAACTGCATGATTTTCATCCCGAATTGAGCCGCAAGCGATGTTACCATACGTACGGAACTCATACGTGCGACCGGAGCGAATGTTTCATCGAAATCTATTCCGGGACGCTATGAAAATCCCCTTGCTACTATTCTAGCTTTTCTTCGTTCCAGAGTCCCGTCGGCGTTGTATTTGTTTCTTAAGACGACCCGACTGCCGATGATTCGCTGATTCTCCGGGCGATCTACTAAAATCCAAGTGTCGTTCTTGATTATTGATTTCAATTCCGATGCCATTGCTTGTAGCCATTCATCGCGGTCCGGTCCGTTTATCGCATCGTGAATTGGAATTTCTGCCAAACCTACGAATTCATCCAGCTCATCGATTTCATCGACGTCGTTAACAATTTGGTATTGTTTTCTCGGTCTTCCCCTGATTCCGGTCCTGATCAAGCGAGGTCTACCTCTGCCTCTTCGTGGCTGACCGATCGGTTCTGCTCTGTCTTCATTATTTCTGTGATTCTCGGGTACGCCGTTCATTTCGACATTATCTTCATTCTCGTCGTCTTCGTTCCCGAGATCTTCTTCTCCGTAATCTTCATCGTTGTTCCGATCATTATTCTCTTCAGCATCGAACCAATCTTCATTTCGTTCGTCTCGATCGAAATTCGCGTTGCCAAGAGGAGTGATCGGAAAATCGATCGTTTTTTGTTTTGAAGCTTCCCCTTTTTCGATTAATTCGTCGCAAATCTCATTCGGAGAACTCCTCGTGTGATATCGATTTTTCTCTTGGCAGGAATCCACACTCTATATGCCTTTGACTCTTCTGAGTATCTGACGAAAATACCCTTTTTTGAGCGAGACTCGAATTTTCCCTTGTTCTTCTCGCGTTTCAAGGTGAAAACCTCGCTTCCGAATTCCCGGAAATGATTTACATTTGGTATTTCACCGGCCCACATTTCAAAAGCGGTTTTTCCGTCGAGACTCCTCGAAGGACATCTGTTCCTAGTATAATTTGCTGTGTTCACGGCTTCTGCCCAAAACGACGGTGGAAGATCCGATTGAAACAGCATACATCGTGCCATTTCCACTAGTGTCCGATTTCTCCTTTCCGCAACTCCATTTTGTTCAGGAGTATGCGTTACAGTTAGTCGTCTGCCGATTCCGTTTTTCTTCAGAAAATCGTCAAACGAATTATTCACGTACTCTTTTCCGTTATCAGACTGTAGATACTTAATCTTCTTTCCAGTTTGATTTTCCGCGAACGGTTTGAATTCCTTAAAAGCGTTAAATGTTTGACTTTTTTCTCTGAGAAAATTTACGACACACCATCCTGAAAAATCGTCAATAAAAGTCACGAAGTATCGGGTTTTTCCGTTGGATTCGATTCGCATCGGCCCGCACACGTCGGAGTATACTATCTCCAATAATTCAGAGGATCGTTGAGTTCTCGTTGGAAAAGGCGATCGCGTCATTTTCCCGCGAATGCAAATTTCACAATTCAAATTCGTACACGATTTGTCAACGTCCATTCCTTGTACAGTACCTCTTCGATCGCTCTCCTGAAGATCTCGTAGATTCAAATGGCCCATTCTTCGATGCCAAATCTCTGTCGCGGTTAGACTCTGTCGTGTCATCTCAGTTGAGTTGCATTGATCACTTCGTTCCCGAAGAAAGTATAATCCGTTCATTCGATCAGCTTGTAGAATCGTTTCTCCCTCCGTGTTTCTTATTTTTGCCGATTCCCGATCAAATTCGACTGTGTACCCTTGGCCCGTAATGTTTCCAACGGATAACAAATTAGTCCGAAGGTCGGGAACGTGAGAAACATCGTTTAGCCTGATGTTCTTCGGTTTACCATCAACTTCCGATGCAATCGATACTGTTCCTTTGCCCGTGATTTTTGTTGAAGCGCTGCTTGCGAGATTCAACTTACCAGGTTTTGTGTCCACGATTTTCACAAATTCTTCTGAGTCGTTGCATAAATGAGCTGTGCATCCACTATCTAAACACCAACCTTTTCTTCCAGGTGTTAAAATTCCGCTGAATGCCTTTTCTTCTTCCAACTCATCGAGACAAGCATATAAGCTTACATCTTCCTCAACATTATTTGCCTTATCGTTTCGTTTCAATTGTTCGGTACAATCTCTCGCCATGTGTCCTACCTTTCGACAACGATGACATTTATATTTAAACTCTTTAGTCTTTTCCGTGTTTCCATGCGTTTTATTTTTCGAATTTTTCTCTCGCTTTCCCGGATGATTCCTCGCGATCATCGCGTTCGGGGCCGCATTACGCGCATCGTTCTTTCTCGCATCGTATTCCTCGACAATTTTTACGCGTAGATTTTCCGGTTCAGGTAATACGTCTCGAGATTCGATCGCACAGCGAAAATTCTCGAAGCTCGGTGGGAGACTATAGAGAAGCATAACCGTCAATAGATCCTTATTGATTTCGACTTCCATCTCGTTTAGTTTATCGATAGTGTCGAAGAAATGTCGAAGATGTTCTCGCATGTCTCCACCGTCGTCCATTCGACACAGAGTGAGATGCTTCAAAAGCGTAGCTTTACGCGCCGGGCCTTTCGGCTGATAAATCCCCTGTAGCTTTTCCCACACATCCTTTGAAGTAACACAACCCTTTACCTGTTTTAATTCCGAGGGGTTCATAGACAAGATGATATCCGACTTCGCTTTCTTGTCATTGGTCTCCCATAATTTCACTGCAGCCGCGTTCGCGTTATCAGCGGCGAGAATTGGCTTTACGGCATCCCCGTTTACTTACGCACACGAATCATTTTTGATTAGGAGGGCTTCCATCTGAATCTTCCATGTGTCGAAATTCTCCTTGTTCAATAGCTCGATTCTCACCGTTCCGGACATTTCTCCAACGGTCGAGAATCTCGTCGACACGTCGAATCAACTTTCGTTTTTATACGTGATTCCCCGAATCTCCATAACTAATTACTCGTCTTCCGATAACCTGGGCCCATAACCTATTGACGCAGTCTACGACGAGGAAATAGAATGTTCCAGAGAAACCGACGGGATAAAGAAAAACAGAACTTTATTCGATTAGGGATTGAGATGTAGTGATGACAAATTATAAAGATCTGAGAAACGTTGTTATGAACAAAAGAGCTTCGCAGTTCGTCCATGGAATACTCGTCCACATCTCGCCTCTAACGCGCCTCTGACTTCAATATGTTCAATGACAATTCGAAAATTTGAATGGAAATTGGAAATTTTTTAGTATTATTATTAATTGCAAAATTTAAGTGTAAAATGCAAAGTTTTTTTTTTTAATTTGAGAAATTTCAATCGCATTCAACCAGCGTGGGAATCAACGATGATCGGTCGCTCGCACATAACAAACGGGAAAGAATAGTAAAAAATTTGACAAAATTCAACGCGATAGTCGACATCATGTTTCATCTTGTCGCCCGTAATTATCGTGGATTATTTCCACGGCAAAACTTATAAACCGGGTCGAAATGTTACACGGCGCCGACGGTGAATCGTCCGGCCGGAAAGCATCCAACAAGCATGGGAATTAACGATAATCAGTCGCGCGCACATAACAAAGGGGAAAGGGTAGTAACAAATTTGAAAAAATTTAATGTGATAGGCGTTACCATGTTCTATCTTGTCGCCCGCGATTATCCTTGTTTATTTTCACGGGGAAACTTATAAACTGCGTCCAAAAGTTGCTTTTTATTTTTGATAAATGCACCTTCGGATTTGGTGGATAGTTAGATAATACATAGTTAGACAATACAATATAGATCCGGTTTTTTTTTATGTAATTTTTTTTCGAATTGAGGTAACTCAGCCCCCTTAATCGTGAATATTTCAAAGTAATATTATCGATTAATTTTTTCCATAAGAAAATGTTTACGAATCTCTATAATTAAAAATATTTTATTGAAATTCATGGTTTGCTACGCGTATAGAAAATCAGAGAAAACCTGATAAAGTGAAGGAATTTCGTGTGTCATTCGAATTTTTCAAGATTTCATTTTTGTTAGTCAAAAAAGTTCGATGACAATTCGAAAATTGGAACGTAAATTGGAAATTTTTAGTATCATTATTAATTTCAAAATTTAAGTGTGAAATGAAAAGTTTTTCTTTAAAATTCGTTGTTTTCATAAATGTCTTACTCATCGTATTTATAAGTGTCTTTCTCGTTGTATTCATAAGTGTCTTTTTCGTTGTATTCATAAGTGTCTTTCTCATTGTATTCATAGGTTTCTTTCCCGTTGTATTCGTAGACCTCTTCCTCGTTATCTTCTTCTTTCTCGCTATCTTCGTGGGTGGTTTCATTGTTGTCTTTGTGAGCGTGTTTCTTCATGTCTTCAGGGGATTCTAAGAAAATGATTTTTTCGAAACTGTATTCTAGGTTATGAGAGTCGGGATATTCGTTATTTTTTACCCGATCGACCTATTTCCCGCAGAAACATTTCAATAATTAACAATTTAAAGATAATTTAACATGGAATTAAATAAAACGCTGTCGCAAAACTATTGAATAATCAAAACAATGTTTTCAAAATAATTTTAAATGTTAAGAAAGATCGCGGCAGAAACTCTGATGAAGCTCACCATGTCATAAGTTTCAAGTGGGCGTTGACTGCATCGCGCACTTTACATTTTTTATTATCCGTGTTTTAATAATAATTAATAGAAACTTTCACACGGATCATTTTTAAACTTCTGTCAGATCTGCGTAAATAATCTGACACTTCGATACTTTCACATCTGTCATCGCTGTCGTCGTATTCTCTGTCCAATTCCGGCGTTCCCTGTGCCAGCTAACGTCGTACGGCATGTGTACAAAACTAATCAATTGATGTAGACGGGCAAAATCATGCAAAAACTGTCAGTCCAGGCATTTATGCATGGCAGTGTACAATCGTCCATTACTACCCGTTCCTCACTTGTAGTTTTTAAATGCCCGGGATCCATTGGAATTTTCGATTCCTTCGCGTCGTGCGTCTTCTTGCTTGCTATTAAGATGTCATCGACGTAGATGATGAGGTAAGTACTGCCACTGGCATGCGTCCATGTGTATAAGCAAACGTCTGCATTGCTCGATTTGAATCCGAGTCCGTTGAGTATTGTGTTTAACTTTTTATACCACACTCTGGCCGCCTGTTTTAAGCCGTACAAGCTCCTCTTCAATCTACATACCAAGCTCGAATCATTTGACACAAATCCGTCTGGTTGCTTCATGTAAATTTCTTCCTGTAGCTCCCCGTTAAGAAATGGTGTCTTGGCATCGAAATGCCGTACTTTGAGTCCTTTGATACCTGCAACTGTAAGGAAAGCTCTCATAGTCGTTTGTCGCACGAGCGGCGCGAAAACCTCGTCGTATTCGGTCCCATAGTTTTGTGTAAAGCCCTGTGCAACAATCCTTGCTTTGTATCGCGATGCTTGTCCCGCAAAGCTCGTCTTTATACTGTACAGCCATTTGCAGCCTATGGCTCTTTTACCTGACGGTAGCTGTTGCAACTCCCATGTTTGATTAGAAATTAGCGCCTGCATTTCCTCTTCCGAAGCCGTTTTCCAAAATTCACGATCTTCACTCGATTGTGCTTTGCGAAAATGTTTCGGTTCGCGTTGCTCTTGAACAACAATTTTTATAGTATTTACATACCTATCTGGCGGAATACCTTTGTTTGTTCTTGTTGAAAATCTGGCACCGTGTAGTCCATGATCATCGTTTTCACTCTCATTCTGAGAGTCCTGATCGTCTGGCACATACTCGGGATCGTTTAGTGTATCGTTGCCGATTGTGTCCTCCATTTCTGTCTGATTTAGTGTCTCTTTTGGATCTTCTTCCGCTTGCTCCCCACGAGCTTCGTCGACGTCTTCGTGCACAGCGTCTATCGGTGCGGTATGTCCTTCGTCGATGCCTTCGGCCGCTTCCCGTGCCGGTACCACGATGCATATACTTTGATTTTCTTCGCAATGAGGTGCTGCCGAATTACAGTCGCCGTTCATAACTCCGTCGATTATTCTCACGTCTCCGCTTATGATAATTTTGTTTGTCGCAATGTCGAGCAACCGGAATGCCTTTGGCTCTTCTGCATAACCCACGAATCACACCCAATCACATCCAATTTTCGTCGGTTCTCTTTATGCACACGTGCATAGGCCACCGAGCCGAATACGTGCACGTGCTGTATGTCCGGTTTGCGCCCGTTCCATAGCTCGAACGGTGTTTCTCTTGTTGCCTTTGTTGGGAGAATATTTCCAAGAGTATTTGCAGTATTTACTGCTTCTCCCCAAAAAATGTTACTCAATTTCGCATCGGTTAGCATTGTACGAGCCATATCCATGTATGATTTATTCTTCCTCTCTGCGACGCCATTTTGTTGTGGAGAATACGTGGCGGTATAGTGTGCTGTGATTCCCTCCGACCTTAAGAATTCCTTTAATTCATGTTTGAGATACTCCTCCCCGCGATCTGACCTGATCACGACTGGCTTCTTTTGAAATTTCGTACAAAACATTGTAACGTATTGTTTAACGAAACCTGCAATTTTGGATTTATTTTTCATGAGATACACTTTCGTATATTTACTCCAGGCGTCAATTATAGTAAGAACAAATCGATTACCGCCTGGTGTTCGCGTTTGCATTGGCCCGCAAACATCTGTATGCAATAATTCTCCTGCGGATTTTGCTCTGCTGTGTGATTCTTTCGGGAACGGTCTCCGAGCCATCTTTCCCGTGATACAGCTTTCGCAACATTCCTTTATGCCGTATTCCTTGATGGATATAACAGTCGCGAGAATATCTTTAACGAGGGATTTTATTGCTGCCAGATCTCGGTGGCCCAGCTGGCGATGCCACGCATGTATACACTTCGCGTTGTGGTTTGTTTTCACAACAAACGCTTTGTCGCCTGGTTGCCTCAAGCGATACAAATTTCTCGACTCGTCGCCGATCGCCATAGTGACGTCATTGTACATTACTCGACACTGCTGATTACCGAAGATCAGCTTATACCCCTTTTGATCAAGCGTGCTCACCGATAGCAAACCTCCCTGTGAACTTGGCACATACAAAACGTCTTTAATTGTTACTGTTCGCTCAAGGCCATTGTCAACAATGCACCTTCGCCTACGCCGAGTACCTTTGCCGGAGTACCGACGGCCACTTTAACTGTTGCTGGGTCACTCTTAGCCAATTTATCGAAGAACGGCCTGTCACTTGTCATATGACAAGTTGCGCCTGAATCTATGTGCGAATCTCTATCGAGAGATTTCCCTGTATGGACACTAAAGCAGAAATCTGACCGTTGGCCACTCGACCGCTGCCCGCTCGAATTTTCCCGGCTCAACGGTATTGGCAGATTCCTTATTCTTCTTCCATTTCATATATTTTGTACACTATGCCTTTAAATGTCCCTCCTTATGACCAAAAAACTAACTCCGTTTGACTGCACCCCTGATTTTCAACGCAGCGTCTGATTGTTTACTCGATTTAAGCGATTTACGCCTCCTGTATTCGTCAATTATTTTTCCTTTTCCGAGACTCAGTGTTAAATCCTCTTCCGGCCTGGTTTTCAGCCCGACGACAACAATACTCCAAGACTCCGGCAAACTACCGAATAGCATTGCATACATGAGATTTTCCGCGAGCTGTTCTCCGAATGCTGCTAATTTAGTCACCAAATCGAGTATAGTATTTACATGTGTTTCCATGTCTTCCACTTCGACATATTTTAGACCGCAAATTTTACGCAAAAGCGTCACTTTCATCGATAACGTTGCTTTTTCATGATAATTCTTTAGCGCTTCCCACGCCTGTTTGCTCGTAGCTGCACCCCGGAAGTGTACCAGCTGACCGTCGTCGACGAGAAATCCTATAATCGCACGTGCTCGTTCGTCGCGATCGTGCCAAGACGCAAATTCGCGCTTCGATTCAGCCGTCGTTCTCTCCTCCGGTACTACACTGGTCACTGCTCTCCACAAACCTTCTTTGAGTAAATACATCTCGACTCGATACTTCCACGTATGGTCATTTTCATTATTTAACTTGGCCACGAAAAATGTTGGGCCGTCCGTCATTCGCGTGCCGTAGAATCACTTTTCACCAATTCACACGCGCCAATACGTATAGAAAAATAAAATATTGATCATTTAGAAATTAAACCGCTTCAATACTGCTTTACCGCGTACTCTGGACCCATAACCTGTTGGAATTTCAGAGGGATAATGGAAGGGTATAATTATTCAAGACGATTAGCACATATATGAATATAATATAAGCGAAAGAGATTTATTTATTATACACGCGTCCATACGCTTTTGCGGTCTGTATATTACTGTCCTTTTCCACTACTTAGCTTTGCGCGCCGTCTTCTCGCGCACATTACACTCGCACTGAGTTCGTTACACCTGTGTAACGTTTCGGTGAGATGTCGCGTCGTGTACCAATTATCGCGCGACACTTCAACGTTGTCGATAACGCGAGCGTCGTTGTATCTCCAACAATGGGGTTAGTTGACCCCGTGTGCAGTGAACGATTCGCTGCGGAGGTGTGCACTTTAAGGGTTGAACAATATTCAACAATGATTTCTTACTGAAAATATTGTTGCTTTGCCTAAATAACAATACCAGCCAAATATGGTGTTATTCGATTAATATTTAAAGATGTGTCGTTTAAACAATTTATAGTAACAATGTTTACCGTCAATATTGTTCGTTTGCCTAAATAACAATATTGAGAAAATGTGGGTTCAATCCGTTTATATTTAACGAATTTTTGTTTAAACAACATTTGGCCACAGTTTCTTGTAGGCGATATTATTGGTTCTTCTAAATAACAATATTCACCAAATGTTGTGTTAATCGTTTAACATTTAAAGATTTTTTGTTTATACAATATGTTTTATCGTCAATGTTGTTGGTTTGGCTAAATAACAATATTTAGAAAACTTGGGTCCTATCGGTTTTTATTTAATGATTTTTTATTTTGTCTTATACGCAATCTAACGTCGATATTGATGAGTGTCGGTCGGACCGGAGTCGATTTATTATTATGATTATACATTTGGTCGGTGTGCGATGACGTCAGCGGTGCGAGAACGTACAGTATGCAAAGAATCGAGGCAACCACTGAACGGCGAAAAAAAACAGTATTGTTGAAATGTAAAAACGCGAATATTAAGTAAACGGCTTTCCCTACAAGATTAATTTTAGTCACAATTGACAGGGAATTAAAAAATATATAGATTCGTCTGGTTAAAACAGAGCATAATTAGGATTCGAAAAACAATTAAAATGTTTCGGCGAAATGCTGAAAAACGCGTTCGCTCGAATAAATGAGTCTTGTCACGTCGCAAGGCTGTAAAGGACTTGTCTTGAGACGCTAGCACGTCTCTTAATTTTGCAATAATACACGCAACAATTATTTGTAATCTTACTAAAATGCTTCTAGGTTCTAAACTTGGCGTGTAGGTAATACACAGTGTGAACATTCAGATTTTTTTTTAAATCAATATTTTTTTATTTTTAGGTGACTCAGCCCCCTTAACGATTTGAAGAAAATCTCCATCATACCTCGTGTAATCCGACTCGTGTCATTTTCTCCCGTAAACCCAATTAGAATTTCCCTTCATTACTCACCTTAGTAGTTAAATTTTTCTCACAAAAAGGAATTTCTTTTCTATTTTTCCAGTGACTCAGTTCCCACAAATCGTTACGACTTTCGATAAAAATATAAATGTTTCTGTGTGTCTGTATATGAATACTTAATAAACCCAATACAGAATACACTTAAGAATGTGTTCTTATAAAAGAACTTATGGTCTTCATGCATTATAATAATCACTAACTATCCATCGATATGCAGGTCGCATGAATGCATGTACTCTTTCGTCTCACTAATGATTAACAACTTAACAAAAGTATGATCAATTGCAAGTTACGAACAAGTGTGAAAAGGTCATGTTCATGAGCTGAATGTGTATTATTCTTACCCTGCTGACAGATTGCAGCGGCCGTAATGAGACCGACTTCAGAAGTCAGATTAGTATCCAATGTATTAACAGGTTCTCGTGAATCATAATATTGCTCCACTTTCACGGAACAGTAAAGTAAAGACCAGGTAATGATCGCTCCAATAACAACGCAACACCAAACATTGGCTTGGAATGGTTTCAAAAACACATTGCTCAATTCATTCTTCCGAGGATGTCGGAAAATCAAACAGATCCTTGGAAACATATTCGACAGAATTAACTCCGATGAAATGCACTGTACTGTAATACAGTGAAACCTCTTCATTAGCCCAATAGCAGTTTTGAAACATCTATAATAGTCTAAAAATGAGAAAGACCCTGGCTTCGTACCGAAGCCAATGAGTGAACATCTGCCAGAGACATACATGTGTTACAATCGCGCTGGGGAAGGAATCGTTTTTTTTTAAGGAAAATTCCCCGGCGCAATACGAGAACCTCTCATCGCGCCCGACTAAGATATCCGCGTGCCGACCGTGGTCGCGGTGACGAATTTCGCCGCCATAGCCGCGATCGCACGAGGGAATGATATAGAATAGTTAAACAGATAAGTAGATAAATGAGTATCAAAAGACGAGCTGACCGCTGCGTACGTTTCGCGAATGGAAACGAATACCGTCTTCGTTACCGTTTCCGCTGACCACGGAGGCGCGAAGGCAGCAAGAATCCTCCCAGGCCTGTCACCCGCCGGTCGCGAGAGCGGCGGATGAGCACGCCGGAGAAATCAGACCCGTTTAGACAATGAAAGCGACAAGCTAGTCACGGATAAACTCCGCGCGTAGCTCCTGCATAGCATACTTAAAATCTTTCTTCGGAAATCCACGGTCTAAAGAAATCGTTCGCAAGTCGATAAGGCCGAAGGGAGCCAAGTTAGTATTTTACATCGCAGCGGTCAGTCTGCTCGTGTTATCATACTATTTTACTTTTTTGCCACTAACAATATTAAAAACTGTCGTGTAGGATTAATCAAATAATAAAACTAGCGTTAGGTCTGTCGGTCATTGGAAGAGAGTGTTGGAGTAGAGACAGTGTGAGAGAAGGATCCACTCCTTCTGGGAGTGGGTGACCGCAGGCAACAATAAAGCCATATCTTATCGTAAGTAGTCTTAACTGGTATGCATGTGTGAGAAGAGTGCCTTTAAATTTTCCTGTTATTTTATTCGAAAACAATTTCTTTTTATATAATAAAACAAAAGACTATCTCCTATAAATCTAATTGTCATCTTCACAGTCAGTCGAACACCCAACCAACCTTAAGACACGTCCTATACAGGACGAATCAGTCTGATCCACATAAAAATTAAATACAAACTCCTCGCGCTTCTCGCGAGGGGGTTAACTTGTCGCCCGACACCGCTCCGGGACATAACACATGGTTAAAAAGTCCAGGTCGTTTACATAGCCACATCGAGATAAACAGTTGATCGGTTATTTTTTGCTTTAACATAGGTGAACCTTTGTTCACGTATACAAGAATGTCGATATTTTAATGAAAACGCGTCCGAATGTTCCAGAACATTGAAGAATCATATTTTGAAATTTTTTTACAAAAATTTAAAAAACTCCCGACTGCAAAAAGGAGAAAATAATATAAAAAGGAATTTTCTAAAAATTCAAAACTTCCGATTATTATTCCCGATAAAATTTTGTTTTAAAAAACTAATATTCGCCCATTATAGTCGGGAGATTTCCATTCTCGATGACGATTGAATCTCCCGACTATAATGGGCGAATATTAGTTTATAATTTTTTTTTATCGGGAATAATAATCGGGAGTTTTGAATTTTTAGAAAATTCCTTTTTAGGCACTCACTATAACAATAGGCAAAGAGTGCCTATTAAAATTACCAGTGAGGCCTCTTCACACAGCTTTCGATGGGGATTCTGCACAGCGTATGCTCCAAAAAATGTAGTTTTTCAGCATTTACTTCGATGTACCTCCAACATCATGCGTAGTTAATTTAAAGTGACTCCAATGACTGGAAATATTTCTTTTCGCCTGCGGTTGAATAAAAATACCTTTATTACTGAATTTATCTTCTTAGACGTCCGTATCACAGTGTAACTTTGGACTGTGCGAAGCAATTTTTCTCTTCTTGGCAGGGATGATGTATCATATCATCACTATTGTGCACATACATTTTGAAGCCCCTGCGTAGCATTTGAATATTTACTTTAAAAAAAATCCATTTTTGATTCGACAAGTGTTTGTACGCTGCTGTAACTTTGGACTGTGCGAAGCAATTTTTCTCTTTTTCGCAGAGGTGATGTATCATATCATCACCATTGTGCACAATCATTTTGAAACTACTGCGAAGCCTTTAATAAGTTTTTCCAAAATAAAAATTCAATTTTGTTCCGCTAAATGTCCGTACGGCGTTGCAATTCTGAAACCTACGAACGAATTTTTTTCTAAATTTCAGCAATATTTCATTGCATCGAAAACACTATGCACAGCAAATTTGAAGACATTCTGACATTTCTTAATATTTTCATTCTACAATTATTTTTAGTGAGGAATTATTTTAAAGGTTATGTTATTTTAATTTTCCAAAAAACAATTTTTTATCATGTCAAAAAAGAAAATTTGGTTGCGAAAAATAAAATACGAAATATCACACATTGATTGACAAATATTAGTCCTTTTTATTTCGAAAATAATATATTTTGAACGAATATCATTCACAATATTTTACTATATGTTATTCACATTCATAATAAAAATCAAAAATTTCGCGGGTGCACGGAAAACTTGGTTATAATTTCGCAAAGAAGAATCATCGAATATCCAAAATTATTGCTGATAAACACACGTTTTCGCAACGCGCGCGCGATTCACGGGTTAGGCGAGGTGAGTGGGAATCACCGAGCCAAACGTACGTCTATTGTCATTAGCGATAATTACCGATAGAATGCGAAGGATCGCGAGGAATGCGGAAACGGGAGCACGAAAGAGACTCTCGTGCGATACGCCGAACGAGACGGACGTAAAGACGGACGATAGCGATAGAGAGGATACGGCCTGACGAGTTCGATAGTCGAAACGCACATCGAGTGCCATCGTTGCGAATCTCGCGAATCGAGGGATCGTTGCGGCGAGAAACGTCTCGCGATATTTCCCTCTCAAGCGTGCGAGTTATATTTCTTTGATTAGTTACATTATTTCTATTGGTTCAATAAAAGTTTCTCTGAGTGATTTTCAACCGTGTCTACAACCGTTTTCGTCCTTCCGAAAATTCTGACACCCACGATCAACGCGTGAATCGCGTTCACTAGACGGAAGGAAAAACATACGCTTTTATCATTGCAATTTGTCAAATAAAATTGAAAACAATCGCGACCATTTTTTTTTCCATTCATTCTATCTGTCAAGCCTTGGAAGCCGACGATAATTCCATAGCAGACGTGATAAAGTTTGCATACGCCGCGACGTTGGTGTTTTGTGGCGGGATGATTTGAATCGAAAAGAAAAATCTCATTTTTTTTTTCGTTTTTTAATGTATATTATTTTAAATATTGTGAAACTGCAATTCAATTTTTTCAAATCTCTAACAATTTTTCGAAACAAAAAAAAATTCAAATTTTACCTCGTATTTTTCGAACCGCCCTTCTATTTTTTTTCAATTGTTTCAATATCTATCTATCTATCTATCTCTAATCAACATAAAACGATAAAAAATAAAATTTCTCGAATTTTTCTCGGACAGTGACAATAACGACTTGATTCTGTCTATTATGGGCAAGAGAAAAAATGCTTAAAGTGTTATAACCGAATTCTCTTATACATCGACAGACGAAGAGCCCTCGCAATCGAATTCATTGATAAATTGAATTTTTATTTTTTTTTGTTTTGGACGCATCCAAGACACTACAACTTTTTATTTGAGCAACGTACTACTTCCTCTTCAATACACGATAAGAACCAAGACGACATCTATGTTCGTTCTCGAGATATCATTTTTTTGCTACAACGATTAATATCGAGTTAATTTCATTGAAAATCGTAACAAAAAGCAAATTTTTTGAATATTCGGCTCCAATACTTCGGCTTCTGTTCAGAGGTAATAATAAAGTGATTCCATGTATTTTAGGGAAGAAACAAAACATTTAAAGAGATGCATTTAAAGGGGACATTAGACCCGAATGGTAAATGGTAATGGTGTTCGTGTTGGTAACTATTTTGTGTGTTTGTTTTATACTCATTTAATCTGGTCATAAGTGTTAAGCCAATAAAACGACCTTTACTAGATATGATTTGATTCGTTACATTAATTTGATCAAGTTCTACGCGTTATATTTGTCTCGTGTCTGCATTTTTGACAATTGATCGTAAAACAAAAAGGAAATATCAGTTGTGAATAATAATAATGAATTCGTATATAAACGAAATGTTTATATTCGATGAAGGTTAAACTATGAATCAATTTACATAATTAATAAATGATTTTTCCCCATACGTTCTTCCGAGATGAAACGCGCAGTACGACGTATAAACATATTCGATACGTAGCGCATAACGCAAAGTGTAATCATACTCGATACGGAGCGCGTAGCGCGACGTGCGTATAAGTTTAAAACGGAGCGCGTAGCGCGACGTGTATCCCTGGGAGTGCGTTAAAAAATGTACTGAAGGGACATTTTTCGGGGGGTTTGGGGGGCGGAGCCCACCAACAAGAGCCTCTGTGCCCGCAGGGCGCTGAGGCGCTTCTTTATATTATTTTCTCCTTTTTGCAGTCGGGAGTTTTTTAAATTTTTGTAAATAATTTTTTTTTTCGGCTTTACAGGCATAAAGACGTCGATGATCCGGATAAAGTAACAAGACAATCACCATCACAAGAAGGTGACGCTAATTTCCAATTGTCGCAGTATCAACTAACGAATTATCGAGAAAAAATACGTAGTTCGATAGGGCGACAATATGTTAATAACAAAAATAAAAGCAACGCACAGAAAAGCTCGCGGGATCACCCAGGAGACAGCGCGCTACATAGTGAAAAACGGCATAAGAGCGTACCAGTTGGGCACGAACATGATGGAAGTTTGTTCGACCGTCATGGAAGTTACCAACGTTCAAAGGCGAATCGTGAGCGCGATCAACAATTCCGAGATCGTCAGCAACTCGATGCTCGCTCATCTAATTATCGTAACCGCAACCAACAATCGAAGGAGGATTATGAAAGCGACCAAAGATCACGAGACGGTCATCAATCCAATGAACGCTCGTTGGTTAGCCATGATCGTTACCGACACTCGATGGAGGATCTTGAACACGATCAACGCAATTTTCATCGTCATAAACTCTATTGAGGTCGTTACGAATACAGCAGATACACGGATCATCAGGAATGTAATCACTGAACTCTACACTATTGTCAAGTCGGCAGATGTTCGTCGAATTATTATGAATGCGACGGATATGTCTCGGACCATTATACACAAGGCGTTGTACAAAGATTTATCCCAAATCGTGAACGTCGAAATCGACATTCTCAGGATCGTGATAACTTCGATCGACGCTCCCTGATCCGTCACGAGCGAGACCAATATCCTGAAAATCGTCGTCAACCCGATGTGACTCGATCTTCATACGGTCACAATTATCCACCATTTAACGTCAGCGCAAGTCGCCGCGATCAGCGTCATCGCGTCCAAGCTGAAAATCGTGACAATCATGGTAAGGCAAATGTTTCAACTCCGGCAGGCCGGTGGGTATTGTCTCGAGAACGCGTCCGTACTCGAGCTAACAAAATCGGGGTGGACCGCCGCTTACTGCGGCTCAAAGAGTATGCAGGGCCGTAGCTACAATACTCCGTTTGATGGGTGCGAAGAAGTAGTTGTGATCACGTCGTTTGCAAAGCATCACACACATATTTCATTTTTTCTAAAATTTATTTTGTTATTTGCAATACATTTCCTTCATATGGTTAATTTTTTTATTGCTCTTTGTTATCGATGAAAAGTGACGCTTCTCTTGTAATTTTTTGAGTATATTTTTTTTTGTATTATTATTTCTAAGTGCTAGGACTCGAAATTAATGTTTCATACTTTCCTTTTTTTTTAATATCTTATTTTCCTTTTTCGATTTGTTAAGAGCTTAAATTTAAGCTATTTTGTATCATTTTAGGTTAATTAATAATAGTAAAATAAAGTTTAAAAAAACCATCATTATACGTCTCATGCATTTTTTTATTTTATATACATAACAATGAATAATATAACAATAATTTAATAGTAAATAATTATTGAAAAAAAAAACAAAAAAAAAAGTGAGGTTAATGCAGCATTTACATTCGATTGGGATCGCGAGCGGTTACATGTCGTGAGAACGGCTCGCTAATTGCTGAACAACGCGAAGTTAGGCGCGCACACGTATATTGAATTTTAAGTATGTCGTAGCGTATATATCCATATACCTCTTGCGATATTTCAACCACGCACTTTTATGACATTTTTTTAAAAGTCTTTTATCTTCTCGGAGACGCAACAAATTTAACAAACACATGAACTGTAACCGATCGTTAGGGCTACAGAAGCTATATCTCAAAAATTGTTAAGAGATTCTTTGTCGTTTTGACGAACATCGGCGACAAACGGTCGAGGTTCGCGCGCCGAATCGACATCAAACGCATAACTCCCGTCTTTTTGCCCTGCGGGCAGTTGGAAGTTAAAAAAAGGCTGGGTGTAAGAAAAATATGAGTGTGTGTGTGTGTGGATATCGACCGAGAAAAATTTAACCGTCTATAACTTGAGATCACTTTAAGCTTTCAAGCTGTAATTTATCATGTATATCGAGGGCAAGGCTTCTTTTTTTTTGTGAATTTGAATAAAATATAAATCATTTTTCTGCAAAAAATGTAAAAAAGGTCGCCAAGTAGTTTTTAACTGTTATTATCATTCTAAAATAAATTACAAAAATAATATATTGTGACGAGGCCCGGTAACGCGCTCGCAACCACGCAATAGGCAACGTCGCGCGAGAGTCATGTAGGATAAGCCCGCCCGCACATAATATATCGAACTAGTACTGCCGAGAATTTCGGTTATTCCAGATTTGCGAGAGAGTTCAAGAGCCAAGCCAACGG
This sequence comes from Buathra laborator, assembly GCA_934046635.1. Lineage (NCBI taxonomy): Eukaryota > Metazoa > Arthropoda > Insecta > Hymenoptera > Ichneumonidae > Buathra > Buathra laborator. The sequence continues at coordinate 1,598,118 of CAKOHB010000040.1, forward strand.
GCAAGGAAGAGCGCGGAGATACTGGCGATCGAGCGAGAATCGACGAGATTGTTGATGCGAAAGCCGATTCCCCCTCCAGGAACATCCGAATTTTCGCGTAGAGGCCAAGGAGAGACACTCTTGCAGGAGGCGTCGATTAACATAGACGGAAGATTGTATTGAATATTTTGTATTGAAAGGATAGGATAGAATCGCGATATTCTGTGTGAGGAATTTCGGCGTAGAATTACCGAGATCGTCCGTTGCGTGGAATTAGTGTATTCTCGAGGAGATTGAGGTATTCGAAAAAGGATAATATTCGAATACAGCCGTACGTTACGGAATTTCCCGAGAACGAATCGCGAGAAGAGAGCGATTCACCGGTCGAGTTTCCTGAGTTAAGAAATGTAGGCGCACGTGGTGCATTTCTTCTCTGATAAATTTCGTAGCGTATTGTGTCGAACACGCGCTCGTAGCCCGTTGTTATTCGTGTCCGGTTTCTCCGGTTTATTCTAAGTATCGTAACCGCTCGATCGCGAATTGAGTATTCCGCCGATTGTCCCGCGGAAAACAAATTTATATTTGATTTATTGGAACGATCATCGAGTTTTTTTTGTTAATAGATTGAAGCGTACTATTTGGTTTGAATATTACATAATTTGCTGAGTCACGAGTTCGTTATTTTGTGTTTGTTGCCCGCGTTTTATTTTACCGAAATTTTTGAGACAAGGGCACGTTACAATATATTTGTCAATAATAAAGAAATCGCATAAGCCACGTAAAGTAGTATACTAAAAAATCGAAACAACATTATACTAAAAATCCAGTTCAAAAGCTTGGCGCCCCAGTGCTTGTTCTTATACACGGTAGATCACATGAAAGAAAAGGACAACGAATTTTAATAGCTTGCAAAAAAGAGAAGCTTCGTGGTTCGAAAGACATAAAAGATGGAAGATACTCGAGGTCGAAACATTGGCGCAAACTCAGGGGAGCAAATGTAGCGTTTGTTGCATCAAATTCGGCTCGGACTTAGCCCTTACAAGGAAAGTACCCGAGGTGTGATAGTTCTACGATATCTGTAACGCCACGATTTGACTATCGATTATTCATGTATCGATGGAAAGAAAGCAAAAAATAAGAGTAACATTTTTTTTTTTGGCCTTAGATTCGGAGTTACGACGTGTCGAAGGACAACATTTTTTTTATCTTCAACCACTTTTTATCTTGACTGTTGATTCTTTACATGTAAATGAAAAGAAAGCGGAAAATAAGAGAAACTTTTTTTTTGTCCATAGTTTTGGCGTTATTGTTACGTCTCATATTTCTTTCGTGAATTTTCTGATGGAAAATGCCCGAAACAAAGCGAAGCGTAACTCTCCTTAGCAACAGTGCACCGCTGAGCTCACCTGCGATGTGATTTCACACCGCAGCTGCCCTCCCGCGATGCGCTGCAGAATTGCCTCAATATACTCGCATATTATATCGGCAAAGAAACGGAGATCTACCAGGTATGAAGTTTCTGACACGCTCAGCGATCGTAAGACCCCTGCGCGTGGCGTGGACTTTGTACTTCAAAACGGCAAGATCGCTGATGCTGACTCGGCAAGACTGTCTTCTCTCTCGCCTTTTCGACGATTGCAAATATCCTCGCAAAATCGAGAGGAAATTAGTCTCCTGACAGTAGCGAACAAAGTTAGTTCGGTTCCGAGATCTTCTCGATTGTATTGCATAGGTCTATAAATCTTCGGATCGTAAATTCCCGATTCCTGCTACAAGACTAGTAGCCATAGGATCGAGCAAGTAACGTCGCGAGTGTGTTCCGCCGTATTGTAAACTATCGTGCCACTCATAAAGTGTAATTTCTTACTCTTAGTTTAAAGACAGTGACCGATAGTGGAAAAGACTCTAGAGAGACGTTAATGAATCGAAGTTCGTCAGCTCGTGTTCGAGCATTCTAGTGTAGTAACTAAGCGTAAGAGCTCCGCCGCTGGACAACGTTCAGTAAGTACTGTAGATGCGTGTGAAGTTAGAGTTGGATGGATGAGTGTGGATTGTAGTGGTAGCCGGTTCAAATACAAACAACCTTTATTAACGTGTTATTTACTCCTTATTCACTTATCTAAATTTCAATATATATGATGTGACGAGGCCTTGATACGCACTCGCATACATGCTAGAATAGGTACGCACGAGATTCAAGGATAGGCGCGAAAATTAGAGTCGTTCCCCCGGCGATACTCGATGGGAAAAACATAATAGCGAACGAGAGACTGTCGGGGAAGTATCTTATATTTTTCAGACCCTCGACGTCGCGTAACGGGCAGTAGGAGGGACGAGAGGTGAGCACGGGAGGAAAAGTACTGCGAGGAAGCAACAGCGATTCCCGAATTCCGTGGACAAAGGGAGATTCCCTCCTCCCCGCCTATAACCGAAACGCGTTACCGAGTACGAGTGAGAAAATCTCGTGCACCACGTCGAACCATAAATATGGTTTAGTTAGATCGCCACGATAGAAAACTCCACGTAGTTGATTCTGGAGAATTATTTGACTCGTAGTTGATAGGAAGGAGATTGAACGCCGTGCAACAGCCGTGTAGAGTGATACTAGTGCACGCTATACTGTCAGCAATTCGCTTCATCCTGAAGATAACTTTCAATCGCTGTGTCGACGGCGGATATTTTCGCCCGAACAGAAGGGTTGTGGGTTCGAAGCCAGAGGCAAGCCGCGAATGCGATTCGTAAGGATCGAGAAGGATAGATAGGTACGTGCACGCAGTGCATACTATCATTGGTTACGTCCTTTGTGCCAGCCACGCGCTGTAGCATGTTTCCTCGCTCGTGCCTGGTATCCGGGAAATTATAACGAAAGAAATACTCGCTCGCAGCGACGAGCCGAATAAAGTCTCGAACAACACGTAAGGTAGAGTTTCGCGAGTCACAGTAAAAGTCAGACAGAATGTCACTTTTTATATTTACTTTGTATGTTAATACAACTTGTGAGAGTATGAATTTTATGAAATTCGATATTGAAAGTATTTTTAGTGTTCCCCGATCTGCAACCCAACTCCTGCTAGCCGTAAGTAGAGTTAAGAATTGCGATTACGAATATCCTCGCACACCGGGATTGGTACAGTGTGCTAGCGCCCAATAGAGGTACGAACGGTAAGGGAATTGACAACGTGGTGGGCTCCGGCCCCCAAACCCCCCGAAAAATGTCCCGACGGGACATTTTTTAAGGCACTCACAGGGGTACACGTCGCGCTACGCGCTCCGTTGTAAACTGAATATTAGTCAACATATTTTAAACTCAACGTAAAAAATGTGTGCTCTAGTTTGTGACCAAAAAATAAAAGACCGTTATTTCGCAACCAGATGGCCGTTTTGGTCAATTGCCAGTCATGTCAGACCGTCAAAAGACGCAAATTAAAATGGATGTCAACTTTATTTAAAGAAATAAGTGAAAAGAAAGTTACGTCAGAAGACCATCAAACAACTGTACAATTTTTTGGTCAATTGACCAATCGACACCATGACCGTCATTTCGCATCGCTTTCGATAAAAATTACGAAATATTCGTCGATCGACGATTTGTACGCTTCAAAAAATATCAAAGTCCTTTGCGTGAATGTTACTTTTTTTGTTCAGATAGGTATATACAAAAATGTAAACAAAAAGAAGAGTGTTTGGAGAAATTCGAGGTAAAATTTAGATGTTTTTTTATTTCGAAGAAATTTTAAAGAAATCTGACAAAATCCAATTGCAGCTTGCCAATACTTTAGCCAAAACCCGAACAAAAATTGAAAAAAGATTAGGATTTTTTTCTCAAATAATAAAAATGTCCCGCCACAAAGTACCAGCGTCTCGGCGTGCGCATCTGTATGTCGTCTGCTCTGAAATTGTCGTCGGCTTTCAACGTTTGACGGATAGAATAATAACATCGAAAAAAGAAATATAGTCGCGAGTTTTTGTTTCAATTGTATTCGGTAAATTGTAATTATACTGGATATTGAATTAATTTCTGTTGTGAGTTGAAGAGAAGAAAATTGGTTAGTCAGATTTCTAATTGGAGCGCCGTACGGACATCGGATGAGAGAAAAATATTTTTTTTTATGGAAAATTCTGAAGAAAAAATAGTTAGAGATGTCGGATTGGCTTCAAGTTTACTGTGCATAGTGCTTTTTACACAATGAAATAATGGTGCGAAAGAGAGAAAAATTGGTTCGCAGAGTTCATTATGATGGCACCGTACGGACATTTGACGGAGGAAAAATCCAAATCTTGAGCATTAATTTTTTTGAAAACATACTTAAAGGTCTCTAATTGATTTCAAAAATCATGTGCTGTGACGAGTTTTCCGGTATCTCGAGTGCAACACTAAACTTTACTAATAAACCAAAAATTCAAAACTCAAAAAAGAGCGAAATCGAAATTCAAACAAAAACGCCAACTCGAAAACTTACGTCACCTTCGGCCGCTCACTCTTGCGGATGCATCGGCGTCCCGGTGGGCGCCAGTTAATTTTGTTTCACCGGTATTAACAACCGGACTAAACTGGAGGTCGGTGGAACGACGAGCTCCGCAGGGTGATTTTTTGTTTCGCCGGAATTACCAAACCGGACTAATCTGGAGGTCGGTGGAACGACGACCTCCGCAGGGACAAAACGAACGACACAACAAAACGGAAACTAAAACGGAACGAGAACTAACGTCGATGCATTCGCGAGAGCGAACGGTTGCGGAAATGCACGGTTCCTCAGGATGCGGGTTTTGGTAGAAAGGTCGCGTTCCGAGGTCAATAGAATAGCACACAAGAAAACGAAATCGAGACCTCAACGTTACTTTAATCGGGAGCGAAAATTAATATTTTGGCTAAGAAGCCACGAGATCGCACGCACGCAAGTCGCGAGTACTCAGCCGATCGACTGATCGAGGCGAGTCAAGCGACCGCGAGCGCAACACGGGAACGATAACTTCGATAAATAAAAAAAACTCACCGAAGCGCGTAATTTATCCAAAGAGGACCGGGAACTGCATCTGAAGATGCCACGAGAACTCACATGTATGTATTGCAACTCGAGAGCGTTAAGCGTAACGCATCGATCGAATTATCCACTCGAAAGAATTCTTTTCGGAAATCTACGAGGATAGCACACACGAAACACACGAGTCGACGATACTCGAACGAGACGAGACGCACGAACACGAGAGCGAGAGCGATATCGGGATCCACGGTAACGCGAGCGAGACACAGCGATCACACCTCGATGGCTCGAGCGCGAGAACAATATGCCGAAGCCTATGATAGCGGGAGCGCAAGAGAGACCCCAGTTACCTCGAGGGCAGCTCTCCGTCGACTGTCTATTTGCCTACGAAAATTCGTAATGAATTATGATAATTATTTTCGGGATCTTGACCGATAACTACTGCCCTCTCAACCATCTCATGACTTTATCGAATCGAGAGCCGATACTATAACGCGGTAACTTGAACGAATCTTCGCAATCGCTTCCCTTAGTCAATGAGTGAGATACAAGGCTCTACTCAACTATAACGCAGTGCAAGGGGTTCCACCATCCTTGCCTGGACCAAACGATACCTCCGCCTGATCTCAACGCATTGCACTTTTCTATAGGGTGCCGGGTTTGCATCGGACTTTAACGTAGTTGCAAGACACTTCATCGAGTCTCTCCTTCGCTTGGGCCTTTTATTTGCTAACTTTATCCCACCAAGCGAATTCGAGAATCCCGACCAAAACTGAACTAAAACTGAACTAAACTGAATCTCAAATCTCAAAGCAAAAGGCATGAAACTAAATCTGAGAGCAAAACTGAACGAAACTAAATCTTAAACTTGAATTTAAACTGAAATAATGAACGGTATCGAAACAATTCGTGATAATTACAAAAAACATAAAAGGTGAACTGCAAAAATCTCGATCGATATCTTAGCGAGAGCGTGACGGTATCTTAAGTTGCTAGGAGCTGAATGGGAGCTGAATGCATGATATAGATGTTGACCCGTATGGTTGGGAACAAGTGATCGAAGAAACAATTCGGGATCGAATCTGTTTGAACACAATATGCGACGAAAATTGGAACGAAACAAAAGTTAAGCTTGTCCGCGAAAAGCCAGAGAATTTCACAGAATGGAAAATCGAAAACGATCGATTGTTCTATTACCGACCTGATTACGCGGAAGACTTGATCGATGACGAGAACCCTTGGAAGAAAGTCGTAAAAACCAATGAAGTTCTAGATACAATTCGCGAAACTCACGGTACACCCCAGGCAGGCCATCTCAGTAGAGACAAGACTTACGATCGAATTCGCCAAAATTATTATTGGCCGGGAATGTCAGCAGACATCAAATCGTACGTGAACGAATGCGAAACGTGTATTAGGGTAAAATACAATCAAAACCCGCAAAAAGGTCATCTTACGACCAGACCTCCGCAACAACCGTGGGCACAGTTATCGATCGACACGGTAGTCTCACAAACGCGAACGAAAAAGGGAAATTCGAATGTTATTGTAGTTCAAGGCCTGTACACCAAGTACATCGAATTATTTCCTGTACGAAACAGAACGAGCAAGGTAGTCGTGAAAATTTTAGATACCCAATTCGATCGATGGGGGACCCCCTAATCAATTATTACCGATAATGGCACGGAATTTATCAATAGCCAGGTCAAAGCGTTCCTAATAGCTAGAGGCGTTGAACATATTACCACACCGTTAGGATATCCACAAGCTAATCCGGTAGAACGAACGAACCGAACTATAACACCGATGATCGCCGCGTTCTTGACTGATAATCACCGCGAATGGAACGAGAACTTGCCGAAAATACAATTCGCATACAATACCGTCCCTCGTGCCGGAAGTACAGTATCGCCGTTCTTTTTAAATCATGGTCGGGAAGCGAAAGTCAGACACGTGACAAGCGACGTGGCGGGCGATCGGGACATCAGGAATGATACGATCAATGATTGGATAAAAAGGATCAGCAAGATCGACGAACTTCGCCACATGATCGAACAAAACCTAAAGAAACATTCTAATCGGTGTCTTAACAAAGCCAATAGTGTACTACCGTCAACCGTGAAAATCAAAGTAGGCACCGACGTTTATTGCCCTAACAAAAAGCTGAGTAACAAAGCTGATGGTTACGCTTCGAAGCTGGCACATCGTTTTATTGACCCAGCTATTGTAAATACAATTGTTGGACCAATGGTCGTGGAATTAACGGAAAAATCTGGTACAAAAGTAGGGAAGTATTACGTGACTGATTTGAAAATCCCACGGCGTAGCTTGCGTAAAGTAAACGAAGGTTGAACCTTTCTAGATCGACCATCACTCCAGAAGAGGAATTCGAACAACGATCCATTGGACCTGCGCCACAACATGGACTCTACGACTGGCTCAGTTTCGTCGAACGGTGATACGAACGAACACCTGAAGAAGCTTCAGGAACTGATGCGACAAACGGAAGAAGAAATCGAAACGATCATGGGTAGCTCGAAGATCGAAAACAACGCGACTGCATCACCGACGGCCGAAACAGACTATTCTTTGTCAGAACTCTTCCCGGTCGGTCAAAGCACACCGAACCAGACATTTGACAGTTACGACGATGACACGGTCAACAATACGATCGAAACTCCGCCGATCGCCCCTACGGGGGAAGGAACACGGCTGCTAAGGGAATTACGATCTCTGCCTCCGCCAACTCTGAAGTTGACGCAACCCACCAGGATAACTCCCGCCCAAATTCACGAGGAAAACTTGCGCCGTCGTCGTATCACGAACGATCAGCACCCAGAGGAGAAATCAAATCGCTCAAAGGTTCCGATCGGACCGTCCGTCACTACGCAACCACTGCCGCTTGAGACTGCACCGTCGTTCGATGCAATATTGAAGGAACTCAAAGTACCGGAATTGGCCAGCCATAGTGAGACGAAGCAGAACACGCTGTATTTCGCGGATGGAAGAGTCTTCAGTCAAGCTGTCTTGAAAACCGTCATCCAAAAGAGAGCCGAAACATTAATCAAAAAGCTCGAGGCAACCAAAATCGATCGTGGTACACTGACGTACGTCACTTCCGCTCACAAACAATACGGATCCGGCTGCGTTAATTTTAAATCGAGGAAACATCATTTCCGCGATTGTAAACTTCCATACCGCCCAGGATTCTGCCGAGTATGCGGTGCCGAAGGATTCGACACCAGCGATGGCATCTTTCCTCATGGCATTGCGCATGAGATGGCTATTGGACGCTGCACTGGATGCTCGGGGGACGTAAACCTATACTGCCCCGAGTGCCCGGAATGTAACATTCGTTGGCAGGGGCTCTTTGATTGGTTACGACTAAATCTCGTAACCTGGCCTTCATGGTTAGTTCCGCAGGATCATCGTTACTTGATCAACGATGGCTAGGGAACATTAAAAAGGAAGATCAAGGCGAACTTCAGCGACCCGAAGGACTACGCCAACCGTGTCCGTCAGTATCTCGTAAGGGAGAATGTCTTGGCCAACGAACCGGAACCATCAACCTCCAGCGGTCATTCGGCACGAACACTTTCCGAGGAGAAACGCAAAATTGCCGTTCAAGCACTCCAAACCCCGTTCGCAAGAAAGGCGCTGGATGAAGTAATTGAGGAACGCCCCGAGCTACGCGTTGGCGAAGAAGTTACGATCATCATACCGACAAAATATAAAAAATAATCGATCGTATAAACCGCACCGCTCAACCTGAAGTTTAATTTCGTTCCATTTCTATTTTATTTTTGAGTTATCTTTCGTTAGAACCGAACGATCGAAAGTCATGTGATGGCCAAAAGTAAATTCCACATGACAATTATTTTTCTTTTACGTCGTTCTATTTTGTTCCATTTTGTGTTATCAGGTTGAAGCGACAGAGCGAAACACTTAATTATTACGATTCTATATTATATCTTGTATTTAACCGTTCAATAATTAAATTAAAAATCAAACTTAACCAGATTAGTTTATCTATTGGGTCGACACAAGTTTCCAGGAACGTCTAGTATTACCAAATGTGCCTGAAATGTTTCCATAACATTGCAACTGGCAAATTACTTGGTCTATTCCGAATAGAATTATTTGTATAACCAATCGATTGTTACAGAGTACACTCATCACAAGCAGCGAATGACGTTGCAGTTCGAAGGGGGAGATTGTAACAGGATCGTCGATTTTAAATAAATGCTGCAACGTCACGCGCAGCAGAGAACGATGATTAATATTCGTAATCGAAGGTTCGATCGTAGATTGATCGAAAAGGGCGAAACATTATCGACCGAGGGCCGTAAATATGAATAATCGATACGGACGAGGGGAGCTACGATCGAATTTCGAACGAGCAAGACGAGCGCGTCAGAGATGTTACTCGACCCCCGGGCCTCGTATAGAAAAGACGTCTGTTGGAAAGAGACGAGTATTCGTTCGTAAGGGAAACCACATTTTGTGTCCGAGGGTCGGGCCGTTTTGTCGGGTCTACGTTGTGTGATCCTGTGAGAGAGCTGAGAAATATTGTAACCGTGAGTACCGAGCAATTTGCCTATAACTGCAATAAACGTTCTCCTGGAAACATTGTCGTCTTTATTGTATATGGGTCAACCCTTTACCCACCTTGAGATTGATACAAATTCGTAATATTGAAATTAACAACCGTTCGTAATTGCCGTCCGGCGGGCGTCCAACAGTTTACTTAATTGAAAGATTTTTGAGCCCTAACGGTCGAGACCCAGACTGGGTTAGGTGAAGGAAATTAGCCGAGTATTTCTTGAGTCAATTTATTGTTTACGGAAAATTCCTGTCTCAACTTTGTGAGGTTATAATCCGAGGGGAAAGGAGCAAGGGGGCAAGTGGGCAAAGCAGAACCGCCAATGCTCAAAGGCCACATCTCCCGGAACCCAAAGGCGATTGTGCCGACAACTCTTGGAGCGACAAGTAAAACAACCAACATAGCAGCGGACTGCGCGGCAACGACACAAGGCGGCAGAAACATCAAGCTCGCGCACCCAACGCAAGAAACTCCTAAGATAAGAGGCCGATCTTCCAATTATCAACTATTACAGAGAGAAAGAAGCAATTTGCTCGGCTCGATAAGAGATTTTGTCTTTCATAAGAGGAAACGCTCATCCTCACACGATAAATCAAGCGACGAAATCGAGCAAAGAGAATCAAAGGCATTTAGAACGTCAGCGAAAACGCTGCGATCTCCATCCGAGAATATACAGTCGAGCATTCCTGGTACCGCGAGCGCGAAAACTCCATCTCCGCCCATTGTACAGCAAGGTAATTTTACCACGAGCATGGAGTCGATCTTGGAGCAGCTGAGGAAGATGAGCGAAGACAGCGCTAGCCGCTTCGACAGTATGAGCATCTTGATTGAACAAACAAGCGCGAGACAGGACAAGAAATTCGACGAAATTAAACAGGAACTCAAAAATCACAAGGAAGAATTTACGAAAGTTCACCAACATCTAGAAGCGAGAATTCAGTCACTCGAGGAAGCAGAAGATGCAAGAAATCAGGAAGTGCAACGCAGACTGTCAGCGTTAGAAGAACAAACATCGTCAACTCCGAAGGATAATCCCGCAGAAAATCGCAGAGTGGAAATGCTCGAACGGAAAATTGAACAATTCGAAAAAAATAAAAAATAACATAGTGGTAATTGACCGTCGAGCCGAAGAAAGCCAAAGAGACTTTCGAGCAGTTTCTTGCAACGGAATTTGGCACTGGAGAAAAGATTATCAATCAACGAAGAAAAAAAAAAAAAAAAAATCGGGAAAAATTCTCTGTATGCTGTCAAACTCGACAGCTGGTAAACAAAGAACGAGATTTTGAAGAAAAAGAAACAACTGAAAGGAAGAGACATTTTTATAACCGGAGAACTTACAAGGAAAGACAAACCGCGAAACAGTTACGCGATCTCGCTAAGCAACGCCGTGAAGAAGGGCATCAAGTAAATATCGCGTACAACAAACTCGAAATAGATGGCGTGTGGCACTACTGGGACGACAAAGAAGAAAAATTGAGGAACCCGAGACGTACTGCAACGACCGTCGATCCAGCTCTCATCGCGCCCTCGACATCAACCGCGCAGGCAAAAAACTGCTAACGCAGGGCGAGACTTCGGTGATTTTTTGGAATGCCCATGCTTTCTCCAACGTTGAACACAGCCTAGCAACAACGAGTGCTGACATAAACTGTATATATGAAACTTGGCTAGCCAAAACGCCGAACATACCGCCGACTTTTCTAAAAAATGCCAACTGCATCTGGACAGACGTGACGAAGGAACATAGTATGGGGCGAGGAAGTGGCGCCCTAGCAGTTTTCTCGAGCAACAAGACGGCAATCATCGATATCAGCCAATGGTGGATATTTGTAAGAACAACTCTACCAGATACACCTGCAATTATCGGAACAAGTTATTTCAAACCGGACCTTAGATTAGAGCCAATTTTAGAGTCGCTACAAATTCTTTTCGACGAAATTACTGTAAAATATAACGACGAATTAATTATAATCGGCGGTAATTCAAATGCCAGAGTGGCCGCCCAAGATCTTACACCGGCAGAAATTTTCAACGAGACGAATCTTTACGATACAATAATAACGACGGACACCCTAATCAACCAAAGAGGCACACAAATATCTGAATTTATGAACGCAAACGCTTTCTTACTAGTTAACGGAAGAGCACCACGTGACCGGCCGGCCCGGTTATCTGATCACTTCCCAATAGAATTGCGACTCTGAAATGAGAAAACTCGAGAAACGCACGAAAAAGAGGAGACGGATCCCGAGCCGATCCCGCAGATAGCTTTGAAATGGAAAGAAGAGGGCGAAGAAGCCTACTTCAATGCAATGCTAACCTCGGCTAGATTAACAGACACTCCACCGCGCGCATCAGCAAGTATTTTGAACGAAAACTTGACTAAAGCGATACTAGAATCCGCCGAGACAGCAAACATGACACTGTTGTATCGCCGAAACCCGGTTGATCACTCCGTGCTCGAAGGTTGGGATTTTAACCCGAAATAATAAAAGGGATTGAACCAGTTTAGGAGTTTGAACTCCAGTGAGAACCACTGAACGTAGACCAAGATGTTAATTTATTGATGAAGAAAAACAGCAAAACAGTTTAACAATCGAATATAATTCGAAATTTAGTATCAAATACAATCGATTACACTTCGTAATCCGGTATCACTCTTGCTCGAATCCCTTGGACCAGACGCACAGTTTCAGGAGTCAATCGGACCCCTTGTTTCACGAGTCATTCCAGACTGTCTGATGCTCGCGCTCGTATCGATATATACGCAGCGAGCGTGTCAACATAATTTTAAAGACGAAGCATTATTGCGATAATCGGTAATATTGCGACCACCGGATATATTGCGACAATCTCCACTTTTCGATGCCCGTTGTTTATTATTGCCGCTCCAAATTCTGTTCGAGAATTTGGAGGCTCCGCGTTACGCTAACTGCTGACGCGCTGCTTTACTTGACCGCGATTGAGAGTCGCGCGCTCGATGCGTCGATTGCTCAATCGTTCGCGAGGCGCTCGGTTTCGGCGATCGCGCCTCACGTGTCGCCTGCATACTTCTATTATTGCACAATACACTTTCGGTATTGCCTGTGATATTCGGGGTACAACAACACACATTATTTCGAATAACGTAAAAACAAACAAAAACAAACCCTGGTTCGATAAAAAAATGCACAGAATATAAAAAAGAACTACGAGATGCCACGCGAGATATTGGTCACCCGAATCATCCTGCAGAGGCGAAAGCAAAATTTCTGAAGTGCAATAAGCAATACCGCGATTCCTTAGACGCCGCGAACAAGCAATACTCATAGCGGATCAAAAGTAGTTTTTCGAATCTCAACTGTCCTGCCGACTTTTGGAGCGCAGTGAAAATGTGCAAGCAGAAAGCAAATCTCACACTCTCACTTCCAAACGAGGGATGGAACGAATTTTATTCTGCGATTTACGGCCCGAGAACCACCAGGAGCTTAACGTTTTTTGGTCCCGGTTATCCAATTCTAGACGAACAAATCTCGCTCACGGAGCTGGAAGCAGCATTAAGAGAAGCAAGCGCGGAAAAGCGCCAGGTCCTGACAAAATCCCCTGCGAATTCCTCAAGTCCCTGCCCCCATCCTCGAGGCAGTATCTCTTAAACCTGTATAATAGAATTATCAAAGACGAAACGATCCCACCAGCCTGGTCGAGGGTCTCGCTAACAATGATTTTTAAAAAAGGCGAAACAGAGAATCCTGGCAATTACCGCGGAATTGCGCTAATAAATAATCTGACAAAAATGTTAACGGGAATACTACGAGATAGACGATCCAAACTCACCCAACAACTGCAAATTATACCCGAATCTCAAATGGGTTTCAGAAAAGGGTGCAGCTGCGTCGACAGTATTTTCACACCAACCGCCGCGATACAATTACAATTAAGACTAGGAGATAGAGAAGTTTACGCGATATTCGTAGACTTCAAGCGAGCAATCCCGTGAATTGTTTCGATTCCATGAACCGCTACGATCTCGGGAGTCATTTCGGCTGCGGGCATAATCACGATCGGATCGACCACGCGAGTCGTTCGAATTACGCGACCTATGCCTGCTATTGTTACGTGTGTTTCGGTTTCGCGAGTTATCTCTTGGCCTTCGTTTTTTTTTGCTGTTTTTGGCAAAATCGCGAGTGCGCTTTATTGCGACGCAATCTGGGGTTCCGCGAGTACGATTTTTTCCGTAAACCTCACAATATTTGTTTTTCGGGTTTTTGGTAATGTCGTCGATTTCATCGAATATCGACGTGAATCTAAGTTCAGCCTGAGTTTTTGTGTCGATTTTTTTTTCTGGTGGATTTCCTGCCTACCAAGCAGTTTCATCTCAATTGTTTCTGCTGCGTTAATAGCTTCGTCTACTGTTTGCCAAGATTTGTGCATTAGTAAATTGCCGATTCGATCGGAAAGTCCGTGGATGTACGCTTTAATGACCGCTTTGTCGACTTCGTTGATTATGTTTGTTAGGTAGTGTTGTTGTGCGGGAGTCTTATAGACCACGCTTAGACGATTGTGTATTCGTTTTGCTATTGTGGGAGTGCGTGTGGAGTAAGTTTTTACCGGTTCGCTGTAATATTGTAAGTTTGTTTTCAACTTTAATTCTAAATCCGATAATTCGAAGGGTTTTTCAAGATAGTCTTTTAGGTCTTTTAGGAGTGTCTCCATGTCTACGTATGTTTGGCTTTATGTTATGTCTACTGCTTCGCCTAATAGTTTCAGGTGCAGCATGTCCAGGAAAGAGGCCATATTTTCCGCAGGAACCATTTTTGCATGCGTGCCTAAAAGGACCGCGCAAACTGTTCCAGCGGTATGTTCTTTTCGCTGAACGTTGGTATATTTTTGAATACATCGCGGAATGCCAAAAAGCTCCAGATATTTTCGGTTTCGTTTCCGCCTCCGGTCGCCATTGTGATTTTGCTTGCCGATACAAACAACACGGGTTCGGGTTTTGTTTGTTTTGATTTGTTCCGGTCGCGCTTCGCTAGTTAGCAACAACCGGTAATAATTATTTGTTTTTGTGAGATTACGTTTGTGTGGCGCAATTTTGTACGCGTATGAGAGAAAAGATTTCTTCTGTCTTTTTGTGAAAATTGAAAAATTATTTGTTGAAAAAATTGAAAAAATAAAATTCACAAAATATGAAACATTTGAAAAAAGGTTAGAGAAAAGGGATTTTTGATGTATTTCATTAAGAATTTTAAAATATACGACAAGTAATTTAATTGCGTAAGCTAATTTATTTGAGTAGAATGAGGAAAGAGAAACTAAACAAGTTTATTGGCGTTTACCGCTGCGTCCTCCCGTCGGGAGTCGCGCATTGCAAAACGCACTATTATAACTTCTCTCTTTTTTTTAAATGTAAGGTTTTTGTTTTTCAATTATTTTGGGAAAAAAAACGGAAGTTTTGGTTGTTATACCCCCGAGTTTCGCGAGCATCACCGAGGTTACGCGTTGAGCAACAACCAAGGTATGCGAGCGTTGCGACAGCCGTCGCACAACGCACAGTATCGATGCTTTGGAAATTCGGCACAGCATTGCCGCAATTAAAATACTTAAGGCATCTTTCGTAAAACATGCGAAAACAGCTGAATCGCTCGCTCCACTTTATCTTCTATAAAGTGCGAGTACGAGCGCGCAGCGGCAGTTCAGAGGGTTATCCGATACTGTGCGGCTGCTTGTGACAAGAATACTTTCTACGGGACTCGTGCAAAGGGTCAGCCTAGTAGTATATCTTAGCTATAGTCGGACAATAGTCCGAGCTACATTTACTAAACTCTGTAAGATTTGATAGTGCATCTTCGCACAATAAATAAAGGGACATTATTATTTGCTACATCTCTCTTGTGATTCCGACATTCTCTTGGGTTCCAACCCTTAACCGGTATTTCCTAAATTAATTAAGGGGTTCAATTCCTCGCGTCGGGGCTCGGCTTAGCTACCCGAGAATCGGCGGTATAACATGGTCATTTATAGAGAAATTCCCATGTATTACATGTAGCGGTCGTATACTTTTGACTTACGCTGCGTGTGCAACAAGAATGACGCTACACGCTCTCGCGAGGCGGCGCTCGATACCCGCTTTTCGAAGCTCGTTTTTTTTTTCACACTTATTAGGATAGTAAAATGTTCGGTACTTACGTTATTGTCCCAAGGAGGAAGACGTATTTATACATGTATTGGTTTTTCCGTGTTTTTTGGATCGACGTCCTTCCTTCCTTTAACAATATATTGTAACGAAACAGAACCCTACCTTGGCAGGTTACCCGTTACAGGCGCTCGATAACCGCGAGTGACAATACCGACCACGACTATCGACCGGCGAGCAAGATCTCTACGATCCCGGCGCGATACGAGACCGCGATAAGACACGCCCAACCGCGGAGACGGTCTCTGACTAACGCAAGTTAAGAGGAAATAGACGTTAGAGCGAAAATACAATTCGAACTTAAGAGAAATTTTCGGTTGCACCGCGATACAACATCAAACTTAAGAGCAGTTTTCCGTTGCATACACGTCACAAATCGCGCCACCCATGACGCAGATAACGGGACTTAGCAATACTATTTAAGCGCGCGGAGCACTCGGCTCGAGATCAGTTTAATATCCGACAACCCACCTACACTCCTTGTCACGACGAACCCTAGCTAGCTCTGGCATATCGTTCGGACGCCCTGAGAAAGGCACCCTTCTCCTTGAATTTGTCTTCACGATCGAATTCTACCATTAGCGATAGTATAACTCGCGATAGGATCGAGAAGTACAAGTCTTGTACCTTGAGAATAGCCCATTCTCCCTAAGTCGTCTGTGCGTTTATTATAACTCTGGGATAGCCCAACTCACGAACTTAATAATTCGCAATTCGTTCTTTTGTACCTTGAGCAAGCTCAGCTCCTTGATTAGAATAATTTTGAAAGCGTTTCTCAGACCGTGCGTGAGTAGTTAGGGACTAGAAAAATCATAAACGTGCGAAAGTGTAGCGGGTAAATCGAGTCGCGAAAAATATATCCAGTGCCCGTCGTTGCCTGTGCATCGCTGCCGCTGAACGACGTGGTCTCGTCGCCGTACCACATCGCCCGAGCAGTGCTCTAGCCGATGTGCCACGATAAAAAAAAAAATAAACAGAAAATTAACTTAGAGTCATTTCCGAATCGTAGATTTTTTTTTAAGAGTACTCTCTCTTTTTCGTCGAGGCGAATCGACAAAATCATTCGCGAATCCGTGCGAAAGCCGGATTCATAGATAGTCGTCGTAGTTGCCGAGCAAGCGGCAATACGACGGCTGATAAGAAACATCGCCATCTGTGATTCCGAACATTTTAGTTATCCATACAATAGTTGTACCAATAGGCCGAGCGCACCATCACAATAAAAACACTCGCAGTACGAAGACCATCCTGAATTCCCTTCCTACATCCATACAAGTGAGCGTGATGACAATCCTCCGTCTACGGACAATGTGTGTGAGGTACGTATGACACTCCTTCCCTTTCAAAAAAAAGATTAGAGAACTCGAAGTAACTATCTCGACCGCTCAGAGTCCGAACCTGCCGTCTCCGCCGCTTCTAGGCGGGACTAATCAATAATCACATATCTCGCTCGATCGGTCGATTGACCATAGAGAAATAACAATTAATGTTTCAATATATATATATCCTTTCCTCTATTCGTTCGAAATTGCTCGCTCGCTGTGACTGCCGTTGCTTCGCACTTTTTTTGATGATCGTTTCGCGTTAATCCTTTTTTTTGCAAACGAAGATCACCTTTTTATTTTTTGAAAATTCACTGTTTTTTTTTTTTGAAAATCACTTCTCGTTTTGTCACTGTTGTTTTTGTTTTTTTGTTTTAATATTCGTATTATTATGTATGTTGTAATTTTATTCAATGTTTCTCTGCTCGAACTATCGTTTGTTCGTGCTCTGGGCAGTCAGGGAGTTTGTCGGCGAAGGGAGTTATGGAGTTTGTTTAGGAAATGGCTTCAGACGTTGCTCACCAACATTGTCCGAAGACGGAGACTTGTCTCATCATCGGCCTTGAGGAGAGTAGGAATTTTAGGCTTTGCGGAATATTTCTTATTATGCCGGGTCTATTGTCTGCTATTGATAAGTAGTGCTACAGGTTTTGTTGCGAGGAGTCTTAACAATCGCCGTTCGTCGGGCTCTATCCTCTCGAACGTGTTACGTCCTGACGTAACGCTCTCTATTTCTTTTACTAATAATAATTTTCACAACTTATATTTCTGCTTATTTTTCCATACTATTTGCAAACCTGTTCCTTCCAAAATAATTCCTACATTTCACAAAATTCAAACATTATTCATTATCATTAAACTCATAAAAGGAGTGATATTTCTTATCGATCGCTGAACGATATTCCAGGAATGGATCTCCTCTGGAAAATATTTCCAATGAGATCTCAAATACTCGTCGTGTGAATTAAAATTTACATGGGTAAAAGATGGAAATAGAATTATTTACCACACGAGATAGATGCGGACAGAGGTTTGAATCCCCCTCGACACACGCACTACCCTCGGTAACACAGCGAACTCCGCTGCCGACGTCGATACGATCGACCGCAGCATCGACCCAAGGAGCATAGATCCAAGCTTTTACCCTGCGGCTAGACCGTTGGAGTCTTCCTAGCCGAATACCCTAACGGGCTTCCATTGTAAAAAAGGGAATCTACATTACCTTATGTATGGAAGTTAACCCTGCCCATCGACATAGTTTCGGTATTTCAACACCGAACAACGTCGCGTAATATTCCTGAATATGTGGGTCACGCGATTGAGAGTCAGAACATCCCTCGTACCATTTAATCATTCATCATCATAAAGAAATAATTTCTCCATCAACAATTCTAAAATACATTTCATACTCCCACATGCTTTTTAACATTTAACGAAAAACGATAAAAATGATCGATGAAATTTCGGCAGGTACTTAATATGAAAACTATAGTATGAATTGAATCAAAGATAATAAAATTATCCAGGATATTAGGGAAATTAATCAATACGATTTGTCGACAAACGCGATTAATAAATTCGAAATCGACAATATTCAAAATCATAGGAATAATATTCGGTATAGCTTAGTCATAAAATACGGTCAATACACCAAAAATAAATTATAACTAAACAGAGACCAGATCGTAAATTTGTGCGAAGCCATGGAATTTGATACGAATAAAGGGGCCACTAACTTCGTAAAGTGCGCTCTAGTTGCAGCTAATATAATATACGACTGTTGAAGAAAAATAAAAAATTGCCCGAAATTCAAAAGATAACAAACTAGTAAGACCGAAAAATCACGTTGCCAGGCTAAACATTTAAGGAAAGACGGTCGTAAAAATTTTACGACCCACCGAAACTGAATTGCGGTAGGACGTAGAATACATGACAAGTGTGCCTCAACGGTGACACATGAGGGGCGAGCGGTTCGACCCCCCCGAAAGAGAAGATGCAGTCCACTTTAAAATACTAATGCACCGCGCGCAAAGAAATGGCTCCCTACGATAGAGAGAATAACAAAAGTAACATTTTAATTACATCAACATTTTAAGGAAGATTTTCTCTATAAAATATAATTATTATTTTTCCGATTATGCTTACCGTTAAAGCGGAAATTAAGAACAAAAATTTATTCCATGGATTGCGTTTTCTCGATTTATGGTAGGAAAATTACCAACCGATAATTATATCAAATCAATCAGGAATATTCCACTAATCTAACGCTGTTATTATTTTTCCGAAATTATATGCCGTTTGTGGGAAATTTATAAAACAAGTAGCACCAAAATATTTGGAGCGAAAAATGTACACCGCGTAAAGGAATTCGGTTTTCCCTCGATTTATAATTCAAAATATCAAACCGCGGTTTATACCAAAATGTTCGGGAATAATCCACCTTTAACATGGAATTATTACTTTTCCGATATCACTTAACGTACGATCAGGACACGCCGCGAAAGACAGAAATTAAGCTAGAAAAGGCAGGCGGTAAAGATAAAGGGGCCCGTGCAAAGGAACGAGTTGCGTAAGCCAAGTCGCATAATCTCAAGGCTAGTTCACGACGATAGGGGAAGATCATCAGGTACACCGAAAGAGGGGAATTTTACAGCTCGCCCGGGCAAACGGAACATTAGTTCCAGAATATCCATATACGGAAATAGGATGATCGGACGGCACTGTTACCAGGCACTTGCAATAGCTGGTGCACGGCTCCCAAAGGGGGGGGGGGGGGCAAAGCCCCAAGAAATCGGCCTGGTTATGCTACCAATACCTCGAAATATTATGAAACGTTTTGCCAAATAATAAAATAATTTGTACAAGAGCCGAGATATATTTTCAACTTTCAGGCATATAATATTTTGACACCCAATACTTTAATTATTATAATATTATAAAATGATTGCCGATAAAATGATACACATTTCTCGACTCTTATTATCAGTTTACGGATACGTATAAGTATAAGAGAAGTTTACGAACAGTAACAATATATCTTCTCCTATACGTTAACAATATCGAATCTCAATTATATTAAATATTTAGTTACGAATCATTAATATTAAGTTTTACAAATAAGTCAGGCAAATAATTATGTATAAGGAAAACTGAAATTCAGTGGAAAATGGATAAATCCACAATTATTTAACAATAAGAGAAATCGGCAAAATCCAAGAAGTTCAAACAGGCCGAGAGGAGAGTAACGAGGAGCGAGATTACTCATCAGGGGAGTACGCTCCAGGCAAAGATTAGGGAGGGACTTCCTTCCCCCTCTGGATTCATTTCCTAGCATATAAGAAGCCGCGGAAAAGGGCGCGAGCAGTGCAGAGCAGACCAGAAGTAGATTTTTAGTAGTCCGGCCCGTGAACAACTAGACCAAGTAGAGAGAGACGGAGGCGCGTAAGAGCGAGCGCGGGATCGGTAAATCCAACAAGTAGGCTGGTACTCCGGCTAGGCGACGAGAGAGATAGAGTCAGAGACCGCGTTGTTCGTTATTCACCATACTAGAAAAAGATCGCGAGTCCGTTGTGCAACCACAAAGAAATAGAGGACCTTTCCTATTGGAGGATTTTGTCGATAACCCTTTCCATCTCCAAAAATTGTATTCATTTTTTCATGCAACCAGAGTTTTCTTGGGTTAATTCAGTTCACCGAATTACCATTCTCAAGTCATCTCGTGGAACGAAACCATCCTTCGTTTCACCATCGAATTTTCTTTTACTCGATAGTTAAAAGACAATTTTGTACGAATTCTTATTCCAACGAGTCATTTGTACTCTCCGAAATTCACATTTTTGTACTTTAGAATTTGCCTGAATTATTTTTCTTTGAATAAATCTCGAATATCACGGCATATCGCGTGCAATTTGTGTTCAACCAATCCACTACATCGCAAGCAGCATCATCTCGACAAATAACGTAAGTACAATTTAATTCTATTTCCTTGATAAATCTATAAGTGAAAAGTGTGCAATATCCTCTATTATTCAAACTCCTCGTTAATTCTCCCAGCCGTCGCCAGACATCACCAACACTACTCACCGGATATAATTCAATTATAAAATCATTTCTATAACGCAGTGAAATAAATTCAGTTAATTCAAATCATTTCTATATCGGGGTGAAACAAATCCGTTTAAATCAAATCATCAACGATCATTATTTTAATTACGCAACAGATAAAGAAATTTTATAATACCTCTAAGACAAGTCAACGAATAGCATTCCAAGCCCAATCCTTAGTAAATGTCCTCACGGTTAGACTAAAAAATGGGCACTTGCGCCGATAATTAATGCCAGGAGTGATAAAGGAGTGAGAAATCTCTCTTGACCAGCGTGTATTCAATCGTACTCGACGCAACCTCGCGTTAAAATTCAGGTGAAAGAGAAACACCCGCATTTTTGACGTGACAAACGTGCGATTCTCTAAGGATCCGGTTAACCCGAATCCGCGGATTTATCGCCTATCCGCCAAGACCAAACAGAATATACTTCTGAACAATTCTACGTGACTCTAAAAAAAATCAATCGCCCAGCAGGGTGCTGGCACGGTTGGAGCTGTTCCTGGCTCAAGGATGCTACGGATTATTTGTGATTTGTCGTATGAAAAGAAAGCTTCGTTGCTCAGCGCTGGCAATACTCAAGCAGCAACGAGCTGAGATCGAAGTTCGCGCTTTATTCTGCTTGCTCTTTATGCCGGATGGAATTATTGGAGAATAGAGTAATTTGCGCTATCGCCTCGCTATCTAAAGTCGCTCGACACCTTCGTTACCTTCCCTACGATCCTTGTATGTTAACCTAAACCTTCGTAAACTATTTCTAAGTAACGCGTTCAACTACTGGGCGTAGTCTACCAACGGAGCTGGGCTGTCTCAAGTACGAGAGATAGAATTTAAAAGGAAAAGACTAACTCACGGAGTTTGGCTATCTCAAGATACAAGAAATTTATTTCGAGTTAGAAATCGCGAGTTGAGCTTCCTACACGGTTTGTAGAGTCTCGAAATTAATTTGCAGGGAGAAAGGCCTCTTTCTCAAGGAGTGTCCACGAATGCCAGAACTGAGGCTGGGGTTCGCTTCGCACAAGGAGTGTAGGTGGGTTTTTGGATAATCTAAGACTGATACGATTTACGGGCTCCACGCGCTTTTATACCCTCGCGGAGTCCCGTTATTCACGTCACGGATCATACGACTGGTTACGTTAGTGCAACGGATTATTTTCCCTATCTTTGAAGTGCCGTGCGCGTTGCAACGACTAATTTCTCTAAAGTTCGAATTTGAATTCCGCCGCAACGAGCTTTTGGCCTTATCCCGTCCAGTGAGTACTTAAGGCGCGGTCAGTGGGCGGGGCTTGCCTTCTCGCCGATCTCAGTATCTC
The DNA here is from genome assembly GCA_934046635.1 of Buathra laborator. NCBI lineage: Eukaryota > Metazoa > Arthropoda > Insecta > Hymenoptera > Ichneumonidae > Buathra > Buathra laborator. The sequence continues at coordinate 1,620,592 of CAKOHB010000040.1, forward strand.
GCGGTGTGTCGACTACTGTGATCGCGCGTCAATCCCTCTTGGTCGGCACGCTCTCGTGTCTCTCACCTTTCGACAGCGGCCGATAGGGAAGGGTTCTGTCCCGTTACGATGTATATTTTTTGTATAAACGTTGAATCGTCTAACAGAAATTAAACAGGTTTTTTCACTTGTCGCGGACGCGGATTTTAGTTCGTAATACTTCTGACACCATGTAATGGACAGCCAGTTATGCGTTAGGGTAAAGTGAATGAAATAATCGATGTTGAAGTTAGAATACAATATACGCAAGCGTATTTATTAGTCGTAGAATTGGTAGAGTGTACCGCCTAACAATAGTGGTGGTCGGAGATGAACTGCCCGGGGCCAGCGTCGCGGCAAAGGGCCCCGACGCTGGGACTACTGTGTTACTCCGTGCGTGCGGTGTACCTCCGCGCTGATAAGGAGCCGTCGCGCGTAATTCGGGCGCACGGCGACTTACCCGTTGCCGTCAGACGACGGTTAATTGTCGATCTCACAGGAAAGATGCAGAGTAGCAAGATTAGAAAGCAAGATTAGTAGAAAGATTATAATTGCATCACTTCTCAGAAGGAGAAGTAGATGCGACCACAGATGAAAAATGAATCTTTCGAACGGTATATATATAAAAAGTGATAAAATATGGGACCGTTACATACGCATACCGAAATATGCTACCCCCGTTCAAGATATTGATCTCGTTTCACGATCGTCTGTCGATGAAAGATCTCGAGCGGGAGGCGTCGTCGTCCACCTCCGAAACCAGAAGCGTCGCTCTGCCCCGGATTCGCGTATCGTGAACCCCGCCAACCGCTACCGCCAGCTCCTCGACATACACGAGTAAGTGCCATCGGAGTCTGCCTCCATCGGAGGAGGTCGAGGAACCCTTCGACTAGGCTCTCGTTCCGTCCCGCAATCAGCGGAGACGAGTTTCCGAGGGGAGGAAACAACCTCCCGCCTCCCGTGCGGTTGCTAGAAGACCACAAGTCTTGCAACCCCCGCGCGGCTCTCCGTCGCAACGAGAAGTTACCGCTGGGGCCTCGCCAAACCGTATCCAGGGTGCAGAAGCCCCTCCACCTCCCGCAAATATCCAGTGCTGGAATTGCGACCAGTCGGGTCACCGCCATCGGGAATGCAAGGAGTCGCGTCGACTCTTTTGCTACCGGTACGGACTTTCCGGGGTGACGTCGGCCCGTTGCATCTCATGCAACCGGGGAAACGCGCAACCGAAAGCCGCACCCCGAAAGCTATTTTCTCGCCAAGCTCCCGTGTACCGAAGCCATGTCGCCGTGCTCCCGTTCGTAAGAAAAGACAGAGGCAGTTCTCGAACATCAACTCGGCTCCCGACACGTCGTCAAACGACATAATCGTGAACGCGGCTCCTCACATTCGTGTTATCGCGTTTCGGGTTGATGTTGTCCTCTACGGTCGTACCGTAAGAGTTCTCGTTGATTCTGGCGCTACCAGGACGTTTCTCGGCGTGAACTTAATAGAGTTCCTTGCCAGTCTCGGTCTGACAGCCCAAAGAATCCCCCACTATCAGTAATGACCGCGAATAATCAGATGGAGACTATAGAGGCGGCTTCCGAGGTACCTGCTATCCTAAAGGATCGCCGTACCGACGTCCGCGCCCTCCACCTACCGTCGCTCTCCGAAGAGCTGATACGTAGGTTGGATTATTTGCGTTCCGCTAGAATGGTTGTCGACTTTTTCGGGAAGTCATGGCATTTTTGTGATACCCTGAGATACGTCACACCTTTGTTCCCGAGGATGACGTACCGCGCGTAGCTATGTGCTGCGTCCTACGGACTTCTGATCCCGACGAGACTACACGCTTATGCGCGTGGTGCCTGCAGACTCGGCAGTCACCTCTCTTGTGGCTCACCACATAGATGTACGCGACAGTACTCCAGTCAAGCAGAAGCCGTATCCAGTAACTCCGGTCATCCGCCACTTCATGTGGGCGGAGGTAGACCGGATGTTAGCTCCAATATTATTGAGCCCTCCAGCAGTGACTGGGCGAGTCCCGTGGTAATGGTCAAGAAACCAAATGGCAAGTATCATTTCTGTATTGACTACGGAAAGGTTAACGCACTCATGAAGATGGATGCTCGCGTAGAAAAAATTAGTATGGGATTGACTCTGGGAGGACGATCGGCGAGAGGCTGGGATTTGTTTGGGATTGTATCTGAGAAGTACCATGGGCAGTCATCTGGGTTTTAGGACCTGGCTAGATAGCTTCCCCGACCGTTTCCCATAGCTTCAGTGGACCGGGGGAATCCTCGTGCATCAATCCCATACGCTTATCCAGATTCTCTCCCTGTCATCGGGTACGACCGGAGGAATCCTAGTGCAATCAATCCCATACGATTTTCCAGATTCTCTCCCAGTCGTTGCGTTCGACCGGGGAATCCTCGTGCAATCAATCCCATACGCTTTTCCAGAGTCTCTCCCAGCCATCCCGAACGACCGGGAGAATCCTCGCGCGATAAATTCCATACATAGAATCCCATATTATGGTAAATGAAAGAAGAAGAAAAAATAGATTTTGTCAAATCGAAGGAAAAATGAAAAACGAAGAAATATGACCAAAACTACATTTTTCTGATGAATATGAGTTTCCCGAGCACAGATCGGGGCAGTAGTACATATCGGCGGTTAAATTTCGTTTGATTTCCCAAAAATATTGTGATGTACTGGAAAAAGCTTGGATAGACAAATTAAAAAATCTATGTGAGTTTCATGCAATACTTTACAATTTTTTTAGGACCTACATCGAATTTCATGCGCCGATTACGTACAGCAGCATTCAACTTTGCTCGGGGAACTCATATCCGTCGAAAAAAATTGGTTGTAGGCATATTTCTTCGTTTTTAATTTTTTCCTTCCATTTGACAAAATCTATTTTTTCTTCTTCTTTCATTTACACATAATATGGGATTCTATCAATGGGATTCATCACGCGAGGGTTTCCCCGGTCGTATACGATGGCTGGGAGAGGGTCTGGAAAAGCGTATGGGATTGATCGCGCGATGTTTCCCCCGTTCGTACGCGATGGCTGGGAGAGGGTCTGGAAAAGCGTATGGGGCGAATGTGGGTTAGTCCCAAATCCCATGCCTTTCCCATACCCTGTTCCATACTACTCCCCATACTATATCCCATCGAAATCCCATACTCAGGTAAAGACGCTTTCCCATACTACTTTTTTCTACGCGGGAACGCAATATCATGAATCTGCGGGTGCGAGTTAATTGGTGGTAAGTCCAATATCATGTCAAATTGACAAAACAAATAATTCTTTTGCGCTACATGGCTCAGCCGAAGTCGAGAGCGAACTTTAACACACGAACAGGCCGTGATAGCGTCGCCTCTCGAAATTCCAAAGGTCGTGACGCCCTTAGCAAGCACGACGGCGCGAAATCTTAATCTAACGGACTCTCCCGCGAATATCAAAAAATATTTAGCATCTGCTATTTGGCCTCGGAATTTCTTTTAATCTTAAAAGAAATTGAAGTCGAGGATAATAATTTAGGATTGTCAGCCAAAATATAATAGTCCAGAAATACGGAAGTCAAAAGAATAAAATATCGAAACCCTTCAAGGTGCTTGTTCTAAAAATTCGCTAACTGGCGGTAAATAATTTTTCCCCTAAAATTCTGTCCGCGAATCCCGCACATCAAACGCGCCGTCGCCACGATAGCGAATCTAAATTTGCCCCGTTCTATATCCGGTCTCAAACCAGACGCGCATGACGGTTTTACCCCCCTTTCCGTTGCGGTACTGAAAACCCCTCGAATTTCTCCGGATAGACATCCCAAATCGCGAATTGGGGAAGAAGTCGATATTTTCGAGTAGAACCTTTGCACGAATCATGTCCGGTAACCACGTCTTTCATTCTGGGGATCCTGCGATTGAGACCTCGAGACGACTAATGCTCACAAGCTCGCGAGTCCCTTTTCCCCACACTCCGGCCTACACGGATTTCTCGCCCCTTTCCATAATTGATCGTGGTCTTCTTCAAATTAGAACGTCATGATGCCAAGAAATGCCGAGCGATAATTTGAATCACTCAGGTGGCCTTTCGCGACGTTGTGGTGCGAGTCGAGAGCTTCTCGAGCTCCCGCGAGAGCAATAAATCGGCCGAACCAGCGATGGCGAGACGGTGGGGCATTCCACTCCGTGCTCCGGCACGCGGTGAAGCTTTACGACGGCTGCCCTTGCCGGCGAGATCCCGACTCTAGCGATACAGGAGTCTGCTGCGCTGTTGTGGACTCCGCCGATGATGGCATTCGAGAACTCCGACGGCCGACGATGACTGTTGCGACAGACAACACCTCCTCCTCCTCCTTGTACGATTCATATACATTTATCTTCAATTCACAATACTTTCGTCACCTAAGACTCATATCGACAATTATCAAAACCACTGTAAAAAAAAATGAATAAATTGATCCTTCTACTTTATTGTACCCTCTAGTCAGTTCCTTCTTTTAGTGACCCGTTCCAGTAGATCGACGACAATGTTAAAATCAATACATTTTATATTTCCGCACACCCTCTCACATACACACATTCATTCATTACATGTCAAGACCGGAAACAGTGAGTGTCCATCACTTGCGAGATCGTTCAAAAATATTTATGGAAAATTGACTCCGCGGAGTTCAGTTTGATGCGCGATCGTCCATAATAATTATAAAATATTTACTCATCTGAGATCCGTTCGCGGAAGTCCCTCTGTGGCTCTTTCACATGTTCTGGGGCTCACCGAGAAATTATGAAGTTGAGAAAGACCCGTAGACCTTATAGAATGGTTGAATGGCTGGCCAAGCACAGTCAGAGGACCTTAACACGTGCAAGAACGTTATTCCTCCTTTGGTTCCCGGTGTCTCGAGCAGGCTGATGCGTCCATCCAGCACGACGTCCCCAGAACGAATGAGGCCGAGTTCTCTCCGAATTTTCTCTCGTTTCTTCTTTCCCTTCCCCTTGCGCTCGGGGCAGTGTTTCCTGTCTCACTTGAACCTTTGTCTCGCCAATGTTTATATCACTGCTTCTTATATTTCGCGCACTTTAGTTTTAATATTAAATTTTCACATCCTACTCCTCGTAAAGAATTTGTGCGACAAGATGTTGAACAGCGATCATGACCGCCGTGCGCGCGAGGGGGATTTATGAAAAAAAAAAAAAACAAGAGATCGAGAAAAAATGAATTATTCGCTTTTAAAAGCGTATAATTAATTTTAATATCCCTAGTCTGACTCTGTCCGAACGCCTTGAAGGGACTCTCCCCGAGAGCAAGATCATCGCTCTCCGTGACAATCCGTGCACTAGCCGACAATCGTTACATTATTGTAACGTGACAGAAAAACCGCGTCACAACACATATTAATAAAGAAAGACCTGAAAATAACTTACAAAATGAAAAACAAAATACACACAACGGGCATATACTGCAGATGCAGATAAGCGGTGTGACGTGATTTTTCGGAATCACCGTCACACAATAAAAGAACATCATATTTCTGAGGAAATTCCGATACCTAACGCTTTCGTTCCCGTTTTATGCCTCTCCCAGCGACTTAAAGATACCGTTAAACTCTCGTGAGACATCGATCGAGTAATTTCGTTTCTTTCCGATTTGGTACTCTAGTATTGCAGTTCATCAATCTTTAAAATCTCTCAGTACAATAGCAATTAAACTTTTGGATATCGATTCCGTTACCGTTTTAGCTTCGTTCCGTTAGTCGAAGTCTCGAACTCCCTTCGTGGGGTAAAGTTAGCAAATTAAAGGCCCAAGGGACAGAGAGACTCGACGAAGTGTCTTGCGAACACGTTAAAGTCCGGTGCGAACCCGGCACCCTACAGCAAAGTGCAATGCGTTGACATCAGGCGGAGGATTGAGATACAGGCGAGGACGGAACACCTCGCGCTGCATTAGAGTGAGAAGAGCCTTGTATCTCACGCATTGACTATGGGTAGCGATCGCGAAGACACTTCAAACTACCGCTCTAGTATCGCCCCAATTCGGGAAAGTATCGTAATGGTTGAGAGGGCAGTAGCTCTCGGTCAAGGCTCCCGTAATAATAATGATAACGATCTCGGTATATTATCGTAGGCAAATCAGTCTACCGCGAGCTGCCCTCGAGGCGACTCGGGCTCTCTCTCGCGCTCCCGCTACGCTTGGTGCCGGCCGTCGTGTAGTGTCTCTCTCTCGAGTCGCGCTTCGCGTACGCCGGCCTATCGTTCGCTCTCGGCGAAGTATCGGTGTCTCGCTCGCTCTCACGGGTTCTCGCTACCTGTCAGTGCGATCGAGTATCGTGTGTTTTCGTGCCATACAGTGTGTGCTCTCCTCGGAGTTTTCCGAAAGGAATTCTCCGAGTCGATAATTCGATCGATGCGTTGTGTTTGACGCTCTCGAGTTTTGGTGCATCTGTGTCAAGTTCCCGTGCATCCGTGGATGCAGTTCTCGGTCCTTTTGGATAATTTACGCGCTTTCGGTGAGTCTTTTGATTTATTGGAGTTATTGATCTCGCGTCGCGCCCGTCGTCGCTTGTCTTGCTTCGATCTCTCGATCAGCTGAGTACTCGCGATGCACGTGCGTGTGATCCCGTGGCTTACAGCCGACAACGATTATTTTTCGAGCGTTATTTTATTGGCGATGGATCGCGAACCCTCTACCCTAACCCGCATCCTGAGCAACCGTGCATTTCCGCAACCGTTCGCTCTCGCGAGTGTGTCGGTGTTTAATTTAGTTAGTGTTTTATCGTTCGTTTTTGTCTTTACGGAGGTCGGGTTGTTCCACCGACCTCCCGATTAGTCCGGTTGTTAACACCGGCGAAACAAAATTAACTGGCGCCCACCGGGACGCCGATGCATCCGCAAGGGTGGACGGCCGAAGGTGACGTTTTCGATTTTGGGCTTAAAGTCCCGCGGATTTGAGTTTTCGATTTTTGTTTTTTTGCTGTTCCGATTCGATTTCGAGTTTCGCGTAACGATAGATGAAAAATACGTCACAGCGGATAAAGGGGAAAACATCGAATGAGATGAAGGAGAAAGTATAATACAATTCTGAGAATAATCTCGACTGAGATCGAAACGTGAAAAAAGAAAAAAAAATCAAGAGCGTTCAACAGCCACAGCCATGAAAAAGAAAATATTGCTAAATCAGCCACTTCATCACCCTAAAATTGAATGGTAAGAATGGTAAGGAATGGTAAAATTAAATTAGTATCGTCAGTTAATAGAAAAAAATTAATCAGCGTACACCGACTAAAATGATTTGCTTTGTGGAAGTGGCAGTTCGGTACAGTCTCTGGACTCTTTAACGAGTCTCCGTTTGGACGATTATAGAGGTTAGACTAATATAGGCGACGCGTGGAAACGAATATTGCATGCGGATTTTGCGACTATACTGTAGACGTATAACCTATGTACCTTGCAACCCATGTTTGAACCGTGAACTCAGCTACGTTCAGTCGGTCCTTTTTATAATTAAATGGTGTTACGCTTATGTCAACAAGCCCCTTAACCATGTCGCCTAATATACCGCTGTATGAACCATTAGGCAATAAGTATCCCCATGTCGACCCTCTCTGTAAGTTAATACTTTGCACAAACAAAGTGCGTCAGCATCTAATAACATTAAATGTACATTTTGAGCACCACGTTAAGGGGGCTGAGTCACTTAAATTTTTCTGCGCTTGCCGCAGGTTACAGAGAGAATGGCTTCACCAATTTTGGATTGCGACGGCTCATTTTCTTCGAAACAGTCAATATTACGCAACGAGTGCAGGGATTTTTCATGCGATCAAGAATGGAGTTATCGCAAGCCATTATGTAAATGGTTACGAGACAAAAAGTGGCAAAAGTGAATTTTTTGTTCGATTTTAACTCATCGCTTCGCCAGCGAAGCTTCAAAAAAAATCTCCGCACTCGTTCCACAATAAACTCTCTAATAAAGAAAATAAGAGCTCGCAAGCAAAGATTGATGCTTTCGTCCAGTCCGAATGCTGCGGCAAAGGAAAAATGTTTGGACGTTACGCATAACACTGGAATACGCTATTCTCTCATTCTCCAAAAAATGGTCTCCAAAAAAATGTACAGCGGCAGTCTAACATGTATATATTATGAAGGTAAACTAGAATTTTCTATTACACTTATATATACTGAAAAAAAAAAAATTTACTTTTCTTTTTTTTAGGTGACTCAGTCCCCTTAAATACGTGAGACCTGAATTATCGTTATACTTACGTAAAGTTGTAGTAATCTCGGAGCTGTACTATTAGACCATAATTGAAACGATGCATAGTATCGAAATGTCGTTCTATCGGATTATTTATGTATGTCATCAAATCCGGAAGTGGTGTATGATCGAGCTGTAAGTAAAACATATCACTCAGATAAACGCTCATTGCAGACCAGCACATCCCGCGTAGAAAAAAGAATAATTTTATAAAAACTAATAAAACTCCCGACTGAAAAAAGAGTGAGATATCTAATAATTATTCGCATATTATTCGGGATTAGTCGAGAGATTTATTCGTTATTGAGTGTAGGAATCTCCCGACTATAATATGCAAATAATTATTTGTTATTTCACTCATTTTTCAGTCGAGAGTTTTTTTAATTTTTATAAAATTATTTTTATTTCAATCTTTTTAGAATCACGATATCACCATACGTGGCAACGAATTGATTTTCTATTTTTGTTTGTTTTATTGAAACGTATTTTTTATATTACATTTATTGATTTATTTTTAATATTAATTGTTGTTAATTGTTGTTATTGTGGCTCTTAATCTTAGTCCGTTTTCCACGTATTGGTAGTGTGATGAAACAACGATCTTCGACCCAACGGCCGATAGATCGCCGTTGGCATGCACCGCGATTCTCGCAAATAACGGCCAACAAGGTAAACCGTAGACTCCCGACCCGCCCCAAATATTACTGATACGCCCCTGCGTTAAAGGTAAGTCGAATCAGCGACCGATTTAACGACAAATAGTTGTTACACGGATAAAGCGAATGATCGAGTATGCTAAGCAAGCAGAACGGTAGGACCGCGACCCCCCAGAATTAGGCTAATCCGCGCCCACCGACAGGTAGAGAACGTGTATCGCCGCACGAATTAAGAAATAATCGCCGTTGCAACGAGATGCAAACATTTGAGTTAACCCTTCACGTACGGGCGACTTACTGGTAAGGCCATTTTTTTCGGTCTCATCGGCCGGACGACGTACATGTATGTCCAAACGTCGAGCAACAATAATGTTGTTGTATCGTGTACATTTTTCCGCAAACAATATTTTTCTTGCGGTTTTGAATGTTACAAGTCCAAGTTACAGTATTGTACATAAAAAAAAATTTAATGTTTGTGTTACGTCCCAACGAGCTCAAGCGAGTTCGTTCAGAGCATGCGTAACGTCATTCTCTCTTTCGAGTCAAGGCGTTGGCCCTTTACTCAGGGACGAAGTCCTCACCGTACAATGCCCGTCGATAGGAGATTACGTTAGGAGAATGGTCGAGACCGATAGCCTCGTAGCACGATGGTAGAGCATGCAGAAATAATAGTCAATGACGGTTTATTACGATGTACTCACTAAATACTTATTTATGTTTCGACGTTTGGTGAGAATACAATTTTCCGATTACAAACACTTAGTTGAACTTATTTTACTGGAGACTCAGCCGCGGCTGGGCTTTCGTAGTCAGTCTCGTTGTGCAGAGCCTTGCTCGTTCTGTGCAGTTTCGCTGGTAAACGGATGATTATACTCGGAGAATAAACGAAGAACTACTGATTTTCGGTAAAAATGCTCGGACTTATATATTAGTTTTAGTCATATGTTAGTAGCGCGACAATAATGTGTGGTGGTGGGGCTAATGAATTCGCGACCCTTTGTTTGAAGTAACCGTCGAGATGACTTGCAATGGTATAATAAATTGTCGATAGGAAGAGTTTCGCCGAAGAGATTAGTTGCTTTGGCTAAAGATTGTGAGATGACCGAATATATAGAGAAATAGACTCGACGTTTTTAATATGCGTAACAAAATGCAGTGGCGATGTCCAATGTATTGATAACAGAACGCGGAGTTAGGAAGCTTTATAGCCCGCGAAGGCCGTCTGACGTATTGCTTCTCGACAGTATGTTGCGGAGGAGATGGGCGCGTACCTCGGCTGTTTGGGTTATAGACGTACGAGTGCGTGCGGTTAACTTGTACGCGAGAATCTAATGCCTTATCTGGAGAGAGACATTTTATGCTCTTAATTTTCGGATTCTGGGTAATTGCTATCCGAAGGCTACCATAGAAATGTTACGTAGGACATAACACCTCCCCCCTTAAGACGAATGTCGGGAGTGTAAATGCTCTGACATGAGGATAGATTCTTTTTTTAATGGTTAACAGAAATTTTAATTAGCGGAATATATGAAAAAGCACGAGTATAATAATGTTTGTATACATTGTAACGTGGTGCTGTAATTATTCAAATTTACAAAAAATAATTCCAGCGCCGACGCGCTACAAAATAATGACGCCCGCACTCTTCTTTCTCTTACACGGATGGGCGACAGATACAGTATTCTGTCCGCTGTATCTCGGGTGATTCGTTACCTTTTCTTTGCAATCTTACCCTATGGCTAGCTAGGGGGTGGTTCGGGGCGACAGGTGACAACATGCAATCGAAATAAAATCAAAACTCGAGACCATGTGTGTAAAATAAAAAATGACCGAAACGTAGGTATTTATTTAAATGCCCGCGTAGAAAAAAATAGTATGGGATTGACTCTGGGAGGACGATGGGCGAGAGGCTGGGGTTTGTTTGGGATTGAATCTGGGAAGCACTATGGGCACTCATCTGGGTTTTGGGACCCGGCAGGATGGTTTCCCAGACCTATTCCCATAGCGTCAGTGGACTGGGGGAATCCGCGTGCCATCAATCCGATACGCTTTTCCAGATTCTCTCCCAGCCGCCGCGTACAACTGGGGGAATTCTCGTGCAATCAATCCCATACATAGAATCCCATAATATGTGTAAATGAAAGAAGAAGAAAAAATAGATTTTGTCAAATGGAAGGAAAAAATGTAAAACGAAGAAATATGCCCAAAACTAATTTTTTTCGATGCATATGACTTCCCCGAGCAAAGTTAGGCGCTGTAGTACATAATCGGCGGTTAAATTTCTTTTAAGGTCCTTTCGCTTGGATGGACAAATTAAAAGATGTATGCGAGATCATCCAATACTTTACAATATTTTTGGGACCTATATCGAATTTCAAGCGCCGATTACGTACAGCAGCATTTAACTTTGCTCGGGGAAAGCATATCCGTCGAAAAAAATTGGTTTTAGGCATATTTCTTCGTTTTCAATTTTTTTCTTCCATTTGACAAAATCTATTTTTTCTTCTTCTTTCATTTACACATAATATGGAATTCTATGTATGGGATTGATCACGTGAGGATTCCCCCGGTCGTACGTGACGGCTGGGAAAGGATCTGAAAAAGCGTATGGGATTGATTGCATGAGAATTCTCCCGGTTGTACGCGACGGCTGGGAGAGAATCTGGAAAAGCGTATGGGATTAATTGCACGAGGATTCCCCCGGTCCACTGAAGCTATGAGAAAAGGTCTGGGAAACCATCCTGCCGGGTCCCAAAACCCAGATGACTGCCCATAGTGCTTCCCAGATTCAATCCCAAACAAACCCCAGCCTCTCGCCCATCGTCCTCCCAGAGTCAATCCCATACTAATTTTTTCTACGCGGGTGTTTATGACAAAAGTAAAGAAATTCAATACCGTCGACTCGAGAGACGCTCGATCGACGTCGCGACAGTTAATTCTCTATAATTCGTCGGAGACGGCGAGCAGACGGTCGACAACCACGTTTTACTCACGATAGAAAATAATATCGAGACCGCATCCACGTGCGCCTACCTCGTTTTTCCCCGTGATTAAATCCTCGAGATGATATGGCTCTGCTCGTACGCTCCAATTTTCGCCCTTGCGACTCGTCGAGAGAACACTTTATTTCGCGTATCGAAATCTTTAATAAACTCAATAAATTCCTTAACTAGTCTGCCTATCACTACGGTCGGCGCGAGAGTGTCACTCTCGTGCGTCGAGCCTATCTTCCGCGTCCAAGGGGGGAAGGGCTTCGCTGTCTCTCTCGCTCGTCGACTCGAGTGAACTCCCGGACACCTCGCTTCTCTCTCTTATTTTCGCCAATCGTCTCGTCGGCGCGGTTGCCGCCTCGTACCGTTGCTTGTCACCTGTAACTGATTGTTTTCTCTCGGCAGTAATCGGCTACCTTTTCCCTATGATCTCGGTACGGTGGAGCGGCGTTGCGACGTTTATGTAGTTTTCCTAATTCGACTCTCGCGCGTGCAATAACTTATGCGAGAAGCTCAAGCGCCTCGTCACAACATATATCTTTGATTAGATAAATGCTTAGCGGCGCATATAAGTCTCTTTGGTTAATAGTTGTTCGCTTGAGTAAATATATGTATATGAATATAATTAATGGCTAACTCTACGCGATTAATAGGTTCTCGATTAAGGGGGACTGAGTCACCTAAAAAATCGAAAAGTAAAAAAAAATTTTTCCAGTATATATAAGTTTAATGAAAAATTTCATTTTACCTCCATAATATGTATATGTTAGACTACCGCTGTACATTTTTTTGGAGACCTACGGTGTATTCCAGTGTTATGGGCAATGGTCAAACATTTTTCCTTTGCCGCAGCTTGCGGCCGCTTGCGACCTCTTATTTTCTTCGTTAGAGAGTTTATTGCGGAACGACTGCGGGGATTTTTTTTTTGAAGCTTCGCTGGCGAAGTTATGAGTTAAAATCGAACAAAAAATTCACTTTTGCCACTTTTTGTCTCGTAACCACTTACATAATGGCTTGCGATAACTCCATTCTTGATCGCATGAAAAATCCCCGCACTCGTTCCGTAACACTGACTGTTACGAAGAAAATGAGCCGTCGCAATCCAAAATTGGTGGGGCTATTTTCTCTGAAACCTGCGGCAAGCGAAGAAAAATATAAGTGTCAAAAAATTAATTTCACAGATTAATGAAAATAACCAACTTGGGTGATTCACAATAAAAAAAAATTATTTTTATATTTTTTTTGTCACATAAAAATGCACACTTCTTTTCTATCACATAAAACTTAGAATTTTTTTTTTATTTTTTCTTTTTTTTATTTCACAAATCTCGTAAATGCAAAAAAAATGTTTAAAAAATAAAAAAAATACTCTTACGTCAAATGTGACGTTTAAAAAGGAGGTTAATTCTGCGAGACTTTTCGCGTTGCGACACTGTCACTGTGAAAATCATTTTTGCACTATTGCAGGCAAAAATACAGAATATATTCCGTTCATTCGGAAAAACTGTAAACACTGACGATTAACTAATTAGACCGAGTTTACAAGCGCAGTTTTTTACCCGATTGACGCAATCGAGTAAAAATCATCGCTGCTACTTTACGCCGGTGTATCGCAGACTCAAAACAAATCGATAATCTGAGTCGCATCGATTAGACGTAACGACCCTTTCGTCGGTAAATCGTTACCTACCGAACGCAGTTTCGACATCGATTGTTTTTTTTATGTTCCTTTCTCGATGTTTCTTGTTCTTCTTATTAGAAGAAAAAGAAACGTGCGGAGATGCGGTATTCCGGCATTGTTTGTGTTGCATTTCGACATTTTTTTTTCACGCATTATTTATTTCTAATATTACTAAAATGCTTCTAACTTCGGTAATTTTTTAAATTTCGATCTAAAATTTGGTGTGTATGTAGAACACCGTATATACATTCAGAAAAAAAATAAAAAAAAAATAAATAAAAAAATAATTTTTAGGTGACTCAGCCCCTGACTAATAGGATAATCTCGAGATTAATAGGATAAAATTAGCAAAGTATGATATGATTGATTTTTGTGTAAGGAACTTATAAATGGTTGGTGAGAGTTTTTTTCCTAGCAGATACATTTGGCATAGGTTGTTGAGACTTCTTCCGTAGCTGTCTTGCTACAGGTTCTTCCTTATCTTTGTTGGATACTCTTTTTCACACGCTGTTTTTGTGTGTTTCTTTCATTTTTCGGTTCGTGTTGATCTGCTCTTAAAATTTCCTTGCGTGTGTTGCAAGATGGAGCGTCGGTGTTAACGTTCGTTTTTTCGTCTGTTTTGGGGACGATCCATACTAGTGAATCGTATGGAGGTATGGATGGCTGAATTATGCCTCTGTTGAGTAGATTGTTGACTTGACGATTTATTTCTTTGTTTAAAGTCGGCGCGTATTGCCGAAAATGATTTGGAATCCCGTGGGTCATAATTATGTGACGCTTTAGAGTAGTAGAGCTAGGCCGGTTCTGCCTCGTGTCGATAAGGTCGATTTCTACATTACCGACGTTCGGTAAAATTGTTAGAGTCCGGTCTAAATGGAAATCTACGTATAATGTCGAACATGTCATGTTACATGTTGTGTGAACTTTTTTCTATCTGCCGCGAATAAATGCGGGTGAGCCGTGCCTTGGGACTACATTCGTATCCCTTACGACGAGCGTAATAGATGCATCAAAGAAAGTAAGTATAATTTATTTCTGCGCTATGTACTAAACTCGTAGGTAAAATATTAATTTCTTTTAAATGTTTTTCACATAGAGCATGTACAACGGCTGCTGCTGTTGCTGCCAAGCGGGGCACTCCAACGATACCCGCTTCGAGCGGAGGATCATGGAGTTGCCCCGGCCTCTCTTCGAGGTCAGGACGCGTGCGTGCGAGTTAAGTATAATTCTTATTGATTTTCGATGTATCTTCTTTATTAATGCATGTTTCTTCTGTTACAGATCCCGCCGAGTGTCATATACGACCCCGTGCATCCGGGCTTCTTGAGGAGGGATCCACCGCCGCCTCTGATCAAGAAGGCGCTGGTGCTGGAGAGTGATCCGCTGCCCGCGGCTCTTCTCGCCGACGATCTTAAGCTCCCCAGCACCAGCAGATCGAGCCGCAGCGGCAGCAGCAGTAGCGAAGCTCCGGCCAAAGTGGAGGTGCCGACGCCGCAGCCTCCCCTGAAGTAAAACAAGGGTCAGTCTTCGGAGATAATTCCTCCGCAGATTGACCGTTGGCTACGAAAGGCGATGCGTCCCGCGAAGCCGTCTGCGCCGACGAAGAAGGGGCTGGTGCTGGAGAGGAATCCGTCGGCAATGTCTCTTCTAGCCGTCGACCTCAACCTCTCCAGCACCAGTAGCTCTGGCAGCGAGGCGGCGAGGGAGAAGAAGAAGAAGAAAAAGGGGAAGGAGCCGGCGGCCTCCCCCAAAAAAATTCAAGGGTCAGTCGTCGGACAAAGAGAATCGAACAGTCAGTCTGGCAGCTCCTCCAAAGATTGACCATTGCATCAGAAAGAGGGCGCGCCGTAGCAGGCCTCTGGCGGCCGCGTGATCGAAGGCTTCCGCAACCGCCAGAGCGGCTCTTATAAAAAACAATTTCATATAAAAAAAATTAAAAAAAGCAAAAGAAAAATGTATAAAACAACACAGAACAAGATGTATAAAAAAACAAAATAAACAAAACAAAAACTTAATAAACCTGTATCGTCTCCATTATTTGCGTACGTGCGTTAGATAAGGTAAGCTTTTTCACTCAATTTATCTTCTCGGACGTCCGTATCACAGTGTAAATTTGGATGGTGCGAACCAATTTTGTTCTCCTTCGTAAGAGTATTTTATCACATCATGACTATTGTGCACAAACATTTTGAAACTACTCCGAAGCCTTTAATGAGTTTTCCCAAAATAAAAATTCAATTTTGCTCCTCCAAATGTCCGTACGGTGCTCCAATTATGAAGTCTACGAACCAATTTTTTTCTTTTTCGCAGCATTATTTTATTGTATCGAAAGAACTATGTACAGTAAATTTGAAGACATTCTGACGTCTCTAAACATTCTTTCAGGCATTTTTCCATTTAAAAATCATCTTTCTCTCGTCAAATGTCCGTACGGCGCTGCAATTCTGAAACCTACGAACGAATTTTTTTCTAATTTTCAGCAATATTTCATTGCATCGAAAACACTATGCACAGCAAATTTGAAGACATTCTGATATTTCTTAATATTTTTATTCTACAGTTATTTTTAGTTAGGAATTATTTTAAAGGTTATGATATTTTAATTTTTCAAAAAACAAGTTTTCATCATGTCAAAAATTAAATTTGGTTGCGAAAAATAAAATACGAAATATAACACATTGATTGATAAATTTTAGCCCTTAATATTAGCCTTAATATTAGCCCTTTTTATTTCGAAAATAATATTTTTTCAGCGAAAATCACTCACAATATTTTACAATACGTTATTCACATTCGTAATAAAAATCGTAAATTTCACGAGTGCACTGAAGAACTTGGTTATAATTTCATAAAGAAGAATGATTGAGTATCCAAAATGATTGAAATTTGCCAAATAAAATTGAAAACAATCGCGACTATATATTTTTTTCCATTCATTATATCTGTCAAACCTTGGAAGTCGACGACATTTCCACAGCAGAAGTGATAAATTCCGTACACGCCACGTCGTTGGTATTCTGTGGAAGGATCATTTGAAATAAAAAAAAATGCTCAACTCTTTTAAATATTTTTTAATGTATATTACCTTAAATATTGAGAATCGGCAATTTAATTTTTTCAAATTTGTTAAAATTTTTTTAAACAAAAAACAAAAACAACAAAAAAAAAATTCAAATTTTACCTCGAATTTTTCCAACTACTCTTCTATTTTTTTTTTTTAATTGTTTCAATATACCTATCGCAAAACGAAAAAAAACGAAAGAAAAATAAAATTTATCGAATTTCTCATCTCCAATGTTTCACTTTCGTACAGAGACAATAACGAATTCATTCTGTCTATTATGGAAAAAAAAAGTCCGGACCTGTTGATATTCGTCTCGAATTTGAAGCTAAGAATAATTTTCCCGCCGGAACATCAGCACACCGTGTAATATTGCACGATCGAATAGTCGAGTACAATCCAATCAGCGACGGGGTAAAAAAATTGGTATAAAAGCCATTTCCATATGGGAAATCAAGTTAGTATTAATCAAGATGGACTTCGTCGTCGATGTTCAGGGCTTCAAGAAACCGATTGACGAGTTCGTGCTGAAAGAAATATCAATTCGTGAACTTGCCCGCGACATAGCAGCTGATCCCATAACGTTGCTCGTTAAACCACCATGCTCATGGGCCGACCTACCAGCGAAATACAAGTGTATGAATTCGTGGCTACAACGCAATTTCCATGGAATGTCCTGGGAGTCTGGAGAAATATCTTACGAGGGGCCTATAAGTTTCGTTCGCGCTATCTTGACGCTTGGAACAACCGTTTTCGTAAAGGGCTTGGAGAAAAAAAGATGGCTGGATCTCATCATGATCGGTACATCGGTGTCCGTTGTCGATTTGAAAACACTGGAGTGCCCATCGTTGCGTAAACTATCAACCGCAATACCCGCCATAAGATGTCCGCATCATCGCAATCTCTTACTAAAATAACTGTTCCGATGGGAATGTGAAATCCCTGAAGACTTGGATAATGCATATGTTGTACCGCCGAAACCCGGTTGATCACTCCGTGCTCGAAGGTTGGGATTTTAACCCGAAATAATAAAAGGGATTGAACCAGTTAGGAGTTAGAACTCCAGTGAGAACCACTGAACGTAGACTAAAATGATATTTTATTCATGAAGAAAAACAACAGAACAGTTTAACAATCGAATACGGTTCATTACACTTCGTAATTCGGTATCAAATACAATCGGTTACACTTCGTAATTCGGTATCAGATACAATCGGTTACACTTCGTAATTCAGTATCGCTCACTGAACATTTCACTATTCCGCATTTAAGACGTAACTAACTCTATGATAGTACTCAGGTTCGACCCGCTATCACGTATTATACTTTCAACTTGGATTCCTTGCTCGAATCGCTTGGACCAGACGCACAGTTTCAGGAGTCAATCGGACCCCTTGTTTCACGAGTCATTCCAGACTGTCTGGAACATTATAATCGTTACATTCGATTACATTTATAATCGTTTGGACCCTGTGAAATTTTCGGTCGCGATATCTCATAATCGGCTGAACCAATTTAGTAGTAACTAGGCGCGTTTAAAAGATTGACCCCAAATTTCATTATAAAAGTGGTCATTAAATTCGATTCGTTGAAGGATTCTTAAGATATATGGATCGAAAGTTGCGCGCTCTATACACTTCCGGTATATTGCTGTAGGATATACACTGTAGCGCGTCACGTCACGAATTTTTTTTTTTTTTCAGTACTTGGTGTTGAGCCGCTACCGCGTCTCTTGATAACTGATATGTCATAG
Organism: Buathra laborator; assembly: GCA_934046635.1. Classification (NCBI taxonomy): domain Eukaryota; kingdom Metazoa; phylum Arthropoda; class Insecta; order Hymenoptera; family Ichneumonidae; genus Buathra; species Buathra laborator. Next base: position 1,638,990 of record CAKOHB010000040.1, read on the forward strand.
AATGCATGGTCGGCGATACGCTCCGAGGCTAGCAGTTCGTTACCCCTCTCAATCATCCGCCACCCACCCACCCACCTCCCACCGCCCACTGAAGGACCCATTCAAGCTGAAGGGTTCGAGACTGAGCTAGAATATCGGTAAACACCGATTCTGCAATACCTACCACCCACCACCCACCCACCCCCCTCCCACCAGCCCCCTCCCATCACCCACCGCCCACTACCCACTTCCCACCACCCACCTGTCACACACCTGAAATTCACCTGCCACCCACCCACCCCTCCCACCCACCACCCACCTCATGCCGACCGATACCCACCAACTCACGCATGCGCAGATCTAGTTGAGTCAGAACCGGCCTGGTATATCTACTCTACTACGAAATACGATCATCAAAGTTCCATCGCAAGTCATGTACCTTCCGATCGCCGTCAAGGTCATTGATTACGTTCAATTACGCATAGTTGATCAGAATCGGTTGATTCCGGAACCGGAAGAACCGGTGAATTTTCGAGGCGAAATTATTACCATCAGATTGCACATCAATAAAGTCATGTAGTTATCATGGGTATCGTCTACAATAAAGTTGGCCACGGCTATAAAAGAGAGTGAACATGGCGCCCACCAATCAGTCGTCAACGTACCCTGAAGACACTAACACTTCGCAACTGTTACGTCCAGCGTAACACTCTGTTTATTTTCCCTTTTACCACCAAAAAGTTGAGCCTCAAACCCTAAAAAAAGAGAGGAAAAAGGGAATCGGGCTAAAATTCCTCACTATCGATATTCATTTTGCCTACTGCAAGATCAGAATCAAGTTAGCCTAAATTCTAACAACCTCAAAGTCCTACCTTAACGAGTCGACGCCGACGAATCTAGATAAAGCATATCCGGGCCCCACAGGCGGAGGCAGAAAAGGGCGGTCTCTGACCCCCCTTCCGAGCACTCCCCGACAGTTCCAAAAACGAACCTAAAAGGAACAAGGCCCACTTACCGTAGGGATCTACTATTGTAGGATTCACAGCGGTAGCGAACGTCGCTGATAGAGAGATACTCTCGCGCGACGATAGGGTCTTAGCGTACGCGGTAGCGAGCGTCGCTGCGAGGCGAGGGACCGCCGCGCGGCGAGAGGGGGGGTAGTCTAAGACGAAAGGCTGAAGCGTAAAGACGACGCGTGCGAGCGGACGCGAGCGCATTAACGAGTTTTGTTCTCATATTCAATAAAGCTAAATTATTAACTCTTCACCCACTGTGTCTCTTTACAAACCTAGCCATTACGATAAAAAGACTATAACTTTGGGGGCTCGTCCGGGATTGTGTGCGGCGACGGGAGTGAAGAGGGAACGACGAAGAACACGACAAAAGGACGGCGATTCGATCGAGTCGAACATTCGAGAGATTCGGTCATCAGTTACGATGTGTTTATATTTCATACAGAACAAGTGTTAATACGACGTTGTCTCGGACGGAGACAAAGCTCTGACGGTTACAAATGTAACGGCCATTCGCGGAAGACCGTGACGCGGTGAAGTGTGACAACGCGCACAATAACAAGGGACTATCCGTTGCGAAAATGCTCGATGGATGAGATCGAACCGAAGACTTTTAAGGTGCTTGAACTGAAAGACGCTTTGAAACGAGAAGGGTTAAGCACATCGGGATTGAAAGTCGAGCTTATAAGTGGGTTAATGCAGAACGACCCGAGTGGTGAGTGGATGCGAACGATTATTAGTGGAAACAACGACAGCATGGGTATTAAAGACGACGACGACACCGGTGCTGTCGGCGGATTGCCACTTGAAAATGACGAAACACTACGGCGAAGAAAAAAGCTGGAAAGCGACGACGAATCAAGGGCTTCACGACGGGAGATCGAGATGCATCGGCGTGAGAAGGAATTGGCCGAGCGCGAACTTGCGATAGCACGACGCGAGATAGAGATGCTACGCCTGTCGCAACACGCCAACGGTCCGCAAGGAGACGCGCCCTTGACAACAACGAATAACGTGCAGAACAACGGTAACGATACGATTAGGCTCGAAAATCCTCGGCCGATAACGGGGAATAACGATGCTTACGTACAATGGCCGAAAATAAATGTGAGTGCCGTAGCGGATTTGTTGAGTTTCTTTAGTGGTAACGCCGAAACCTTCGAGACGTGGGAAAAGCAGGTTAGTTTTCTTCGAACCGCCTACAACCTCAACGACAATCTGACGAAAATTCTGATCGGTACGAGATTAAAAGGACGCGCGATGGAATGGTTTCATTCGAAACCCGAATACATCGAAACGACGTCGGATGCGCTGCTCGATGCACTACGAGGTATGTTTTACCATCGACCAAATAAGCTGGTAATGAGACGACGTTTCGAGGAAAGAATCTGGAAGAAGAACGAAACTTTTTACGATTACGTGCACGAGAAAACGATAATGGGGGATCGCATGGGCATCCCAGACGACGAGGTTTTGGGATACATAATCGATGGCATCCCGGATCCAAATCTGCGCAACTTGGCACGAGTGCAAGGATTCACGACACGCGACGAGATCCTGCATGCGTTTGAAGAAATATCACTGCAAGATCAAACAAATTCGACAACGATAACGGGGTCGAAGTACGACGAAAAGGGTGGTAACGTTAAGCGTAAGTCCGGTAAAGGTAAATGCGGCGTGAGCGATAAGAATACGGCGGACGACGAAAAAGATGTAAGGGATAAAAAAGACCGCGTTCCGTCGAAACGTTGTTATAATTGTGGCGCAAAGGACCATGTAAGCTTGAATTGTCCAACTAAAAGTAAAGGCGCCAAATGTTTCGGGTGTAACGAGTACGGGCATATAGCTTCTGCGTGTCCGGCCAAAAGTAAGAAAAGTAGCTGCGCGATCGCTCAACCGCACGGTCGCAGACACCCAAAAGAAGTACTGATTAACGGGGTTGTGGTGCAAGCAATCATAGATAACGGTAGCGATATCACTATAATGCGCGAAGATGAATACATTAAACTAAATTCACCGCGATTTGAGCTCGATATTGTACAATTCCGCGGAGTAGGTACCGAAGAAAATGTCACACGCGGAGGATTTCACGCGAAACTAACGGTCGACGGGAACGACTACGTAATTCCGATTGATGTCGTTGCAGATACGTTATCGAGATACACATTATTGATTGGTAGCGATTTCCTCGACACGGTCTATGTAAACTTAAAGCGTGGCGAACCGACTATCGTAAAACCGGAAAGCGAAGACGAAAACGATCGAGATTTTGCCGAAATTTGTCAAATCACTGTAGACACCGACGTACAGTTTAACGCCGAAGACATAACAGACGCGCCGAATGTCGAATACAAGCAAACCGTTCAGTCGCTAATCGATAATTATAAGCCGAATGCAACGTGCGAAACTGATGTAAAGATGAAGTTAATATTAAAAGACGAGGAACCGGTGTACCTCAGACCGCGACGACTAGCAATGTCGGAAAGAGCAGAGGTTAATGCACAGTTAGACGAGTGGTTAGAAAACGGCGTGGTACAACCGTCTGTATCCGATTACGCGAGTCCCGTCGTTCTGGCGAAAAAGAAAGATGGATCGAACCGATTGTGTGTCGATTATCGGTTACTAAACAAAAAAATTATTAAAGATCGTTATCCGTTACCTCTAATAGAGGACCAGCTAGACGGGCTGCAGAACGCGAGAGTATTTAGTACCCTCGATTTAAAAAATGGGTTTTTCCATGTAAAGATGGACGAATCAAGCACGAGATATACCGCTTTCATCGTCCCCGATGGGCACTTCGAGTTCCTCAGAGTTCCGTTCAGTCTCTGCAACTCCCCCGCGACCTTTCAAAAATGCATTAATGCCGTGTTTAGAGAGCTCATTCGTAAAAAAGAAGTATTGGTCTATATGGACGACCTAATCGTGCCCTCGGTCGACTATGAAACCGGATTAGATAGACTCAAACGCGTACTGGAAGTTGCCAGTCAGAACGGTTTAATAATTAACTGGAAAAAGTGCAGTATTCTGGAAACGAGCGTCGAATATTTGGGACATATTGTCGGAAGCGGAAGTGTTCGTCCGTCCGAACATAAAACAGAAGCTGTCAGAAAATTCCCGACGCCTACGACTGTTCGGCACGTTCAATCGTTCTTGGGACTCACCGGATACTTCCGTAAATTCATGCCGAGATATTCTATAATCGCTCGACCGCTAACAAATCTGTTAAATGCCGGAACGACGTTTACGTTTGAAAGACTAGAATTAGACGCTTTCAACCAACTCAAGCTCATGCTTATTGACAAACCGGTGTTGAAATTGTACCAAGTCGATGCGGAAACAGAAATGCACACCGACGCATCTATGCATGGTTACGGCGCAATATTGTTACAACGTAGTGGCGAAGGCGGCGCGATGCATCCGACGTACTACGCGAGTGGTAAAACCACACCCGCGGAGGAAAAATATCCGAGTTACGAACTCGAAGTCCTCGCGATTGTTAAAGCTCTGAAAAAATTTCGAGTGTATCTGCTTAGTATAAGTTTCAAAATTGTCACTGATTGTCGCGCATTTACACAAACGATGTCGAAAAAAGATTTATGTATACGCGTAGCGAGATGGGCATTGTTACTAGAGGAGTTTCACTACGAAATCGAGCACCGTCCGGGGAAAAACATGGCTCATGTAGACGCGCTGAGCAGGAATCCGTTACCGGATTGCTTGCTCATTGACGAAAACGACGTTGGTCTGACTACGAGACTGAAGAAAGCGCAACACGACGACAGCGACACGAAGAAAGTCATACAGAAGACCGAAGAGGGACGAGCGCGTGGTTACGTGATTCGAAGTGGGTTGTTGTTCAAGGAAATCGACAACGACATCCGGCTCGTCGTTCCGAAGGCGATGTGCTCGCAAATAATTCGAAGGGCTCATGAGAGGGGTCACTTCGCCGTCGCGAAAACGGAAGCAATCGTCAAGCGGGATTATCACATCGAAAATCTACGCGCGAAAGTCGAAAGGGTCGTTCAAAACTGTATCGACTGTATACTGGCCGAAAAGAAGCAAGGGAAACAGGAGGGTTTCCTGTATCCAATCGACAAGGGCGAGGTGCCACTCGATACCTATCATATTGATCACCTTGGTCCCTTGGCGTCGACGAGAAAAAACTACAAGCACATATTTGTGATCGCGGATAGTTTCTCCAAGTACACTTGGCTCTATGCGACGAGGTCGACGGGCACGGCGGAAGTGCTTGATCGTCTCCAGAAGCAAGCGACGATATTTGGGAATCCGAGGAGAATTATTTCCGACCGAGGCACGGCCTTTACGTCCGGTGATTTTCAGCAGTATTGCAAGAACGAAGGAATACAACACATTTTGACGACGACGGGAATTCCAAGGGCAAACGGACAAGTAGAGCGTATAAACCGAACGCTCATACCTCTACTAACAAAACTGGTGGCGCCGAAACCCGAGGATTGGCACCAGTACCTAAGCATCGCCCAACAATGTTTGAATACGACGATCCATAGAAGCATCTCGACAACACCGTTCCATTTGTTGTTTGGGACTCATGCACGACTACGCGAAGATGACAATGTTCGTGAGCTACTCGACAAAGAGTGGGCCGCCACGTTCCAAGAAAACCGAGACGAATTACGTGAAGAAGCAACGAAGAGCATCGCGAAGATGCAAGAGGAGAATCGACGAGGATTCAATAAGAGACGCAAAGAAGCGCAGTCGTACCGCGAGGGTGACTTCGTCGCCATTAAGCGGACTCAACAAGGCCCGGGATTGAAGCTAGCTTCAAAGTTCTTTGGGCCATACGAGGTTATCAACGTGTTACGCAACAATCGGTATGTTGTCCATAAGGTAGGAGATCACGAGGGTCCTCAACAGACGTCGACTGCAGCTGATTTTATGAAGCCGTGGTTGGCGAACGACAGCGATTTCGAAGCCGAAGACGAATGCGATTCAGGAGATAACGAAGAAGCGGACATCTGAGGGCGAATGTCTCCGCAGGACGGCCGGATGTAGGATTCACAGCGGTAGCGAGCGTCGCTGTTAGAGAGATACTCTCGCGCGACGATAGGGTCTTAGCGTACGCGGTAGCGAGCGTCGCTGCGAGGCGAGGGACCGATGCGCGGCGAAAGGGGGGGTAGTCTAAGACGAAAGGCCGAAGCGTAAAGACGACGCGTGCGAGCGGACGCGAGCGCATTAACGAGTTTTGTTCTCATATTCAATGAAGCTAAATTATTAACTCTTCACCCATTGTGTCTCTTTACAAACCCAGCCATTACGATAACAAGACTATACTATTATCAATATCGTCTACCGCCTCATAGATCTTTAACTCAGTAAAAACTATCTTACCGTGGCCAAAAACCAGTTAAAGAGGAACCTACGGTCAGTTGCTTAGAGCCCTCGGGTCCTAGATACATAGAGTCCGGTCGACAAATTATCCTCGTTAAAGGAATCGCCTTAAAACGGTGTTCTAGTTCAGCCAAACTCCACAGGCTAAAATAAGGAGAAGGGCTCTCGATCATAATCTTAGCAGGGGGAAAAAAGGGATTATTTTTGGATGAGAAAGTACAGACCTCCCAACTATTCGTAATAAAGCATTTAAAGAAAGAATGTGCAGTTCTCTAGCGATAAATTAGAATAAATAATGGCAGATAGAGCAATGAAGATGCGAATAGACTCCGTTAAGAGAAATAACGAAAGATACAATACACATACGGGATTTGCTCTCTCGAACGCCTGTGTTTATCCTTACAGTATTAATTAAATATACATCGTTAAGTAAAGATAAGGAGAGTGACACCACCATAAAAGCAAAAAGGGCTTCACCTCATTGCAACTGTACGAACGATCTCCGCTCGACGTTTCAGGTGCAAAAGAACCGGGTAACGGAAAGGCTCTCTTTACTTCAGGTAGAAGAAATTGTCATGCACTCTCCGACTATAAGCGTAATCAAGAGACGCGGCAGCGTCTCGACGCCAAGTAGTTTAAAAAGTTAAAAGTCCGCGCGGTGAGTCCGCACGCGTCGAGCGCTACCGTGTCCTTATACCCCAATATCGTGCCCCCTAAACTTTGAAATTTTTTTTCTCGGAAACGAGACATCGGATCTAAATTCTGAAGACACTTTCATGATATAAATCGAATACAAGCTTCACAATGCGCCTGGAATCAGCCCGATCGGTGCGCGAAATTATGAGATATCGCGATATCGCCCGAAAAATCCACACTTTCATTATAAAAATTATTCTTCAGAAATTTTTTCGACAATCAGTTGTTTGTCCGATGTCCCATGATGCCTGTGTATTGCGTTCGTGTGTCCATGCGTGTACGCGAATACACAACGGTATAAGCAGAACGAACGATCAGCGGTTTCCAATTTTCCAAGTGTCAGTTCGTGAATACAGCAACTAGTAATATCCGTATCCGCGATCCGTAAATAGTACACTCATACTGAGTGATCGAAAAGACGGTTAATTAGAGGTTATTTGTAATTGAATTTTTTTCGTGAAAATTAGTAAAAAAAAAAGGACCCTCTCGTGCGGTTAAAAAACTGGGTCGTTCGTCTGATAAAATTGTTCGAATAATCGCGGACGAGAGGTCATTTCAATTGATAAATATTGTGTGTTTGATACAAGAAAAATCGTGTCATCTGATTCTTAACGTTATTAAGTAATAAAACATTTTTTTTTAATAAAGAATAATAGAATAATAAATTTTAAAAAAAGAATGAAATAAAAAACATTTTTTTGCAAAAAATGAAAAAAATGTCGCCAAGTAGTTTAAATAGTTTTAAACAGTTTTGTGAATACATATAAACGTAGTTGCATCGAAAGTAAGGACGAGCAAAGTTTTTTTTTATTTTCACTTGGCTTTATTTTCAATTTTCTCACGTCAGATGTCCATACAGCGCTCCAACTAGAAATCCTACTAAGCAATTTTCTTCTCTTCGACAGAATTATTTAATTGTATTACAAGCACAATGCACAGCAAATTTGGAATCATTCCAACATCAACTTTTTATTTATTTTTTTTGAAAAAAAGAATTCCGTTATGATTAGCCATTCCTATAAATGTTAGGGTATTTTTAATTTTTTAAAAATAATTATTCATATTATTAAAAAAACCGTCGATGGCGAAAAGTAAAATACCGAATATCATACACGAATACACAAACATTTCCTCATTTTATTTCGTAAATAATATGTTATATCACCAAAATTATTCCCAATATCACACAATATATTATTCTACTAGCGGGTTATTGTGGCTCGCGCGCTCCGCGCACGGTTAATCACTACAAATATTCCTGGGCAGGTCTTATTTTCGGGATCCAGAGGCACTGATCTGAGTAATCTGAGTCTGTCGAATGGAGTGTTACTGTCTGTTGAGTGTTTGAGTATGTCGAATGGTGTGTTAGTTTAAGTGACTTAGACTAAATGAGTGAGTGTCTGTGAGCGTCTGTGTGTGTCTGTGAATGTCCGTGAGTGTCCGTGAGTATCTATGTGAGCGTCTGTGAGTGTATATGAATGTTTGTGAGTGCCTATGTGAGTATGTATGAGTGTCGATGAGTCACTGTGAGTGTGTCACAGAGAGTGTCTGTGAGTGTATATGAATATCTGTGAGTGCCTATGTGAGTGTGTATGAGTGTCGATGAGTCACTGTGAGTGTGTCACAGAGAGTGTCTGTGAGTGTCTGTGAGTGCGCCGACAGACATATTTTTTCAGGGACTCTCGTTTATATTATAATGTGGATTTTTCGCGCCCGTTACAAAGCCCGTAAATCAGAAGGGCGTAAGAGCCAGCACGGCACAATGGCCAACGTTCTGGCTCTCGGTAGAGTCCCTCTCGGCAATTCAACAGGGCATTAGGTAGCTTTCCGAACTTTATTTTGATTATTTTGGTATTTTCTTTTCGGCAAACGAGCGACGGTCTCACGGCGTATTCATCGAGAGCATCATCAACGCCGGAATCTACGCTATCGACGAGAACCAGAGTGTCATCGCCGCCTCGACATTGGCAAGGGCAACAGCGAGTTCACGCCAGCTACGCTCTCGCGGACAGCATTGGTCGTCGGCGAGAGATTCGAGAGCCGTACCAGCGCTACGGCCTCGCAGCAGCAACGGAGAGCACGGCGCCGAGCTACCGCGCGCTCCAAAAGCAATGGGGACGATCTTTACCTCGAGGATCGATCTTGCGATAGCGGGCGAAGGATCGACTCAAAGGATCGACACGGGCGAGGACCGACGCCCCTCGCTGTACTTCAACAGCGTCGTTCTTCGGAGAAGCATTGCCTTATTCAGCGTCGGTCTCCGGAGAAGGAATCATTTTCGGCCTCATCTGGACCCCAGCAACAACAGCATCGCTCTCGCCGTGAATCGTCAATCAGCGATTACAGCGGACTTATCGATATCGTGCGCTCTCAATATTCAATTTGCGCGCGATGCGTTACCGGAGCGTCTCAAAATTCGGCTAGGGGGCCAAGCGTTAGAGTAGGCAGGGGTGGGGGTCCTAGTCCGTTTCCGCGAAATCGCCAATCGTCTCGAGGACTCAAGCGTTGTACACCGAGGAAGCAGGACGTTGCTACTGTTACGTCCGGCGGAACGCTCTATTTATTTCTCTTTTGCCCCCCATTAAAAGTTAATCCTCTAAACTAGAGAAGGAAGATGAAATCGGTTTACTGGTAGTTTCTTTTCCTAGCAGGTTCGACAACCAAAAGAACCACCGAGCAGACAAAGGAAAACAACCAAAAAACAACTGATTACAACCGAGTCGTTTTCTACAGAATACGACCGATATTTTTACGAAAACAGCCGAAAAACAACCGAAGTAGTAGTGTACAGGTATACAGAGACAGGATTTACCCCCGCCACGCGGCCACTGGCGCCAACCCCCACCACCACCGTCTACCCCCACCCCTCTCCCCCACCCCTCTCCCCCACCCCTCTCCCCCACCCCTCTCCCCCACCACCGCTGTCTGGCCGCCACTCCTTCGCCCACCACCTGTGGTCCCCTCCCCACCCCCTGGGGCCCCTTAAGCCACGCCCCTTGAGTTATAGGGAGCCAATGAGAGAGAGGCTGGGAAAATCTCTGGACCGTGATTGGTCGTCTCATTTTCCCCGAGCCGTGATTGGCCGACTGGAAATTCCCCGAGCTCTTATTGGTCGACTGATTTTCCATGGTGCCCTCTATAAATTTTCATCGTGTTTTCTGTACTAATATTCTTCTAGTAAACTTGCTGCGTTCTGATTGGTCATCCAATTTCTCCTGGTGCCCTCTAGGAATTACCGACAGTTTTTAATACTAATAATATTCTGCAGTTGGTAAATTAGTTTTCGTCTTTTACTATTCTAATGGTAATACCGTACCGACAAATAAAAAACATTTACAAAAGTATTTTTGTTTATTGAATTTTCTGCAGTTGGTAAATTACTTTTCGTCTTTTACTATTCTAATGGTAATACCGTACCGATAAATAAAAAACATTTACAAAAGTATTTTTGTTTATTGAATTTTCTAGCATTGACATTTTACAATATTTCGTCGTTACAAATTTTAAAAATCAGTGGTCTTGGGTGATGGGTCAAGGGTCATGGCAGAGTCGGTTGACGGCAGCGATGTGTCTTGCTTTGGTTGGTCCGGCGGCGCCGTTGACTCTTGTTCCGCGGCCTCCTGTAGACAGTCCGTGCGTTCTCTCTGGAGTCGTGGATATCCTTCGAGCTGCATCTTTAGATCCTTGGGTGCCCAATATTTTTTACAGACTCTGTATGATGCAACCTCGGGGTCCTGTCGAATATGTTGAGGTAGTTTTGCCCACAGGATGTCGATGTATTCACTCCAGTGCCTCAGTAGCAAGGGTTTGGGAATGTATTCGAGCTCCTCCGGGAGTAGTTCCCAGGGATCCTTGCCACAGTCAATGACGAGTATGCCACTGATGATGTCCATTTTAGTGGGAGAGTTGTTGACGTTGCCACGAATCGTTGACAAGTGTACTTCCTCGTGTGGAGAGGCCGTCTTTTATATCAAGTGATGGTGGTGGTGGTGGTGGTGGTGGTGGTGGTGGTGGTGGTGGTGGGGGGCCGTGTGTTGACGATGAGATGATGAAAACTTTTTTCTTTTCTTTTGTTACATTCGTTTATTTACAGGTGACAACCGAAACGGGCTGTACATGCTTGTATACATCGCGATGTACAGCCATTACCGCTGCCCTTTAAAAGTCTTGTTCGTCGGGTGTTTGAGACGTTTCGTCGTCTTGTATGTTTTACATATCGTAGATTCTTGTAGTAACGTCGCACAATATTATCGTTTTTCACCTTATTAGCCGAGAATAGTTTGCAAAAAGCAGTAAGGTTGTAGTCCCGACACATATAGTCAAGAAACACAACACAATATTCTAAACACACTCGAGACTTGATACGCTGTAGGGGCTTGGTGATCCACTCGTAACTCGTTGTATTTCTTCGCAGTCGATTGCGATGTTGGTTGACAAGTGGAGGCAGTCCGTAACCATCGAAGAAGATCCCTTGACCATTGTTGTCGACGTATATGACTACCCAATGAGTTCCTGGCTTCGTATCATCGTCCGTGTTTGCGACGATGGCTGTGGGTCTAGACCAGCGACTCGGGATGCGATCGACGGGGAAGACTCCTTTCGTCTGTGCCGAGACATGTCGTAGAGCCTCCAGCACTTCTAGGCTGTTCATTGCATATACTTCCTGTGCCGGAGTGGGGGCGACGTCTTCGTGAATGCACGTCACGTAGAATTTCCGCTTTTTGTACGCCTCTCGCATATATACGAAGTGCGTATCGGCACATGGCCTTTAGAGCGGTGTATACTTTTGGCAATGGTGTATCACCGTCAACCCACTCGATACTGTGATGAAAGCACGTTAGACGATTATTATTCGCGCGCACTTCTTTAGGTAGTTCGCCAAAATCGTACGGTGAATCGATAACCCAATGGCCGATATGATCGCCCTGTAGTGTAGTAAAGGCGATCTCCTTAGGAAGAAACTCGCCATGCTTGCCGTATAGCACTTGAATATCAACTATTGCGTCCATGCTAAAGGCGTGAGACGAAATGATGTCGAATGCTCGCTCGTAGTCGGTCTTAAATACGTTTCGGCTGTACGTATAGTGCCCTCACTGTGGAATGTGTGATCATGTGTTATGCATCGGAAGAGGGGATTGGACGCTCAAGTACTAAAATCCGTGATTACTTGACGTGCCGAGTCAATTTCAATAACATTGTCATACTCGGCGTAGATAATACAATTTATTGTGGATGAGAGGGGTTTTGCGAAACGTACTTCGATTCTCACGGTACCGTGTTTCACGAGATTCCAGTGGGTGAAACAGTTGGCGGATAGATCAGGCGACAAGTCAAAAGCGAATAGACAATAACCTTTTGCGTAAGCGCTGCGTGAAATGTCTATACCGTCATTTTGGAAGTGTATACCTGTGCCCAAAAAAAGCGTGTGGTAGCATTCGATACAAGTTCTGTTGGTGTCGAACTCTGGTTGCAGTGGTTTTCCAGGTATCTGTTGACCGTCAACGTAGAGTGATAGAAAATGTATCGAATAATTTTGAAAATTAAAGGGGTTTGACGTTCTATCCCCGTTGAAAGCTTTGGTGCTAACAAAACCGAGTATTATACGCTTTGGTAATTGACCGAGTATTACATTGTCCAATGTATCGCCCGTGCGGCCGCTATGCATGGTAAACGACTTAACCTCCACACGCGTTATAGGATATGTCGCTGTTGTTTTAGACAGCGTCTTCGCATGGGCTATAAGTACTCCTGGGTTGATTTTCGCTCATCGTATCAGCAGTACCGTATCGTGTATCTTGTGTGCGCAATCTTTTGATGGTGTTTCCATAAGACAAAAATCGTCTTTTGAGCGTACGAGACGTAGTCGTACTTCCACGCCGTTCAGCAAAAATTTGTCTTGATTGAATACATCACAGTGTAGATGGCCAATCATATCCAAGGTCCGACCTCCTTTGACATTACTCGTTCTCGCGTCTTGGCCACCGTTGCTCGGACTCGCGCCCGGCAGCAACCCGAAACCGCCTGCAGTATCGGCTACCACAAAGCCGTAGTGAGATGCGATGTTTTTGCCGCACGGCCATAGTTCAACAAGGTTTCAATGTACGCCCGGTGGGCGTAGGCATTATTAGGAGGCGCGACAAGTTTTTTATTAAAAAACACGTCTACTTGATTAAAGAGGCTGTGCAAAAAATTATTTACGGGCGCAACTTTGTACTCTGCGCCACCGCTGGATACCACTTTCAGGCTTACAGCGATCATAGTATGCGCGAGATCCAGGTATTCCTCTCCGTGGCCAGGTATCACAAATTCGATGGGCCCGTCGTCCGACAGCGAAGAGACCGGCTTGTAGTGAACCCATTGCGAACATTCTATAGATGTCTGCGTTGGCGGTATTGTGAATAAGTCGAGTTCCGACTTCATACATTCGCACGAGTGTGAGTATAGAAAGGACATATTTAAGCACTTCCGAAAATATCAACGCGTCGCCTCTTTTTATTTTTTCGAGTCTTCGTCACTTTCCCCGTCTTCATCCTTCTTTTCTTTCTCCGTGATGTTGCACTAGTGGCGCTTCTCTTTTTTCCCTTCTTCGTCTTCTTATTCCTCGTGGTGGAAGATCTCTTTCTCGTGGAGGTGCGCCGAGTTGCGCGTCCAATCAGCGACTGCATCGTTCTCGCGGCGATCGCACTATTATAGCCAGATCCCTTTATAAGTAGTGCAATTTTCTCGTCGGCTTTTCGTTTCAAATTTTCGCCGGATTCTCTGGCCGCTTTAGCGACTCCTTGAATGTCACATTATTACCGCTTACATCTTCAATAACATGCAAGCCGGTACGCAAAGCCTCGCGTCCTATAGCGCCTCTCGTGAGGAGTGGTAGTACACTTCTGAAGAGTCCGCCGAGAAATCGGCCAATCCCATGACCGCTTTGGTGCACCCACGAAAACATTGCTCATACGTCCACCGCCACCGATTTGATTCTCGTAATATGACGCGTAGTGGCTCGCCATTTCGTCTAAGAGACTCGCTTAAAGTGAAGCGTCAGCGTTAACGTTCCGTACTCAAATGTGATTGGCCGTCCCAACTTGTCTCTTACATCTATTTCGATCGAACGAAAGCAATTATTAAGCAGCGGTAAGTATTTTGCCGGCGAAAAATATTTCACCTGTGTCGAGCCATACTTGTACTTTGCTGTATTCAGATTTACTATCCGCAACACAGCGGCCTGTGTGTCACCAACTGTGTAGGGTACCCACAAATCCGTACAGACAAAGATTTCTTCGGATAGAGCGCAGGCAATGCAGGCGAGCATCTGACTTTCGCGTTGTATGCCGCGAGTAAAGCTGACGTACGAATTCCCGGCGCTTTCCCAATCTTTATCCGGCGTTAACTCGAAGCCAAACACGTGACGAAGCTTGTCGCTCATTTGCAAGAAATTCAGCGATTCCTCAATTTCTTTGCCGTATACCGGCCTCGCGTATACTGGGCAGACTATTTATACTTTTCATTAAAGCCTGATGATTGTCGTATACGCCGAACGGTATATGGCTGATTGTTAGGTCTTTTCGGCCGCACTGTATCCACTGAATTTCAGTCTCATCACGCTGGATATGTATCATCGTGCAAGGTATGTGAACTTCCGTTAAACCCACGACCCAATGACCGTTGAGGGTTATTTCACGTGAAAGGTGTGAGGTGAAATTTTTTGTAGTGTTGTTCGGAAAATACTTCAGCTGCTGTTGCTCGGCAGGACGAGAAAAAAATTTTCGTCATTGTACATGTTGGCTGGGCGTATTCACTACGCTAGCCTTCAAGGTCGTGAGCGTTAGACGCCGGTATCCACGAGTTGAATTTCGACGGGTAACCGACCCAGCTGACAAAAAGCTGTTTCTTCGCTCCGCGACCTTTTGTTCGTATTGCACGGTTGATTTTGAATTCTTTATTTTCCGCAACCGGTTTCTCGTATACAGGCGTGATTTCTTCCGTATAAAAAAATCCGGCGATTATCTCTCCCTCAAGATCATCTAATTCGTAAACTCGGATACCCTGACGGACCGTAACTTTTGTGATTCGGAAAATTTCTTCACTCCATTTCCGCTCGTAACCCTTCTCGAAGGTGCTTTTTGTTCGACTAATCCGAACGTAATCGCCGCACTTGTATTTAACGTCGGTGAAACGCCTTTTTCTGCGTTGCCTCAACGATGCTCTCGTCATATTCTCGTACGCTACATCAGCATTGTGTAAAGTCACAGCGGCCGGTTGCATCTTAATTGACGAGTGTTTGGCATGGTTGTACGCGTCGACGAGTTGTTGTAGAATGTCAATGTATCGATGAGTATTTCGGTGCGTGAAGTAACGCCACATTCACTCTTTCAGCGTATGATTGAAGCACTCGATAACTGCTGCTTTTATATCAGGGTTACGCGTAATTCTAAACACAATATTGTTCTCCTTAAGAAAGACTTGCAACGCTTTTCCGACAAACTCCTTGCCTTTATCGGTCTGTAGACAGGTGGGTGACCGTCCGGTGCTTCGTTCAAAAATCCTTTTAACGGCTTGCGTCACAGAGTGCACTGTTTTGTCTTGTAGCGATTCGACCCATGCATACTTGCTCAATACATCAATGACTGTGAGCAGGTAGCAGGTATTATCATTGTAATTCTTTAACGAGTCGTCTATGTCAAACGTCGTCTATGTTGTCAACACTGTAGCGAAGTCTTGGGAAGAGCCACTTGACGGGCTTGTGAATGGTGTACGCGTCCTGTTGGGTCAACCAGTCATAAACAGCGGCTACTTCATTTTTTTTATCTGTGAGTCGTCTTGCATCGGCGTAACCAGCGGCGTGCGAAGGGTCATAATACACTTTTCCGTACGGTATCGCTCTCTCTTTCTCTCTCTCTCTGACGGTTATGCTACAGCAGACATTGGACTATTCATAGTTTTAGCCAGTGTGCAAACCCTCGAGGTATTTGAACGGCCCCGTCTGAACGTGGTGTCGTCGTAATGTAACCAATGTTCGACCGCTCGGCAGCCTCTTGCAGCCTTCGTATTCTTCTTCTTTGACTCGTCCTTTTCACTCTGTTTCGGCGAATAGTCGGAATTTGGCCCACGACGATTGTGGAACGTCTCTTCACGACTAGTTCTAGTCCTAATACCAGCTGCACTTTTACCATCAGACCGTTTTACTTCCGCAGCTATAGCATTGTCAACGGTTTCTTCTTCTTTTTCTTCCTTGCTGCTGTAATAGGAGCTTTCGTCGTTATCCACGCCCGGATTATTTTGTGTACGCTTAACACCGAATCGCTCCTCTCCCAGTGTCCATAATGCGGTGTTTCCGATAAATTCACGTGGTATAGAGATATCTCGTAGACTCTGAATAAAGTGACGTCGACCCACGGCTTTAAACTCCTTTCTCGATCGTACCGCGTCGTTAATAAGATCGACAATATTTGAATTTGGTACAAGCTTGCCGTCTTTAGTCACGCGCCCCTCTTGGTCCCATCTGATGCGTTGTACTACTCCCGGTGAATTGCGGAGATAAGACACGAGAGCTTTAGCTTTATGTCGAACCTTTTGCGGTACGCTGTTTATGATTATCGTATCATCGAACGTCCCATTTGCCTGTGGTGGTGCCTGCTGTTCACGAGACATGGCAGAGGTCGCTCCAGGTAGTGTCGGATCTATCGGGCCTTTTCGTGCTTCGAGCAAAAATAAATACCTCTGCAATATCTGCAGATATTGTTTCCATTTTTCCGCGTAATCGCAATAGTTTTTTGAGTGTAAAATTCCCGAAAGCTCCTCGTCGAGTCGCGGTATAGGATCACCCGGCGTCTGTACACTTGGTGAACTGACAAGTGGTGCACGAGTTCCTCCGCCGCCGCCGCCGCCGCCTCCGATCATCGGGTCTTTCCATATCCCCGCCTCTTCAGCCGGTACTAAAATCATTTTCTTCGCGTGTTCCATTAGATCTCGCACGTTTCAATTAAGAGTCAGTACTTCCGCCACCGCTGCCGGTAAACAGTCTACTGACCAAATTCGTGATAATCGGTGCCAAAAAAGCGGCAAAAATGCTCCACAGCCTTTCTGCATGATGAGACGTTTTTTCGTTCGCCAGTTGAATTTCCGTCGTTTACGAGCGGTGCCACTGGCTCTACTCCGGCCGCCACCGCCGCTCTGTCTTACTACGGACCACGACGCTAGTTGTCGCAAAACCTTTTTATAACTTTTAAGACGATTTTTCACACCGTTTTTAAGCTTTACTATGCCGTATAAGACGTTCAGTGCACATTCGCATATACACTTGACCAGCGATTCATCGGCCGTGCGTAGCAACGCTCTTTGCTGCTCTTTACTAGCATGGCAGAGGGCGTTCAGAAAAGCGGCGTGCCGTTTATCGATCGGGGATCGCAAAGAACACGCTGTTCTCTTCCTCTTCTTCTTTACCGTCATCTTCCCCATCGCCACCCGCCTCGGAGATGTTTGCATAACTGACACTCGAGCGTTACTGCCTTTGCTGTTCCGCCATTTGACTAAATACCCCCCCCCCCCGGTCAATTCAATTGACGAAAGCCGCGCTTGTTTTTCGGTATATATACATGCATTTGTGGATCGTCGGGAAATATATTGGTGCGGCATCGACACATATCCGGCGTGGATTGCTTTAGATCCAACAGTAGATATCCATGCGGCTGCGCAGTCGCATCGTGATAGGCTTCCGTTAAAAAGCGTGGATCCTTGTCCGTGTCCCAGATGAAAAATATTTTGCATTATGAAAATTACGCTGATATTTTTATGATGACTGCCTTTCGTGAAGAAATCTACTATCGTATCGTTTGACGATTCCCTCATCAAATCGTCGATAATACGGCCGAACGTCGCATCGCTCATGGCCGCTAGATGGCGCAAGAATCTTCGCACGAAAACTGTCTTACCACAGCCTGTTGGCCCACAAACTAGTGAAGTCCATGGGTGTTTCCATCGTACGTCCATTTTACGTTTTTTTCTTTTACTCACGTTTCGCCGACGTAGTCAAAACTCGCACTGAAAACAATTATAAATATATTCGTTTTTACGCGGCTATAAGCTTAATGCGGCGGCGGCGGCGGCTGCGCGGAGGACACACGTCGCGGCAAGCTAACTCGACGTGTGCGCGGCGGTGGTTCAGCTAGTACAGACCCGTTCGCTCGCAACATCAGCTTATGAGCGGGCGAGCGCACGCGCGTGTCCATCAGCTCTTATACCGCGGCCACATGTGCTCCATAAGCTTATATCGCGCATGTGGCGCCTCCGAGCTTAAAATAAAGAAAATGATCAACACACGAAAGGAATATGTTTAATGTTTTTTTATTTTCAATTAACGGAGATGTCAAAATAAATGGTGGGTATCATTAATATATTTTTATTGTATATATATATATGTTTTTGTCTATATTTTTACTTATGTTAAAATCACGCATTTCTACAAAAATTATTTTCTTAACAATATACGCCGTTTTATATACATTTGTACCGTTATTGATAATTAAAAAATACGAATGTTACGTCGCGAATCGTGTTTTTACGCAAGGAGCCAGGCGTCGTCATCTCGGTCAATGAACTTAATCAATTTACGCGTTATCGAAGCGGCTTACGATTCGCGGGTGCCTCGTTTTGAGCCTAACCTCGCGGAAAATTGCTCGGGAAGAGGCTAGAGTACATTCGCGAAAGTTTATCAAGTTTCTATGTGATGGAACCGATGGCAATAGGAACAATAGGTGTCATTTTCTCTTAGTGGGAGAGTGGTACTAACTCGTGATTCCCGAACGAAAATGCGTTGACAACACACACAGAAAAGAATGAATAATATCAAGAGTACAGCCAGATTAAGACGCAGTAGAATTACTACTGCCTTTGGCTGATCCAACGGATGTATCATTTTATACATTACGATGGTATCGACCACAGTTCAGACAAAGATTCGGGGAATATCTTAATGGTGGGTTTATTATGATGCGCGGTGATTCGATTGCCGGCACGGGACGATAATTTTTAGCCAAGAATTTAGGGCAATACCGGAACCACAAAATTAGGCCAATCAAAAACAAGGAAAGATTTGAAGTAATGATGATCCACACGATCTTGGAGGAATCCGGGGAAACGAACATCTTTTATACGCGGTTAAACGGTTGCGAGGGGTACCAATTACAAAGGGAGGGACATTGCGCGAGGTCCGATTCCTTCGGCGTTATTTTATGAGTATCAGAAGGGTAACGTCGCTACAATTGGCTGACGATCCCAACATACATTGTATAAAGGGAAACTCCTGGGGCTTGCAACACTCCAGTGGATCAGAGGGTAGGAGATAAGATTATATCGTGCAGGATAGATGCGCGAGGAGAAAAAAAAAATATAAAGTAAATAACTTACTTACCAGAAAATAAAATTGATGAGAATGGAAACAAAAAAAAATGCCGATGAGGTTGGCTTGATGAGTGGTGGATCGATAAATCGTTGCTACCCTCGGCTTGTCGATTCAATTGCCGAGCGGATGAGGATGGTGCGCAGATAAATGAATTTTTAAAATTCGCAAAAATCACTATTCACCAAGCCTTTATTATTATCAGCTCACAAACTGAAGCACGGATAATTGGTAACGCAAAAATTGTTCACAAAATAATATTCCCGACAATAATTCGGTAGACAAAAAAATTATTCGCAAAGCAAACGAACAGAGTAACGTCGTGGTTCGGAAATCGAAGAAAAACTGGTGTCGTGACAAAAAATCGATGAATACTAATGAATCCTCCCGCTGAAGGGCCCCTTGTTTTATACCCCTTTTATGCCCCTATAGTTTTACTCTCAACCTTTCCATAATTATTTTACTTAACTATTCCTGATGCAAATTTGATACTGTGTATTAATTAATTATATCCTTTATTGATTGCTGATCTGCCCTGAATTTTATTGATCCTTCTAGGTGAAGTTTATGTGAATTAATAGTGCATTTTGATAAAATTAATTAATCAACAATACCTGAATTGCAATAAAATGTTATTATCTTTAATAATCGGTTACCAAACATAATTTGCAATTTTAATTTGTTGATCTCATAAACTTCAGTTGATTAATTAAACATCCGTTAGCTCATTGGTTTGCCAAATTGTTATTCAACTAACTTTGTTGCAAATATAGGGTAATATGTGTGTAAATGGCAGGTCTTTTTTTGTATAATAATCCATATTGTTAACTATTAATTTCTTTTTCTTTTTATCCCTACTTTTGTAGAATCGTGGCTTCGTTCGCTTCGAGATTTTTATGGCCCCCTCGTATTGGCTAAAGAGTTTGGCAATTAATACAGAGCGGGCCTGGTTCTTCGAATCGATTCGTGATTTTTTTCTCTTCCCCTTATGCCCGTGGTACGATCACGTACGCACGTGAGAGTAGGATACCTCGCTAAGAACGCTTCTCCCCTGACGTCTCCCCTTCTTAACGGAGTCTCACTCATGCTAACTGGAGCATATGCATCTCTCTTTTTTACTCAAACGGTAAAATATATCGTCACAGTGTTCCCTTCGTCGTAATAGACTAACGTGAACGTATATTGGTTGTTCTTCTCGGATCGCAAGGAGAAGAAAAAAAAACGACCACGATAATAATTATTACTTCTTGGATTTGGAACAAGAGGACTTTAGCTTCTTGCTAGTCCGAATGTTTATAAAAGTTGAGAACTGGTCGTTAATATTTTTCGTGTGCCGTAGTTGGTTCTTAGAATCTTAATGTCGCAGTAGAATTACGGCTTCCTGTTTTGCTTTTGCAACGGATTTCTTCCGATAATAATTTCTCGAAATTATACATGAATGCCCAATGGTCAACTCTTTGTGGAAAAATATATAAAACTAAAATGAAGGTGCAAAGTTTAGCGAAACCTTGATTCGAAACACGTATCAATATTCTTCGTTACTGTAATTTCAGACATTACTCTAATTATTTATTTCTGGCAATATCCAAAAGGGTTGATAACTGTGACCGGCTTAGTTTCCAAATATTACTCCTGCCTTTAATGGATTATTATAGAGAAAAATGTTTAACATTATCATAAGTAAAACATAAAATTATAAACTACACCGTGGATGACCTGACCCAATATTCATATTCATGCGTGACTCTATTCTCATTATCTTTCTCGCGGATCGTCGGGAATTTCTTTTTATTCGCGGGGTTACGTCGCGAAGGCTGCTCGTGAGGTGCTGCACTCGTCGGAGGAGGTTCCAAAACGTTTCTATCGAAGGGCCCGACGCGTCATGGTATTGGTGAAGCTATCGGTACCCTTGTTCGAGTCGTTGTTCTTCGCCTCGAAGCCACTGAGCGTCTTTATGCGTGAGCACAGTGCTTGGAGGTGTTAGTGGGTGTCGTGCGTTGGAGCCTCGTGTATTCGAGTCTCGCTGCCTTCCGTAGAGCATAATATCTCTTGGTGGTGGCGAGTTTTTCTTGGTGTAGTGTGCAATGTGTTTCGCACCGCATATACATTTGATCCGGCAACGTTGATTTCGAGAAGTATGAAACAAATCTCGACTTACGTGGCTGACCGCTAATGATTTTCGCGTAGCTTGATATCTTTCTCCTTGGTTTTTCCCCCGCAGTGGGAAAAACCAAGCAGTGTTCACGCGCAGCGGTATTCTTATCTCAATTTGATCGAAGAGCAACGCAAATTTGTGAAAAAGAAATTCGGACAGTTGCGGGACGTAACACGAAATATTTTCAAATTTACATATATACAAGCGCGTGTAAATAAAATTGTCGAACGCTTTAGATTTTGTTTTTAGGCACTCACTATAACAATAGGCAAAGAGTGCCTATTAAAATGACCTGCGAGGCGTCTTCACACAGCTTTCGATGGGGATTCTGCACTGCGTATCCTCCAAAAAATGTAGTTTTTCAGCATTTACTTCGGTGTACCTCCATCATCATGCGTAGTTAATTTAAAGTGACTCCAATGACTGGAAATATTTTTTTTCGCCTGCGGTTGAATAAAAATACCTTTATTACCGAATTTATCGTCTTAGACGTCCGTATCACAGTGTAACTTTGGACTGTGCTAAGCAATTTTTTTCTTCTTCGCAGGAATGATGTATCATATCATCACCATTGTGCACATATATTTTGAAGCCCCTGCGAAGCATTTGAATATTTGCTAAACAAAAAAAATTCATTTTTGCTTCAACAAGTGTCCGTACGGTGCTGTAACTTTGAACTGTGCGAAGCAATTTTTCTCTTCTGCGCAGGGATGATGTATCATATCATCACCATTGTGCACATACACTTTGAAGCCCCTGGGAAGCATTTGAATATTTACTTAAGGAAAAAAATCCATTTTTGCTTCGACAAGTGTGTGTACGCTGCTGTAACTTTGGACTGTGCGAAGCAATTTTTCTCTTTTTCGTAGAGGTGATGTATGATATCATCACCATTGTGCACAATCATTTTGAAACTACTACGAAGCCTTTAATAAGTTGTTCCAAAATAAAAATTCAATTTTGTTTCGCTAAATGTCCGTACGGTGCTCCAATTATGAAGTCTACGAACCAAATTTTTTCTTTGTCGCAGCGTTATTTTATTTTATCAAAAGCACTATGCACAGCAAATTTGAAGACATTCCGACGTCTCTGAACATTTTTTCCAGGCATTTTCCATTTAAAAATAGATTTTCGCCCGTCAAATGTCCGTACGGCACTGCAATTCTGAAACCTACGAACGAATTTTTTTCTAATTTTCAGCAATATTTCATTGCATCGAAAACACTATACACAGCAAATTTGAAGACATTCTGACATTTCTTAATATTTTTATTCTACAATTATTTTTAGTGAGGAATTATTTTAAAGGTTCTGTTATTTTAATTTTCCAAAAAACATTTTTTTATCATGTCAAAAAAGAAAATTTCATTGCGAAAAATAAAATACGAAATATCACAAATTGATTGACAAATATTAGTCCTTTTTATTTCGAAAATAATATATTTTGAACGAATATCATTCACAATATTTTACTATACGTTATTCAAATTCATAATAAAAATCAAAAATTTTCCGGGTGCACTGAAAACTTGGTGATAATTTCACAAAGAAGTATCATCGCATATCCAAAATTATTGCAATTTGTCAAATAAAATTGAAAACAATCGCGACTATTTTTTTTCCATTCTTCTATCTGTCAAACCTTGGAAGCCGACGATAATTCCATAGCAGACGGGATAAAGTTTGCATACGCCGCGACGTTGGTATTCTGTGGTGGGATGATTTGAATCGAAAAGAAAAATCTCATTTTTTTTTTCATTTTTTAATATATATTACTTTAAATATTGGGAAACTGCAATTCAATTTTTTCAAATCTCTAACAATTTTTCGAAACAAAAAAAAATTCAAATTTTACCTCGTATTTTTCGAACCACCCTTCCATTTTTTTTCAATTGTTCCATTATACCTATCGCAAAACAAAATAAGACGATAAAAAATAAAATTTCTAGAATTTCTCTCGGATAGTGACAATAACGACTTGATTCTGTCTATTATGGGCAAGAGAAAAAATGCTTAAAGTGTTATAACCGAATTCTCTTATACATCGACAGACGAAGAGCCCTCGCAATCGAATTCATCGAGAAATTGAATTTTTATTTTTTTTATTTTGGACGCATCCAAGATACTACAACTTTTTATTTGAGGAACGTACTA
Organism: Buathra laborator; assembly: GCA_934046635.1. Lineage (NCBI taxonomy): Eukaryota > Metazoa > Arthropoda > Insecta > Hymenoptera > Ichneumonidae > Buathra > Buathra laborator. Next base: position 1,662,748 of record CAKOHB010000040.1, read on the forward strand.
CTTTCTCTTCAATACACGATAAGAACCAAGACGACATCTATGTTCGTTCTCGAGATATAATTTTTTTGCTACAACGATTAATATCGAGTTAATTTCATTGAAAATCGTAACAAAAAGCAAATTTTTTGAATATTCGGCTCCTATCCAGAGGTAATAATAAAGTGATTTCATGTATTTTAGGGAAGAAAAAAACATTTAAAGAGATGCATTTAAACGGGACATTAGACCCGAATGGTAAATGGTGATGGTGTTCGTATTGGTAAATATTTTGTTTGTTTGTTTTATACTCATTTAATCGGGTCATAAGTGTTAATCCAATAAAACGACCTTTACTAGATATGATTTGATTCGTTACATTAATTTGATCAAGTTCTACGCGTTGCAATTCGTTATATTTGTCTCGTGTCTGAATTTTTGACAATTGATCGTAAAACAAAAAGGAAATATCAGTTGACGAGTCTCATAATCATAAAAAATGAAAAGTGTTCGCGGTTGTTTTGTCTCGTCCGATACAGTTCGCGGGACTACCGATTGCATGTAACAAAACTCGTTGTCCCCGTGCACACTTCGACAAAGCTGACAGAAAGTCTTACCACAACTGTGGGGCTTCTGTGTTGCGTCAAACAATTTGAAACACGTTTTGCAAAAGCGTACTGTTTGGCAAACCGATTTTCGTTCACCGGTTTCCGTTCTTATACGATATTCGCGAGGTTTAAGATGATTGTTAAAACACGTGGCGTTGTGAAAAAATCGATTGCAATCCACGCATGACCACTCGTTATCGTTTCCTACAACTTCGCCGTTATTCTCATCGATAGGGCGCACCGGACACGGCGGTGATGAATAGCATCGCGGACATTTACTCGTACACCGGTATTATTGCAAAAAACGGTAAGAAACGTTACACGGAACGCAGTAATTTCTACTACCTGCAGCGGCTAAAAGATTCGTAATAGGCGAATAATGATCTTTGTCAGCGAAATGCGCAATATTTAATGTAGTGTGCGCCGGAACGTCTTGAAAACGCTCGCACCCATTGAAGATGGGTTGCGCGCCACTACCTAGAGAGGCCCAATCATATACGACTATAGCAATACCTTTAGCGATGAAATGTCTTTGAAAGACCCGAATTTCCACGTTACTACAACCCGACGCCGGCACGACCATACCAGTCTCGTATACAAGTTTCGTCGCCTCGTCCCGTTGAAGTTTCGAATTTTTATGCCGAATCTTATCATAAAAGAGCTTCGAGTCTTCGCTTCGGTCTTGATTGTTACGCGTATTAGCTAGAGCCACAACAAGCGAGCGAGGGAAGCATAAATTATCGGAATTCCCAATTAGCACGATCGAACGATTACTAATGATTTTAGAATCTAAACCACCCGAGCCGTTTACCATATCGACGTAAGTGACCGTAAACACAAGAGTGTCATATACCGACAGAATGCTCGCGCTTTGATGCACGCTGCAAAGGAGATCCCACAATTGTTCGTAATCAAGGCGCCATACGGATCTCATAGAAATACCGGCTGAACCGTTCGTCATACCGGCGACCTCAAACGGTACACCGATTCTATCGTTTGGCGATCGAGCTTCGACAAAGTGCGCATGGATATCGCGTATCGCATTTCGTATCCATGAAATTGGATTGATACCGTGGTGGGTGGTGGGTGGTGGGGTTACCAACGAAATTTCGGTTTGACGACTATTTATTTTTAATTTTTTTAACATATGGTCCCGCGGTACACCGACTATTCTAAAACGGTGACCCACGGGCAAGACCTGTTCGTCGTCATCCACGACTCTTTCGTCGTGGTCATGTTATCGACATTATCATCATGGTCATCTTTATTTTCGATATTTCCACGATTCCGCACGCTCAAATCTACATCACGGTCGCCATTCGGTCGTGCAGGACCTCCGCCCATTTGCCGTACATTATTGCCGTCACTCACCAATTGCGCGACGGCCGCCGCTGTCTCAGCGATCCACGACGACGACGACGACGACGACGATGATGCTCCTGAACGGTCTGCGGGAGGAAATAGGATATGGCGTGATAAATAATTATGGTTCTGGGAAAGGTCGGGACGATTCGATATTCGAATGATGATTAGATCATCATCCTCGTCGTACGCGTCGGATCCTGAGCCCAGCACCCCGTACGAATCGTGCCACGGTGCTTGTAGCAAGTGGTTCGGTATAGCGCGAACGGCGTCGGCGTCGGAGAAATCCGCATCGTACGACGAGGGTGATTCAGATTCCGGATCACTATTTGACAAGGATGATTCTGAACCCGAATCATCGTTCGACGCAGGGTCATAATGACGCGAGGAGACTGGGCTATTTATATAGGCAGGATCGGTTCTTTGGGTCACAGGCGGATATTCTAATTCGGCATGACCGCCCAGGCACCAGTCGCCGTGCTCGTCGCACGGTTGAGCAGCATACAATAACCATCGGTGCACACGTGCGGTTTAACAAATAAAGTTAAACCAATTTTGAACGACCTCTACGCGTTAGAGGATATATATATATATACTAGCTTTTCCCCGGGCTCGCGCGCTACGCGCGCTCGCTCGTCAATTGTAAACTATTTTGAGTTAAGACCCATTTGGGGAATATTTTTGCTTCTTTCTCCGCCGCCGACCACCGCTGCTGCCTCCTTCGAAATCTCCTTAGAGGAACTTAGAATATTTTGGCCTTCCCTCCCACGCTCCTTCCTTTCCCCCGAAAAATATTGTAAGTCCCTCTACGGGGGACAATATTTTTCTTCCCCCCCCCCCCCCCCCCCCTTCGACCGAGAATATTCTAAGACCCCCTAAGGGGGACCTCCAGTACTGTAACCACTCCGAGAATTTATTCCGTCCGTAAATTTAACCACTCCGTAACATTAGTCTCTCCGTGACTTTAACCACTCCGTGACATTAGTCTCTCCGTGACTTTCCTCCCATCCTCTCCCACCTCCCTTAGAGGAACTTATTTTTTGCTCCTCACCTCCCCTCCCCTCCTCTCCCCTCACCATTAGAGGGACTTGTTTTTTGCTCCACGGCTCCCCTCCCTCCCCTCCTCTCCCTCCACCCTTAGAGGGCCTTAGAATAGGAACGGCTGCCATGGAGACGGTTGCTATGGAAACAGTTGCTATGGAGACCGTTGCTATGGAGACCGTTGCTATGGAGACCGTTGCTATGGAGACCGTTGCTATGGAGACCGTTGCTATGGAGACCGTTGCTATGGCAACCGTTGCTATGGAGACGGTTGCTATGGAGACGGTTGCTATGGCAACCGTTGCTATGGCAACAGTTGCTATGGCAACCGTTGCTATGACAACCGTTGCTATGACAACCGTTGCTATGGCGGGGGTTCCCCTTAGAGGGACTTAGAATATTTTGGGCTGAGGCTCCTTTTGAGCGAGCGGGGGCGGAGTGGCGTGGGAGGGGTCGAGCGAGCGGGATCGAGGAGGCGGGGGTCTCGATTACTGACACGGCGGCGACGGCGGCGGCGGCGACAGCGGCGGTAACTTTATATATATAGAGAGACTAGCGTTTCCCCGGTCTCGCGCGCTACGCGCGCTCGCTCGTCAATTGTAAACTATTTTGAGTTAAGACCCATTTGGGGAATATTTTTGCTTCTTTCTCCGCTGCTGCCTCCTTCGAAATCCCCTTAGAGGAACTTAGAATATTTTGGCCTTCCTCTCCCACGCTCCTCCGCACCCCCCCCCCCCCCCCCTCCCTCCGAAAAATATTCTAAGTCCCTCTAAGGGGGACTTAGAATCTTAGGGAAGGGACTAAGAATATATAAGTCCCTCTAAGGGGGATTTAGAATATTTTTGCTCGATGGGGTGCCCAAGGGGGAATCCCCTTTGAGGGACTTAGAATATTTTTGCCCTTCCCTCGATTCCTGACACGGCGGCGGCGGCGGCGGCGACGGCAGCGGCGGCGACAGCGTCGGTAACTTTATATATATAGAGAGATATATATATACGTGTATATGCGCATATGTATTGTAACCGATTTCCCCCAAATGCTCGCTACGATTACAAAAATTGCAACGAGTGTCGTATCATAAGGGCGCCAGCCGCGAGAACCCGGAATTCCCGCGACAAATTTATTTCGATGATCCGACAATTTCCTCGATCTGGCGCTCGACTAGCTACAGCCCGGGAAGATGGTAGAGGGGAGTGGTTCGAGTCGCTCTCGCGAGCGGAAGAACAGAATCAATCTCGGGAACACAATTCATAAGTTTCTTTTATTCGTTTACTCAAATGATTTCGGGGGCGGTGTCGTGAAGCGACAACTAGTCCGCCTCCCACTGATGACTGTTACAATAATTCTTGCGGCCCCGTACTGTCTCGAGAGCGTTAATTCTTGTTCCGACGTTTCGTTAATAACAATAATAATGAATAATTTCCGATATTCTTGTTAATAAAGACGTTCCAATGCAAGAATAATTTACACCCGTCTTCATACGTCCAATCGCACGCCAAGAGATCACCGAGATCCCGCGTAATATCGCGCGACCGCGACGTGAGAGCGTCGCGTCGCGAAGACCGAAGGTCGAACCGCCCTTGCGATTGACCGTTACGCGAGAACTTAGCCTAACGGACTCTCTCGCGGATTTTGAAACAAAGTTAAGAGGCAGGAAAGAAAGGAACTCCGCGTGATAAAATATAGAAAATCCAGGGAAGTCAGAATAATCAAATTACAATAGTCTAAATATAAAAAAAAAAGAAGTCGAAGAGAAGTCAAATAAAAGAACAGCAAAACAAAAGAAAAGAGAACCCTTCAAGGCCCCTATCATGAACTGATGATCGCACCAACGAATTTTCCCCGAACAAGTAGGGAACGCGAGCCCCGCACGCAAAACGCGCCGTCCCCCCCCGATAGCGAGTTCAATTTGCCCCTTGAAATCGCTGGTCTCAAACCGAACACGCACGACGCTCTTACCCCTTTGGAACGTTGCAGTAGTGGAAATCCCGCGAATTTCTCCGAACCGGGATCCCAAATCGCGAATCAGGGAGAAGTCGATATTCTCGAGGTGACGATGTGCACGGATCTATCCGAGAGCCACGTCCTTCCTTATCGGGATCCTACGATCGAGTCCCCGAGTCGATTGACTCTCGAGAGCTCGCGAACCCTTCTCTCCCCACCCCGGCCTACACAAATCTCTCGCCCCTTGCGATTATTGGTCACGATTTCCCCGAATAACGTTTCGATTCTCGGAAGTGCCGCGCGACAGTTCGAATGCGCGACCGGCAAATCGAGAGCTCCTCAAGCTCTCGCGGGGGCGATGTATCGACGATCCAGCGACGGACGAGAACGCAGAGATGATATTCTGTGCTTCGGCAAAGGGGTGAGGCCGTGGGAGGTGTTTCTCTTCTCAGCGATAGCCCTTGCCGCCGACAAGATCTCGACGGTAGCAGAAGGGAGTCTGCCGCGCTGAGGCAGCCTCCGCTGGCGTTGGTACTCGAGATCCCAGATGACGTGTCGACGTTGCTATCGCGGCGTATAACTGCTCGTGCACTGCGATGGTGGTGGCCGTAACGATCGTCGTGCGCTCGGGAGCAATATTCATGAAACGAAATAAATCGGGGAAAATTAATTAGGCGCCCTGATATCCCTAATCTAACTCTGTCCGAATGCCTTGAAGGGACTCTCCCCGAGAGCACGAACGTCGCTTCTCGCGACAATCCGTGCACCAGTCGATAAATATGACATCTTTGTGACGCGGCAGGAAAACCACGTCACAGTATTGTGACGTGATGTTTTTGAGTCAGCGTCACAAAAACCAAAACAACCGTAACTCGCATAAAAATACCGATTTTTAATGCTGAAGTTTCGCGTTACTGCCTCTCCCAGCGACTTAAGATACCGTCAAGCTCTCGCTAAGATATCGATCGAGATTTTTGCAGTTTACCTTCTATGTTTTTTGTAATTATTACGAATTCGTTCAATAACGTTCATTATTTCAGTTTAAATTCAAGTTTCAGATTTAGTTTCGTTCAGTATTGCTTTCAGATTTAGTTTATTCCTTTTGCTTTGAGATTTAGTTTACTTCAGTTTTAGTTCAGTTTTGGTCGGGATTCTCGAATTCACTTGGTGGGACAAAGTTAGCAAATAAAAGGCCCAAGTGAAGGAGAGACTCGACGAAGTGTCTTGCAACTACGTTAAAGTCCGGTGCAAACCCGGCACCCTATAGAAAAGTGCAATGCGTTGAGATCAGGCGGAGGTATCGTTTGGTCCAGGCAAGGGTGGTGGAACCCCTTGCGCTGCGTTATAGTTGAGTAGAGCCTTGTATCTCACGCATTGACTAAGGGAAGCGATTGCGAAGATTCGTTCAAGTTACCGCGTTATAGTATCGGCTCTCGATTCGATAAAGTCAGGAGATGGTTGAGAGGGCAGTAGTTATCGATCAAGATCCCGCAACTAATAACGATAATTCATTACGAATTTTCGTAGGCAAAGACAGTCGACGGAGAGCTGCCCTCGAGGCAACTCGGGTCTCTCTCGCGCTCCCGCTACCGTAGGCTTCGGCCTATTGTTCTCGCGCTCGAGCCATCGAGGCATCGGGTGATCGCTGTGTCTCGCTCGCGTTACCGTGGATCCCGCTACCGCTCTCGCTCTCGTGTTCGCGCGTTCGTTCGTCGATTCGTGTGTTTCGCGTGTGCTATCCTCGGTAGGATTCCGAAAGGAATTCTTTCCGAGTCGATAATTCGATCGATGCGTTACAATTAACGCTCTCGAGTTGAAGTGCATGTGTGTGAGTTCTCGTGGCATCGTCAGATGCAGTTCCCGGTCCTTTTTGGATAAATTACGCGCTTCGGTGAGTTTTTTTTGATTTATCGAAGTTATTGATCTCGTGTCGCGCCCGTCGTCGCTTGTCTCGCTTCGATCTCTCGATCGGCTGAGTACTCGCGATGCACGTGCGTGCGATCTCGTGGCTTCTCAGCCAAAATTATTAATTGTCGTTCCCGATTGCGATAACGTTGAGATTCTGATCTCCGTTTCCAGTGAGCTATTCTATTGACCTCGGATCGCGACCCTTCTACCACAACCCGCATCCTGAGCAAACGTGCATTTCCGCAACCGTTCGCTCCCGCGAATGCATCGACGTTAGTTCTCGTTCCGTTTTAGTTTCCGTTTTGTTGTGTCGTTCGTTTCGTCCTTACGGAGGTCGCCGTTCCACCGACCTCCAGATCAGCCCGGTTTGGTAATTCCGGCGAAACAAAAATTAACCCTGCGGAGGTTGCCGTTCCACCGGCCTCCAGTTTAGTCCGGTTGTTAATACCGGTGAAACAAAATTAACTGGCGCCCACCGGGACGCCGATGCATCCGCGAGGGTGGACGGCCGAAGGTGACGTAAGTTTTCGAGTTCGTGTTTTTTTTTGAGTTTCGATCTCGCTCATCTTTTTGAGTTTTGAGTTTTTTGTAAAATTAGTGTTGCGTTTACGAGATCAAGGAAAATCCGTCACAGTATATATGCGTGTATACATTACTTTGCCTTTTTTTTTAATAAACGTTGACTTACCCATTGTAACCGCTAATTGACGGTCCAACCTCCATGTCGAGGTTCCTCGTCGCTGCAGCTTCTTCGTCACGTATGTCCATCGCTTCATCGCAAGGACCCACTGCATCCGGTGCTGTGATGATGAGGGTTTCGGCGGTTGACAGCCTATCGAGACGTCCGCTGTCGTAGTCACTACCGACAGTACAGCCCTCACTATCGTCGTCGTTATCCTCGCTGACACCGTAGGCCTCGGCATCGGTGTCGTCGCGCTCATCCGACGATGCGAGGATACACGTCTCAGCGGTGGAGTTCGTCTCATGACGATCGTTCTCCGCTCCGTCGGTGGCTGCTTCCCCATTCGAGGCGTTGTCGGCGTCATCCGCAACGACCATGTTTTCAGCGTCGGCGTCGTCGTTTTTATTCTCCTCCTCCGCGCTGTCCTCCCCGTCGTCTTCGTCGTCCTCGTCGTCCTCGCTATCGTCTTCCTCGTCCTCGTCGTCCTCGCTATCGTCTTCGTCGTCCTCGTTGTCCTCGCCATCGTCTTGTCGTCCCCGTTGCGGCCGCCGTCGCTACCGTCCTCGTCGTTGTCCTCGGCGTTAACGCTCTCATCGCTGGTCTCGTCGTCGTCGATTTCCGTATCCGACGCCAACATATCGAGACCGCATTGAGCGTTCTCGCGGCTATTTATAAGGTTGCGGACAACATGCAAATGTCCGCTGTTGCGTTCTTCAACGACGCTAACCGCAATCACGATAGCGTCGAGAGAACCACTAAACGCTTGATAGCTGTGCAGCCGCCCAATGACCCTCACCGGCAATTGCCTCAGGATACAGCGAAACTCTCGCTGAACCTGTTGAAGGGTCATACAGTTGAGCCGCTTAGCCCAAGGTGCCGTACAGTGTCTCGCAATCACGGCACTCCTGAATCGCGCAAAACCAACGGCTTTATGCACAGCCTTGACGAGAACACGAATACGGTACGATTCCATTTTTTTTTCTTTTTTAGTTTGTTGAAAAATTAAAATACACAATAAAACACGAGATTCCACAACACAAGATTTTCACACACTGCCGCACAGAATGTGTGTATTGTAACGGGGGTTTTCGTCGGAACTTATATTCGGAGTGGGGGGGGGGGGGGGCAACGGGAGAATTAAATAGTCGTAGGCGGTGAGGGGATAGTTAACAAAAGAAATAGACATTTATTATAATCTCGGAAAAAAATACAAAAGAAATTGGGAAGGAAAAATACGAAATAATAAACTGTTGTAAAGAACAGGAAAAAGAAAATAAATGATCAAGAATAAATCGAATAAAAGAAACTAATGAAACTAATAACGCAAATAAATCTTAACAATAATCGCAACTAAATAATACGTGAACAAAAAAAATTATACTCGTCGTTGAGAAGCCCACGAGGCTAACGGCAACGATCTGCGTGCCTCGCGAAGACGCGAAAATGTCGGGGGTAAACGGGGACGACGTTGCAATTGTACGGGGCAATGGACTCGGGGGGGCTAAAAATGAATAAACTGAATCGGGGAAAAAATATGATGAAAATGATCAAGAAAATTCTACAAAATAATAATGACTTGATTAAATAACAATTATGGGTGTACGGCTGGGGGGAGGATCGGGGGAAAATAATAAGAATTCAACGGTGGTTGCCACGAGACGATCCGCGAGGCGTACGCGATTCGTGGCAAGCGAAAATGTCGACGGGACTATCGAATATTCTCGGCAACGGGACGACGGGTCCTCGGAAAAATTACAGCGAAGATCGCGTGGAAATTGCCGACAAAAATAACTCACAAAAATATCTCAAAATTCGGGGGAAACTATTCAATTACTATTTTTGGGCGCCAGTTACCTTTTACGGGGTAACGCCGTTGTGCGATTCGACATGAGTTGACAAATATTCAAATTCAGACGAAGTACGGAATGGCCGGCAAACTCAAAGGGACAGCAGAGCGCTCAGGGGAGGGTCAACCGATCTGTGGGCTCGCAATCTAATGCCTTCGGTTTATACACGATTTTCAGGGACGTCTGGGCGATATGCGGGGAAAACACACGATTGGAGAATACACAATTGCACTCGATTACCTTACTTAATAAGTTCGCACGCAAAATAATGTCGCACGCCACTCACCACGTGCAGATATCGTCGCCGGTAAATGGCGATACTTGAAAAATATACGATAAAATACCGAAGTGAATACCGGTCACTTCACTGACTTTACTGCAGGGAACAATATCGGGGAAGAGTCGGAGGGCAATAATCACGCGGGAGGGAAAACTATTACTCGCAGATATCACACACTCTGTACAATACTCCGGACGATCCTCGTACAATGGCGGAGACGGGGAGGATCGCCGACGCACGTGCTTATCCTATAACGGCTCGAACGAGGCTGAGGTAACGCTCTTCTCCTTTGCAGAAGTCTTCTCCGGCATCAGCGCGACGGAAGGCGGTGGTGAGAGAGAGAAGAACGGTACTCGACGTCGGTCGATAATTCGCTCGATCGACGGACGAGGTGTCAGATGGCGGCAGCGATATTGATTTATCGTCGCTCAAGGCATTGAGCGACGATCGAGAGCGGCGGGCGGCGGTGGTCAGTGAGAGAGACGACGGGACGGCAACGTTGGATTCGGACAGCGACGAATCCTTTCGTCGTCGAGCGAATATCTTCCTTCACTGTTTCCCGCTCTCTCTCTCTGTCTCGTTCGTTGTCTCGGCATTTCGGGTCTCTCTCGATGTCTTGCTGAGCGTTACCTTACCTATGCGCGGGGATACATGGGAGGAAGGGGGGAGGGGCTACTATAACGCGCGCTTCTGTTAAAGGGGATCCGTGGTGAGCGGAGCCTCGATTCGAGTTCGCGGAAAACAATTGTGCGAATTTACTTCGTTACAGTATATATATAAAAAAAAAACTCGTAAAATAATCAAAAATCATCTGAGCCAAGTGAAAATAAAAAAAAACTTTGCTCGTCCTTACTTTCGATGCAACTACATTTATTTGTATTCTAAGGACTCGCCAAGTTTTTTTTTTTATTTTCACTTGGCTCAGATGATTTTTGATTATTTTACGAGTTTTTTTATTTTCACAAAACTATTTAAACTACTTGGCAACATTTTTTACATTTTTTGCAAAAAAATGATTTTTTATTTCAATCTTTTTTTAAAATTTAATATTCTATTATTATTTATTAAAAAAAAATGTTTTATTACTTGATAACGTTAAGAATCCGCATGACACGATTTTTCTTGTATCACACGCACAATATTTATCAATTGAAATGACCTCTCGTCCGCGATTATTTGAACAATTTTATCAGACGAACGACGCATTTTGTTAACCGCACGAGAGGGTCCTTTTTTTTTTACTAATTTTCGCGAAAAAATGAAATTATAAATAACCTCTACTTAACCTTCCTTTCGATCACTCAGTGTGAGCGTACTATTTACGGATCGCGGATACGGATATTACTAGTTGCTGTATTCACGAACTGACACTTGAAATTGATAACAGCTGATCGTTCGTTCCGCTTATACCGTTGTGTATGCACCGCACACGCATGGACGCACGAACACAACACGCAGGTCATGGGACATCGGACAAACAGCTGACAGTCGAAAAAATCTCTGAAGAATTTTTTTTATAATGAAAGTGAGGATTTTTCGGGCGAGATCGCGATATCTCATCATTTCGCGCACCGATCGGTCTGATTCCAGGCGCATTTTAAAGCTTGTAATCGATTTATATCATGAAAGTGTCTTCAGAATTTAGATCCGATGTCTCGTTTCCGAGAAAAAAAAAGTCAAAGTTTAGGGGGCACGATATTGGCGTATAAGGACACGGTAGCGCTCGACGCGCGCGGACTCCCGCGCGGACTTTTAACTTTTTAAACTACTTGGCGTCGAGACGCTACCGCGTCTCTTGACATAAAACCTTAACACCGTAAGAAACGTATGTAAAGACACGTCACGTAACACGAGAAGTTTGAAGCTTCACGAATGACTTCACGACACAGAATTGTCAAAGATTTGTCTTTCCGAAGCTTTTATAGTTTTTCGCCTACACCTCACCACAATTTCTTGCCTATGAAAATGCGGAAAAACAGAAGACGAAACACTGTCTCTGGTAATCATTACTACGATTTTGGTGGACATTGTTCTCATTGTCTTAAGTCGGCTTATTTTTTTTTACCTCTTTTCGTTGTCTCAAGACATTGCGCACTGATGGTGAAAATATAGGCTGCCCGCGGCGTAGCTTATTCTATTGACTTTACGCACATCCTTGCGCTGAAATACGACGCTCATCTTATACATAAAAACGTTACTACCTGCAACTCGTCGCACCGCCGAAAAGCCATTGAATAGTCGAGGACGGTTCGGATTGTTTTCGCCGACACTATGAGTAATAAAACGAAAAAAATTCTGTTCCTCGAGACTCCACTCGAAGGGTTGTGCAAGACCCTAACCTAACAGTCATAAAAATACCGATCTACTGATAGCCGTTTACCACCGACACCCTTTTGAAACAGATCTGGATCTATAGACCGTTGCAATACACAGAGCTCGCGTCCATTGTATCTCACAGTCAAAATAATATCGAGGTAACAGTTGGACACGATCTTCGAAGCTAAACTCATTTTCATCAAATTAGACAATACGGGAACCCGAGACAAATATCGGCGCATCTCAAAGACGCTGCACATTTTTTTATTATTTTTTTTTATTTTACGACTTAGAAATTTTAACGGCTGATCTAGATTGGTTTTACGACCATGACAAAAATCCATAAATTTCAAGTGTAAGGTCAACATGTATTCCGTGTTGTGACCGTCAACTCTTCTTATTTTTATGACTTTTCACGGGCCGCGGATCTCCAACTGTGAGGTCCAGCGATCGATATCGTCGATCTCCGGGATACCAGATTTATATCTCCGGTGTTTCTTTGTACTCAAAGATCGATATCTTTTCTTTATGTATATCGGTTTTTCTTTCCCATATGCAGGTGTTTTCTTTACAGCATATGCGTCACGATCTTACAACCGGTTCTCCCCTCTCCCAGAGCATGTGAAATTCACAGAGATACTAGCGCCGTGGCGCCTCAGGATCGCATATAACCGCCGCGATACACCAAACGGCGGCAGTCCGGCCCGTGAGGTCATTAAAGAGATTTGAGTTTAAGCTTTCGAGTTCCTTCTCGTTAATTTTTTGTTAGTTTCAGTGTATTTGTGAACCATTGTTTAAGATGAGTCAAGCTAGTAGTGTTGAAGATCTTCGGAGCAACGATTTACAACCTTCAGCCATGCAACTCGGATTCACGGAAGACGACAAAAAGCGTCTCGAATCGCCACTGATTCTCGGTACAACATATACTCTCAACCTGTCGGAGACAAAAAAAGTGAGCATTGGACTGCAACTACGGGCGGATGAAAGTATACAGCCTATCGTAAAACTTCAGAACAATAGTACGGCCGGTGGTATTGTCTTTGAATCGGAGGTTTGGAACTTGCTGCAACCTCATCTACCGGCCATTTCGAAGTACTTTGACGGTAGTCAAAAGATCGCCTGGGGATCGGGTTGGCGCACCCCATCATCCATACGTGTCGGCGACTGTGAAATCGTGTTTACAACAAGTTTCGGTTCAAAATCTGTCGCGTTTGACCGTCGCGGACTAGAATCACCGACAAAGAAGCGAAGAAAGTATTCGCCGGCCGTTGTGATGCAAAAAACATTGTTTGACGGGCTTATCGGCTTAATGGTATGCAGGGACGAACGTTTCAGACGTCTGCAGCGAAACGTCACACATGTTCAGAAGTGTCTCGACGTACTTTGTGCGCAATTACTGATGTATATCCCGCCGATGGAGACGCCGGAAAAGATAGACAGTTCACGTGTCAAAGATTTGATAAAGACTGTTGGAGTCTTCCTAGCCGAATACCCTAACGGGCTTCCATCGTAAAAAAGGGAATCTACATTACCTTGTGTATGGAAGTTAACCCTGCCCATCGACATAGTTTCGGTATTTTAACACCGAACAACGTCGCGTAATATTCCTGAATATGTGGGTCACACGATTGAGAGTCAGAACATCCCTCGTACCATTTAATCATGCGTCATCATAAAGAAATAATTTCTTCATCAACAATTCTAAAATACGTTTCATACTCCCACACGCTTTCTAACATTTAACGAAAAACGATAAAAATGATCGATGAAATTTCGGCAGCTACTTAATAAAAAAAAAAACTATAGTATGAATTGAATCAAAGATAATAAAATTGTCCAGGATGTTAGGGAAATTAATCAATACGATTTGTCGACAAACGCAATTAATATATAAATTAATAAATAAATTAAATTATACCGAATAATATTCGGTATAACTTAGTCATAAAATACAGTCAATACCCCAAAAATAAATTATAACTGAACAGAGACCAGATCGTAAATTTGTGCGAAGCCATGGAATTTGACACGAATAAAGGGGCCACTAACTTCGTAAAGTGCGCTCTAGTTGCAGCTAATATAATATGCGGCTGTTGAAGAAAAATAAAAGATGCCCGAAATTCAAAAGATAACAAACTAGTAAGACCAAAAAATCACGTTGCCAGGCTAAACATTTAAGGAAAGACGGTCGTAAAAGTTTTACGACCCACCGAACTGAATTGCGGTAGGACGTAGAATGGATGACGAGTGTGCCTCAACGGTGACACATGAGGGGCGAGCGGTTCGACCCCCCCCCCCGAAAGAGAAGATGCAATCCACTTTAAAATACTAATGCACCGCGCGCAAAGAAATGGCTCCCTACGATAGGGAGAATAAAAAAATAACATTTTAATTACATCAACATTTTAAGGAAGATTTTCTCTATAAAATATAATTATTATTTTTCCGATTATGCTTACCGTTAAAGCGGAAATTAAGAACAAAAATTTATTCAATGGATTGCGTTTTCTCGTTTTCGGGTAGGAAAATTATGAACCGATAATTATATCAAATTAATCAGGAATATTCCACTAATCTAACGCTGTTATTATTTTTCCGAAATTATATGCCGATTGTGGGAAATTTATAAAACAAGTAGCAACAAAATATTTGGAGCGAAAAACGTACACCGCGTAAAGGACGTCGGTTTTCCCTCGATTTATAATACAAAATATCAAACCGCGGTTTATACCAAAATGTTCGGGAATAATCCACCTTTAACATGGAATTATTACTTTTCCGATATCACTTAACGTATGATCAGGACACGCCGCGAAAGACAGAAATTAAGCTAGAAAAGGCAGGCGGTAAAGATAAAGGGGCCCGTGCAAAGGAACGAGTTGCGTAAGCCAAGCCGCATTATGTCAAGGCTAGTTCACGACGATAGGGGAAGATCAGCAGGTACACCGAAAGACGGGAATTTTACAGCTCGCCCGGGCAAACGGAACAGTAGTTCCGGAATGTCCTGTAGCGTAAATTCCTTTCACCGAATTTACCTACTCGCGAGAACCCTCAACCTCGAGCCACAAACGTCACAATAATTTCCTCTTTTTTTATTTTCCCTCGCGGGATGGGCGCCAGGCGCGTAACGCGCCAGAGAAAATTCGACGAGGTTGATTCGCTAACGACTAGCTGCAGTTTCTCGAGATCCGGAGAGGGGCTGGGTATTTTAACGTCGGCATTCGGACGGCACAACGGGAAAAAAAACAAAATAAAGTGTGACCCAAACTCGAAATATCCGGGAACCAAAATTCACTAGTTTTATTTGAATTATTAACTCAACTAAAAGAGGGAAAACCGAAGATCTCGGAGGAAACCTCTCGTCCCGGGAACAAATGAAATTTACAATAATTTTCCTTCGACAATTTTCCCGACGCTCGGGATCTCGCGGTCGCTCTCACGCACTCGCACACTCACACACACACATTACCGCGTCGCGCGAAGGCTATCGTTCTCGCGTCTCACTTTCTCTCTCTCACACGATAACAATTTAATTTTCCGGGGAAAACCAAAGAAAAGAATCGAATATCCAAAAAAACGGTTGTTAGAAAAATCCAAAAATAATAAACACGATATAAAATTAATCCGATTTTTCCCCGATCCACTCACTCACACACTCTGACGCACACGATAGCCTCGCGCGCACGACGGTAACGGAAAGGCGACTTCCCGTGGGATTTATCCCCAAGGCACGTTCACGAAAAATTTATTAAAAATACTAGATTTAGAAAATATTGTCGCGGCAACGGTTTACACACGATTAACAGAAAACGAGCACGTCTCGCGGCTCTGCACACGCGACTAAGACAATTTTTCCGCCGACCTCAAAGAAACGGCCACGTTTCCTCGGGAACCGTCGAACTCGTTAGCACGCTGACAAAATATAATTTTTCTACGGTCGCGCCGAGAACTCGAGCGCGAAAAATAAATTACACGAAACGATAAAACACACAAAATACGCGAACTACCGATCTGAATTTGTCCCTCGGACGAAAGAGCTCACCGATGTTTCTCGATATTCCGACGTGAGCGATTCCGGTGTTCGGCTCGCCAAAATTCTCCTCCGCGCGGTATCCAAAATATCGATCGACGATCCAACTCGCTCCAAAACTCAACGGGAAGTGCCCCGAGTAACGCGTCTCTCACGCTCTCGTTAGCGACACCCCTACCCCCTACCTAATCGCGACGATTTCCAAAATTCGCGAACGCTCGGCCCTTTTCGGGATTTAAATATTTCGCACGCTCTCTCGCAACGTCGTAGCGCTGATAGACACGCGAGAGCGAGACAGAAGATGTGGTCTCCGCGGTACTCAGTCCTCGCGTTCGAGAACCAATGCGATGATTTTCCTTCGCTCACTCGAGATAACCCGAGAGCTACAATTTTGAGGGCGGCGACGCTGGGAAAAAGCGGTGTTCTTTTCCCTCGATGTTCTTATCGTCTAAACAACGATAGGCTTCGGGAGTAGAGGCTCCTCGCAGATGATTTCCGTGAGGCGAGAGGACCTCTGCCTCCGCTGACTCGTCGACGGTAGCGATGGCCGAAGATTTTCGACGAAAACCGATGTTTCCTCTCCCTCGCTGTCCGGTCGCGGCTCGCTCTCTCGCCCGAGACGCGGGAACATGAAATATTTGTTATAAAAAATAATTAAAAATAATTCTAATTCCCTAAGTGGCCCTGAGGAATCGCCTTGTGAGTGCCGGAGCGAGCTGAAAATAACGGGCGGAATTTTGCCACGTTACAACTCTCCCCCCCTTAAAACACGACCGTCCCGGTCGGAAAAACTCCCCCGTCTTCGGGACTCGGTAGCAAAAGAAATTACGAAGTTAACCTCGCGACCATTTTGTCAGCATCTCACTGTTCGGCGATTCCTGAGCACCAGGAAAATAAATTTTGAAAAATAAAAGAATATCAGTGTTTAACACCACCTTCCCCTCGTGAACATACCACTGGGATAATCGCCTCCACCTGACAGACACAGACAGTACACTCTCCCATACAAAGTAATACTAATGCTACAATAAATAAATAAATAGTACAAGATACTGGCGCCTGCGCGTTAAAATAAATAATACTGCATGATATTCTTTCCCCTTTCAAGTCCGCAGACACCGT
The DNA here is from genome assembly GCA_934046635.1 of Buathra laborator. Classification (NCBI taxonomy): domain Eukaryota; kingdom Metazoa; phylum Arthropoda; class Insecta; order Hymenoptera; family Ichneumonidae; genus Buathra; species Buathra laborator. The sequence continues at coordinate 1,679,864 of CAKOHB010000040.1, forward strand.
CGTTCTCGGGGAGAAAACGGAAAGATCGTTCCCCCCCTCCTAATTTCACTCGTGAACTCTCGCCGCTCATTACTCCCCCGAAACCGGGGAATCGAAACCAGGACGATACGGTAGCAAATCGTCTATCGAGACTTTGGGAATCACGTTCCCGTCGTCATCGGTTAGCTCATAGACCACGGGAGACATCACGCGACTAATCCGGAACGGCCCTTCGTATCTTTTCGCTAATTTCGCCGCGATGAAACGAGACGCGTTAGACAAGATTCTCTGTCTACGACGAACGAGATCTCCGATTTTAAAACCTGCGGGATTGCGGTGTTTATTAAATTGCGCCGCTTGTCTCTGATACGCGACGTCGAGATCGTGCTGCACCTTCTCGCGCAACGACTGTAACCCTCGCATGTGCTCCGACCACTCGATTTCGTCGCTCGGTAGCACCTCTTTAGATCCCGGGACCCGCTTAAAGAATTGATGTGGCTTGGGTGTTCGGCCGAAATTCAAATACGCGGGGCTCGTACCTATCGAAGAATGGAATGCAGTGTTGTACGCGAAACGGAACTCCGCAAGATGCAGATCCCACGCACGATGATCTTCATCGAGAAAGGAAATCATCATAGTTTTAAGTACGCGATTCACTCTCTCCACGGGATTAGCCTGCGGATGATACGGCGGAGTCGTCGTATGGAAGATACCATACGCCGACGCAACCGCACGCAGACTTTGATTGACGAATTCGGTACCATTGTCCGTCAAGAGAACCTCCGGAGTACCCCAGCGCGAAATTACAAGCTCCTCGAGAGCCTCGCGAATTTTATTTCCGTTAGCTTTGCGCAAAGGGCAACACTCTATCCATTTGGTAAAAAGATCTTGAATCACCAAGACGTAAGCGAAACCTGCACGACTCGGCGGGAACGGTCCCATGATATCCGCGGCGATAACGGTCCACGGTTCCTCAACAACTCTTCTTCCCATCAATCCCGGTAACGCGCTATTTGACGGTTTCGTGAGTTGACAAGTCTCGCAATGCTGAACGTAACGAGATACATCGCGATAAAGTTTCGGCCAAAAGTATGAACTGACCACGCGTTTAAAAGTTTTGTCAATTCCGAGATGTCCAGACTGCGGAGTATCGTGACATTCGCGCAACACTCCGAGCCTCGCGGAACTCGGGACTACCAGCTTCCACTGTTCTTCCTCCGATTCGGTATTCGAAAATCGCCTACGCAAAAATAAACGATTCTCCACGAATCTCCAATCCGGGAATTTATCGGGCGTCTCGGTAACGTCCTTCACGCGCTGTTCGTACCACGCGTCCACAACCGTTTCTTTCGATTCGCTCGCCTCCACCGAAGGAACTTCAACGTCGTGAGCAATCGCGAGCATTTCCGGCACAACAGGTTCCGGAACCTCTGTCTCTTTTACCCCCGGGGTAACGGTCTCAAACATTCGCGACAGCGCATCCGGGAGCTGATTCTGCGAACCTTTACGATGAACGACTGTAAAATCGTATTGAGCTAACGCCCAGATCCACCTCGCGATTCTACCCTTCGGCTCCGGCTGTCTTAATAGCCATCGTAAGCTCTCGTGATCGGTTATCACGGTAAATTTGTAACCCGTCAAGTATTCACGAAATTTCGGCACCGCCCAAAGAATAGCTAGACATTCTAACTCCCGTACGTCGTAATTACGCTCCGTGCTCGAGAGAATGCGGCTTGCGTACGCGATCGGGTGTTCTGCACCATCGGGAACCTGCGTCAATACCGCGCCTAACCCTGTACTACTCGCGTCGGTATGCAACGTGAACGGCTTCGAGAAATCGGGCCGAGCAAGCGTAGGTGCTCTCGTCAACGCGTCTTTAAGAGATTCGAAAGCCTTTTGCTGCGCTTCTCCCCATATCCATGGCTGTTTCTTTTTCGTTAATCTCGTGAGCGGTTCCGAGAGCGTAGCATACTGCGGAATAAATCTGCGGTACCACGATGAACCACCGAGAAAACGCCGCACCTGAGTCACCGATTCCGGCACGGGAAACTCTCGAATCGACAAGGTTTTCGCGGGATCGACCTGCAACCCTTCACTATTCACGAGAAACCCTAAATAACGGAGTTCATTCCGGCAGAACTCGCACTTCTCGGGATTAATAAGAAGAGCCGCCTCCAAGATCTTATCGAAAACGCGCTTAAGCCACACGAGATGTTCCTCAAACGTTTCCGTCGCCACGATAATGTCATCCAAATATGCGAAGACAAAAGGCTGCATATCGGGAGTAACGATCCGGTCCAACAGACGTTGGAAAGTCGCGGGAGCAGTCGTTAATCCGAACGGCATACGTTTGAATTGAAACAAACCTCGATAAGGGACTGTAAAGGCCGTGATCTCGCGAGACTTTGGTTCAAGGGGAATCTGGTGAAAAGCTTGACTCAGATCCAAAGTCGAGATGTATTTCGCGGATCGCAGACAGTCCAAGATGTTCGACATAAACGGTAGCGGATAGGCGTCTTTCTTCGAAACGGCGTTAACTTTACGAAAATCTAAACAAAACCGATAAGTGCCATTCGGTTTCGGGACCATAACGATCGGCGTATTCCATTCGCTCGACGATGGCTCGATAACGTCAGCCTCGAGAAGACGATCGACTTCGCGGTAAACCCAGTCTCGAACAATCGGTGTAAAAGAACGATATCGTTGTTTAATCGGAATCGCGTCGCCCACCTCGATTTTATGCTCGATCAAATGCGTTAACCCGGGCGAGCTTCGAAGTCTCGGGATCTGCTCGTTGAGGAAATTCTCGAGTCGCTTCGCGTCTGTAGATGATAATTCCGCGATCGGCGTACAAATATCGAGACCTTCGGGACCCTCAACGGTATCGAATTTTTATTCTTTGTCCCACTCGCCCGAAAAATACCACGTTCGACGCCTTGAATCAACGACAAGACCCAAGGTTTCGAGAGAATCGAGTCCCAATAAAACAGCAAACGGGAGCCCAGGGAAAATACGCGCGACGAGAGTATACGAACGTCCCTCCAATCTCGCGACAAACTCTATCTCCTCGGTACACGCGATAACCTGTCCGTTCGCGACGGTACTAAGACGCGAGGGAGTAGTTCGACGTCTAAAACCCGCTTTCTCGAGCATCTCGATGCCTTCTTTGCCCACGTACGAGCTCGTAGCTCCACAATCAACGAGAGCCGGGCCTCGAAAATTTCCGACATCGAGAGTGATAATTAATAAAGTACGCGACTCTCCACTCGTACTGATCGGATCGCGGAAAAATTGCGGTATTTTAGTTTTCACGAGAGTTATTAATTTAGGGGCATCCAGCGAGAGCAGAGGAGTCGCGTCACCCCTTAACGGCGGCCCCTGGTAGCGTTTCCCGTGCAGTTATGTTCCGTACGCGTTGTTTCGCCGACTTTCCCGCAACGGTAGCAACGAACTTGCCCCTGGGGACGAGGTTTCGCACAACCTCTCGCGAAATGGCCTTTTTCTCCACAATTGTGGCACACCACCTCCCCTGATGGACGAGGAAACCGCGAGTATCCCGGCGCTGGTTGTCGAGCGGGAGCGGAATTTGTCGGGAACAACGGATTGGCATCGGTCGCCTCCGGAATCGCCTTCGACGGTGTAGCGGGACGCGAAGGTGCTGCGGATTGTTCTGACCCCGTCTGTCGGTATACCGGTCGCGCGGGCGTCGATGGTCGCGGAAAAGCCGCGACCGAACCGTTAGCTGACGGCCCGGGAGCGTTCCTTCCCGCTTCCGAAGAGTTCCCTCGATAATCGGTATAAAACGCGGCCAACGCGGTCTCCAAAGCAGCGATACGGGAATCTCGCGAACGACTCTCCCCCCCTTGAGATGTTGTTAAGGGGTTCTCGGTAACTTGATGCAAGCCTCCGAATGAGACTTGTCTGCGCGAGTATTGCGAGCCTCTGTACGCGAACTCCGGTAGCAATGATTTTTCCGGCGGCGGAGGTGCACGATAATTTACAGCTGCGATGTAGCTACGCTCCACCCGACTCGCGATAGCCTCGAGTCCGTCGAGAGAATTGACGTCCATCCGAAGGATCGCCACTTGCAAGCGCGGTAGCATATTTCGATGAACGATATTTAGTTGTTCCTCCTCGTCAAACGGCGGTATCGCGCGAACGAAAAGATTTCGCATACACGTTAAAAAATCGGTAACACGTTCATCGTTACCCTGCGTTCGCGCGCGAATCTCTTCCCGAAGCGTGAGCTGAAAGTCGGGATCCCCGAAACGACGACGCATCGCGTCGGCACACGCTTTCCACGTATTCCAACGAGGACGCTCGATTTTATACCAATGATAGGCTAATCCCGAAAGAAATAGCGGTATACAGTTCAAGAGGTCCACGTCGGAAATCGGAACGAGAACGCGTCCGTCTTCGATACGCGCGAGAAAAACGTCTACCTCCTCTTGCTTAGTTCCCGAGAACTTGACATCCCATTTACGAAGGATGTCATACGCGGTCATGCCCGGTGCATGATAACGAGATACTGAGTGATTCGTCGATAACGGTGACGAGTGATGCAAAGGGCCCGTAGGATGATTATTAGATGGAGGAGGGAGATGGTTCCCTCCGTTCGCGAATGGATTCGTCTCGGTACCCGCGTTCGCGGGAGCCTGAGCTAACGCTCCGCCGATAGCCATCGATATTCGGTCTACGGTAACCAACCCCGAGTGTTCCGTTTCGTTTCCTCCGCCCAAACGGGATGAAAAATAAAGTCTCTCGCGTAACGCGGCTGTCGAGCCCTCGAGAGGCAATCCGCGCATCGTGAGCTCTGCTTTGACCTGATCATCGGTCAATGCTGCGATATCCTCGGGGGTATAAAAAGGAGCCATGATCCCGTAAAAATATGAATATGAGCCGACCGATAACGAATCCGAAATTTTAAACGACGATAGCGCTGTAAGGTGAAATACAATAAAAAAAAAAAGATAACGCAGTCGAGAGCAGTAAAAGGGCAGCGATAAAGTTGCGCAAAAAAAAAACGAAGGCCCCAGTATTGGACAACACACACGTAAATAAACAAATAAATAAATAAATAAATACAATCGACGAAATAAATAAATAATTTGTTGTAAATTGCGAGATCGAGAAAATAAAACAAAATTCGGCTGCGCGACGCTCGACTCTCCCCTCCTTCTCGAGAACCAGTAAAAAAAACTGTCAATAATAAAAAAAAATAATAAATTTCCGTGAACCACGCGCTAATGAACAGAAAATCCGCACTCGATGGTCAAAAGGGAGGAAAAAAAAACTACATACGAAGTCAAAACGAATGTGTCAAAATGTCAAAATAATTGTAAAGGCAAAAGGTAACAAAAAAAAACCAGAATTCAAACGAATCCGCGATAGCTGTCGCGAATTCCCCCAAGTCCAGGGAAAAAAAAAAGAAGTCCAAAGATAAAAAAAAATATAAAAGTCAATAAATAAATAATTAATTAATCGTCCAGAGTCAAATTATAGAAACTGTCAAGTTGCAGAAAAACTGTCAAAAATGTCAAAAAAAACTGTCAAGAAAATTTAACTATTGTCACGGGTGTACAGAAAAAATGTCAGCTGTCAGAAGTCAAGTCGAATCGAAAATTTTAAAGTTCTCTCGAGAGCGGCATTCTCACGAACGCGCACTGTACCCCTTACGGCACTCACACTGTGGCCCGAGAGCAACGGCGAAGACCGTCGGCGTCACGCGCACAGAAAAATTCGAAATAATATTCTCGATAATATCCGAGAAACTGTCTCGCAATGGTAAAATTTTAACTCACTTAATTCGTGCCAAACACGAGTATTTCGAAGATCGAACTCGGACAGGCACACACAAAAAAAACACAGCACGAGCGAGCCTCGAGCGCGAACAATAGACTCGGCCGTCGCCGCTCGAAAACAACGCTCTACAGCACACCAGCGAGCGCCGAGATCTCCGGCGAAGGAAATAAAATAAATTCAAATTTCTCACTCCGAAAATTCGAGAGCGCTAATTAACTTTCCAAAATCCACAATAAATTATCCTGAATTATTCATAATATTATTTTTTTTTTTATTATTTCTGTTTTTCTTTTCCCGACTGAATTTAATTTTTAATTTAATTCTTCCTCAAAACTCAAAAATAAATCGTTAATTAATTTTTGTTTTTTTTTTTTTTTTTATTATTATAAAATATTTAATTATCCGAAAATACCGAACGTTTAGTGACGCCCCACGTTGGGCGCCAAAATTTGTAGCGTAAATTCCTTTCACCGAATTTACCTACTCGCGAGAACCCTCAACCTCGAGCCACAAACGTCACAATAATTTCCACTTTTTTTATTTTCCCTCGCGGGATGGGCGCCAGGCGCGTAACGCGCCAGAGAAAATTCGACGAGGTTGATTGGCTAACGACTAGCTGCAGTTTCTCGAGATCCGGAGAGGGGCTGGGTATTTTAACGTCGGCATTCGGACGGCACAACGGGAAAAAAAACAAAATAAAGTGTGACCCAAACTCGAAATATCCGGGAACCAAAATTCACTAGTTTTATTTGAATTATTAACTCAACTAAAAGAGGGAAAACCGAAGATCTCGGAGGAAACCTCTCGTCCCGGGAACAAATGAAATTTACAATAATTTTCCTTCGACAATTTTCCCGACGCTCGGGATCTCGCGGTCGCTCTCACGCACTCGCACACTCACACACACACATTACCGCGTCGCGCGAAGGCTATCGTTCTCGCGTCTCACTTTCTCTCTCTCACACGATAACAATTTAATTTTCCGGGGAAAACCAAAGAAAAGAATCGAATATCCAAAAAAACGGTTGTTAGAAAAATCCAAAAATAATAAACACGATATAAAATTAATCCGATTTTTCCCCGATCCACTCACTCACACACTCTGACGCACACGATAGCCTCGCGCGCACGACGGTAACGGAAAGGCGACTTCCCGTGGGATTTATCCCCAAGGCACGTTCACGAAAAATTTATTAAAAATACTAGATTTAGAAAATATTGTCGCGGCAACGGTTTACACACGATTAACAGAAAACGAGCACGTCTCGCGGCTCTGCACACGCGACTAAGACAATTTTTCCGCCGACCTCAAAGAAACGGCCACGTTTCCTCGGGAACCGTCGAACTCGTTAGCACGCTGACAAAATATAATTTTTCTACGGTCGCGCCGAGAACTCGAGCGCGAAAAATAAATTACACGAAACGATAAAACACACAAAATACGCGAACTACCGATCTGAATTTGTCCTTCGGACGAAAGAGCTCACCGATGTTTCTCGATATTCCGACGTGAGCGATTCCGGTGTTCGGCTCGCCAAAATTCTCCTCCGCGCGGTATCCAAAATATCGATCGACGATCCAACTCGCTCCAAAACTCAACGGGAAGTGCCCCGAGTAACGCGTCTCTCACGCTCTCGTTAGCGACACCCCTACCCCCTACCTAATCGCGACGATTTCCAAAATTCGCGAACGCTCGGCCCTTTTCGGGATTTAAATATTTCGCACGCTCTCTCGCAACGTCGTAGCGCTGATAGACACGCGAGAGCGAGACAGAAGATGTGGTCTCCGCGGTACTCAGTCCTCGCGTTCGAGAACCAATGCGATGATTTTCCTTCGCTCACTCGAGATAACCCGAGAGCTACAATTTTGAGGGCGGCGACGCTGGGAAAAAGCGGTGTTCTTTTCCCTCGATGTTCTTATCGTCTAAACAACGATAGGCTTCGGGAGTAGAGGCTCCTCGCAGATGATTTCCGTGAGGCGAGAGGACCTCTGCCTCCGCTGACTCGTCGACGGTAGCGATGGCCGAAGATTTTCGACGAAAACCGATGTTTCCTCTCCCTCGCTGTCCGGTCGCGGCTCGCTCTCTCGCCCGAGACGCGGGAACATGAAATATTTGTTATAAAAAATAATTAAAAATAATTCTAATTCCCTAAGTGGCCCTGAGGAATCGCCTTGTGAGTGCCGGAGCGAGCTGAAAATAACGGGCGGAATTTTGCCACGTTACAGTCCATATAAGGAAATAGGATGATCGGACGGCACTGTTACCAGGCACTTGCAATAGCTGGTGCACGGCTCGCAAGGAGGGGGGCAACGCCCAAGAAATCGGCCCGGTTATGCTACCAATACCTTGAAATATTATGAAACGTTTTGCCAAATAATAAAATAATTTGTACAAGAGCCGAGATATATTTTCAACCTTCAGGCATATAATATTTTGACACCCAATACTTGAATTATTATAATACTATAAAATGATTGCCGATAAAATGATACACATTTCTCGACTCTTATTATCAGTTTACGGATACGTATACGTATAAGAGAAGTTTACGAACAGTAACAATATATCTTCTCCTATACGTTAACAATATCGAATATTAATTGTATTAAATATTTAGTTATGAATCATTAATATTAAGTTTTACAAATAAGTCAGGCAAATAATTAGACATAAGAAACTGAAATTCAATGGAAAATGGATAAATCCACAATTATTTAACAATAAGAGAAATCGGCAAATCCAAGAATTTCGAACAGGCCGAGAGGAGAGTAACGAGGAGCGAGATTACTCATCAGGGGAGTACGCTCCAGGCAAGGATTACTCATCAGGGGAGTACGCTCCAGGCAAGGATTAGGGAGGGACTTCCTTCCCCCTCTGGATACATTTCCTAGCATATAAGAGGCCGCGGAAAAGGGCGCGAGAGAAGTAGATTTTTAGTAGTCCGGCCCGTAAGGAACTAGACCAAGTAGAGAGAGACGGAGGCGCGTAAGAGCGAGCACGGGATCGGTGCATCCAACAAGTAGGCTGATACTCCGGCTAGGCGACGTGGGAGATAGAGTTAGAGACCGTGTTATCCGTTATCCACCATACTAGAAAAGAATCGCGGGTCCGTTTTGTGACAACAAAGAAAAAGAGGAACCCTCCTATTGGAGGATTTTGTCGATAACCCTTTCCATCTCCAAAAATTGTATCCATTTTTCATGCAACCAGAGTTTTCTTGGGCTAATTTAGTTCACCAAATTACCATTCTCAAGTCATCTCGTGGAACGAAACCATCTTTCGTTTCACCATCGAATTTTCTTTTACTCGATAGTTAAAAGACAGTTTTGTACGAATTCTTATTCCAACGAGTCATTTGTACTCTCCGAAAATCACATTCTTGTACTTTCGAATTTGCCTGAATTATTTTCTTGAATGAATTTCGAATATCACGGCATAATATCGCGTGAAATTTGTGTTCAACCAGTCCACTACATCGCAAGCAGCATCATCTCAACAAATAACGTAAGTACAATTTAATTCTATTTCCTTCATAAATCTATAAGTGAAAAGTGTGCTATATCCTCTATTATTCAAACTCCTCGTTAATTCGCCCAGCCGTCGCCAGACATCACCAACACTACTCACCGAATATAATTCAATTATAAAATCATTTCTATATCGGGGTGAAACAAATCCGTTTAAATCAAATCATCAACGATCATTATTTTAATTACGCAACAGATAAAGAAATTTTATAATACCTCTAAGACAAGTCAACGAATAGCATTCCAAGCCCTATCCTTAGTAAATTTCCTCACGGTTAGACTAAAAAATGGGCAGTTGCGCCGATAATTGATGCCAGGAGTGGTAAAGGAGTGAGAAATCTCTCTTGACCAGCGCGTATTCAATCGTACTCGACGCAACCTCGCGTTAAAATTCAGGTGAGAGAGAAACACCCGCATTTTTGACGTGACATGCGCATGCGCGCATAGTATTTATGATACGCCTCGAGTATTTACGATACAGTTATAGACCAATGAGCGCTTGGGCAAAGTAGTTACGACACGCTTCGAGTATTTATGCAACGCCTTTTCATAAAGCGTCCCTTCATGTCACGGTCGGCCGAAACATAATCTGGCATTTTACATGCATGCGTTACATAAAGTATGTTATTTTCGCACGAGTCGCCAATTGCCTTGCGCACGAGGAGCACATACAATTCTTTGTAAAATTATTACTATCCGCTGTCCGGTATTATTTTTTTTGTTACCTTTAGAACTAAATCGAGAAAAAAATTATGCAAATTAGATTTACACATCGCTTCCTCATTTTGTGTTAACGTCGTGTACAAAGCTACCTCTATGAGGGAGCCAAATTTGATTAAATAACTTTCTCATAGAGTATCTTCGTAAACGACATCAAAATGAAATTAGGAAGCGATGTGCAAATATCATTTCCATCATTTTTTAATATAGAAAAAGCTAGTACGAAGCTCGCAGCATGGAAAAGAGTATTAAGTACAGTGTCAGGTACAAAAACATTGTTCACTTTTTATTCTACACACAATAACTATTTTGTTCTATTTTTAACAACATTCGTTTTCGAACAACGCAATATCTATTTGCAAGTTATTTTTCAGGGTGCAGAGATTATGATATTCTGTTCCGAGATGTTTCCATCCCGTTGCTGATAAACTGCTCGCTGCGGCGACATACGGGCTCGATTCTTCGTCAAATAGTATTTCATTAAACTCGATGCTTCGAAAGATATTGGCGAATAAATCCGATTTTTCAATTATGATGCAGTTAACCAAATAATATGGTGGCGATGAAATACAATCATGTTGAGATGGACCACCTTATACATTCAGTAATAATTCAGCGTCTCAGGCATCGTCGGTACTCTGAAAATAATGTTTTGATAAATGTCGTGCGATTAGTACAATATGATTAACGACAATTTTGTAGCGAGCAAAATGTTGTCTATATGGACTTTATCTGCACCTTCCAAATACGGGAGTTATTTATTGTTGACTTTATAATATGTAAAGTCACGTCGGTACCACACAAGTAGGCAGTTAGTTGTGGTATGCTAAAACAAGTCGACGACTGGATTTTTACATTGAATTGAGATTATTCTTTGATCTTATTACCTGGAGTTTGGATTTCTTACGTTCGATCGACGTTAGGTTTAATCAGTTTCCCAGACATTTGAAAGGCTGGCGATGCAAAGTTGTTGGTCGATTGCGTTTATGAGTATTGCGAGTTTCGGTAGAGCGTCGATACATACAAATATGTCCCGTTGCAAAAGCAAATCCGTTGGTGGACATGAGTTGGACAAGAAACCCACATACTGCTGTGCCATCCTTGTTATCGAACTTTACTATTTGTAAGATCTCACCGTGTCGACTGTACCCCCAAGAAATATATGAATTGCAGAACTTGCTTCTTGTAGAAACCTTGCGAGTCCTATAATCGATTCCCATTATTACAGCAGCATCACAAAATGTAACACTGTTTGGCCGATAACCTGCCGAGCTCAAAGCCTTAATTTCCCATTCCTCCGGCTCCAGTGTCATTGTTTTCCCGATCGGTCTGAATGTGGATGATTCAATTTCGAAGCAATCCTGGAAATTATGCTTGTTGTGCCTTTTTAAGCCAGCGGTCAGAATTTTGTTAATGTTTTTCTTCATTTGCATCGATACTCCAGATTTGTTGAAAAAACTTTGAATATATCGTGTCAACTATGTCAACAGAATCGTGTAACTATCTGTAAAGGCCTTGAATTCGCGCTTGTAACGTTATCAATTATTTTCTTATTCCATGACTCAAACGGGAACGCAGAGTGTGTCCAGAAAGGTCCCCAATTTCTTACTGAATTCGTCAAATAAGTCAAAAGGTGAATGTTATATGGATTTGCGGAAAATTGACCGAAAAACAGTTTACCGAAAACAATTGACCGAAAAAACAATTTACCGAAAATGCAATTGACCGAAAGTACAATAGACGGAACATACAATTGATCGAAAATAATTCACCGAAAATCCTACGCGGATACGACAAAAGATGTGACGAAATAATTTCTTGAGTGGAATCGTATAATATGTAGAATATTGGGGTGCGTGCGGGGCACGGCAAGGTGTGTGTGGAAATAGTATAGTGTGTGAAATCGTATAATACGTAGAGTAGTGGGGTGCGCGCGCGGCACGGCGAGGTGTGTGTGTGTGTGGAAATAATAGCGATAATAATTTCTATTTTTTCACCTATAGCGGGAATTGTATTTTCGGTCAATTGTACTTTCGGTCAATTGTATTTTCGGTCAATTGTATTTTCGGTCAATTGTACTTTCGATCAACTGTACTTTCGGTCAATTGTATCTTCGGTCAATTGTATCTTCGGTCAATTGTACTTTCGGTCAATTGTATTTTCGGTCAATTGCATTTTCGGTCAATTGTTTTCGGTCAATTGTATTTTCGGTCAATTGTTTTCGGTCAACTGTTTTCGGTCAATTTTCCGCGAACGTGTTATATGACATGTTCGTTTCTCCATATCTTGTCTGATACCCTCTTACATAATCGTGTAAAAGTGTTTGAGCTACGTTCAGTTGGAGCCAATCGTGGATGCAATCGTTGTTTAATATATGCACAGCACTGCACAGCATTGACAGAAGAGTAAGATCTTCCTCGGCAATTATACCAACCAAACACGGTACCGCGTAAAAAAGTATCCAATTCCTCCATTCGGATGCCTTCCACTGATTTCGGTCTTTCACAGTTCTTGTCATTCTTGAAATTCTGTTTGGTGGTCTAAGACGCATCAGTCGTAAATGAATCTCTACAATGTTGCTAGGGCTGCCGGCATACCAATCGTCCATAACCTTTCCATCGAGCAATAGCTTGGTGTGCCCTTTAACGACACCCATGTACACGTTATGCATGCTGTCGACAACGATGCCGCCTTCGAAATCAAATGCCAATAAAGCTGCCATTACTGAGATTCCTTTTACACCACGTACTGTCATGCCAATTTCGTGTGTTTCTGTTTCCGGGCGCATAGCAAAAAGTGCAGCCGTATTGGCTATTGTATTGCATCATGGTCATCAACATCGATCTTGCTACTGAATTGACGTTACAGATGAGTAATTTGAATTTACTCGTGATGACAATTTTTTCTTCAGGATGAGTCCAGTCGATTCCAACGTCGTATAATATTTGCAGCTCCTTAATTCTCGGTAAGAGAATCGTATTTAGATCCGGATGTACATTATCTACCCAAATACTGGCGAGTATAACGTATCGTTTTCGCGCATGTGGCGAAAATTCATTGATTTGGAGGATTATCGGCCATGCACTGGCTTTTGAAGAATCTGAGACGGCACAACCGTCCGTGAATATTGTGAATGAAAAATTATATTCATTTTCGAAAAAACCGCCATCCAAACATTCTTCCTTGTACTTTGTGCCATCGTATATGTCTTGTATGCTGTTTGGATTTATTTTTTTACGATCACATCGATACGGAAGTGATCGAACGATTGTTGCATCGGCGAAGAATTGATGCAGTTGCGGGGTGATCTTCACTTCGATGAAATAGGACATTGTCGTATTGGGCTTAGTCGGTCCACACATTTCGCACGCGCAGGAACTTGTCGGTATTTTACCCATCCCCACGTACCCTCTGCACTTTCGGCAATACAGGTGCCGCGTACTTGTTGCATCGTCATTTCTCTTTAACATCTTCCAGAGTTGCTTCACTGAACTGGGCAAGCGACTATTTACAGTCATCGATTTCATATTTTCAAACATTACCTCGAGTGTCGTGTATGTCTCTTTGCCACGTAATGCTATAGCGATCATGGTGACAATCATGAACAGCTTCGTGATAATGTTTTTAAATATCATTTTACGCGACCATTTTTTTTCTCGAAATCTATAGAAAACATCATTTTTTTGGCATCTTCGTCGGTATTGCTATCGTCGTCAACATCGTCGTCATCATCATCGTAATCATCATTGTCATTACTGTCGTCATCATCGTCATCATCATCGTCGACATTGACGTCGTCGGGGCTGTCGTCTTCGTACTCAGAATCTTCATCGTCCACCTCCTTCTCGTTCGATTCTTTGTCACTCGTTATATTTTTATAATCATTATCGGAACTGCTTAGAAATCCGTCCGCATGAACATCATTAATATTCTCGTTGTCGCGATAAACTCGACGATCCATATCAGTGTTGTCGTTATTATGTATGAGACTTGGATCCAAAAATTGACAATCATTGACGGCCGGAAGATGTATGAAGTTGCGTTCTACACTGTCAAGCTCGACACAGGCTTCATCGAATTCGATCGGGAAATTTATTGCGTTGGTAAGCGTCACAGTGTCCATCATATGTGATTTACGTTTGACAGCTGGCTGTTGATGCAGAAAAAAAATGAAACAAATACGAATGCTTTAACTATTTACCAATATTTTGTCATATTTTTTTAATATCCTTTTTTTAATCTATAGGTTATTAATTTTGGGAAAAAATGCTTAATATTTACTTCGGAGCATTTAGGAAATCCAAAAAAATCGAAACGTTTCACTTGGATTGAGTGACTTCAAAAAATCGTCATGAAATATTTTGGGGAATATTTTTAATTACCGGAGCAATATGTGACTCATAGTGTTCAGAATGAAACAATTCGTGAAACACATACACATGTATAGTATATGGGTCGTTCAGCCAATTATTAACAAGCGCTTGTACCTGTCCTCTCAGATTTAGTTGTAACTTTGTCAATGTTAAGTATACCTTCAGTGGAGGTCGTTCGAATTTTTTCAAATTTTTTCGCGAGTGCCCTGGCGGATTAGGCAACCGTGTCTACAACCCTTTTTCCACCGTAAAATTACCAGTTGCGTTTCACCGAAAATTCATCACTTTAATTGCCATGATTCTGGAGCAAACGATTATTGAATCGATCGCTGTGATAAAGGAGATAGCGGGAAGTGTGAAGGCCATCGCGAACCGCGAATAAATAGGCACAGATGTATACAGATTACTTTATTGCAAAAGTATATCGACCGAATAATATGGAGGCAGGTAAGCGACTGCCGACTTCCGCTTATCGCTCACACACGGTGAGCGAGTTGTAACATGTAAAAGATAAGGCTCTCTGGAGCGTTGATTGAGACGCTACGTATAGTTGTTAAAAACAAATATAACAAATAATTTCTAAGACTATATGCATACAAAATACATACACAATCTAAATTCATAAAATCAAAGGATTAAAATAAATAGCGACAAATCGTATATTTTCAAAGGCTTTAGAATTCCATTCATTTTAAAAAGAAAGTATTAGTCTTTGGCACGCAGATGTTTTATTGCCGGAAAAGCCGATGAGTCAGTCTCTGGCGACCAAATGTTTTATTATCGGCTGACCGTTAGGGTTTTTTTCCGCGAGTACGCGTCAAGACGCTCTGTACATACCTGCTGGGGGGGTGCTAACCCTTGACCAATCAAAGGGCTAACTTTACTCGATACAAAAAATAGCCAATGAAAATACACGATAGTAACGCTTGAAGACTTCTTCTCCCACCGTAAGAAGTAACGAGAGTTTTCAAGCAGTTGTCATCATTTTTAGTCAGTCTTTAGCGAGTTGTTGCCGAGTCAACATAAAGTTCAAAACACACTTCTGTAAATACTCAAGCATCTCTGTAAAAATAGTGTTAACCGTGAAGTTCGAAATATAGTTCATCTACGTTTGTTAAAATATCTGCTGAATCCTTTTATCCCTTTACATGCGAAACTAGTTACAGACGATTAATTTCTCCTGTAACATCGTACCGTCGGACTTCGTCGCAAACACCGCACGTGAATTTACAACTCCCGTGGAATTCTCTAAAAGATTCGCGAGTCCACAGTACATTTTTTGGTCCTTCGAGCCGGATTTCAGTACGCTCCGGGCTCACGGTTAGTTAAAGTGAAGTTTGTAAAGTGTGTGAAGTGCCGCTAGACTCAAGAAGTCCTCTTCAACTGTCTGCCAACGAAGGAAGCGCAGGAAATTCATCGTCAGCAAGGCAAGGACGAAGGAGAGGGCCCAGTGACTCCGTTCGACAACGCCTAGAGTCCACAACAGGAGTCGCCGTTCGACAACGCCGATACTCCAGCATCAAACGGTAAGCTCGTTGCAATTACGTTCACCGCACATCCTGTATCTCGATCCTAGTATAAGAATTCAGAATGGCAAACGCGCAGGCAATTAAACTCCTCATAAAAAAGCGCGGAACAATTAAAGCTCAAATTACTTCGTTTACTTCATTCATAAAAGAGTACCAAGACGGCACACCGGTCAATGTTAGTAAAATCCAAACGCGGCTAAGTAACTTCAAAGAGGGTATCGCATCTCTCCGCAAGATATGTGACGACCTGGATGAGCTCGAGGAAGTAAATCACGACGACGAAAGGATTGCAATACAAAATCGAGCATCCGACATAATAAGCGAAGCAGAAACGTTGATCGCCACCGCGAATCCGCGATCAACAACGCCGATAACTATCAATTCCGAAGACGGTAACGGCCCGGCGATCCGCACTCAACGCGTGAAGCTACCGGATGCTTCGCTGCCGAAATTTACCGGCAAATACGAGGAGTGGCTTGGCTTCAAAGACTCGTTTCACGCGATGGTTGGGAATCGGCAAGATATCAGCAACGTCGAAAAATTGCAATATTTAAAGGGAACATTGTCGGGCGACGCGGCGCGTAAACTCAGCATATTTACAAACACGGGCGACAATTATCCTCGAGCGTGGAAACTACTCGAAGAATGTTATCAAGACGAAAAGACGATTGTCACGCGGCATCTAGATCTGCTCATTCAGCTGCCTCTACAAGAGAAGGAAACCGCGGCGGGCTTGAATCGTCTTGCAGACGAAGCACAGCAACACATGATGGCTCTTGAATCCCTTGGCGTGAACCTAGGCGAGGCCTTAGTAGTTCAGCTCGTCGTCAACAAACTACACAAAACAACACGACAGAAATGGGAAGATTCGATGCAACGAGTCACATTTCCACAATTAAAGGAATTGAAAGAGTTTTTATATAGAACGGCGCCGCGCATCGCTCAGTGGGAGCCGGAGAACCGCGAAGAGTCAAATAACTCGTCGTCGAAAGGAAAGTTCGGGAAAAACGTCAAATCGGTCAAAACCCTCGTAACGACGGCCGAAACTAAATGTTCCGTTTGTGCCGAAGAAGCACACCCGTTGTTCAAGTGCTCAAAATTTCGGAATTTGCCGGTGCAAAGTCGGATTAAAATAATTAAAGACGCGAAGCTCTGCATGAACTGCCTCCGGTCGCACAAAGCGAAAGAATGCAGATTCCGAAACTGCCTCAAGTGCAACGAAAAGCACAACACTTTGCTGCATAAAGAGTCGGAATCCACGCCATCAACATCGCAAAATTGACTCGTGGCACCCACAGGAGTGGAGCATCACCGTACAACGTCGGTCAGCACGCTGAAGTGCGACGTGACGGCCGGTGAATTAAAGAAACAGGAAGAAATTGCAGTATGCGTCGAGCAACAAATCTCATTAAGTTCACAAACAACGATGCAGGATTTAATGACTAGCGCAGCGGTCGACGTATACGATAGCAAGCGCCGACGAATTCGATGTCGCGCGCTACTGGACACATGTTCCACGGCCAACTTTATGACAGAAAGTTTAGCCACAGCTCTACGACTGCCGAAACGAAAGCTTTCCATTCCTGTGGGGGCACTTAATACTATGGCAACAACAACCAAACACGTTGTCACTGCAACTATCCAATCGATTCAT
Organism: Buathra laborator; assembly: GCA_934046635.1. Taxonomy (NCBI): domain Eukaryota; kingdom Metazoa; phylum Arthropoda; class Insecta; order Hymenoptera; family Ichneumonidae; genus Buathra; species Buathra laborator. The sequence goes on from CAKOHB010000040.1 coordinate 1,697,449, forward strand.
GATGGATACGAAAAAACGTTAACTTTCTTGACGATTCCGCGCATATCGGACGTACCAGCCGAATCAATCGCAAGGGAAACCATCGCTATTTCTGCGAACATTCGTCTCGCGGATCCAGACTTTCATCGAACAGCAGCTGCAGACCTTCTCATTGGCTCAGGTCCGACTCTATCGATGTTGTGTATCGGACAAATCGACTTATCCGAGAAAGGAAAGGATCTTATCCTTCAAAAAACCCGCCTGGGGTGGGTGATCGGCGGCAGCGTCGTCAAGAAAGGCGCACCAACAGCACTGTCATTCTTCTCCGACATTCAACAAGATTTGACAAAATTTTGGGAAGTCGAAGAAGGCACCTCACCGAAGCATCTTTCACTGGAAGAGCTCGAGTGCGAAGAGCATTTTAGAAAGAACGTGAGCCGCGACGAAAATGGTCGTTACGTGGTCGCGTTACCATTTAAAGCCGGGCATCCAGCGCTAGGAGAATCTCGCGGACAAGCGATCAATAGATTGAAATCTCTGCAGCGAAAATTCAAGTCCAACAAGGAACTACACGATCAATACACAGCAGTTATCGAAGAATATTTGCAATTAGGACACATGTCCGAAAGCCAGAACGACGATGGAGATGGCTTTTATCTGCCTCATCACGCGGTCATCAAGGAATCAAGTAATACGACAAAGGTCCGCGTGGTATTCGATGGCTCCGCGAAGTCAAGTTCAGGCTTTTCACTGAACGACGCGTTAATGGTCGGTCCGACCATTCAAGACGACATATTTTCGTTGATTATTCGCTTCCGACTACATAATTACGTCATCACGGCTGACATCGAGAAAATGTACCGGCAATTCACCGTTCGGAGCGAAGATCGGAAATATCAAAGAATATTGTGGCAAGGTTCAACAGGTCGCAAAGCATACGAACTAAACACGGTCACGTTCGGCTTAGCTTCAGCGCCATTCTTAGCGATTCGCTGTCTACACCAGTTGGCAGATGACGAGGGACACAAATACCCAGCCGCCGCGAGGATACTCAAGCGCGATCTCTACGTTGACGATCTATTGACAGGAGCGCCAACAGTGGAAAGAGCCCGCGAATTGCGCAAGGAAATCACAGATCTTCTCAAACTGGGAGGATTGCATCTAAGGCAATGGGCATCGAATGAGATGAACATCTTACAAGATCTTCCCGAAAAGGAGCTCAATCACAGCCTTCAGCTGGATAAAGAGCAAACACTGAAGACCTTAGGAATCTCCTGGACCGCCGGAGAGGACATCATCAAGTACACGGTCAAGCCGATAACCATCGAAGCCACCGTCACGAAGCGAAAGATATTATCAGAGATCGCAAAAATCTACGATCCACTCGGCTTGCTGGGCCCCATCATACTGTACGCGAAACGGATAATGCAAAGGCTCTGGCTGCTCAAATTAGACTGGGACGAATCAGTCACCCACAGCATCCACACCGATTGGACCACGTATTGCGAGGAACTGAGCGCCTTGGCCAATTGGTCAGGCGACAGACGCATACTCATATCGCAAGCAGTGACGATTCAACTGCACGGATTCTGCGATGCGAGCGAGAAAGGTTACGGAGCCTGTATTTATATTCGGTCCACCGACCCATCCGGGAATACACAGTGCCGATTGCTCTGCTCAAAATCTCGAGTCGCCCCGTTGAAGGTCATGACTATACCACGGCTCGAACTATGCGCTGCCCAATTACTGGCAAAACTGTACGAACAAGTCATGAAAACCATTGACCTCACAATCAACAAAACATTTCTGTGGAGCGATTCAATGGTCACGCTTCATTGGATAAACACGTCTCCCCATACATTGAAGACGTTCGTCGGGAATCGCGTTGCCGAAATTCAAGGAAAGACAGAGGCCAAGGATTGGAGACACGTTCGGTCCGAAGACAATCCGGCAGATCAGCTCTCCAGAGGACAGCTTCCGAGCGAATTCATTCAAAACTCACTCTGGAAATCCGGGCCACTATGGTTGCGAAAGAACGAATCAACGTGGCCAACAACATCGATCAAAGTACCAGAAGATATGGCAGAAAGAAAACGCATCACCTGCTTCGTGACGACAGCCGATTGCAACATCGTCACAAGGTTCTCGTCCTTCAGCAGACTGAGACGTGTCATTGCATATTGTCTGCGTCTCAGACCATCAAACAAAAACAAAGGACCTCTAGAACCAGAGGAAATAAACGCGGCCGAAATTCGAATTGTCAACCTCGTCCAAGCCACCGCATTTCGAGAAGAAATCCGAGATCTCAGCGGGGGGAGCCGAGTGCATAACAAAAGCAAGCTCAAGTCTCTTGACCCATTCTTAGATGAAAATGGAATTACACGAGTCGGAGGGCGGTTGAGAAATGCACAACTGCCATATGAGCAGCGGCATCCGGCGATTCTCCCCCGATCTCATCAAGTAACGGCGCTCATCATTAAATACCATCACCATCAAAACCACCACACCGGAATACAAACGACGTTGTATTCCATCCGACGAAGATATTGGTTGATTGACGGACGCAGCCAAGTGCGAAAAATCATTCGAAGCTGCATTCGCTGCTGTCGCGCTGATCTTCCATCGATTGGTTACCCAATGGGAAATCTACCAAGCAGCAGGATCACACAAGCTCGATCCTTTGCAAACGTTGGAGTGGACTATTGCGGTCCTTTCTTTATCAAAGAAAAGAAACATCGAAATCGAACGAAGGTCAAGGTTTACGTCGCAGTGTTTGTCTGCCTAGTCGTAAAGGCCGTTCATTTGGAAGTAGTCAGCGATATGACGACAGAAGGTTTTCTGGGAGCTCTTAAGCGGTTCATCTCTCGTCGCGGAAAACCGCAAACCATCAGTTCGGACAACGGAACTAATTTCGTCGGTGCAAATAACGAGCTGAAAGAATTATACGCGTTGTTCAATTCCGACGCGCATCAGACGAGTGCCGCCTCCTTCCTAGGAGAACAAGGCATCAAGTGGAAGTTTATTCCTCCACTCTCGCCAAACTTCGGTGGCTTGTGGGAATCAACGGTAAAGATATTTAAGCATCATCTTAAACGCGTAATTGTAAACGAATTGTTTACATTCGAAGAGTTCAATACTCTGACAACTGAAATCGAAGCCATTCTGAATTCACGCCCACTCACTTCTCTGTCTACCGATCCCAACGATCTCCTTGCTCTCACTCCTGGTCATTTCCTTATCGGTGATTCGTTAACGAGCTTGCCCACTCCAGACTACGGCTCAACGCCGACAAATCGTCTGTCAAGGTGGCAGCATCTCCAAAAAATTAGACAAGACTTCTGGACTCGATGGTCCAAGGAGTATCTGAACGAGCTCAACATTCGGACAAAATGGACCAAGGACGAGCCGGCAGTCAAAGAGGGTACTATCGTACTTCTCAGAGAAGACCATCTACCGCCAATACAGTGGTCATTGGGACGCATCACGAAGGTCCATCCCGGGTCAGATGACGTGGTGCGAGTGGTAACGGTTAAGACCGCAAACAGTGAATTTAAACGCAACGTGAGGAGACTCGCTCCGTTGCCAGTAGACGACAAAGACATAATCTAGAGGACAATTCAGTGCACATTCAGTATTGTTGATCGGAATCCTCTCAACGGGGGGAGTCTGGAGCGTTGACTGAGACGCTACGTATAGTTTTTAAAAACAAATATAACAAATAATTTCTAAGACTATATGCATACAAAATACATACACAATCTAAATTCATAAAATCAAAGGATTAAAATAAATAGCGACGAATCGTATATTTTCAAAGGCTTTAAAATTCCATTCATTTTAAAAAGAAAGTATTAGTCTTTGGCACGCAGATGTTTTATTGCCGGAAAAGCCGATGAGTCAGTCTCTGGCGACCAAATGTTTTATTATCGGCTGACCGTTAGGGTTTTTTTCCGCGAGTACGCGTCAAGACGCTCTGTACATACCTGCTGGGGGGGTGCTAACCCTTGACCAATCAAAGGGCTAACTTTACTCGATACAAAAAATAGCCAATGAAAATACACGATAGTAACGCTTGAAGACTTCTTCTCCCACCGTAAGAAGTAACGAGAGTTTTCAAGCAGTTGTCATCATTTTTAGTCAGTCTTTAGCGAGTTGTTGCCGAGTCAACATAAAGTTCAAAACACACTTCTGTAAATACTCAAGCATCTCTGTAAAAATAGTGTTAACCGTGAAGTTCGAAATATAGTTCATCTACGTTTGTTAAAATATCTGCTGAATCCTTTTATCCCTTTACATGCGAAACTAGTTACAGACGATTAATTTCTCCTGTAACATCGTACCGTCGGACTTCGTCGCAAACACCGCACGTGAATTTACAACTCCCGTGGAATTCTCTAAAAGATTCGCGAGTCCACAGTACACTCTCCTCTATCACACTCGCATACCGTTTAAGACTACTTATAGTGAAATATCGTATTTTGGTTGTCTGATGTCACCCACTCCCTTCACACCTTTTCTACACGCCAACACACTCTGCTTTCATGCCATCCTCACACTCACACTCTCGCACTCGTTATCTATTACACTTCTCGTATTATTCTACCCGACAGTTTTATAATTGTTCGTGCGTAAAGTTGAAATTTAATCTGAGAGGGTAGATACAAACGCTTGTCAATAATTGACGGAACGACCCATATTCTTGTTTACTCACTGATCTGAATTCCATAGGCATATTTCCCATCGTTGGTATTGGCACCTGCGTCTTTCTGTGTTGGTTTATGTAGCTTTGTCTTCTCCTCAGAACATTATGTCTTTCTGTTGATTTTCCATATTCTGTCGGCGTTTTTTATCTTAACGTTGACGGTAAAGAAAATGATGACGGCGGCGGTAGCGGAAGAGGAGCTGGTCATATTGTTGTTCCTCGTGTCAGCAGTGGCACAGACGCCGACGGCGATGATCGCGATGGGCCACGCGGCAATGATTCTGACTCTGTTGTACATTTGGTGGAAGGTTTCTTCGGCATTTTTCTGTGTCTGTGTCTTTCTGTCACTTTTATAACATAATAAAAATTAAAGTGAAAATATTGTTATAAAATTTATTTTCTTTCAGTTTGTTTTCAAAAATGCACGTATCAACTTTAAGTAAAATAATAATTTTTTTGGCCTATTTCCCTCGATTTTTCCAAAGGTTTCCAAAGGTACATTAAAAATAGCACGAAGCGTCTTTATCGTTTTATTCGTGGTGAGAATGAGAGAGAAGTCGTTTGGCGCACATTTGGATGGTAAAAAAAAAAAATTCAGTGAGTATTTGTGCGGGGATGCGACTATCCCGTCAACCGTCGTTCACCCAGCAACGTACAGCGCAACCACTTGTTGGCTTACTCGAAAAAATACGCAAGATCATTATTGATTGTTATTAGTGCTGTTTTGCAATTCCGTGAAATATACGGTAAGTTTTTCGTGTTAAAATAAAATATTATCTCGGTCGAGGTTATATATAACCTCTTTCTTTCCGCGCTATTGCGGTGTTATACACACGTTGTACGTACAAACTCGTGTATATAGATTTATATCTTTTGTCTTGGACAGTTAGTCGACTTGCGAGGGGAAGTATATACACGTGAAACAACAGCCGGCTTAAGCAAGCCATGCGCGCTTTTACCTGTTTTTGTTACTCCACGCATATATACGCGTATTTCTTTTACGTAAGAATAAATTCATTCGTTAAGCGGTAGCGAGGCGATAAGACTGACTGAGAATAACCTCTTTTTTCGTGAGAATTGAAAACGATCTCTCCATCATCCGTCGAACGAGTAGCGCCATGCGTCAATCATTATGGTCCATTACCCTATTTGACGTTGTCGTTTTGATTATTCGTTCCTGCATCTTGACGCAATCTCTCTACACAAGCAGTACCGACAACACACTCCGGTTAGTTTCTTTTCATCGCTTATTTTAATAAAATTATTTTTATTCTATGGTTGCGGTTCTTCTTTGTTTCGAGTTAAAAAAAAAGGTTGAAAGGTTATACATTTCCATTAAAATTTTTTTTAGTGTTACATTTTTACACGTCAAATTAATCTTTTATTGTACTAACAATAAGCTAATTTTAATTACTTCAAATACCTCGCATACCGAATAAAAGCGGTGCATGTATCAGTTAGCAAAGAATTGCATTACTAGAGAGGGTTTCGAAAGTAGTGTTTCTCTGAAGAGTACAACGAGCTATTATTTGATTCAATTTATATTTAGTCAGTTATGTCTCATAATAAGAAAGAAGACGTGAACAATCTACGCAAAGATTTCGAGAAGAAATTTCAATCACAAGACTCAGTCGATGAAATGTTCAGATGCTTCGCCGAGATCAGAGCATCATTGATATTATTGTGTGATCCAATAATAGTTGAGCCGTTTTTCTGTCATGGTAAAAACGAAGACAAGTCGTATAAAGCAACGAAGTATCAGTTGAGAAAGATCTATCGCGTTTTCAAAATATTTGTCAAGTCGGTGAAAAATGGGGATTTACTGGTGCCGGACGAAAAAAAACGTCTTTTGGACAATATCTTGAATAATACTGATCGACTGAAAAAATTGGCGCAAAACTTTTGAGATTATATGAGACATTGGTTATCCCTTATAATAGTAACAGGAGCATTCAAGTTTTTTAATAAAGTGCAAGTTCATGAAGATTAGAAATTGTTGTTTCGTCGGACAATTTATTCACGAAATCTATTGTTTCCGGTGAAACAAAATCCTTTAAAGAAATTCATTGCGATTGACTATTTATAATGTGTGGTTTTATATTTACGTAATGTAAATAAAATAATAAAAATTTGGAGCTACGTGTCTATAAATGCAATTGTCGAAAAAGTGTTATTCTTAAAAAAATTGAAATATTGTAAGAATAATCAATCGCGTACAATTTTTTTCCCGTATATTGAATGTTACTTATGTTTTTTTCGAATGACCAGAATTTCGATACAAAACAATCGATCACATTCGTGTTAAGGAAAAGAAACGATTTTCTTTAAACGACAATTGAGTCGAGAATACGCTTATATGCTCAACTTCACACTGACAAAGAGAAAAAGAGCCCATTCTTTTCAATAGACTTTTTTATCTGTTGCAGATAATACAATAATCAGCGCTACTTCACTGTATGACTCGAAACCAAAAATGGACGAAGTTGAAGCGGAAGACAATAATAATTTCAGGAGTGAATGCAACGTGGATAAGACACCCAAGGACAATTATTATTGTTTAGTTCTCGACCAATATGACAAAAGTAATAATTATGACAGACGTTTGCTAATACGACGAGTTTCGGAACTCCTGTATGAGCGGAAAACGGACACCAACGGGTGAGGCAGATGCAATGCGACGTCGCCGTGATTCAAACTTTGCTAAAACGCAAATCGCAGCAGATGACAATCAGGGTTGCGCAAAAAATCGAGGATACGATGAAGTATACCGTGGTTACCATCCTCAATATATTCGGTAAGTACGGAACGAAAAACTTATTTATAATACTTTGCAAAGTACACCGCAGCATCGACAAACATATCGGCTCAAACAAAAATACACATCGACTCGGGATTATTTGTTTGATTTAACGAAGAGGATATCATTTTTTCAATGGAATATTTCTGTAATAAAAAAAACCACATTATAACAAACAGAGTGGCGAGTAAAATATAATTCACATAACAAGTCGTAAAAAAAAAGAGCTTTACTACTGAGCGGGTTTCGAAGGGAAAAATAATGATAATTAGTAATACCCATGATTCAACTTGAATAATTGCATATAGAAAATAAATGTCTTAACGAAAGACAATAGGGGCTGTACGATTGTGCTGTCTGTAATTGTAAATTCTTTCGCCAATATAGCTTCAATCGCCACCGACACAACAAACAATCAGCTCACCGTCAAATGTACTTGTAAAGTGAATTATTATGGAAATAAAAAAATTGCCGCCGAGTATCATAAGCAGCATTACGACCATCAGCAGCAAAACATCGCTGTTCTGCGCTCTACCGCCTTAACGTGAGCAATTTAAAGTCGATCAATGCGACGGACCCGCCGGAAAATTTCACTAAATAGCAGATAATGTATATGAAGCCAAAAGTTATGGCTAACTCTCTCGATCATGCAATCTCTTTCTCTCTCCCTCTGGCTTTACATTGTTTGAATAGACGACTGCTCGGGTAATTGAATGACCTGATGGATTGATATAATGGCTTGTACATTCGCGGGCAATAATCAATTGCTGTAAAAATGCTATATATGTCTTTAAAAATGTTTTGAATGCTGACAGTTTTACAAATGTGCTTCGCGAATAATGCAATATTCCTTTATGTATGTGGGTTTCTCTCACCCTATCTCTCTCAATGTCACTTGTGATCTCATGTATCTCTGCATAACGTGCGAAATTCGTAATAGCGCTTATAAAATTGTTTGAGGTTTCATTGTATGCATGTGCTGCTTGAGGGTAATATAAATGTTTATTATTCACCAGAGGATTATACAGAATACTTAGAAGAAAAACAGAAAAAGCTGACAGAGTATAACGCTGAAAAACGATTTGCGATACCGACATTGAACGCCCATACTCCGGTAGCCGTAGCTGCAATTGATAGACCTCTAGCGCCGGAGGCTCGGCTGATTGATCGCAAAAAATCTCAAACGAAAAATGCAAACGAAGAGAATGTAATGACAAAACAGAACAAAACTGTTAAGTATATTAAAGTATGTATTATACGATCGAACCAATACACATATTGGAGAATGGAATAAGTAACGTATTGTTTGTACATAGAAACAGACGAAGTTGAATGAAAAAAAAACCAAACAAGACTCGGCCAATCGGGTTGACGAATGCTTCATGTCAGCGATTGAGGTATTATTTTCAATTAAGTAATCTATCATTTTGTTTTCATTAATCGAACAATACTGATTTGTGTGAATTATTCCAGAACGCTACGAAAGAGAAAAATTGTTCAACGAGCGAATCCACCTCTACATCATTGGCAATTAAAAAATCAAACAACGACTTGTCATTGTCCCACAAGACTGACCGTAAAATAAGCGATCTGGTAATAAAATATACGTTTAGATCCACAGTTAATGAATAAACGTGGATAACAACATTCTTTTTTTAGGCATTCACTATAACAATAGGGAAAGAGTGCCTATTAAAATGACCAGTGAAGCCTTTTCACATGGTTTTCGATGTGCATTCTCCGTAGCGCATGCTCCAAAATTTTAGTTTTCTCAGAATTTACTTCGGTGTATCTCCAACATCATGCGTAATTAATTTGAAGTGGATCCGACGTCTGGAAATATTTTTTTCACCCTGCGGTTGAATGAAGATAGCTTTTTCACTGAATTTATCTTCTCAGACGTCCGTATCACAGTGTAACGTTGGATGGTGCAAATCAATTTTGTTCTCCTTCGCAGGAGCGTTTAATCACATCATGACTATTGTGCACATACATTTTGAAACTACTGCGAAGCCCTTAATGAGTTTTTCCAAAATAAAAATTCAAATTTGTTCCGCCAAATGGCTGTACGGTGCTGCAATTATGAAGTCTACGAACCAAATTTTTTCTCTTTCGCAGCATTATTTTATTCTATCGAAAGCACTATGCACAGCAAATTTGAAGACATTCCAACGTCTTTGAACATTTTTTCTACGCATTTTTCCATTTAAAAATCAATTTTCTCTCGTCCAATGTCCGTACGGCGCTGCAATTCTGAAACCTATGAACGGATTTTTTTCTAATTTTCAGCAATATTTCATTGCATCAAAAACACTATGCACAGCAAATTTGAAGACATTCTGACATTTCTTAATATTTTTATTCCACAATTATTTTTAGTTAGGAATTATTTTAAAGGTTATGTAGTTTTAATTTTCCAAAAAACAATTTTTCATCATGTCAAAAAACAAAATTTGGTTGCGAAAAATAAAACACGAAATATCACACATTGATTGCCAAATATTAGCTCTTTTTATTTCGAAAACAATATATTTTCAACGAAAATCATTCATAATATTTTACAATACGTTATTCACATTCGTAATAAAAATCGTAAATTTCACGGGTGCACTGAAAAACTTGGTTATAATTTCACAAAGAAGAATCATCGAATATCCAAAATGATTGCAATTTGCCAAATAAAATTGAAAACAATCGCGACTATTTATTTTTTTCCATTCATTCTATCTGTCAAACCTTGGAAGCCGACGACAATTCCATAGCAGACGTCATAAATTTCGCACACGCCGCGACGTTGGTATTCTGTGGCGGGATGATTTGAAATGAAAAAAAAATCTCCGCCTTTTTTTATTTTTACTGTATATTACTTTAAATATTGGGAAACTGCATTTTAATTTTTTCAAATCTCTAACATTTTTTCGAAACAAAAAAAGATTCAAATTTTACCTCGAATTTTTCCAACCACCCTTCTATTTTTTTTCAAATGTTTCAATATACCTATCTCAAATAAAAAAAAAAGAAAGAAAAATAAAATTTCTCGAATTTCTCATCTCCAATCTTTCACTCTTGTACAGAGACAATAATGAATTGATTTTGTCTATTATGGGAAAGAGAAAAAACGCTTAAAGTGTTATAACTGAATTCTCTTATATATCGACAGTCGAAGAGCCCTCGCAGTCGAATTCATCGTGAAATTGAAATTTTTTAAAAAAATATTTTGGACGCATCCAAGACACTAGAACTTTTCATTTCAGTAACGTACTACTTCCTCTTCAATACACGACAAGAACCAAGACGATATCCATGTTCGTTCTCGAGATATAATTTTTTTGCTACAACGATTATCGAATAAATTTAATTGAAAATCGTAAGAAAAAGCAAATTTTTCGAAAATTCGGCTCCAATACTTCGGCTCCTGTCCAGAGACGATAACAAAATGATTCCATGTATTTTAGGGAAGAAAAAAACATTTAAAGGGATTAATTAAAAGGGGACATTACACCCAAGTGGTAAATGGTAATGGTGTTGGTAAATATTTTGTGTGTTTGTTTTATATTTATTAAATCTGGTCATAAATGTTAAGCCAATAAAACGACCTTTGCTAGATATGATTTGATTCGTTACGCAGTCTTTATTCGCAGAGAGACTTTGCAGTCTTTGGTGGCAGCTTTTGCAGCTGGAGACTAGTTGCTCGGACTTCGCAGCTCGAGAGCCTCCTCCCCTCCTGCGAGGAGCGGTCCCTTATATACCCGGCTCGGCGCATTCGAGAACGCTCGCGCACGCGCCGGACCGGTGGTGGGGATGTGCGTCGAGTCGCGTCGCCTCGTGTCGCTTCGCGAAGTTTCGGGAGTATCGCGATCCGTCGCAAATGCAAATTGTGACCAATAATTTAAAAAAAAAAATACTTAAAGGTTTCAGATTGGTTTTAAAAGTGATGTGCATACTTGCAATAATGTATTAAAAAACGCTGCGAAGGAGAACAAAATTGGTTCGCACAGTCTAAAATTACAGCGTCGTACAGACGGCCGAGGTGATAAATACTGCAAAATACCTATTTCTAGTGAACCGCAAGCTAAAAGAAATATTGCCAGGTATTGGAGTGACTTAACATTGTCTACACATGATGTTGGAGGTACATCGAAATAAATGCTGGACAATTATATTTTTTGGAGTATACGCTGCGGTGTAACCCCACCGACAGAGGTCTGAAGAGCAACGGATGGTCATTTTAATAGGCACTCTTTGCCTATTTTTAACTCCCGACTGCCCACAGGGCAAAAAGACGGGAGTTATGCGTTTGGTGTCGATTCGGCGCGCGCACCTCGACCGTTCGTCACCGATGTTTGTCAAAACGACAAAGAATCTCTTAACAATTTTTGAGATATAGTTTCTGTAGCCCTGACGATCGGTTTCAGTTCTTGTGTTTGTTAAATTTGTTGCGTCTCCGAGAAGATAAAAGACTTTAAAAAAATGTCATAAAAATGCGTGCTTGAAATATCGCAAGAGCGATATATACCCTATGATATACTTAAAATTCAATATACGTGTGCGCGCCTAACTTCGCGTTGTTCAGCGATTAGCGAGCCGTTCTCACGACATGTAACCGCTCGCGATCCCGATCGAATGTGAATGCTGCATTAACCTCACTTTTTTTTTTCAATTATTTATTTACTATTAAATTATTGTTATGTTTATAAAATAAAAAAATGCATTAGATGTATAATGATCGTTTTTTTTTAATCTTTATTATACTATTATTAACCTAAAATGATACAAAATAGCTTAAATTTAAGCTCTTAAAAAATCGAAAAAGGAAAATAAGATATTGAATAAAAAATTTTTTTTACAAAAATTAAAAAAACTCCCGACTGCACAAAGGAGAAAATAATATAAAAAAGGAATTTTCTAAAAATGCAAAACTCCCGATTATTATTGCCGATAAAAAAAATTCAAAAAAACTAATATTTGCCCATTATAGTCGGGAGATTCAATCGTCATTGTTACGTCTCACGTAACCTACTGCATAAAGGCAGTGTGCACATAAAAACTTATCCCTTCTACGGCTGAATTTGGGGCTCGCATACGCACGCTTCTGCTCACACGCACTGCACGTGCTCTCATGCACTTGGTGCCCATAACTTAGTAGGCCTAGACGCGCGCAACGCTCGCATGCATGGCAAAGCGAAGGCGCTGCCACTACTCCCTCACCTATTCATTTCTTACCATAAGAGTCGTTAGATGCTCTACATTATCGTCGTCGCCTACGGTTGACACCCTAAAACTTTACGCATCTCTGTAAGAAGTAGCGACGATCTTCTCACGCATCGCAAAGGCAAGTGCCGATGCAACCGCGATTAATAATTTTTACCAAGACGTTGCGCTCTAGCCTAGGAGTGTCATCTAACTTTATGTATCTCCGAAAAAGGGGTTAGCGGCGATCTTCTTATGTACTTCTAAGTAAAACTATCCGAAATCTTTACGACCACTAATTTTTACCGAAAGAGTCGCTAGGCGAATACGCATCTCAAACATTTTTATGAGACTTACGCTCATTATTTTAACCCCTCCGCTCTACAATTTTTAACATTGGACACATAGGGTTAAACTAGTATAAAAAGGCAAGTATTTTCGGTAGCAACTCAGTAGTTCTGCAGTTACCATCCGACCACCATCTACGAGACTCCACTGAGCGTGCAAGGCTCTGCCCGACGAAGTACTCTACGAATCTACGGAAGGCCCTGTGCGGCCAAGTCCCTCCACAGAGCGCGCAAGCTCTGCTCAACGGCGCTCTCTACGATAGCCCTGCGCGGCTAAGTCTCCGAAACTCTAGAGTTACCAAGTATCGTAACGCCAACATTGTATCAACACCGAACATCGAATTTAAATAAAACATAGTGAGTACTAAAACGACGACAACTCTTTGAATTATTCCTGCATGCTCTACAATTGTGCAACGAGACTATCAGTCTCAAATATCCTTCCAACGTATCGCCTATCTATGGCAGTGTAAAGGCGAGGTCTCCGTCCCTGAGTAAAGGGCTAACGCCTTGACTCGAAAGAGAGACCGACGTTACACATGTTCTGTACGAACTCGCAAGAGCTCGTCTGGACGTAACAGTCATCGAGGGTGGAAATCTCCCGACTATAATGGGCGAATATTAGTTTTTTTTTTATCGGGAATAATAATCGGGAGTTTTGAATTTTTACAAAATTCCTTTTTTTTTATATTATTTTCTTCTTTTTGCAGTCGGGAGTTTTTTTAATTTTTGTAAAAATTTTTTTTTTTAAGTGAGTGCCTAAAAAGTATAGTCGACAGTTCGATGGCCACTGTCGACGGAAAAAAACTAATTCGCATAGAAAAAAAACAAATTAAGAAGTCCTTCGATGAAAATGGAAATACACAACAGCGGCAACTTCATTCAGGTAATCCATTTGTGATGCAAGCTGGACCAGATGAAGATGGAATGGCAACGCTTACGCCCAACATTCGACTTGAATACGAGGAATACGTAAAAGCATGCACCGCAATAGACATGAAAAAAAGATGTAACGCGATAGTAAGAGGCATGTGGCCGCTTGAAGAACGAAAGAATCTCGTCTTACGACGAACTCGTAAACCGGATGGAGGAGAATACACGATAGTGACGGACGATAAAGTGAGAATGATTCAGGATGCGTGCAAATTTTTGGAAAAATGCGTCCCATTAGATGACGGCACCGATAGTGCCAATTACGAAAAACACGCGCGATCTTGGGGGTCCGCTTTATTAAAGGATGAAAAGCAGAGGCTGAAACATAAAGTCAAACAATATCAAGCCTATTACCGGCAAATGAAAAAGGACGCTGCCATCGCATCTCTGTCGGGTGACAGCAGCAACAAAAAAAGGAAAAAAAAAGTTGTCCCAACGGAAACAGAGTCGAGCGACAGTGACAGCTGTCACCATAGAAAGAATATCAATAGCGGTCCTTTGAAAAAAAAAATACAAGAAACGAAGAATTCTTCAGCGGAGACGAACGACAACGCCGACTCCACCGATGTCGACATAAGGAAGAATTGTGAAACGAGAAGTACTGCGAAAGAACAATTAGTTGCGCGAAATAAAGATTCAGCGTCTCAGCTTCTGCGAGCACCGAAGTCTCAGCCAAAAGTTGACAATTGTATAAAAAGTTACATGGCCGACAAATTTAACGAAGTGAGTAATCTGTTAATATACAACAGTGGTAAAGAAACGTCCATAGTTGCAAAAAGCAGTAACGAAAAATTAACAATCCCCGAGATTGCTATAAAAACCGGTTTAACGGACGAACAAATCCATCAAATCGTCACCCTGAATGATTGCTGCGTCTTCGACGACGAAGGTAAAGTATTGTATACAACACATAATATTATACGAAACGTATCAGTTACATATTGGCGATTGTATGTTACGTCCGGGATGATGTAACAGTTAATTATAAGAAAAATGTTTGTGCTCCGTTTTTGAACGCAGTAGATACGTTCAGGGATCGGAGACCATCGGATGCGGGTATTTTAATAATTTTTTTTGGAACACTTTGTTTTAATTTTTAAAACAATAAAAAATATTATTTATTAAAATAACTTACGAACCACTTGGTTCGGTTTTACACAACTTGAAAAGTGGTGCCGTTGGTCACCCCGTAATAATTTTGATTTGCGTTTTTATTCGGGGGCTCGACCACGCTGGTCGAGCCCCACAATCGTACTTTGTTTGCGCGTGCAACTTAGTGTTGCTGTTCGAAATTAATTGTTTTCCCGGACTCGACCTCGCTGGTCGAGCTCCGGTCTGAGACTCACTAATTAGCAATGCAGTAGTCACCGCGTAATAATTTTTATTGTATTTGGCGCAGGGCGTTGCACATCTTAGAGGTGTGCTGTGCCCCGTCTTTTACCGTGGGACTGCTGACTTTGCTCAGCATCCCATCGTGAGAAAAGCGCTGATAAGCGCGTTGTAATGTAACGCGGTGTCCATTAGCGTGAGATCGCTGATGGATCCAAGAAGGGTCAAAATGATACGTCGCCTTTTAGTAGCGCGTAAAAAAAACTAATGTTATAATTTTGTCCGGACGTAACAGTATGTATTAATCGATTTATTGTTTTATGCCCTTCGCAATCAAGGTCGTCCATTTCTAATATCAATAAATACAGAGATTAGCTATCTGTCGAAAATGCTTGCAAAGGCGCGTCTGATGAATAAACCAGATCTATTCGTAACGAGCGAATTGTATCCGCTAGCATACAAGTATCAGAGTTACCAATTGAATAAATATTTCGACTACATCATCAAAAAGTATGCGATACCGATCGAAAACGATAAAAGTGACAACTCTGATAAACAAATAATGTACCGGTAATTTTTTTATTATATGTAAAAACAGAAAAAGTTGCAAAATGTGGGATGGCAAAAGAAAATTATTTTTGCAGTTGGAACAATGACAAGGTTTGCAGCAGTCTGATTTGGGCACTGATTAAACGAAGAGAGCAATTTACGGAACGTGAACTCATTGCGGACATGATGAACCTCGAATTTCAAGGTAAGCTACCATAGACGATGAAAATAAGGAAAAAAAACATCTCGTGCATGAGATATTCGAAATCAACTGTAGGAACATTTTAATCTGACTGCTTCCGATTTGTCGCAGGATTTTTTATATTACTGACAAACAACAAAAGCACGCTGCATTTGAAAAAGTTTAACAAGCTAACATTATGTTACTATTTTTTGAAAATTCTGAATTTTGGCCACAAGTGTAAAATCCGAAAAAAATTCGAATCCAAAAAAAGCTAGATATATATGTAAAGAAATACGACGCCGACTATACTCGCCTCGTCATATCTCTTTGGATGTTTAAACTTGCCGCCCAGAGACGCTGGGTCGGAGACGCGAGCGCGTGTCGCGCTATCGATCAAAGTAAATACATCAAGTGTACGAAGAGATTACGGGAGATTAAACATAAGAAAGAGAGGGACTATCGGCTGTAAATGTCGTTTCCTGATTTTACAGGTAACGTCATATCATTTACAATAATAGATAATAATTTAGCGTAACTTAGAATAGAAAAAACGAGCTGTAACTGGAAAATGGAAAATAAAAGAAAACCCTGATTTTACAGGCAACCACATGGCAGCTCATAACCTCATTTAAGACATTATATATATTATATATTTACTAATAATGATAACAATACCGATCTTATTTTTATTGCAGATCCCGAAGGGGCAACCATGAACTGGAGACGAGCGATCAGATGTTGGACTACCATCGATGAAAATGAAGATATCGATTGTAGAAAAACGGAATTGGATTTATATCCATTAATCAAAATTAAGAACTTCAAATTAGAGTGGCTTCCGATAAGTATTTTGGCAGACAATGTACACCAGGTAATAAAAAAAATCTGATAGAGTAACATCGCCACAGCAGCAACATCGAAGAAAAAAAAATTATTTTGTATTCGAATTTACATACTTTTATTCATTTTCCTGACAATATGTAAGCATATACATATATTTCTGGTTGTCTACCAATAAAAACGAAACTTCAAAAAATGGTTTTTATAGTAATGCATTAAATAATTACGGCCCCCGGAATTGTAAAACGAACAACTGTAAAACAACCGAAGGTCTGTTGTTTGCAGTAAAACCAAAAATAAAATAAAATAGAGACCGACATTTGGTCGTTTTTCGGTTGTTTTGTCAAAGGTGAGCGGTTGTTAACTGTAGAAGACAACTCGGTTGTTATTTGGTTGTTTTGACGGTTGGTTTACCTGCCAGGGTTATCCACTATGAGATCGCAATCGAGTTAACTCCGCCACAACAAGGTCAGATGCCTACCTTAACGAGCTAAAGTCAACGGGGCTAGATAAAACAGGCCCAGAGGACCTCGGGCAGAGGTCGGAAAAGGCGGTCTCTGACCCCTCCTCCGAGCTCTCCCCTGGAGTGCCAGAAGGAAACTAAAGACGCAAGGACCCACTAGCTATCAATACGGAGCTCTACTATTACCCTATATCGACCAAGGCCCTATAGATCCATAGACTGATAAATCTACCTCACCACGGACAAAGACCAGTTGGAAACGGAGGAGTTTACGGTCAGTTGACTTAAGTTCAGGACCGGGGCCAGTTAAAACGGTCGACAAATTATCCTCGAGAAAGACCACACGTTTAAAACGGTGCCATAGTTGAACCAAAGCTCCACTGCTCGGGGGGAAGAAAAAGGGAGCTTCGATCGTTGATCTCGGTGGAAAGGGAAACATCTTTTTTAAAGATAACCAAATCCATCGGGAAAATAAATAATTACAGAATAATAACCGGCGTTCGATTGCACAAAAAGCAAGTAACGAAAACAAAGTCACAATACCGATAATGTATTATACATTAACGACATAATTGATATCTCTATACAAATTAATGAGAAGTATTCTTAAACTGGACCTGTTCCCCTGAGCGCCTGTGTCTATCCTTTAATAGAAAATAAGTATACCTAGATAATAAGTTTAGTAAGATAAAAGGAGTGAAACAACCATAGATGCAAGAAGAGGGCCCACTCCCCGATAACAGCCGAAATATAAGTCCTTCGACGAAACCGCCGCCGCATAGAGTCTCGAATAATAAAAAGCCCTCCGAACTTCAGTTCAAAGGCAATCTATACACTCCTAGCGATAACCGTAAAACTCGTACCAGTATACAATACTTTCTCACATATACCATATAAAATTATTAGAACCCCGAGAAATCCCCCTCGAAAAGTCAAAATTGGCATTTGTTGGAGATTTGCCGAGTTCTCTCGAAACCCATACTCGATTACGGTTCAGAAACAATGAAAGTAGGACAATTATTCTTTAATAGGATAAGTGAGAACTATTCAAAGGACTCTACGCCTTCAGAGAAATTGTTACAGTTAATAGAAACCTTTTTGCGTATACTTACCGAACGTTTTACTTGAGACCTATAAATTAAGAGATTTATACTTTTATATTAATTTCATATCCGCATAGCATCACATGGAGTTCATGACTCGGAGCATCTCCGAATCATAAGGCCGGTTTCTCTTTGTTGAAAGCATTGATGAGATCCATTCTGTAAATAGTCTCAAGTGTAGCGCTTTCTACCAAAAAATACCCTGCCTCGGAGTCATTGCATTCCGCCGAAACCTATAAACGAATTCTCGGAATACAGAATGCGAGAAGAGGGGAATGGTGCGTACGTGATTTGTTTCGCGCCCTTTACATTGATACCCCACTCCGTCACCCACGTCGTGGGCCCGATTCACGCGAGTTCGACTAGAAGAAGGGCCTAAAAAGACCCCCGGTCCAATCGAAAGGTCAGATTCAAAGCACCTCCCTCATCTTCTCGGTGACTGTATCCAAACCATAGGGAAAATAGATATATCGCTAAGAAAAAAAGGTATAAAACCCCTCGCAATTGAGGACTCGGGACACTCAGTTACACTGACATTCAAACCCAAATTTCCGAGTAACAAGTATCCTTTACTTTTACACAAATTTTGCCCGTTTTGAACGTTATACTGACCAATTTGTGGCTCAGTCATAGCGGAACTTTGCACCATCCACAAGATATTTCTTTATTTTTTTTGACGATTTACGAAATTACACCAACTACCTTTTGACAATTTGTAAAGGGATCGTATCCTGAAACCATTTGTATACTTTCATTTATCATTTAGTTTATCATTAAAAGGTCTTCAATCTTCTTACATCCGCGAACCATTTTTTTATCACCTTCGAAATAACCAACGGAGACGAATCTACGAGGAGAAAAGTCACCATCTCGAACACAGTCGACAATCAATAACAACCACCGTAAGTACATCTTTACAAGTGTTTATTGCACCTAATTCTACGTTCTCTTGAAACCCAGTGATTCGTAAAAGTCTCCTAGAATTCTCCGTACACCAGTGCGTCGCGCTGCCACCTTGTTTGAAAGGACGGCAGGTATCCGTAGGGGCGTCAAAGAATTCCTCTCCATTTCTCTTTTCAAGAAAACTTAAAACCGCTACTACTTAGCTAACTTCCCAACACATAAACTCGGCAAGCATTCTTAAGGGCTCCATCCCAAGAAATTTTCCGTAAGGTTAAGGCTTTAGAAAGGAGCAAACGTTGTACCCGGTATCGACATCAGGTGTAGTAAAGGTAGGCCCCAGCGCTCTCCTGACCAGCGCGTGCGATAATAACGGCGGCAACAGTTACCGTACAAACTAGAGTAATTAAAAGAGCGCTAGTTTGGACGTAACACTACCGTTGCCGACCATGCTGTCCAGCGAGAACCGACGCCTACCACCCGCGATCTCGAAGACTCGGCGAGAAATTTCCCGAGGGGCTTCGTTTACTGCATAAATTAACCGGTAAGGCCGTCGTTCGTTTCCGGACAGGCTTTTGTTTCAGTTTAGTAACATCTTAGTTTCGGCCAAAAAGATCCCGAGCGATATTACCGGGCGCTACGTTATCGTGCATGGCACTCAATGTTCTGAAATTAATTCGCGATCCGAAAAGCTATCGCCGGTGTCTGTCGTAATTTCATTTTATTTTATTTGTTGAGAATCAAAGGAATCGCCGAGAGGGATTCAAGTAGTTTATTTTATTCACTTAATTTTTAGAAAATTACGAAACGCGCGAGAGTCCTTAGTTTTTGTTAATTTAATCATTTCGGGAAGATCGCCAACTTCCACCGCTCTCGCGAGGCGCTACTATTTTGTTCGCCCTCTTTTTTTTTTTCATAATCGGGTCAACATGCGTCTCCTTGTTTTAATCATTTTTCGGACTATTTTTCTGTATTAACTTCTAACGTTATCATAATTGTTTAGACTCAGTGACTCATCTTTATCGTACTCCATTGACTTTATTTAATTTTATTTCGTGACCACGAGGCGCATGTCTTTTCTTTCGATTTTAACGGACTCCGATATTTTTCACTCTCGAGAGCTCACGATATTTGGAAGGTGAATTCTAAATAATTACCAGATTATCATAAGTAAAACATAAAATTATAAACTACACCGTGGATGACCTGACCCAATATTCATATTCATGCGTGATTCTATTCTCATTATCTTTCTCGCGGATCGTCGGGAATTTCTTTTTATTCGCGGGGTTACGTCGCGAAGGCTGCTCGTGAGGTGCTGCACTCTTCGGAGGAGGTTCCAAAACGTTTCCATCGAAGGGCCCGACGCGTCATGGTATTGGTGAAGCTATCGGTACCCTTGTTCGAGTCGTTGTTCTTCGCCTGGAAGCCACTGAGCGTCTTTATGCGTGAGCACAGTGCTTAGAGGTGTTATTAGGCCTCGTGCGTTGGAGTCTCGTGTGTTCGAGTCTCGCTGCCTTCCGTAGAGCGTAATATCCATTGGAAGTCCGCTAGCTCGTATACGTGAGCCGGACTTCTCTTAGTGGTGGCGAGTTTTTCTTGGTGTAGTGTGCAATGTGTTTGGCACCGCATATACATTTGACCCGGCTACGTTGTTTTCGGGAAGTATGAAACAAATCTCGACTTACGTCGCTGACCGGTAATGTTTCTCGCGTAGCTTGATATCTTTCTCCTTGGTTTTTCCCCCACTCCGTGAGTGTTCACGCGCAGCGGTATTCTTCTCTCAATTTGATCGAAGAGCAACGCAAATTTGTGAAAAAGAAATTCCGACAGTTGCGGGACGTAACATGAGCATGAATCTCGCAGTGTGTTATGGATTTATCAAAGACGATAGGTGTCTGAATATCGACTATTTCCTCGCCCATCGTATTCGCAAGCAGCAGATACAAAATACGCGGAGTGAATATCGCCTTACAATTTTTTCCCGCGTTGCTTGACCTTGAGGCCGAGATTTTTCAGACGTTGCACGTTCTGATGTGTTAACACCTTGGGAGTTAGTCGATGACTGATCTGCTGCGCACATGATGGCTTATTATAATTGCTAGGCTTCCGGTTAAAAGCTATAGCCATTATTGTTATTATTTTTTTTTCTTTTAATCGTGGTAAAAGGATAGGGCGAATCTTTTATAGACCTAGGCGTCTTCGCTACGCCCGGAGTTAGAGGTTGCCCCTTAACACCAGGAGGAACGTCCACGCCCGTGTGCTGCACTCTCATCTCGCTTCGTTGGGTCGAGCGAGGGGTGGTACCTCCGTCTCGACACCGGATTCCACGAGAAGCCTACCAGCTAAACCCCTCCTCCCCTGGCCAAAAATAAAACAGGTAAATTATTGGTCAGGTGTGGAAAAACCACTTCTGTCCGCGTTGCCCTTCGCCCCCGCCCCCCCCCCCCCCCCCCCCGGCAAGGGACTACGTTAGTATTACTTCTGAACTGGGGGTTTCTGTCCGTGTTTTCGTGTATTTTACGTCGCGTCCGTCATGTCAGGCAGCCGTCCGCGTTCTTCCGTCTCAGTATCGTCTCTACGTATGCCGCTACTTGTAGCCACTATTTGCCTCCGTGGAGCATCACATCCACGATATTATCTGGAGCGATGGCTCCGACGGTCATTTCTAGTCTCTGTCTGAGATCTGTCCATTGGTTGCATACGAAAAACGTATGTTCAACGTCGTCTCGTTCGTGTCCACAGTATGTGCAGTCCGGTGTCCGTACTTTGTTCATTTTGTACAGGTACTGTCAAAAGTATCCGTGTCCTGTCAGGAATTGGGTGATGTAAAAGTTCACGTCTCCAAACTCCCGGCCGGTCCCTGGTCTCACGTCCTTTATTAGGCGTCTTGTCCAGTTTCCGTTTGTCGGGTCTTCCTTCCAGCGCTGTTGCCATGTGCGCATCGTCCTGTCTCGCTCTGTCGTTGCTGCGTCCTATCGTCCAATGTCGGCGCTTCTTCCGGAGGTCCTCTTGCGCTCGAATGCAAGTGTTTCGATCGCGCCGGGAAAGGATCCGTGCTTAACGGAAAATTCCCCGGCGCAATCCGAGAGCCCTCATCGCTCTGACTAAGATCTCGCACTCGTGTCGACCGTGGATGCGGTGACGAATTTCGCTGCCGCAGCCGCGATCGCACGAGTGCGCGAAATACAAGCGTAAGGGAAATTAGATAAATAAGCAAGGAGAGATAAGCTGACTGCTGCGCACGTCCCGTAGATAGTAACGAATACCGCGAGAGCGTCTTCGTTACCTTTTCCACGCAATGCCACAAAACGCGAAGGCAGCAAGAATCCTCCCCGGCCTGCCACACGCCGGTCGCGAGATCGGCGGATGTGCACGCCGGAGAGATCAGTCCCGTTAGACAACGAGAGCGAATAGCTAGTCTCGGAAAAAACTCCTCGAGTAGCTCCTGCATAGCTAACTTAAAATCTATCTTTGGGAATCCGCGGTCCACCGAAATCGTTCTAAGTATCGATAAGGCCGAAGGGAACCAACTTAGTGTTTTGCGTCGCAGTGGTCAGCCTTCTCTTGTTAGTACTTAGTGTTTCAAGTTACGCCACGAACAATAAAAACAGTCGTGTAGTTTAATTAACCACATACAATAATCGTAAGTAGTATAGTCGGTATGCGAGTGTGAGTGCGAGTGTGGTAATTCTAATAATTCTATTTTTCTTTCTTGTAATCGTTAAATCATTTGTTTCTTTTTAAAATAAATCGGAATTAGTTGTATTTCCATTTTCTAATTCAAACCAACCTCAAGAACGTCCTGTACAGGGCGAATCAGACCGATCCCTATAAAATAAATTAAATATAAACTCTTCGCGCTTCACGCGAAGAGGTTAACTTGACTCCCGAGACCGCTCCGGGACGTAACACAAGAAGATCTATGGGGATCACGCCCGCTACCACCAGCACAGCCTGCGCGGAGACCGTCCGGTAGGAGCAGGCGATCCTGAGCGCGCTCTGTCTCTGTACCGTCATCATCACGTGGCAGTATTTTTTTCGTTTTAAGGGAAACTGCCCACACCTCTGCTCCGTAAAGGAGGATCGAGTGAGCGGTCGATATCTACAGTCTCCGTTTTCTCGGTCTCGGTCCGTTCGTATTTGCCATCAGGCGGCTTAGGGATGTTATCCTTTCGGCCGCCTTCTGAGCCGGCTTTTGTATGTGAGGCCAGAAGGGCATCTTGGTATCTAGGATCACCCCCAGGTACTTCGCCATTGGTCTCGATGTCTTCCGTCCCAACCCTCATGAGCAGTCTCGTCTGAATGCGTTTCCTGTTTTGTTACCTGTCCTTCCGTTGTCTCGTACGTCACTCGTCGGTTACGCAGGTAATCCTCCACAACCCAGAGCAAGTAGGGTGGAACCCCGAAGCCGTTTCCAAGCGCCCACAGAATATCCACCCACCGCAGAATTTGTCCGTGTCCCGGATGGTGTCGACGACTTTCTGGATTGCTCCGGTCGTCGATCGGCCCTTCCTGAAACCGAACTGCTAGTTCGAGAGGCCTCCTCCAGTCACTATCGCGTCTGTCAGTCTCGGTCTGAGTAGTTGTTCGTACAATTTACCTGTCGTGTCCAGTAAGCTCAGCGGCCGGTAGGCCGAAGGCGTGCTGGGGTCGCCCTTACCCTTGGGGATAAGGACCAGCCTCGCCTCTTT
This sequence comes from Buathra laborator, assembly GCA_934046635.1. NCBI lineage: Eukaryota > Metazoa > Arthropoda > Insecta > Hymenoptera > Ichneumonidae > Buathra > Buathra laborator. The sequence continues at coordinate 1,721,459 of CAKOHB010000040.1, forward strand.
CCACCGATCGCTGAAGGTCCCTGTCTGTAGGCACGCGTTGTACAGGTCAAGGCGTATGTCCGGCCTCAGTTTGGCCATCAGCCGGATAACCTCTCCCGGTACCCCGTCGGGCCCTGTCGCCTTGCCAGCCTTCACCGCGTTGGCTGCTCTGGTGAGCTCCTCCGCAGTGAAAGGGGTTATTGCCTCCGTCTCCGTTCGCGTCGTGTGTGTCGGAAAAAGTCCGTCTACAATGCGTCGCGTGGTTTCCGCATCCTTGAGTTCCGGCGAGACGCGGGCTCCTAGTTTACCGGTTACAATCTTGTAGCCGGTACCCCAAGGGTCGTGTTCGACCTCCTCGCAGAGCGTCTTCCAGCACTTCGCCTTGCTGTCCCGTATTGCGTTCGTCAGTCGCTTTCGTTCCGTAGTGTACATGGCCTGTAGGGCTTCCCTTTCGGTTCTGCCTCTGGCCCTTATCATTCGTCTTCGTATTGCGAGGCATCCTTTCCGCAGTTCGGCTATCTCGTCGGTCCACCAGTATTGTGACTGTCTGTGGCGTCTGTAGTGTTTTTTCGGCATTGTGCTGTTGCACAGCCGCTCCGTCAGCTTAGCCGTCTCGTCCGCAAGTCTTTCCGCCCTGGGCCCTGGGCTCTGGGAAAACGTTCGTAATCGCAGCCGGCGCTAGCGCCAGTTCTTCCGAGAACCTTCATACGTCGAGATTATTTATGTTCCACCGCGGGGAGTGTCGAGTCCTATTCCGTGTCGTTACTGTCTGTCCTGTAATCTCAAAGGCGATGTACTGGTGGTCGCTGGCCGTATTATTATTACTATTATTATTATTATTATTATTATTATTGAGATTTAATATGCAACCGAATTGTTATCACCTCCTCGCGGAAATAAACTAAATTCCCGTCATGATCTACTATTCGCAGTTGAATATGATCAATTATCGTGTAGAGAATAGGGAGATAAATGACGTGTGATGGTACTTCGATAATTTTATATTCCGGCGGGACTGTAACGGTCCCATAATATTAAACTGTTCACAGTTATTCATTTTTCAACATACATATCTCCTTCTGAGAATGGATGCTGTTATCGCTGAATCGTCAGCATCCTTCCCGTGAGAGCGACAATGGAAACGTCGTCTCATGGCAACGGTCAAGCCGCCGCGCGCTCAATGTTCGCGCGACGGTCCTTATCAGCGCGGAGGTACACCTCACGCGCGTAACAATACGAATTACCGGCGTCGAAGCCCTTTGCCTCGACGCCTAATTATTCAGTTCATCTCCGATCGCCAACTCTGTCAGACGGTACACTCTCCCAGCTACGACTAATCACGACATATTACCTATAGTATTTTTACCTCAACCTAGACAACTTTAATTATTTGTGCAACCGCATACCTGGCTATCGATTACAGGACAAATAGGAATTATTCGTGAATAATATGTACTTTTTGCTCGTTGATATAAGCGCCGGTTGTAAGACTACATTCAACTCTTAAAGCGTTCACTTTGAGAATGGCTACAGGAAGATCAGACTCGTGGTTTTTATTAGCTGTCAAGATGCGTTGTGTGAATCCTAGTAAGCGACCAATAGAATCTTCAGGTGTGAAATCTATATCATGATCACACCTAATTTTACTGCGTAGAGTATTAATATTTCGTTTAATATCGATAGTGATATTCTTACCGATCGGGATAGGCTTCACATAATTCTCAATATCCTCAATTTCATAGCTACCAGTAGAAATACTTATAACTTCTCCGCCAATGTGAAGTTTATTATTATCGACGTCTATATTGGGAATTGAGTTGAAGGTCAGCAATTCAACCAGTCCTAGAGCGTAGTTTTTATCCACGAAAAGTTCAATAGGAGGAAAATATTGAGCTTCGAGAATAGAAGAAGTTCCAGATATGGTCAATGTAAGAGAATCATTCATGATGCTGACTGATATAGAACTGAGTGTGAAGTATTATGGTTAGTGTTTATATAGATAATATTTTCCCTTACGGTTCAATTGATGACTAAGAAATTTAAGGCATAAATGAACGCAGTCTACTGTATCACATGTCTGATATTATTTATAGATATATATCACGCTACCAACAAGTACATAACTGACAAATTCCATCGGTGGTTGAAGATCACTGAAACTATCAATGTATATATATATAACGTTGTCATCAAACTTCTTGTATGCGATCCAGTGTGTACCAGCTCCATTTTTATCGTCTAGATTAATAATTGCAGACTCCCGTTTGAATGGAACACTCGTCGGTAAACCATTTCGCATAAAAACTCCACGAAAGTGTGGAATTTCCATAATTTTTGCATACTTGAATAGGTCGGTGTCAGTTAGTGCTCGGTGTCGTAGCGTCACTTTCCGTTTTTTGATACAATATGAAGACCGAAACCTTTTTTGTAGGGCTTTAAATGCAAGCCTTTACCCACCGCAATAGCCTCCATCGATTGATTATGTCGCTTATTCTCTTCCACTTCTCGTTTTGCCGCTTGAGCGGGGGTAACAGTTTTAGCTATACTGGCCGCACCACCGGACAATGCCCCAGCGGCACTAAGTCCCGCGAAAATGGGCACCAGAAATGGCAGAAAACCACCTATTTTATTTGGCACAGGTAGTACTCGGGGTGTGAGCACTTTACGTTTGCCGCCTGCTTTTTTCAGAGCTTCGCGAGCACCCTTAAGAGCTGTTTTAATGACAACGCGTGAATCATTACTACGAATCATCGCTTTCTTAGCAGCTCCCATTATCTTTCCAAGTCCAACGTTGTTAATTTTCTTCGAGGCCATATCAAATTTTCTTTTAGCTTTCATTATGTTTGTTACGGCCCACGCGGCTGCTTTCTCGCCTACACTAGCGCTAGCACTAGCGTCAGAGGTGTACACGCGTTTCCAAGCGCGCTTCATTCTATCTCTGTCAGACATATGCACGTATTCCGAAGCTCCTCGTGCGTGATAACGCTAACCTCCTAGTACTATTTAAGAAAGATCATATGAATCTCAAGCATATTTACAATGATCATGTAAACGCTGATATGCCATACGTTGAGTTCAAAAATGTATGCTTGGCATGCTGGGTCGATAAGTATGGATTTATTATGATTGACAAGGATAGCGATCTTGATCGAGGTGGACATAGGAAAGGGTTTGACTGTTTCGCATGCATCGATAAGTAATAAATATTCTATTACTAGCCAATCTTGGAACAGTAGTTTCTGCAACTCAGCTGTGTCAACATGAAGAGTGAAAATATTTCTAGAGAACAAGACGTTTTGCGTAAAATCGTCAAACCCTGCGATGCAATCCGAAGAAAACATAGAATGTTGAAGACAGGCCGAGAGGCCAATGAACAAGTGATACACGACGTTTTCAAACCGCTGGTGAATCCATTGGAGAAATTAGTGAATACGTCTCACACAAGTAAAAATCATGATACGACAGTAGTGAAGAAAGAAATTAACGAAGAAATTAAGAACGAAATTAAGGATGATATTAAAAATGATATAAATGAAAAAGCTGGGAACATATTGTCGAAAGAGCCGGAACGAGTGGAATAGTGAAACGTGAATATACCGACGACGATGACAACGAGCAAGATATTTCTTTCAAGTAGGGATATGGCGACGATACAGAATATATTAATAGCGACGATGATGATGATAATGGAATCGTCCAGACAAACGCTGAAGTAGATAAATTAATAAATGAATATCTCGCATTATTACGATCAAATAGAACGTCCGATTTAGATATTTCTTATGGGGTGCGAAATCTTGCTAATGATAGATTAATGATTGGAGACTCACCGATAAATTTTAATGCTACTTCTATTCAAATAGGAGATGTAAGCTATGGAAAAAACTATCGGACTTATCGAACTATTGTTTAAAAAACAGCCCAATATTGCTCATATTAGCATCGATGTTATGAAAAATTATAAGGATATAATTATCGGAACAAATGCGCACAACAAGTCTTACAAAAATAGAGAAGCGATCCGCGTGAATAAAACTTTCAAATTCACCAATTACATTGCAAAATTTTGAAAAGATGTTGACTACACTAGAAAAAGTATATCTCAATATAAAGTTACGCAAAAAGAAGTTAAGGTAGATTATATTTATTAGGATATCCAAACGAGCTAGTGAATCTGCTTCGTCTACTCTTAGCATCACAAACAGCTGGCAACTCCTCTCATAGAAACGAAATTATGTCAATTATAGAGGAACTATGGGAGGCTCAGATAATATATTAACTCGTCACCTATCGAGATTCTAAACATTTGCAAGATGAGTGTCGATGTGTTTAGACGTCAGCTCGATAAGAGCGCGGGTGTAAGAAATCGCGGCCTACACGGCCACCCCGCCATTCCCGGTTATCCCGGCGTTCCCGGTGATCCCGGTATTGTACTTAAATTAACCGAGGATGGCGATTATGATATGGAAAACAAAACTCACCAGCACCGTTGCTCACTCAGCAACGTTTCTACTCCGGAACAACAAGGCGATGCTGCGATCTTAAACATCTTGCATCGCAAAGTACATACCACCGTGATGATTTTACGAAAAGAAATGAATGATAGTAATCTACTATTGGTTCAAGGGCTTGAGACAACAATGCAAAATATCATAAGAACTGTAAATATCAATCTCGAAACAGTACAAGACTTAGCTACTCGAAATTCTAAGGCCATTGCCAACGTGGACGTTAGACTAAATGTTATTGAATATGAGCGCACACAAAGAAGCGCTAGTGGAGGAGCTACATAAATCAGCTAGACGGAACTACCCTCGTCGTCATGTGGATATTCGAGGCCTCGATGAGACTTGACAAGCCGATCTCGTGGATATATACAGTCAAAACAATCAATATACGTGTCTATATTCTCGAAATTCGCTTGGGCTGCACCGATGTAGAGCAAGACGGGAAAAGATACAACAGCTGCAATGAAGTCTGTACTTATTCAGGGGCGAACACCATCAAAATTACAGGTGGATAATGGCGGGGAGTTTTACAATTCAAATTTTCGATCTCTCATGGAACAATATAAAATTCATTAGTATTCGACATCTAGCAACTTGAAAGCATCGATTTGCAAACGTTTCAATCGAACAGTAAAAAATAAAATGTGGAAATAGTTTAGTCTTCGCGTTAGTTATAAGTGGACTGATATTATAGAGAAGTTGCTTTTCGAATACACCGCCACACTACATCGCACTACTAGAATGAAGCGAAAAGACGTATCCGCTAAACATGAGAAAAATCTTCTGCATACTGTGTACGATCAACCACAAATTAAATATACCAGAAAGCCAAAGTTTCAAGTTGGCGATTAAGTTCGAATTAGTAAATATAAAAATATGTTTGCGAAAAACTGTACACCCAACTGGACCACGGAAATATTTACGATATCTCGAATAATGAATACTTTGCCTGTGACGTTCAGGCTGGTGGACTATGAGAATAAACCGATTGCCGGTGGTTTCTATGAGCAAAAGCTACTCACAGTTAAACACCCCAATATTTATCTAGTTGAAAAAGTGTTGAAAAAACGACTCAACAAACTTTATGTAAAATGGCTCGGATTTGATAACTCGCACAATAGTTGGATTAATAAATCAGACTTGTGAAAATAATAATGTATTATAATTATATTGTACTCTACGAATGTGAATAAATAATCGTCTTGAAGGAAAGAAAGAGTGAAAGTGACAGAGCGAGAATGATCCTATCTTTTGAGCTCAGAGCGATGCACATGGCTTATGCACCGGCTCTGAAAGCATCTTTCCACGCACCCGTAAAGATTTTGGATGACCCCCTGCGTACTCTACGCCCCAGAAAGAAAAAGACCCTTTCTCGTGGAAATTGCGATAGACCCTTTCATACGAAATTCTGACGGCGTGCACATGACCTGCGTACTGCCTGTGGAAGTACGTTTTCTCGCATAATTCTCGCTCTCACATTTAAAAATGTGTCACTCTTCGCAGAGTGAAAATTGCGCATCATTGAAAACTTCATAGTTTCACTCACATTCTCCCACTCTTTGAAAAAACCTGTTAATGAGGCATGGCTTAGTTTTTCGAAAAGTAGCAGAGCTCAGTTCTTTTTCCACCCGCGTAAGAACAACAATTCGATTACGAAGACTCTGGGCAGCCGTAGCTATTGGACTGCGTACGCGCTTTTGATGTTCCTCATATGGAGGAATACCCTTCAAAATCGTCGATGGCCAGAAGAGAAACTGCGCATGTTGAAGTGTTTATCGCTAGATGCAGTTCTCCGCGAATTAAAAAGAGTTTTTTTCATTGCAAGAATAAGTGAAATTCGCGATGCATTTAATAATGGCAATATGTGTAGTGACATTCGTGATGCGGCTGTGAGTGTGCACGCAAGTCAACAGCGGGCCAATATACTTACTATGAGGAGGAGGATAGCGACAGTGAAAATCGCCGATGTCCCGTGGACGAACCTCGTTGGATTCGTCGGACTCAGCGAAACCTGCCGCCCGTAGAACAGGAATTGGCGGAACTATTTTATATGCCGCGGCGATGGTATGGTTTGAATGAGCAAGCACAGGAGAGATCCCGCGTAGAAAAAAAGAATCTCAGCGAGATTCTTGGTGAGAATCTCGGCGAAATTCCGCTGAGAATCTTTCCGAGAATCTCACCGAAAATCTCGCCGAGAATGCCGCATGTGTCTCGAACCATGATTCTTACACAATCTCACCGTGCTTCTTAGCGAGATTCTTTTTAACCCAACCGGGAGAACCTGCACACGATCTCACCGTGCTTCTTGGCGAGATTGTTTTAATCGCGCGCACAATCTCACCGTGCTTCTCCAGGAGATTTTTTTATCATGCACACAACCTCGCAGTGCTTCTCCGCCTGATTTCTATTTGTCGATGCGGGAAATCTCCCACACAATCTCGCCGGGCTTCTTGGCGAGATCGTTCTTATCGCGCGCATAATCTCGCCGTGCTTCATGGCGGGATTATTTTAATCGCGCGCACAAGCTCGGCGTGCTTCTCCGTCAGATTTTTTAATCACGCACACAATTGCGCAGTGCTTTTTCGCGCGATCCTCATTTATCGCGGCAGAGAATCTCTGTCCGCCGGAACTTACCAACACCCCGAAGCATCGAGGCTCATACACACGAGAGCTCGAGGTCGCCGAAAATACACTAATACCATGAAGCATTGACGCTCATAGACACGAGCCCTCGATGACTCGAAACCTCACCAACACCACGACGCCTCGAGTCTCATAGACACCAGCGCTCGGTGACTAGGAAGCGAGAAGATCAACGCTTCGAGCTGCGATACCGACAGCTTCATCCCCAACCACTATGCATAAGGCCCAGTGAGTTGAAAAACCTTCCGATCTCCTCCGACGAGTGCAGCACCTCTCGGGCATCGTTCACAGCCACCCCCGCGAACAATAACAGATTCCCGATAGTCGCGAATTTGATAATTAGACGATTTCCAATAGAATCACGCATGCATATGAATATTGGGTCAGGTCGTCATTAATATTAAAGTTTTGTAATAACATATTTTTAATATATTTTCACGTATTTCCTCGGTTACACTTTATTGCTAGGGGTAGGTCAGGTATTTGCGCGTTACTCAGGTAACCATCATAAACCCTTCTGATCTTTTCACATCATAAAAAGCATTTCGGTAAAAATAACAAGTTAAATTATTCCTGCCTGCAGCAATATTTGTCATTGCTCAGAGACTACATATTTAAGCGAAAAATATCTCGCAAACTGATATTGCTTCAAAGATAAATAATTCAATTTACGATCTTTACCAGCGACGAAAGAAGAATATCAGGTTACATAGGTGTAGGCATTTTATTTTTTTTGTTGTGATCAATTCCGCGAAGCAACGGTTACGATTCCGCGAAGAAGCGACGGTTACGATTTCCGCGAACAGTCGGAACGCTGTCGGTTCCACGAATTGGCGCAACAGTCGTTCCAAAAAGGGAAGAGAGAGAGGCTCGTTCTTCACTCGTCGAAGTGATGCTGAGGCGCGAGCACGCATCGAGCGCGCGACAAACTTTTACATGTACAAATAAATATTCGAAATAAAACTGATTGAAAATTATATAAGCCTATTGTTCAGAAGTGGGATATCACGGGACAACGAACACGCCCTCAAGGAAAGTAATTACGTGTGTGTCGACAAAAAAAAGTATCGTGAGTTTACTGTGTGTGATTCACGTTCAGTCGAGCTAAATATGTCGCGCTGAGTGTCGCGCATATTTTTCTGTGTGTAATCGGTAACCGGTAATCGATAATATGATTGTAATCGTAATCGATACGGGTAGTTGCTGTGTGCAACAATGCGCGTAAGAATATTTTCTTTGGTCGCGCCGAATAGGCGATCGCGCGGAGTCGCGAGTGTATCGAGATGGCCGCCAGAGAACCCATCGAATATATGGTCCCCGAATTAAAAGAGTTGTACGGTCTTGCGGATGGCTCCGTTGACTCGAGCCGACGCGGATTGTAAGTCCGAGTGTCAATACCGATTGAACCGCGAATACCGAACTCCCACGCGATCAACTAAGATGACGCAGGTGTTTATTTTGAGTTTAAAAAAAATGTAAATTTTATTTAACGCTTGTATTATAATATATACACTAATTTACATTGAAAAGTTTGTTTGTGGATATTAGGTTAAGAATGGTGAAATTGTTATGTTTAAAGCACCATACGAGAATCAGCGTAGCGTTGTACTGACGGTCAGACTCTCGGAGTGTCTGTTTGCGTTGAAGGATCGAAGACGACTGACTTTTCGAGAAGTCTCAAAAATTAGTAAAGATCTTTAAGGAGTGGGGTGTAACGTCGCTTGTGTCGAACTTCTTGATTTTGATTGGTTGTAATTTGCACGCGGAGGTGCGCTGGTACCTTAGTGGCGTTAGAAAAAATGCATGCGGGTCCGAGGCCCTTGCCGCGGCCCGTTAATCCCTTCGCTTTGTCGAGCCTGACCGTCATAAAACAATTAAAGACGCGTCTTGCTTTTTTCGAGATAATGCTTTACGTGCTCTTTCCAGTGAATTCATGGATTAAGCGACTTTCTTGATTTTAGTGTCTGGTCTGCAAATGTTTTACTGTTCGACCCAATCGCCGTTACAGTGAATTTAATATTTTTTATTATGTATGGAAAAACCCTGGCTTACAATAGTGCATTCACGTACATATACTATATGACTAAAAATTCTTTCCGCGACGGAACAAGAGTTGCTGCGTGAAAATAATTTAACGATAGGAGGCTCTAAAGCCGAACTAATAAAACGTTTGACGGATTTCGACGGAGGCATCTGGGAACGTTTAAACGCAGAGCGGGTTAGATTGGCCAACGAAGTTCTGGAAGACGAAGAAAATGGTATTGTGTTGGATGGCCAGCAGCGCATCATCGAGACGGTTGCCCAGGTACTTGGCGAACGGACTGTGCCGACCGAACACGAGTTGATACGTCTAGAAAACGATTTGTTGCGACGTGAACGAAATATACTTCAAAGAGAGTTGGACATCGCGAGACAAGGACGTACACCAAGTGGTAATACGGAGACAAGCGACAATCGCACGAGACGTAGCTCGTTATCGACGAACGAGAGCGTAAGAGCTGTTCGGAATCTTCTGAGTGAATTTAACGGCTGCGAAGGTTCCTTTTGGAGGTGGGAACAGCAATTGTCATTACTGCGAGTGACGTACGACTTGGATGATAGATCGTTGAGAATCTTGATCAGTCATCGCGAAGCCGTTGTATGACCTCGTCAAGAAAGACGTTCCGTTTAGGTTTGGAGCAGAAGAGCTCATGGTTTTTGAAACATTAAAGCGAGCGTTGTCGTCCGAGCCAATATTAACGATCTTTTCGCCACACCTCGAGACCGAGCTGCATTGTGACGCGAGCGCGAGCGGTAATGGAGCGATACTGCTACAAAAACAGAGTGACGGAATATTTAGACCGGTGTTTTACTTTAGCGAACGGACGACGCCGACGGAGGCAAAGTACCACAGCTTTGAGGTCGAGTGTCTCGCTGCGGTGTACGCGATCAAACGTTTCCACATCTACCTCGCCGGTATAAAGTTTAAGATTGTCATGGATTGCAATAGTTTTCGTCTCACGTTGAGCAAGAAGACGAGTAACCCTCGAATATCGCGTTGGGCTTTGATTTTAGAAAATTACGATTATGAGATTGTCCATCGACCCGGTTCGCGAATGGCACACGTCGACGTGTTGTCGCGGTGCCACAGTATCCTCATTTTGGAGGCAAACTCATTTGAGCGAACGTTGTCGATTTAACAGGACCGCGACGAGGAGATCCGGAAAATTCGCGATAGACTCGAGACCACCGAAGATAAATATTACGAAATTCGAGACGGTCTCGTGTACCGTAAAACTAAGAGTAAGAAGCTGCTGTTTTATGTACCGCCGTTTATGGAAGACAATGTTATTCATACGTGTCACGACGATATTGGACACGTTGGTGTTGATAAGGTAGTGGATAATATTACGGGCAAATTGTAATAATTTTGGATATTCGATGATTCTTCTTTGTGAAATTATAACCAAGTTTTTCAGTGCATCCGTGAAATTTACGATTTTTATTATGAATGTGAATAACGTATTGTAAAATATTGTGAATGATTTTCGTTCAAAATATATTATTTTCGAAATAAAAAGGGCTAATATTTATCAATCAATGTGTGATATTTCGTGTTTTATTATTCGCAACCAAATTTTCTTCTTTGACATGATGAAAAATTGTTTTTTGGAAAATTAAAATAACATAATCTTTAAATTAAATCCTCACTAAAAATAATTGTGGAATAAAAATATTAAGAAATGTCAGAATGTCTTCAAATTTGCTGTGCATAGTGTTTTCAATGCAATGAAATATTGCTGAAAATTAGATAAAATTCGTTCGTAGGTTTCAGAATTGCAGCGCCGTACGGACATTTGACGGGAGAAAATGAATTTTGAAATGGAAAATGCCTGGAAAAAATGTTCAGAGACGTCGGAATGTCTTCAAATTTACTGTGCATAGTACTTTCGATAAAATAAAATAATGCTGCGAAGAAGAAAAAAATTGGTTCGTAGACTTCATAATTGGAGCACCGTACGGACATTTAGCGGAACAAAATGGAATTTTTGTTTTGGAACAACTCATTAAAGGCTTCGCAGTAGTTTCAAAATGTTTGTGCATAATAGTCATGATGTGATAAAACATTCCTGCGAAGGAGAACAAAATTGGTTCGCACCATCCAAAGTTACACTGTGATACAGACGTCCGAGAAGATAAATTCAGTGAAAAAGCCATTTTTATTCAACCGCAGGCTAAAAGAAATATTTCCAGTCATCGGAGTCACTTCAAATTAACTACGCATGATGCTGGAAGTACACCGAAGTAAATTCTGAAAATCTAAATTTTTTGGAGCCTACACTGCGGAGAATCCCCATCGAAAGCTGTGTGAAGAGGCCTCGCTGGTCATTTTAATAGGCACGCTTTGGCTATTGTTATAGTGTGTGCCTAAAAAGGAGAAGACTCCATACTGAGAAAGAACAGAGGATTGCACGTGGACGCTATGTAGCCTTGACGGAGAAAACCTCTATACCAGCATACTCTTTTAGGTAGGATAGAAGGAGAAACGATCACGTGAACGTGGCTGGTACGAACAAGGGAAGTCAAGAGCCACCCCGAAAGGGAGGTAGTGCTGTTGCTAGCTCGCGGGCCAGCTCCGGTGCACTCGATCGTATCAGGAGTGTAGGGGAAGGGTGAGCCACCCGCGCAATGCATGGAACGTACGAGAAGGCCCACCATTCATCGATAGCCGAACTTTTCTCAACCAATAGGAAGAGAGCAATAAAAATAAAGAGACATGAGCGAAATTTTTAGCCAAGAGTAGGGATGAAGAAAGAGATAATGACTACTTATTAATTATTAAAAAATCATTAACAATAGCCATATTTTTATTTTTTACAATAGCCAAATGTTACAATTGTCGTAACAGTTTAACCCGAAATTTGTTAATTTGACAAATGGAAAGGTTAAACAAATTAATTAATTAAGTTAATTAATTCACCATTTTATATTGAAAGCCGTTGAAAAACCATTAAGAACGAATACCAGAACACCCTGGTAGTTATGACATTTATATCGAATTTAAAATCAATTATACTGATCTGTCAAATCGATATCGATCGATATTTCACAAATTATAGGGAAATCAAATGAGAATGCACGTATGAGAATGAATAATGAAAGCAAGACATCAATAGAGCTCATTTTTAATATTTTTGGATTTGATAATTAATTAATTCTTTATCAAGAAAATTTTCATCTTATCAAGTATTAAAATCCATAATTTTCCACCTAGAAAAGTTATTCAAATTCGAGACACTTCCAAAATAAATCAAAAGAATAATTTGTTAATTAACAAATTCAAAATCGGTCTGAAAATAGCTAATTAGAGTAATTATCAAATATTGACAGTCGATAGAAAGAGAACAAGGGAGGCGTGGAAAATCACGCCTCGACCAAAGACCCCACCCCTCCCACCACGGTTTATGTCAAGACTATTTAAACTGTGCCCTTTTTCCGAGGGACACTTCTAGTACTTCTGCTTCTTGTATGCTCATTACCGTTCCGAAAATCACCGACAACGTTACTCTGTTTGTGACCACTTTTTCGAAATCTTTGTTAAGACTTTGAAAATGTTCAAGTCTTGTTCTTCGTTTGTGTTTTGTGAATTGTATCAAGTTTTCGTTTTCCGTTTGCTAACCTCAGTGAAGTTAGTAAAATAAAAAAACTCTGTGTTGCAATTGTGTGTGTTTCGTTTTTCTTCGTGAAAACCCCTTCGACCGATCGGCAACTGAATCGCCAAGCCGAGGGTATCAACCACCTATCGACCACCGCCGACCACCAGCAGCAACGTCTTCGCAACTCCTGTTTTCCGGATAGTTTCGTTCTTCGGTAAGCTTTATTTTATTTTAATTTTGCATGCTTTTTCTCTCGCATCCCTTTTCCCATCTATAGTATCGCGATTGAAAATTTAAGAGATTTACGTATCTCAATTAATTATGGCCCTTCTGGCAATTATAGTGATCATTTTGATTGTCATTTTTCTGTGCGGAATCTCCATGGAGATCACCGTTAATATTCGTGAAAATAGAGACATCCGTGAAACCCCTGTGGTACACTCCGGTGTACAAATAATAATTAGTTTTGTGAAAATTCTTAATATCGCGATGAATTCCTCGTTGATTGTAGTGATCTACTTGACTTGCTGTTTTATAGTTTGTATAATAGCCGCGATAATCTTGTACCTCCGAGTTTAGCGTCATTTTCCTTCAGAAAACCCTTCCGTTACTCCGCAAGACGTCGCTATAACACCCAGTGATCCCCTCGAATACTTTTCTCCGTATTGTCGCGATACCCATTGTTTTAATGGAAACATCTAAAAAATGCCCTTTGCCAGTTCTCGCGAATGAACTCTAGCCTCTTCCAGAGCAATTTTTCGCAAGGTTAAGCTCTAAACGAGGCATCCGCGAATCATAGCCGCTTCGAAAACGCTTAAATTCATTAAGTTGATTGACCGAGATGAGGCCGGCTCCTCACGTAAATTCATGATTCGCGACGTAACAAAACCAAATTCCGGCAACAAATTTGTATTCAGCGAGCAAGATAACAACCTACAGTGGAAAAGCGCTGATTTTTTTTTATTCAACAGACTGCGAACTCTATCCGGGACGCTATGTAGGACTGTATGCGGGTCTCTTGCTAAGGTTCCTTGTGGGAATCCGGCAGCACTTAAAAAAAAATCAGCGCTTATGCACTATAGAGTCTAATATTGCTCTCTGCTTGCGAATTCGTTACCAGAATTTGGTTCTGGGTAAATTTCTACGTTTTTTATTTTCGCCTTCTATTTGACTAATTCTAATTTTTTTCTCTTTCATTTTCCACACGAACGCGAAGAAGCACGCCAAGAAGCCCGGCGAGAATGTGTGAGAGATACTTTGCCGCGACAAATACGAATCTTGCGAAGAAGCACAGTGAGATTGTGCGCTCGATTTAAACAATCTCGCCAAGAAGCACGGTGATATCGTGTGCAGGTTGTCCCGGTCGGGTTAAAAAGAATCTCGCGAAGAAGCACGGTGAGATTGTATAAGAATCACGGTCCGGGACACATGCGGCATTCTCAGCGAGATCTCGCTTAGATTCTGGGCGAGATTTTCGGTGAGATTGTCGGAAAGATTCTCAGCGGATTTTCGCCGAGATTCTGGCCAAGAATCTCGCTGAGGTTCTTTTTTTCTACGCGGGAATGCTTGCGTATTCAAGTTCGGATTCGACCTTTGCATCGACAGCGTCGGATGAGCGTAAGCGGGTCGAACGATGTGCTTACGGCTACGTATCAAATGCGGTGATTCTTTTATATTTTCGTGCTGAGGCAAACACTTCTTATAATCGTCGAACGTTATGGTTGCTAAAGTCGACGCTTTCACACCCTTTGCTCGTTTTTTGTTGTACTCTCATTCTCTTCCTCGATAACTCTTTAGGCGTACAATTTCGATCTTAATCCTACGAACTCGCTCATAATTTTTGCATTGTTCTCGTCCTTCATTAAGCCGAGCACTTTTTTATTCACCAATGGTATGTCATACACATTGTTAGGAGGATAATCGGAGGTGTCAAATCGATGCAAATCATCTTTTATCGTCTTATAGATGTCGGGAACTGCAAAGTGGTAAATGAGGCTGTCAGTGTCAGTGTACAATGTTTTGAATTTTCACCGAACTTATTCTTTATGTAATTGTAATGGAATTCGTAGATGTAAATCTTTGATAAATCAAGAGACGCGGTAGCGTCTCGATGCCAAGTACCAGTAAAAAGTAATATGTCCCCGCCGCAAACGTATACCGGTCGAGCGCTACCAAGTAGTTATCCGCCAATATTGGGTACCCTCATGTTCCAACGTTTTGTTTTCGTGAATTATCAAATAAATAGAAAAAACAGTGGATGTTTCATCATATGAATCGAGTTACAGCTTTCCAACGAGCTTTTCAGGACCCCTATTCGTTCATGCGTTCCCGTGATATGATAATGTCGCCCCAAAAAACTACCACTTTCACCACGTTTTCAGGTTCAAGATGTCCGATGTCCCATGACGTCACGCTACGCCTGTGTTATGTCGGTGTGCTCGTGAGTAAGCGGCCACACACAGCGAGCTGCGGGCTGGCATCCCGCGCATGCGCGAAATTATCGAACCCCCTAGCTGGCAAGTACGCCTGCGTACCGTCAGGTATTTCGTCATACCGTGACGTCATGGCTGCCTGTGCGTTATGTCAGTGTGTTATTTAAACGAATCGAAAATCCAGTACATGAATGGGTGACGGCTCGAATCGATAATCCAGTACATGGATGGGTGACCGCTCGAATCGACAATCCTGTACATGGATGGGGGAACGCTCGAATTGCGAATCCAGTACATGGATGGGGGAACGCTCGAATTGCGAATCCAGTACATGGATGGGTGACCGCCCGAATTGACGAAATGTGTATAACACTACGCATGTGTGAAAGTGTTATACGACGCTAGCGTGAACGTATAAACATGTTAATTTCATAAATTCACTACTAATTTGTTTAAACAATAGAAATTCGTTACTGATTACTTTAAATAATAAAAATTCACGACTAATTTATTTAAATAATGAACATTCATTACTATTTTGTTTAAACAATAGATATTCACTACTGATTTGTTTAAACAATAGTGTTATGCCGCCGATTCTCGCGTAGCTAAGCCGAGCCCCGACGCGAGGAATTGATCCCCTTAATTTATTTAGGAAGTACCGGTTAAGGGTTGGAACCCAAGCGAGTGTTGGAATCACACGAGAAATGTAGCGAATAATATTGTCCCTTTATTTATTGTGCGAAGATGCACTATTGAATCTTACAGAGTTCAGTAAACGTAGCTCGGACTATAGTCCGACTATAGCTAAGATATACTACTTAGGGTGACCCTTTGCACGAGTCCCGTTGATAGTATACTTGTTACAAGCAGCCGCACAGTATCGGATAACCCTCTGAACTGTCGCTGCGCGCTCGTACTCGAACTTTATAGATGACTAAGTGGAGCGAGCGATTCAGCTGTTTTCGCCTGTTTTGCGAAAGATGCTCTAAGTATTTCAATAGCGGCAACGCTGTACCGAATTTCCGAAGCATCGATACTGTACGTCGTGCGACCGGTGTCGCAACGCTCGCATACCTTTGTTATTTTCCAACTCGTAACCTCGGTTATGCTCGCAAAACTCGGGGGTATAACATCCCTCCCCCCTTACGGGAAAAGAAATCGATGGATTTCTTTTCACTCTATTCTCAGTAATGCAGAAAGAAAAAGTTACAATTATTTTTCCCATGTCCCGTGTTACAAAAATTCCCGATTATATTATCCCGCTTAGATAGTAGATGTTCGCGTGGTGGCTGTCGTATCCGGGTGTCGTTCAACCCAGACGGCCAGCCATTGACGCTGCGTCGGCTGTTTCTCCGGCCTATAAGCTGATGCTCCCGTTGCAGAGCGCTATACACTCCTCGTTTTTTCTGCTCGACGTTTCAATCCTCTCGTTCGTTGTCTCAGCGATGGCACCCCCTCCGGCAAAGGTAATTTGTTTTTTTCCACTTTTTTGACTTGTCTCCCGCGTTCCTCACATACGGTGGTTTACCCTCTAGAAAATGCTCCCTTCCCCGGTACGCCTGTGGTGCCACCCCCGACGATCCCGGTGTTCGACGATCGTCCCTACGCTCACGGTGCCGTACGCCTTCGGCACGTGATACCCCGGCGAGCTGACGGTCGTCACTGCAGAGTCCCTTGGAGGTACCGAACCTCCATCCCGACTGGTTCCTCCGGCATACGACCGGCCGGCGAGAGTGATGACGATGAGGAGGAATGGGAGTTTGTCCGTTAAGGACGCTGTGTAGCCATTTCGGCCGGGATTCGAGCTTTATTTTTAATAAAAGAATTTCTCCTCGATACCCTCTGCGTTTCTGACTCTTCATCTCGTTCACTTATGGCATCCCGGGGTTCCCCCGGTCCACTCGTTGTCGCTGTTGCTCGCGTCCCCCTTTTCTCGTCCGATGGGGATGCTCTTCGTTGGTCCCGCCGTTCCATCGGCGTCTCTTCGCTTCCTCGTATCGCCACCTTCGTGCAGGGGGCCTCCACCGTGGGTTGCCGAGTCCTGCGTCGCCTCCTGACGAGCCAAAAGATGGCGAAGACTATTATTGTCGCTGGGGAGATCGCGCCTATCGCATGTTGGCCGATCATATTTATAATCCGTTGCTTGCGCGTTACTCGGGTAACCCGCACCCCGAGGTCGTTTAACTCCTGTGGCGTGCTCACCACGTGCTCGAGGGTGATGTCCCCGTGTTGGTCGGCCACCTGAGGCACACACTCCGCCTCCTGTGGTGTGAGTGTGAGATTGTATGTCGGCACCAAATCGTAGTCGATTACCTCCTGCGATATTCGCACTGCTGTCGCGTGGCCAGACGGCTGGTACTGTTGTGGAAGTAGCCGTTGACCTCCCGCAGCATCGCGTACAATTTGTTGAGGTTCCTCTCGGATGCGTACGATGAACGATTGAACATATCGATCGATGATTCAACCACTTGCAGCTGCTTCGTTCTCGATTCGTTCGCCATCCGCCGCATCCAGATTTCCCGTGATGGTCTTGAGGACAGATCCCAACCCATCTATCAATCCCCGTTTGTCTCGTGGATGCCCCCCCCCCCCCCCCCCCCCCACGAGATCATGTATTACGCCAATCTCTTCCGCTACCTTTGCGGAGAGGCGCTGCAAGTGTACCAACATCTCGGCACAGTGTCCTCCGTAACCCACTGACTTCTTGCACCGGTCCCGATACCCTTCGAGATGCCACGGGATTGATTGCTCCAGCGCCATGAGATTCGTGAGATCCATACTCACAGCCAATGTCCAGACATCCGTGTATAAACCCAGCGTGCCCACGTGCTCGAAATAAATTCCTGGCACATTGCGAAATTCCTCAATCACAGCCCCGCCGTTGACCACAATCGGCAGGCAACTAAGCAACATCCTGTAACAATGTTACTCTACGTAATTTCCTTTTTTTTTACGACAATACTTCGACAATTCACACAGAATTTTTCCCCCTTTTTTTTACGACAATTCACACAGAATTTCGCACAGAATTTTTCAAAATCAACAGCTACCCCTAGCTCTCCCCCCCTCAAAAACGGCTCCTAATTTTCGATGTACTCTCGGAGACGATCCACGTGAACCTTTAAACGCCGCCGCCCCTTCCGAATAGTGTAATTGAGGCGCGGATGCACCTCCTCGATGACAAATGGCCCAATACAATTGGGTGAGTTTCGCCGATCTGTCTTGCCGCACCGTCTCATCGTGCAACAAAACAAGATGCTCGCATCCGTTCCTTCGACTTCTAAGAATAATCGTCGTACGCATACAGCGTACTCGAGAGTTTTTTTAGTGAGGTAGGGAACTCCGCTTCTCTCCCGAACTAGGGGGCTATAGGGGGTGAAGCCTGTAGCCGTATGGGGTGTCGTGTTGTACTGGAACATGGCGTACGGTAGCCATTTATCCCAGTCCCTCTGATCCTCGGTTGTATAACTCTTCAGGTACTCCGCCAACGTTCGATGAGAACGCTCCAAAACCCCATTCGACTGCGGGTGATACGCTGTTGTTTGTACTTTTTCCACTCGCAACAGCTTGCATACATCCTTAAATATCGCGCTCAGGAAATTCGTCCCTTGATCCGTGAGCACGACTTCCAGTATCCCGTACCGACATACGATCTCCTCCGTAAATGCCCGTGCGACGTCGTCCGCGGACTGCGAAGGGAGTGGGATCGCGATACTAAATTTCGTCAATAAATCTTGAAACGTGAGGATATATTTATTCCCCGTTTCCGTCACCGTTAAAGGCCCAACGATATCCATAGCGCCCTTTTCGAATGCCGGTGACGGCGTATCGGTGGTCGCCATCGGTGCTTTCGGTGTCGTGCGTACTTTATTTCGCTGACACTTGTCACATGCCGCAACATACTTCTCTATCTCCTATCGCATACCCGGCCAGCTGTACGCGAGTTGTATATGCTTTAACATACGCGTAACACCCTGATGACCACCCAAGAGAGCGTCGTGGTACTCGTAGAGTATCTTCCTTCTCTCTTCTTTGCTTAGACTCTCGCCATCGCTACGGCTCTTATCTCCGTAGCTCGCATGGCCGCCGTTATCTCCGTCGTCCGAGTGGCTATCGCTGTCGCGTCGTCCGTCTCTCTCTATCTCGCTGGCCGCTGCCGCCTCGCCTGGCACGATGGCTGATGCATCGTCCGTCGCGCTCGAGTCACCGTCGCAGGCTCGCGCTGTCTCTCTCGCTGCCTCGCTGCGTGGCGATGGAGTTCCCTCGTGCTCGCTACTGTCGCGCTCTCCCTCGCGCGCACTGCTATTGTCGACTGTCTCTTTCTCCGTTCGCCGTGCATGCGAGCGCGTCGCTACATACACTCGACTTAGCGCATCGGCGTTCGTATTCCTTTTCCCCGCTTTGTACACTATATCAAACTCATGTTCCGATAATTTTATTTTCCATCGCATGAGTCTCGATCCCGGATCCTTTACGTTAAATAACCACGTTAAAGGCTTGTGATCCGTAACCACTGTGAATTTAGTTCCGTAGATATAGGGGCGAAGTTGTGCCACCCCCCATATGATCGCGATTATCTCTTTTTCCGTCGTTGTATAATTTTGTTCAGCCTTATTGAGGTGCGACTTGCATAACAAATCGGCAAATCGTCGCCCACTTCCCCCTGCGATAGTATTGCGCCGATGGCTTTATCGGAGGCATCCGTTGTCACGACAAACGGCCTCTCGAAATCCGGATATTGTAATACCGGTGCCGTCGTCAGCGCTTTTTTCAACTCCTCCAAAGCGTGCTCCTGCTTCGCCGTCCAAACGAACGAAATTTCTTTCTTCGTTAATTCCGTGAGTGGCTTCGCGATCCTCGAAAAATCCCGTATAAATTTTCGGTAATATCCCGCGAGCCCTAAAAAGGACTGGACTCCCTTCATATTACGAGGTACAGGGAAATCCTTTACTGCGGCGATCTTTGAGGGATCCGGTCGCACCCCCTCCTCTGAGATGACGTGTCCGAGATACTGTGTTTCTTTCCTCAAGAAACGACATTTTCCCGGCTGCAGCGATAACTTCGCTTCTAGTAAGCGTGTAAATACTTCGCGCAGCCGATCGTTGTGCTCCGTCAGCGTTGACCGGAATATTACGATGTCGTCGAGGTATACGTAACATTTTATTCCATCTAGTCCCGCTAACACATCAACCCTTGATAGGTTCGCGGCGCATTTTTTAACCCGAAGGGCATCCGTGTATATTCGAAGTGCTCCTGGGGTGTGGAAAACGCGGTTTTTTCCTTATCCTTATCAGCCATGGGAATCTGATGGAATCCCGATGCCAAGTCGAGGGTTGTGAAGTAATGCGCCTTTCCCAGCTGGTCCAGAATATCGGTGATGTTCGGTAACGGATACGAATCACCGATCGTCGCTTCGGTTAATTTTCGAAAGTCCACGACGACTCGTAGTTTCACTTTTCCTGCTGCGTCAGGTTTTTTCGTTACCACGAGAAGCGGCGCATTCCACTGGCTTCGACTCGGCTGTATAATTCCGTCTTCCAACATTTGCTTCGTCTGTATCGCTACCTCCCGCTTATGCGCCTCAGGTAGACGATAGGGCTGCACCTTGATTGGTCTTACGCCCTCCTGAAGGGGAATCTCATGTTCGATCTCCGTCGTGCACAGCAGCCAGTCTCCCTCGAGGTGGAAAATTTCCGCGAAATCTTCACACACCTCGAGCAATGTTTTCTTTTCCTCGGCATTTAAATGTCCCACGTCGATCGCCTCTCGCAACCGCGTGAGTCGCGTGCCGCCGTTCCCCCTCTCGTCGATGCTCAACTCGCGTGCTGTGTTTACCTCGCACGCGCCTTCGATGTCGCTCAAATTTTCTGCTGACTCGAGCGGCTCGAGTGTCACCGTCGGACGCTCGATCTCCACTTCTTCGGAAGTCATATTTATTACACACACTGCACAGCTGTTGCCTTGCGGTATGGTTACACAGGCGCCAAGTGCAACACCGTCGGCGACCTCATTTTTGTCGACGATTCCTACTGCCCCACTGCACGTTGCAACATACGCAATGCTTTCACTTCGCGGCGGTAAACGCATTTTTAATCGTCCGTTCACCAAAGGCATTCTGTGCCCGAAAATCCGTATCTCCCTGCCTCGGAGATACGGATGCCACAACCTTGTGTTTCCTTATAAAGTCCATCCCGAGGAATCCGTGCACCCCCAGAGCCACCCCGGGGGGTACAACGTGGAACCAGTGTGCAACAGTTCCCCTCGGCGTCTCGAGATGCACCTCGAGTGCACATCTCGCTTGTACTACGGGGGAGCCTCCCAGCCCGACGATCGACACCCCCGTATCCTCAGCCACGGTTCCTTCGCTGAGAGCCTCCGCGCTTACGATCCTCACCTGAGCTCCCGTATCCGCTTTCAACGTTAATACTCCCCCCTTGCACACAGGTGATTTGATGTGGAAGTCACTCGCGACGCCCCCGGAGGTGGCGTTGACGACGTACACTTCCCGTTGTTGTCCCTTTCCCTCGGATTTCTGCCGTTCACTACCCAGATAATCCTTCAAAGTTTTTTGGCCCCCTTGAGCCTTCGGAGGGGAATTATTACCGTTCCCCTTGCCCGACTGTTGCGCCTTTTGTCTCTCCTGCTGCATACGCTTTCGGCATTCCCTCCAAAGATGCCCGACTTTGCCACAGAAGTTGCACGTTACTTTCACTTGATTCACTTCCCGCCCCGGTCCCGGTGCGGGGAGGCTGTGTCGTCCCGATTTTCTTGTGCAATCACGAGCGACGTGCCTCGTAATACCACAATTATAATATTTCCGGGGTGTTGCACCCCCTCTATCCATACTATTGCGGGGTTGGCTCACCCCTGCGTTCCCCTTGCTGCTCCCGGTTCCGAGCATTTTCCCTACCTCTGCTGCGCCCACTACAGAGTCTCGCAAACTCCCGTAGTTACGTGAGCGCACAATCATCCAGATTTCGAGATTTAGGCCATTCTCGAAGTTCATCTGCGCAATCCGTCGCACAGGGGCCGTCGACATATCTCGCCCCGTGGGGTGCTGTGTCCTCACACAGTTTTTCCGACACCTCCCCCGTGAGCCTCACTACACGCGCGGCATATGCCGCTACCGATTCCTTCGCACCCTGTTTTAGCAGGCAAAACTCGTACTGCTCGCTTCGAAGCTCCGAAATGTTCCGTATCACCTTGTGCCGAATCTCCCTCGTCGCACGATCCTCCAATTTTCCGCTTCGCACGAGAGCCAAGAGCGTCCCCCTCTGCTGGGGTTTCACCCTCTCCCATACGGCCTCGCAAGACGATAGGAACACCTCTAGTCAGCTGGGATTATTGCCGTCGAACGTTTTGATATTTTTTAGCGCTAGTCCCACGCTAATATACGGGGAATCGTCGTCGTCTTTCGGTGCAACGGTTCGCCGTTGCCTGGTACGCTCCGGGATCCTCCGTTCGACCTCGCTAGCCACGTATTCCGACAATTCGGCTCGCATCGCCTCCAACTCCCGATCACCCCTCTCAAGGTGCTCCGCTACGCACGCCTCGGCTGCAGCGGCGTCGTCTCCCTCCGCAGGGGGGTCACCGAATAAGATTTCCACCCCCATAGGGTACAGCCTGCTGCCATCACCGAAGGTGGTTGTCCAGTTCCGGTCCCTGTCCCAGTCGAAAAATCCCCGACGCCGTTCACCAAGCGTGTTACGGTATAGCGTCCTCAGGCGCTGGATCTCCGCTTCCACAGCTCGCGGGGTCAGACCGACCCCCGGTGGTGATGTGCCCCTGGGTTCGAACATACTTTGGTCGATATCCCTGAGGTCGTCAAACGCCGGCCCCCTGTGTAAATTCACTCCGTACAGAGGGTTTGGTGAGTATTCCGCCCCCTGCTGCCGCCCTGTGCCTCGTGCCGCCAAGTTGCCTCTCGCGACTGACGTTATCTCTTGCAATGCGGCCCCGAGGTCCTCTGCTACTCGCTGATCCTCTTGTATCGAAGCTGAAGGATCCGGCGGGGGTGGAACCTCCCCAGTTGGCCCCGCCGGCTGAACCTCCGTATCTTCCCTGTCACTCATGTCGCCTCTACTTCGAATTCTAGCCCCTTATTTCACCCTGACGGGGTTAGTAACGCGCCTACTCGTTTATTTTACCCCCGTAGGTGTTAGTCTCGTTTACGAAATTCTCAACTTGCACTTACAGTGTGCCTATGGCCATTCTACAGGTCGCCTTTATGTTGTGCAAAATCCTCTCGGCTCCCTCTTCGATACTGCTCCACGTCCCTCTGCTGGGTGATGATCTTGAGGAGATCTGCACTTCCTCCTCGCGGCTGGTTGTCCCGTCGATCCCCTGGTGACGGTTCTCACGTCTGTATTGGTGTACAGCTAGTGATTCACGTTTGCTACACTCCGGTTCCTTTCACTCACTCCCGGTATCCCACCGCTGCCACCAATGTTATGCCGCCGATTCTCGGGTAGCTAAGCCGAGCCCCGACGCGAGGAATTGATTCCCTTAATTTATTTAGGAAGTACCGGTTAAGGGTTGGAACCCAAGCGAGTATTGGAATCACACGAGAAATGTAGCGAATAATATTGTCCCGTTATTTATTGTGCGAAGATGCACTATTGAATCTTACAGAGTTCAGTACACGTAGCTCGGACTATAGTCCGACTATAGCTAAGATATACTACTTAGGCTGACCCTTTGCACGAGTTCCGTTGATAGTATAGTTGTCACAAACAGCCGCACAGTATCGGATAACCCTCTGAACTGTCGCTGCGCGCTCGTACTCGCACTTTATAGAAGATAAAGTGGAGCGAGCGATTCAGCTGTTTTCGCATGTTTTCCGAAAGATGCTCTAAGTATTTCAATTGCGGCAACGCTGTGCCGAATTTCCGAAGCATCGATACTGTGCGTCGTGCGACGGGTGTCGCAACGCTCGCATATCTTGGTTATTTCCCAACTCGTAACCTCGGTTATGCTCGCGAAACTCGGGGGTATAACAATAGAAATTCCCTACTGATTAGTTTAAATAATAGAAATTCACGACTAATTTATTGAAACAATAGATATTCACTACTGATTAGTTTAAAAAAAACAAATTCATTATTAATTTGTTTAAATAATTGAAATTTACTTCCAATTTGTTTAAACAATAGAAATTCCCTACTGATTAGTTGAAAAAAACCAAATTCATTATTAACTTGTTTAAATAATTGAAATTCACTTGTAATTTGTTGAAACAATAGAAATGCAATACTGATTTGTTAAAAAAATCGAAATTCACGCAGCTTTCACAAAAGAATGAAATAAAAAATTAAAACATTTTTCTTGCGAAAAATAGTAAAAAAACGCCGCCAAGTACCATAAACGTGGTTTGTTCAAAAAAATATTTAAATAAAAAAAGCCAAGTAGAATTATTTTAAAAACTCAAAAAAAAGAATCCGTAAATTCCAGTTCAAAACCTTGGCGTCCCAGTGTTAGTTGTCGGGCACGGTTTGTTAGGGAATCGCGGAGGCATACGCTGAATGTGCATTGATGTGAACCTGAACCTCGGTTGATCGGTTCATAATTTTGATACGTGTTCTAATTTCCGTGATAAGTTTATGAACATTTGTAAGGTAAAATATAACATTAATATATGCGGATCATTTTTTGTCACAATTGACGCATAGGGTCACTTTGTCACCTGTAATCCCCTGATTTAAGAACTATACCAACTTAGTTATCCCTTGAGTATCGGTACGCCCTTCGTCCGAGAGTACGTTATCCACTGCCTCCCGCACTCATCACCACCACTACCTTCACTTCTAATCACAAAGTACACTCCTCCACCCTCCTCTCTCTCACCTCCCAAAACCTATTTTTCGCAGGCGATTCAGATTAGTGACGGTTTCTTTTTCCTCAATTCTCCTAATGAGCCGTGTATGAAAGCTAACACTGGGACGCCAAGGTTTTGAACTGGAATTTACGCATACTTGTTTTTGAGTTTTTAAAACAATCCTGCAATAAATTACATCAATTGTGTGCCGCACCTCGATATTTACCAGTAAAATGGCAATGGTCACGAAACTTTATCTCATCGCCACTATCGTTGAATTTTTGTTCACACACATGGCACACTGTGGCGTCTTTGAATTGTTGTTCCTGAGCAGCAGTGAGATTGTCCATAGGCACGATGTGCAGAAATTTCTGATGAAGGGACAACATTAAAATTGAAAAATTTTAAACATAAAGAGTATGTGCCGTTCGCGATTTATGCTGAACTTACTCAAGTTACCAGAAATTTTTCAATTTTCACGTTAAAAATTTCCCCGAAGAAACTTGAGCTTGAACTTGAGTAAGTTCAGCATAAATCGCGAACGGCACATACTGTTTATGTTTAAAAATTTTTACGTGAAAATTGAAAAATTTTAAACATAAAGAGCACATACTTTTAGTGTGTAAAAATTTTTACGTGAAAATTGAAAAATTTTAAACATAAAGAGTATGTGCCTTTCGCGATTTATGCTGAACTTGAGTTCAGCATAAATTTTTCAATTTTCACGTAAAAAATTTTGAACATAAAGAGTATGTGCCGTTCGCGATTTATGCTGAACTTACTCAAATTCAAGCTCAAGTTTCTTCGGGGAAATTTTTAACGTGAAAATTGATTTATGCTGAACTTGCGCAAGTTCAGCATAAATCGCGAACGGCACATACTCTTTATGTTTAAAATTTGTCAATTTTACTATTGTCCCTTCTTCGGGGAGAATGACTTTGCAACCATCGTTAATATCAAAGCATTCGACAATGTGCTGTGACGTGGTTTTTTCACACCCCGTCACAAAAATGGAAAAACAGGCAAAGGCGCACGGAACGGCACGATACGCAACGATCTTTCCTCCGGGGAGGAGTCCCTCCAGATCATTCAGACAGGGCAAATTTAATATTTAGAACCAAAAAACTAATTTTTCGTCGTTTTTTTTATTTTGTTTTTCGCTCCCGAGCACGCGCGACGGTTGAAACCGTCGCAACCAACGAAATATCGTCGACAAGGTCCTCGCCAGCGAGCGCTCCCAAGAGCGCGCAGCCCATCGCTCGCGTCGCTCCGTCGCTCTCGCGCGCCTCGACGTCGGAACGCGTTGGATTTCGCGTCAGCGCCGCGAATTTCCAACCGGCAAGGTACCTGGCTACTGCTCGAGGGACTTCGGCTACAGGAGAGCCGTTTCCACGACTTACCCCGTGCCGAAGCACGAAGTGGAGGCCCCACAACCTCGCCCGTCGCTGGGTCAGCGCTCACCTCTCGCACCGCGCTGGAGGAGCTCCCATTGTGCTCTTACGACGCTCCATACAGCCGCGCGCGCAATTTAAACGATCGCGCGGTTATTCGGAGAAACGCGTTGTCCGAAAATTCGAAGAAAGCACGAGAAATTAAGGCAGAGGGCGAGAAATTCGTGTAGGCCGGGGGGAGGGAATCATTATCCGCGAGCTTGCGAGCGGTACGTCTCTCGAGGGCTCAAGCGTAGGATCCCGAGAGGAGAGGATGTCGCCAAGTACCGATCCGTGCGAATCACCGCCCGAGAATAACGACGTCCGCCATTTCGCGACGCGGGGACTATTACACGGAGGTATCCGGGAGGATCCGGCAGCTGCAAACAAACCGGTGAGATCGTCGCGCGTGTTCCGGTTTGAGTACTAGAGATTTTGAGAAATAGCCGATAATCCGACGTGCTATCGGCGCGACGGCGCGTTTTGCGTGCGCGGTTATGAAATTTCTAAACGGGGGAGAATTCGTTAATTTTTTATATTTATTAGCTGCTTTTGTATTTTGGAGTAACTCGTTCTGGAGGGCGAGATTATTTTGCTAAATCCGCGCTTGGGTTCAGGTAGGGCAATTTGCGCGCGTAACGGCTTTGTCAAGGGCGAGCCGTCCTTTGAAATACCTTCGAGTTCATTATCTTCGAGTTCCTTCACGCGTATTATTCTGCGTCCGTTACGCGTTTAATAATTTGGATATTCTTTGGAAATATTATATTTGGAAATATCAATAGGGGAAATTTCGATATTGTATAGAATCGTGAGTTTGATCGGCGCCTCTGACCGCGATCTTGTATTTATTTGTGTTCTTAATTGTTTGCGCGAGGTGCGTGCGCGCATGCGAGACACGCGCGAGTCGTGATTATTGCAAGCAGTAGTAGTACTGACGAAAAGGAGAGAACACGCGGGTTAGTCGCTTCTTGACACCACCTAATGTAATTTTGAAATTTTGATAATTGATTGAGCAATAATAAAATAATTTCTGTTCTGATCTTCTCAAGTTTTGGTCGCTGATCTTCTCTGACGCAATTCCTGCTGACCCCCCACTCTACCAAAATCCCAAGGTTAACGGTGGCCGAGCCGTTGCGCGATCGCGTGTCTCCCGAAAAATAAATTTTGTCACGGGGACCTCTATCCTCGTGGCTGGCGCCCAATAACGGGAACGGCGGTCACGGTTTTGTGATCGAATATTTGGGGAATTGTTGGGACGTAGGAAAGTTCGGTCACAGTGCTTATCGAGTACTTTTTTCGTTTGAAAATGGCACAGGCATCGATCGCAAAGCAACGTTGCACCTTTATGTCCACCGATTTGCGAACTGACGAGTCGCGACATATTTGTAATCCACGCGAAATGATGAATCGGAACATTCTTCTGGTCGAGATCGAGTTCTATCTCAAGAATGAGCAGGTGTATCGTGGGATGCGGCGATTTGCGTTTGCTAAGATATATCGGTACAATGTCCGATTTACCTTTTGTACGCTCCACACAGTAGACATTAAGGGGGCTGAGTCACCTAAAAATGATTTTTTTATTTATTTTTTTTTAATTTTTTTTCTGAATGTATATACGGTGTACTACATACACACCAAATTTTAGATCGAAATTAAAAAAATTACCGAAGTTAGAAGCATTTTAGTAATATTATAAATTTTAGAAATAAATAATGTGTGAAAAAAAAAAAATGCCGAAATGCAATACAAACAATGCCGGAATACCGCATCTCCGCACGTTTCTTTTTCTTCTAATAAGAAGAACAAGGAACATCGAGAAAGGAACAGAAAAAACAATCGATGCCGAAACTGCGTTCGGTAGGTAACGATTTACCGACCAAAGGGTCGTTACGTCTAATCGATGCGACTCAGATTATCGCCGCTACCGCGCTTTGTTTTGAGTCTGCGATACACCGGCGTAATGTAGCAGCGATGATTTTTACTTGATTGTGTCAATCGGCTAAAAAACTGCGCTTGTAAACTCCGTGTAATTAGTTAATCGTCAGTGTTTACAGTTTTTCCGAATGAACGGAATATATTCTGTATTTTTGCCCGCAATGGTGCAAAAATGATTTTCACAGTGACAGTGTCGCAACGCGAAAAGTCTCGCAGAATTAACCTCATTTTTAAACGTCACATTTGACGTAAGAGTATTTTTTTTAATTTTTTAAACATTTTTTTTGCATTTACGAGATTTGTAAAATAAAAAAAAGAAAAAAAAAAAAAAAAGAAAAAAAAAATTCTAAGTTTTATGTGATAGAAAAAAAAGTGTACATTTTTGTGACAAAAAAAATATAAAAATAATTTTTTTTTATTGTGAATCACCCAAGTTGGTTATTTTCATTAATCTGTGAAATTCATTTTTTGACACTTATATTTTTCTTCGCTTGCCGCAGGTTTCAGGGAGAATGGGCCCACCAATTTTGGATTGCGACGGCTCATTTTCTTCGTAACAGTCAGTGTTACGGAACGAGTGCGGGGATTTTTCATGCGATCAAAAATGGATTTATCGCAAGCCATTATGTGAGTGGTTACGAGACAAAAAGTGGAAAAAGTGAATTTTTTGGTAGTTTTTAACTCATATCTTCGCCAGCGAAGCTTAAAAAAAAAATCCCCGCACTCGTTCCGCAATAAACTCTCCAACGAAGAAAATAAGAGGTCGCAAGCAAAGATTGATGCTTTCGTTCAGTCCGAAAGCTGCGGCAAAGGAAAAATGTTTGACCATTGCCCATAACACTGGAATACACCGTAGGTCTCCAAAAAAATTTACAGCGGTAGTCTAACATATATATATTATGGAGGTAAAATTAAATTTTTCATTAAACTTATATATACTGGAAAAATAATTTTTTACTTTTCGATTTTTTAGGTGACTCAGTCCCCTTAATCGATAATTCGTTCAATTGTTCGAATCGTGGTATATTTTGCACTTTCATCGGGTACTTAAAGTCTTTACAGGGAGTCTCGACACTTCGCCGAGAGCGAACGATAGACCGGCGGGCGCGAAGCGCGAAATAGAGAGAGACACACTATACGACGGCCGGCGCCTATCGTAACGGGAGCGCGAGAGAAAGCCCGAGTCACCTCGAGGGCAGCTCGCGGTAGACTGATTTGCCTACGATAACTACGATTTCCATTTAAAAATCAATTTTGTCCCGTCAAAGGTCCGTACGGCGCTGCAATTCTAAAACCTACGAACGAATTTTTTTCTAATTTTCAGCAATATTTCATTGCATCGAAAACACTATGCACAGCAAATTAGAAGACATTCTGATATTTCTTAATAGTTTTATTCTACAATTATATTTAGTGAGGAATTATTTTAAAGGTTATTATTTTACTTTAATTGTCCAAAAAACAATTTTTCATCATGTCGGAAAACAAAATTTGGTTGCAAAAAATAAAACACGAAATATCACACATTGATTTACAAATATTAGCCCTTTTTATTTCGAAAATAATAGATTTTGAACGAAAATCATTCACAATATTTTCCAATACATTATTCACATTCGTAATAAAAATCGTAAATTTCACGGGTGCACTGAAAAACTTGGTTATAATTTCACAAAGAAGAATCACAACATGAACATTCATTTTGTTTCGAACATTTTTTCGAAACAAAAAAAAATTGAAATTTTACCTCGAATATTTCCATCCTCCCTTCCATCTTTTTTCAAATGTTTCAATATACCTATCTCAAATAAAAAAAAAAAAAAAAAACGAAAGAAAAATAAAATTTCTCGAATTTCTCATCTCCAACCTTTCACTCTCGTACAGAGACAATAACAAATTGATTCTGTCTATTATGCGGATGAGAAAAAACGCTTAAAGTGTTATAACTGAATTCTCTTATATATCGACAGTCGAAGAGCCCTCGCGGTCGAATTCATCGAGAAATTGAAATTAAAAAAATAATATTTTGGACGCATCCAAGACACTACAACTTTTTATTTGAGTAACGTACTACTTTCTCTTCAACACACGACAAGAACCAAGACGATATCTATGTTCGTTCTCGAGATATAATTTTTTTGCTACAACGATTGATATCGACTAAATTTCATTGAAAATCGTAAGAAAAAACAATTTTTCGAATATTCGACTCCAATACTTCGGTTCCCGTCCAGAGACGATAACAAAATGATTCCATGTATTTTAGGGAATAAAAAAACATTTAAAGGGATTAATTTAAAGGGGACATTACACCCAAATGGTAAATGGTAATGGTGTTGGTAAATATTTTGTGTGTTTGTTTTATACTTATTAAATCTGGTCATAAATGTTAAGCCAATAAAACGACCTTTGCTAGATATGATTTGATTCGTTACATTAATTTGATCAAGTTCTACGCAATGCAATTCGTTATATTTGTCTCGTGTCTGAATATTTGACAATTTATCGTCAAACAAAAAGGAAATATCAGTTGTGAATAATGTACAATAAATGTTTTTATTCGATAAAGGTTAAACACTATGAATCAATTTACATAATTGATAAATGTTTTTCCCCCATACGTTCTTCCGAGATGAAACGCGCAGATTTGATACGGAGCGCGTAGCGCGACATGTATCCCTGTGAGTGCCTTAAAAAATGTCCCGATGGGACATTTTTCGGGGAGTTTTGGGGGCGGAGCCCACCAACAAGAGCTTCTGGGCCTGCCGGGTACTGAGGCGCTTGTTTTCGAGTGCCATTGGGCGTTCTTTTCAATCGATTCGCGATGAGCTGTTTGGAATCGTCCAAGAACTCCAATAAATATTTGTGCTGCAGATTGATAACCATCCCCGTTTGTATTCTGCTCTTAAACGCTGTATCGAGTCCCACCCATTGCACTCTGCTCTAAAGGCTGTATCGAGTTCCACCTATTGCACTCTGCTCTTAAAGGCTGTATCGAGTTCCACCCATTGCACTCTGCTCATGATCGCACCTGCACCACGTATTGCGAGACATGCAATCATCGATCTCAATTGCACGATCGCCGTTTAGATGCTAATTTTCTCACCCACTATCTCCGCACTCTCCCGTAACATTTTACGCAAGAGGCTAACATTATCACGACCGAATTTCATCCACTTATGAATCTCGGAATGTGAAGATTTTTCTTCGAGAGTTTTATATGCACATTCGGTAAGGGCAACAAGCTTTTTGCACTTTTTTGACACCATTTTCACTTTGTAGATGTGCACGAGAAAATAAAATATGCATGACCTCAAACGGTTAGGCGTTTTTTTAACACGTTCTATACGAGAGGATAGTCAAATACTGGTAATGATTGCACCGAAGTCAAAGATGTTAGTCTCAACTCTCCTAATGCATCTCAACGTTGGCCAATCAGAGCCGATTTCCTATTGGGGTTGAACTGAATTTTCAACGATGTCATCGACAAGTGCCTGAACGAGAGAACAACACGATCCATACTCGCGGAAACAGCGACAACCCTTGGAGAGAAAACATCGAACGTGTAACACACTTGAAAAAAAAAATAAAAGAATATATATATTCTTCGAGATGGTAAGCGCTCTGTACTCTCGAGACACGCGACGACGCTATAAAATTTTCCCTGTTTACAGAATCGAAAAAATATCCGTCGAGATGCTAGACGCCGTCACACGATACGCGCACTTGAACGGACCCACCAGCGAGATAGCGCTCCGATGTAAAAGTCTCGAATATGAGACCGGAAAATAGCATTCGATTTTCACGCCATAGCGTGCATGTATTTCTTTCTATGTTTTGTTTATAAATTCTTATCGCAGTCATAAATATTAAAGGGCGACAAGGGGGTATAGGGTGCGGAAAGAACAAGGGTCTGACTCATGTTGCATTCATTAGGTATGACTGTTCTATTCAGCAGTTGTTTATAAATGTTTATCACAATCATACATTTTCAAGTGTGACAAGTGGTGTAAGGGACTTGAAGTGTTTGTATACACCATCTAATCAGCCACCCACTCACCGACGAGCCACAAATCCACAAACCACAAATCGACGAGCTGTCGATTTTAACATCGGCGTATTTATATCATAGGCGATATTGACGGCTCTTGGAGTAGCGACAGGCCATTCATTCGAAGGCTAGCAGTTCGTTACCCCACCCACCCACCGCCCACCGAGAGGATCTCATTGAAGCAAAGTGGTTCGAGTCCGAGCTAAAATATCGCTTCATACCGATCCTGTAATACTTACCACCCACCCACCACCCACCATGAGAATCTCATCAAAGCTCGTGGGTGGTTTGAGTCTAAGCTTAAATATCGGTAAATACCGATTCCGCAGTACCTATCACCCATCACGCACCTGAGACTTACCTGACACCCACCTACCCACCACCCACCAACGGTTCGTTTCTGAGCTAAGAAGCGTCGGTAAATGTCCGTGCAGATCCCTTGAGTTAGAACCCGCCTTATATATCTACTGATTTGATTTTTTAATGATTTCCGACATTTTTCACGATGTCTCAAAAAGCGTCTGAGAGTGCTTAGACAGAGTATAGGAACCCAAAAGTGTATGGCAGGCCAAAACCATATTCAAAAAAGAATACACTTAATGTTCTTCCCCATACTATTACATATACTACTCATACCATTTCTCATACACCTTCCCATGCTCAAATTAAAACGCTTTCCTATACTACTTTTTTCTACGCGGGATGCGAATGCGTTATTACGCCTCGTCACAATATATTATAACGGTACACTTGTGGAGTCTTACAGAACTTTGGTCCGTGAGCGGCGTGATTGTGAGTTTTTTGCTCACGCAAGTGTGAGGGCAGGTACTGTCAAATAAAAGATCTGTAAAGTTGATTCTAGACGTCAACAATTAGTCGGATTTATTGAATTCTGGTGAGAGCGATAAGTTTTCATATCGTCAATTGATTCGAATATAATTTAACGTTTCTTCATTATGATAGTTTGCAAACGGAACTAAAGGTTATTTTATTTCGAATAAGAGAGGTTTTTCTGACTCTACTCTATCGGAACATTGTCCCACAAACGCAGGCATAAACAGTACCCAGCTTTCGAGAGCGATAGTCGGCGCAGAGAGTCTAAGACAGGTCGGTACTAATCACGATTCTACTCGATTAATATTTGGATGGAATGATTCGCGGCGAAAACAGTACCAATCTTGCGAGAGGCACAGTTGGCACAACGATCGGTTAGGATATTTCAAATCACAAAGGTAATATTCTGTTTGTTGAAAATAAGGAAAATTAATTTATCGTTGATCGATATTCGATGGTCAATGGCCGAAATCATATGATCCAAGTGAAAATAAAAAAAAACTTTGCTTGTCCTTACTTTCGATGCAACTACATTTATTTGTATTCTAAGGACTCACCAAGTTTTTTTTTTATTTTCACTTGGCTCATATGATTTTTTATTATTTTACGAGTTTTTTTATTTTCACAAAAGTATTTAAACTACTTGGCGACATTTTTTACCTTTTTCGCAAAAAAATGTTTTTTTATTTTTTATTTCATTCTTTTCTTTTATTTAGTATTCTATTATTATTTATTCAAAAAAATGTTTTATTACTTGATAATGTTGAGAATCCGCATGACACGATTTTTCTTGTATCACACGCATAATATTTATCAATTGAAATGACCTCTCGTCCGCGATTATTTGAATAATTTTATCAGACGAACGAGCCATTTTGTTAACCGCACGAGAGGGTCCTTTTTTTTTACTAATTTTCGCGAAAAAATGAAATTATAAATAACCTCTAATTAACGTTCTTTTCGATCACTCAGTGTGAGGTTACTATTTACGGATCGCGGATATGGATATTACTAGTTGCTGTATTCCCGAACTGACACTTGGAAAATTGCAAACCGCTGATCGTTCGTTCTGCTTATACCGTTGTGTATGCACGGCACACGCATCGACGCACGAACGCAACACGCAAGTATCATGGGACATCGGACAAACAATTGACAGTCGAAAAAATCTCTGAAGAATAATTTTTATAATGAAAGTGAGGATCTTTCGGGCGATATCGCGATATCTCATCATTTCGCGCACCGATCGGGCTGACTCCAGGCGCATTTTAAAGCTTGTATTCGATTTATATCATAAAAGCGTCTTCAGAATTTAGATCCGATGTCTCGTTTCCGAGAAAAAAAATGTCAAAATTTAGGGGGCACGATATTGGCGTATAAGGACACGGTAGCGCTCAACGCGCGCGGACCCACCGCGCGGACTTTTAACTTTTTAAACTACTTGGCGTCGAGACGCTACCGCGTCTCTTGATTGGAGAGTCGAGGGTTTTATATCGTCTCACTATAGATAGATACGGTCATTGGCAACGTCGTCCCTTATCATTCCGCATTTGCTGAGACTACCAAGATATCACGATATTGTAATATCATATGTCTGTATATAATAATCTATACATTTGCGAAGACATGTTTTTTCGAAGACAGTATTATTTTTTAATTGAACGTCGAAAGCAGCATACTAATTTTACTCACCGCGATGGAAGAATTGAGAGTAAGCCCAAAAAGATTTCCGCGGCGTTTGTATTTGTACTGACTGAGCTCAATGTTCAGACCATCGTTGTAGTTCCAATTTCCCATCAATGTAATATTTAATTGTGCCCCGTGTCGGTAGCTAGGGTTATAAATGTCGTATAAAGTATAATCGCTATTGCGGCGCACTGCCACCGTCATTTCCGTGGCAATATTCAAAGGAAGTGCCCAAAAAATATTTTTAGGGACTGCCTCTTGATCAGTCGTGATCAACCACCAATAAGATTCGTTGTATCTCATACGATGACCCAAGAACTGTTTAAGTATTCTTTATAATAATTGACAGCAGTTTGATGGGTTATATATTTCCCAAGTCATCCAAACCTGGTCAAAAATTATTTCACTCTTTGGACAATCAAGATCCAAGAAGATGCCCAACTTGTAATAATTCACTTTCAAAATTTTTTCCATGTTAAGTCCATCTTTTACAGGAAGATATGCTGTCATGGTATTAAATTGAATGAGGAAACGGGAAAACTCTACAGAGTCTGCGTCGAGAAGTCGCCAACATAAAAGAAAAAATATAGTGTAATCAGTTGATGTATTAGTATATCTTTGTTATAACTACCTTTGGCCTCCCAGCAACCAAATACAACAACCTGGTGAATGTTACGATCCGAGAAATAATCCCGGGCGAATTTAGCACCAAGTATATCATATTGCAAGCACGGAGTTATCAATGAAAATACGAAAATGATCAATGCGAAAAGGTTAATCGACTTCAAAATACAACATGGTCTCATTTTTTTAATAAAAAAAAACATTGTGTATTGGATTTTATGTTCACAAATTTTTGTTGTCGGATGATTAGGAGATTTAAGAACTTTACAAATCGCTGGAACTCCTCTAATCTACCAACGTCAGATGGATATCATATACTTTCTACAGTATCTGTTACTAACAGTAAATTGGAAACATTCATCTGAAATCGATTATTCTACGATGAGTGCGCTGTAATTTCATAATCGCACGGTTTATGATAACCTAGAATCAGTTATCATACCACAGTGCTCCATGGAAATGATTTATGTATACGAAAAACAACGCACTCGCTGTCGTCGTACTCTAATGGTTACAGCGAATAGGTAACGTTTATCTGAAATCGATTGGTGTACGATAAATACGCTTTAATTTCATAATGACACGTTTTACAATAGGCTCCAATCATTATGTTTGATATCAATGTCCATGTGCATGTGTGTTCCCCGTACTCTACGGAAACTAGCTCCACAAACTGAGAACAACTTCGTTTTGCTCGTACGCTTTTTAAGTTATTTTCTCATCGCATAGCTTGCTATACACGAATACGCAATTTAGGTAAGTTATATTTGAACAAAAATTTTAAAAACGTCGCCAAGTAGTTTTAACCTTTTTTTATCTTTCTTAAATTAATTGCAAAAATAATGTTTTTGAATAACAAAGGAATCACAAAAGCCAAGCAAAGAAGTATTATTAAAAAATCGAAGGAAAATTATACTTAAATTGCAGTTCAAAACCTTGGCGTCGCAGTACTTGCTCTCATACACGGTTTGTTAGAAGATGTGACAGAAGAGACCAGACCTTTATTTGAATCGTATGCAAAAAAGGAAAACTTTGACTTTCGAAAGACACAAGAGGTAGAGGAGCTTTGAGATAATGGTATTGGATGAAGCTCAGCGAAGCAAATGTTGCATTTGTTGTATCGCATTTTACTGGGACTTAGATGTTGGCGTACTGCCGTGATCAAAATCTAAGAAATTACGATTTAATACATCTCTGAACCAGTGGGTTATGTTATTAACGGGTTTTATAACCGGTTGTGTTTTCCCCATTACCTTCGGCCCGTGCCCTACCGCCCTCATCGCCGCGAGAGCCGTTGATCGCCAGTCAATTTTTAATTGATCGGCGGAATTGACAAACCGCGAAGCGTAGACGTAATTTTCCGAGCTTTCATTAAACGGCGGAACTCGAAAACCGCGAAACGTAAAGGACTCGACTCGTAACTGCATGCAAGATCGAAACCGAGGCGACGACGAGAACAGCAGAGACTGGTAACGGTATTCCCGGGTCGCTCAGTGTGCAAGTTATGGAGAGAGGGCATGGACGGCGGTCTGACGCCGGAGCATTCGAAACACGAAAACGTAACAAACCAAAAACGAAATAAATGACTCAAAGGCGCGAATGGTTCAGGCAAATTTATCTCGGTCTTTATTAACGCAGATTTTTATATCTATCCCTACAATAAATTATCGAGAACGCCCGTGGCATCCGAGAACACCGGGAACCGAGAACGAATATCCGAGAACACCACATATATCGAGAACAAGGTCTTAGATTACCCCCGTACCCATAGCGTACGACAATAACCAAAACTCACCATTGCCGCAATCTAGAAAAAAAAATAAAAACATGCGCCGCAGCGCCCTGCAGGCGCAGAGGCTCTTGTTGGTGGGCTCCGCCCCCCAAACCCCCGATTCTCCCTAGGGGACATTTTTTAAGGCACTCACAGGGATACACGTCGCGCTACGCGCTCCGTATCAAGTGTGATTACACTTCGCGTTATGCGCTACGTATTGAATATGTTTATACGTCGCGCTGCGCGTTTCACCTGAACCTCCTGTTTGTTTTAAGATAGGAATATTGAAACAATTGAAAAGAAAATAGAAGGGTGGTTGAAAAAATTCGAGATAAAATTTGAATTTTTTTTTTGTTTCGAAAAAATTTTAAAGAAATTTGAAAAAATTAAATTGCAATTTCCCAATATTTAAGATTATATACATTGAAAAATTAAAAAAAAGCTGACAATTTTTTTTTAATTTCAAATGATCCCGTCACAAAATTCAAACGTCGTGGCGTCTGCGAACCTTACTACGTCTGCTATGGAATTGTCGTCTGCTTCCAAGGTTTGACAGATAGAATGAATGGAAAAAAATATATAGTCGCGATTGTTTCAATTTTATTTGGCAAATTTCAATCACTTTGGATATTCGGTAATTCTTCTTTGTGAAATTATAACTAAGTTTTTCAGTGCACTCGTGAAATTTACGATTTTTATTACGAATGTGAATAACGTATTGTAAAATATAGTGAATGATTTTCGTTGAAAATATATTGTTTTCGAGATAAAAAGTGCTAATATTTGTCAATCAATGTGTGATATTTCATGTTTTATTTGTCGCAACCAAATTTTGTTTTTTGACATGATGAAAAATTGTTTTTTGGAAAATTAAAACTACATAACGTTTAAAATAATTCCTAACTAAAAATAATTGAGGAATAAAAATATTAAGAAATGTCAGAATGTCTTCAAATTTACTGTGCATAGTGTTTTTGATGCAATGAAATATTGCTGAAAATTAGAAAAAAATTCGTTCATAGGTTTCAAAATTGCAGCGCCGTACGGACATTCGACGAGAGAAAATTGATTTTTAAATGGAAAAATGCGTAGAAAAAACGTTCAAAGACGTCGGAATGTCTTCAAATTTGCTGGGTATAGTGCTTTCGATAGAATAAAATAATGCTGCGAAAGAGAAAAAATTTGGTTCATAGACTTCATAATTGCAGCACTGTACGGACATTTGGCGGAACAAAGATTGAATTTTTATTTTGGAAAAACTCATTAAAGGCTTCGCAGTAGTTTTAAAATGTTTGTGCACAATAATAATGATGTGATAAAATACTCCTGTATAGGAGAACAACATTGATTCGCACCATCCAGAGTTACACTGTCATACGGACGTCCGAGAAGATAAATTCAGTGAAAAAGCTATTTTCATTCAACCACAGGCTGAAAAAAATATTTCCAGTCATCGGATCCACTTCAAATTAACAACGCATGAAGTTGGAGGTACACGGAGAATCCCTATCGAAAACTGTGTGAAGAGGCTTCGCTGGTCATTTTAATAGGCACTCTTTGTCTATTGTTATAGTGAGTGCCTAAAAAGGAATAATAATTAACCCACAACGACTCGTAATCGATAACGTGGGGAGAACTGGCATAATCGATATCGATAAGAGAGCATCGATAATTCGATAGCTATCAAAAATGCGGTAGCAACTCATACGATAGCATATGAGCGGGGAATCGTACGGGAGCACTGGAAAGGTAGCATCCTAGACGATAGCGACGAGAACAGCGGAGGAGGGTAATATACCGAGAACGCCTGTGCAGAGCGTGAGCTACGAGGAGCTCCGCTCCGTTCGAGAGCCGGAGACGGAGAGAGAACCTTTCCGTACGGTAGCGGGAAGGCGAGAGGTTCTACGCATAGTTAGCCGAAACTGCGAATTCCTGTCCCCTCTACCTATGACGTCGATCACACATAACCAGGGACGTCTCATCGAAATATAGGCACTCGTAACGCTAATCGAAAATCAAAATTTTATAGAAAATTAACGATAACCAACTAAACCGATCGATAACGTTGTTCGGTGGCAAGATGGGATAATAGCCGATTTTGTATGCGTGGGACTATCGCAGGAATATACTTTTCGGGGATAGGGTTCGGATTTACATAACCATTGCTAAAACGATAACTGGCGATCCGGCGATCCACGGCGGCTGAGCGATCGCGAACCCAGAAACCAACGGCCTTCCATATATACCCGTAAACGAAAGCTGAAACGTAATTTCCCTTAACTGGGAAACCAGGGAAGGGAAGGGAGTTCTCTCGCGCTGCAAGCAACACTCGGCTTCGCCTCGTGCCCTTGTAGCGCTCGATCCGGCTCGTGCGGCCACTTCCCAACCTTCGCCGTAAAGTCCGCCTTCTCGCACTAGTATCGCAAAATATTATTTCATATAGCTATGGCGTATAATGTACGGCCGCGGAATGTCGGAGCGGCTATCATCGAAAATGCGTAGCCGACTGAGAATTTGGGGGGTGCAAAAAGCTTTGTTTTGGGGGAAATTTTTTTTTTTTTCGAGATTTTCATGGAAACATGTTCAGAATGTGTCAAAACGTCAAAAAATCGCATTTAGGAAAAATGTCTGTATGTGTGTGCGCACCTTACGAGCTTATAATTTGAAAACGGCTTGAGATACCACGCTGAAATGTATACCACATATTGGGGGGTCAAGTCCCCTTCAAGTAAATCTCTCGCACAGACTTCCTTGTAAATATTTCTCTTACAAGAAAAATCATGTTATGTTTTAAATGTCCACCGGCGAGTGTAGGTAGCCCGGTCCCAGCCCGGTAGCCCGGCCCAGAGCTATGTTATTCGCACCATTTCAATAGGTAGAAGACGTTTGGCAACTTTCGCTAGGAGTAACCGTCTCGCCGATAAGCGCGTTGCGCGGGCGCCCGTGGAACTTTTCACACCAATTATGCTGAAAGTATTGCTTCTACGAAAATGCGAACCTTTTTTATTTACAAGTATTTAAGAAATTGGACCCAATGAGTGAGTCGTCCGCAACTTGTTAGGAGCATTTATTAAGCAATAACTTGTGTGCTGTTTAAAACAAAAATAAACAACAATAAATTGTGGGCTGTTTGGGGGCAATCAAATTGGTTTAGTCTTATTCAATTACTTGCAACTTCCCCCCCCCCCCCCCTCTTAGAGGGACTTCGACCGAAAATATTCTAAGTCCCTCTAAGGGGGATATTCAAGGTCCCTCAAGGGACTTAGAATATATTTTTCGGGGGGGGGGGGGAGGAGCATGGGAGGGGAAGGTCAAAATATTATAAGTTCCTCTAAGGGGATTTCGAAGGAGGCTGCCGCGGTGGTCGGCGAAAAGAATCAAAAATATTCCCCAAATGGGCCTTAACTCGAAATATTCTACAAGTGACGAGCGAGCGCGTGTAGCGCGCGAGCCCGGGGTAACACTAATTAGTTATATAAAATATTTAGTTTATGAATTATTAATATTAAGCTTACAAATAAGTCAGGCAAATAATTAGTCATTAGGAAGAAACTGAAATTCAAAGGATAATGGATAAATCCACAGTTATTCAATAATAGGGGAAATCAACAGATCAACGAATTTCGAACAAGCCAAGAGGAGTATAAAAGGGGCAACGTTACTCATCAGGGGAGTAAACGCTGAAGTCGTAGACGAGGAAGGGATTTTTTTTCCCCTCTGGGTACCATTTTTTCTACTATATAAGACGTCGCGGTAAAAGGGCTAGGGAATGAAGTAGACTGAGAGAGACGGATTGGACAAGAGTTGACCTAAGAGCGAGCGAGCAATCGGTACGTCTGACCGGTAGTCTGATGTTCCGGCTTGGAGACGAGCGAGATAGAGTGAGAAACCGCGTTCTCTGTTAACCGGTATCCAAGAGAGATCGTGGGTCCGGTAGTAACAACGAAGGAAACAGAGGAACCCTCCGATTGGAGAACATTGTTTATAATAGTTTCCATCTCCAAAAATTGTTCAGTTCACGAATTTGTCACTATCAATTCATCTACTGGAGCGAAGACATCTCTTGTTCCATCATCGAGATCTTTCTTTTACTCATTTGTTCGAAGAAATTTCTGTACGAATCGCATTCCGACAAGTCGCGTTTGTACTCACCGAATATTGCAATCTTGTCCTTTTGAGATGGTCTGAATTATTTCCTTTGAATAAATCTTGAATAAAAGGCATAATTTCGGGTGAAATTTGTGTACAACCAACCAACCTCATCGCAACAATTATCATTTCAATGAACAACGTAAGTAAAATTTAACTCAATTTCGTTGATATTTCTATAATTGGAAGTGTGTGCAATCTCCTCTGTTACTCAAACTCCTTGATAATTCGCCTAGCCGTCGCCAAACATCATTTACACTACTCACAGAATATAATTCAGTTATAAAATCATTTCTATATCACAATGAAATAATTCTACATAATTCAAATCATCGACGATCATCATTTTAATTACGCAACAGATCAAGAAATTTTATAAAACCTCTCAGACAAGTCAACGGCAACGGCATTCCATGACCTACCCTTAGTAAATTTCCTCACGGTTAGACTAGAGAATGGGCAGTTGCGCCGATAATTGATTCGAGGAGTAGTAAAGGAGGGAGAGATCTCTCTTGACGAGCGCGTATTCAATCGTCCTCGACGCAGCCACGCGTTAAAAATTCGGGTGAAACAGAAACACCCACATTTTTAACGTAACACATTTTTGCGAGCTAGTCCGGGATCCACGGAATGCTTGCTTTATTAAATTAAATTTTATAACAATCTACGGATAAAATTTCAAGCGATTTTCCTGAAACAACATCGTACATACATGCGGACTCGCATAAACGATAGGAATTAAACAAAAAAGTGTGGCAAATAAGTAACAATTTTTTATTGCAAACGAGAATTAATTCCATTTAAGGAATTCATACGATCTGTATTCTTATATCATCGAACTGCTACGTTAGTACGAACCGTAACCTTTTAGAACCTTGACTGGAAACTGGGGTTTGTACTGTTCGCCACGCAGTCTCACTCAAAAACCCCTTTACCTCTATCGCTGAGTGGTTCGCTGCAAAGCCACGCACTCCTGTCTAAACCCCGGTTCGTATAACGGCAATTGGGCATTCTATTTAAACAAAATTGCATTCGAATATTATTGTACGGCTACTTTAATACAAACTGTAACCTTATATAACCTTAACTGGAAGCTGGGATTTACGCGGGTCGCCACGTAATCTCACTCAAAAACCCCTTTCCTACGTTGCCGCGCAGTTCGCTGCAAAGCCGCGCTTTCCTGTCTAAACCTCAGTTTGTATAACGATAGTTTCGTTTTACTATTATTTTATGATAATCGTTTCTGATGGACACACAAAGATTTCAGGCAAGAAATAATAACTCTCAAAGACCGCACGAACATTACGAAGTCCCAAGAGAAACTCGACGAAATGAACAGTTTCTGAACTGTTGAGCAATAAAGAAAATATTGCACTCAAATCATTTACACGTTGAAACCAATCGAATACACTACGATACCCGTAGACACTGAAAACATCATCTGGTACGAGCCGCGATGAGATTTTTAGTAGAATGAGAAGACAGTAATGTTACATCGTGAATCGTGAATTTATCGCGGGTGCCTCGTTTTGAGCCTAACCTCGCGGAAAATTGCTCAGGCAGAGGCTAGAGAACATTGGCGAAGTTAACGAAGGAGAAATCTACGGTAGGCTAGCATTTTTGCCAAACGCATTTCGGCCAAAAGTCATTTCAGTCAAAAGTAACTAGATTACAGAAACACCAGGTACGTGAATCTTATGTGTGATAGATGGCGCTGTAAGGCTGTTCTGGCTTGAAATTAAGGCACGATGGAAGATTCTACGCGTTCGGCATATAGAAGCAGTGTGAGGTGTTTAATCCGAAAATTTCGTGAAAGCCGTATAATGTTATACCACAACACAAGAGCGAGGGGCCGCATGCAACATAAATCTTGTTTTATGAGTTGGTGAGTACATTTTGACAAATTGCTAGTATTTTTTTAATCTTTTGCTCCAATTCTTTTATTCGCTCGCGTGTTCGATGAAACCACAGATGGACACTGGTCCCGGCACAACGAGCACCGCATTAAAAAAAAAACAAATTACGCATTGAAATTCTATTTTTTTTATTTTCCGAAGTATTTACGCCGTTTTCACAGGCTAGCAGTCATTGTAGTTCGGGTACATGGTATATCGTAAATATCGAGAATTTTACTCCAAAAACGATGGTAAAGAAAAGAACAGAATGACGATGTGTATATTAACATTTAGAATTTCGGAGCTGAAGTAACGCTATGTGTTTATTTAATCTCGCATTTGTTGTTTTTAGTTTCGAACGGCAGAGTTCACGACGCAATCGACATAAAAAATGACGAGGGGGCACGGGAAAACGACGAAGGGGGGCGGAAAGGGTTTTTTTTTCAACCGTACTTTTCCAGAGGGCGCTCCGGATGAAAGACAATATCGAAACGCCGAAACAGATTATAATGATCGTCAATTGTTTAAAACCATTTTCTTTTCGCTCATCAAGACGTTTGCATTATTTCCACAAACTTGCTGACGAGATTGTCCATTATTGGAAGAAAGAATAATAATGTCTACAAACAATGTATCTTCGGGAAACGGTGGGTGATAATCGTTTCTAAATATCTTGTACCTGCGTTGGTTGCATCAATTCTCTGGCGCGCGTGATATATAGTCGATCTTTTTTTGTAGAAGTTGAGATTTTGTCGGAGGAGGAACGGGAGTCAGAATTCGTGATCGATATTTTTTCAGACGAGGACGAGGTGGTGTCTTGCCAGGATTGTGACTACCCGAGAGACTTCACATTCCCGCTTTGCGGACACCTTTCGAAATATTGCGCCGATTGTATCAATGAATTCATGGTTGACGAGCTGAGAATTCCATGTTGTGCACGCTGCGGCCAAACATTATTTGAAATAAATAAGTTTGAGCCTAACACAGAAATAACACCCAAGTATGTATATGATATAGTCAGAACATTATTTATTTATAATATATTTTAAACAATCTTTTATAATATTTTTACAGATAATCTAGTCAGTCACGTCGAGAATGCCGTTCGATACATTAAAAAAAAAATAATAATAATAATCTTTGTTGAACATCCAAAAACTTAATTATATTTTATTTTCATTTACTATTATTCAATTCACAGACGAATTCTTCACTATATTCTAAATATACTATATACTGATGGCGATTTGAAATGATGCACATATGTAACGTTCAATAAACGTTTCTTTATCGAGAACAGTGTTAATTTTTATACAGAGAATGTTGCGGTGTGCGCGGGTTATCAATGACCGTGTGATCATTGACGATAATTATTCCGAATATTCCCAGGGCCGG
Source organism: Buathra laborator (assembly GCA_934046635.1). Classification (NCBI taxonomy): domain Eukaryota; kingdom Metazoa; phylum Arthropoda; class Insecta; order Hymenoptera; family Ichneumonidae; genus Buathra; species Buathra laborator. The sequence goes on from CAKOHB010000040.1 coordinate 1,766,247, forward strand.
CATACTCAACGAATCGAACGAACACGAATTTGGATAGAAAAATGTCGACTTTACGACTCGACCATTAAAGACTTCTGTAGTAATTTTAAAAAATTATTGAATAGCTTTGATATTTCGTCCGATAAATCGAATTGTACGAAAAAAAATACATATATATATTTGTAATTTTTTTTTATATGAATGAACGATTGTTGTACCGCCGAAACCCGGTTGATCACTCCGTGCTCGAAGGTTGGGATTTTAACCCGGAATAATAAAAGGGATTGTACCAGTTGGGAGTTAGAACTCCAGTGAGAACCACTGAACGTAGACCAAGATGATAATTTATTGATGAAGGAAAACAACAGAACAGTTTAACAATCGAATACAATTCGAAATTTAGTATCAAATACAATCGATTACACTTCGTAATCCGGTATCACTCTTGGATTAATTCGCAACAATCTCGTACATTTCATAAATCAGCGTCGTTTACTGAACAATTAACTGTTTCACTTTTACGACATAACTCACTCTGATAGTACTCAGGTTCGACCCGCTATCACGTATTATACTTTCAACTTGGATTCCTTGCTCGAATCCCTTGGACCAGACGCACAGTTTCAGGAGTCAATCGGACCCCTTGTTTCACGAGTCATTCCAGACTGTCTGATGCTCGCGCTCGTATCGATATATACGGAGCGAGCGTATCAGCATAATTTTAAAGACGAAGCATTATGGAGATAATCGGTAATATTGCGATCACCAGATATATTGTGACAATCTCCGCTTTTCGATGGCCATTGTTTATTATTTGACGCTCCAGATTCTGTTCGAGAATTTGGAGGCTCCGCGTTACGTTAACTGCTGACGCGCTGCATTACTTGACCGCGATTGAGAGTCGCGCGCTCGATGCGTCTATTGCTCAATCGTTTGTGAGGCGCTCGGTATCGGCGATCGCGCCTCACGTGTCGCCTGCATACTTCTATTATTGCACTGTTACGTCCTGACGTAACGCTCTCTATTTCTTTTTATTAACAATAATTTTCGCAACTTATATTTCTGCTTATTTGCATACTATTTGCAAACCTGTTCCTTCTAAAATAATTCCTACATTTCACAAAATTCAAACATTATTCATTATCATTAAACTCATAAAAGGAGTGATATTTCTTATCGATCGCTGAACGATATTCCAGGAATGGATCTCCTCTGGAAAATATTTCCAATGAGATCTCAAATACTCGTCGTGTGAATTAAAATTTACATGGGTAAAAGATGGAAATAGAATTATTTACCACACGAGATCGATGCGGACAGAGGCTTGAATCCCCCTCGACACACGCACTACCCTCGGTGAAACAGCGAACTCCGCTGCCGACGTCGATACGATCGACCGCAGCACCGACCCAAGGAGCATAGATCCAAGCTTTTACCCTGCGGCTAGACCATTAGAGTCTTCCTAGCCGAATACGCTAACGGGCTTCCACCGTAAAAAAGGGAATCTATATTACCTTATATATGGAAGTTAACCCTGCTCATCGACATAGTTTCGGTATTTTAACACCGAACAACGTCGCGTAATATTCCTGAATATGTGGGTCACACGATTGAGAGTCAGAACATCCCTCGTACCATTCAATCATTCATCATCATAAAGAAATAATTTCTTCATCAACAATTCTAAAATACGTTTCATACTCCCACACGCTTTCTAACATTTAACGATAAACGATAAAAATGATCGATGGAAATTCGGCAGCTACTTAATAAAATATAGTATGAATTGAATCAAAGATAATAAAATTGTCCAGGACGTTAGGGAAAATAATCGATACGATTTGTCGACAAACGCAATTAATATTTAAATTCGAAACCGACAATATTCAAAATCATAGAAGTAATATTCGGTATAACTTGCTTATAAATAGAGTCAATACCCCAAAAATCAAGAGACGCGGTAGCGTCTCGACGCCAAGTAGTTTAAAGTTAAAAGTCCGCGCTGTGAAACCGCGCGCGTCGAGCGCTACCGTGTCCTTTTACGCCAATATTGAGCCCCCTAAACTTTGACTTTTTTTTTCTCGGAAACGAGATATCGGATCTAAATTCTAAAGACACTTTCATTATATAAATCGAATACAAGCTTTAAAATGCGCCTGGAATCAGACCGATCGGTGCCCGAAAAATCCTCACTTTCATTATAAAAAAAATTCTTCAGAGATTTTTTCGACTGTCAGCTGTTTGTCCGATGTCCCATGACCTGCGTGTTGTGTTTGTGCGTCCATGCATGTGCCGTGCATACACAACGGTATAAGCGGAACGAACGATCAGCTGTTATCAATTTCTAAGTGTCAGTTCGTGAATACAGCAACTAGTAATATCACACTGAGTGATCGAAAAGAAGGTTAAGTAGAGGTTATTTATAATTTCATTTTTTCGCGAAAATTATTTAAAAAAAAGGACCCTCTCGTGCGGTTAACAAAATGCGTCGATCGTCTGATAAAATTGTTCAAATAATCGCGGACGAGAGGTCATTTCAATTGATAAATATTGTGCGTGTGATACAAGAAAAATCGTGTCATGCGGATTCTTAACGTTATCAAGTAATAAAACATTTTTTTTGAATAAATAATAATAGAATAATAAATTAAAAAAAACGATTGAAATAAAAAATAAAAAAACATTTTTTTGCAAAAAATGTAAAAAATGGCACCAAGTAGTTTAAATAGTTTTGTGAAAATAAAAGAACTCGTAAAATAATCAAAAATCATCTGAGCCAAGTGAAAATAAAAAAAAAACTTGGCGAGTCCTTACAATACAAATAAATGTAGTTGCATCGAAAGTAAGGACGAGCAAAGTTTTTTTTTTTATTTTCACTTGGCTCAGATGATTTTTGATTATTTTACGAGTTTTTTTATTTTCACAAAACTATTTAAACTACTTGGCGACATTTTTTCCATTTTTTGCAAAAAAATGTTTTTTTATTTTTTATAAATTATAACTGAATAGAGACCAGATTGTAAAATTGTGCGAAGCCATGGGAATTCGACACGAATGAGAGCCACTAACTTCGTAAAGTGCGCTCGAGTTGCAGCTAATATAATATGCGGCGGCTGAAGAAAAAGAAAAGATGCTCGAAATTCAAGGGATAACAAAGTAGTAAAACCGAAAAACCACATTGCCAGGGGCTAAACATTTAAGGAAAGACGGTCGTAAAAATTTTAATCGTAAAACCGAACCAAATTGCGGTAGGACGTAGAATGCAAGACAAGTGTGCCTCAACGGTGACACATGAGGACGAGCGGCTCGACCCCCCGAAAGAGAAGATGCAATCCACTTTAAAATACTAATGCACCGCGCGCGAAGGAATGGCTCCCTACGATAGGGAGAATAAAAAAATAACATTTTAATGACATCAACTTTTTAAGGAAGATTTTCTCTGTACAGTTTAATTATTATTTTTCCGATTATGCTTACCGTTAAAGCGGAAATTAAGAACAAAAATTTACTCCTGGGATTGCATTTTCTCGATTTATGGTAGGAAAATTATGAACCGATAATTATATCAAATTAATCAGGAATATTCCACTAATCTAACGTGCATATTATTTTTCCGAAATTATATGCTGTTTGCGGGAAATTTATAAAACAAGTAGCAACAAAATATTTGGAGCGAAAAACGTACGCCGCGTAAAGGAAATCGGTTTCCCCTCGATTTATAATACAAAATATCAAACCGCAGTTTATACCAAAATGTTCGGGAATAATCCACCTTTAACTTGGAATTATTACTTTTCCGATATCACTCAACGTATGATCAGGACACGCCGCGAAAGACAGAAATTAAGCTAGAAAAGGCAAGCGGTAAAGATAAAGGGGCCCGTGCAAAGGAACGAGTTGCGTACGCCAAGTCGCATAATGTCAAGGCTAGTTCACGACGATAGGGGAAGATCAGCAGGTACACCGAAAGAGGGGAATTTTACAGCTCGCCCGGGCAAACGGAACAGTAGTTCCGGAATGTCCATATAAGGAAATAGGATGATCGGACGGCACTGTTACCAGGCACTTGCAATAGCTGGTGCACGGCTCCCAAGGAGGGGGGCAACGCCCAAGAAATCGGCCCGCTTATGCTACCAATACCTCGAAATATTATGAAAACGTTTTGCCAAATAATAAAATAATTTGTACAAGAGCTGAGATATATTTTCAACCTTCAGGCATATAATATTTTGACACCCAATACTTGAATTATTATTAATACTGTAAAATGATTGCCGATAAAATGATACACATTTCTCGACTCTTATTATCAGTTTACGGATACGTATACGTATAAGAGAAGTTTACGAACAGTAACAATTTATATCTTCTCCTATACGTTAACAATATCGAATATTAATTATATTAAATATTTAGTTATGAATCATTAATATTCAGTTTCACAAATAAGTCAGGCAAATAATTAGGTATAAGAAAACTGAAATTCAATGGAAAATGGATAAATCCACTGTTGCGAACGGTCGCTCATTTTCCGGACTGCCGCGCTCTCCTAGCGCGGCAGCACGCTCCGGTATCGATCAGTGATCGATACTCGCGCATGCGCGGCACCGTCGTCTTGCCGCTGCTCGGCGAGAAAGAGACGAGACTACCGACACGGGACGACGGCGGCCATTATCAGCATCGGCATTGTGCGAAGTCCACGTGCGTTCTCGGCGTCTCAGCGCTTTTCGGTTATTCTCGGACCTTTTCTCTGCCTTCTCATTATCGGAATACTCTTGCGATCAGCTCAGTGATAGTGGAAAGGGTGTGTGCGACATCTCAGCGCATATTTGCGTGCAGGAGCGCTCATCGAGGATCTACTCAGCGACTCATCAGTACTCTCGGCATCGCCAACGGGCTTCTCAACAAACGATTCAACGGCGTCGCGTCTCACCGTCGATTTATTGTCACAAGGAGCGCTCAAGAACTCAACAGGTATTTTTCACTCTACGCGGTACTCTCGAATTGTACAGTGAAATAAAGGTTACACTCGGAATACCTGTAACGTGTCTCGTAACAAATTTATTTGATTTGCCCCGACCCCTCTCCCGCGCATCCATCTTGCTCTCGATCCCAACGAGCGCGTTTCACGACTATACGAAACATTTTTTGGTCCTTCGAGCCGGATCGAGAGCTCGCGGGTGGAGTGGTCAGTGGTTCTTTTTTGTGGAGTTCTCAAGACTTGGTAACAGGGCACTCGGGAAAAATCGGCTCGGTGATTTTTCTCGCGTGCGGCTCTTTGTGCGCGGGTGCATCGGTGTAATTGACAGGGCATTGTCTGTCTCGCGGTACTCTTGTAGTTTGTCTCGGGAAAAACTCTGATGTCGTGCGCGTGTGGCGTTTCGCGGGCATAGCATAATTTTCTCGGTATTCGCTCTCGCGTGGGGAACAGCGTGAGACGTCGAATATTCTCGGCATTTCTCTCGGGCTCGTGTGGGGAACAGCACGAGCCGGCGTCTCTCTCTCTCTCTCAGTTTCGCGCGTGCAGAAGTGCGAGCCTCGTGGTCGTTTTCGCGCGCGGAACAATGGCTTTCTCGTCGCTTCTGCTCTCTCGCGTCGGTTGAGCTCTCGGTCTCTCTCTCGTGCCTCGTTCGCACTTCGATCAACGGTCGATCGGTGCGTCGAAGTCTCGAAGGCGTTATACGTGTGGTAGTGCGCGTCGGTTGCGTGCTCGTGTACTGACTTTGTCTCGCGCTCGAGCGTGCGGTGCGGCGTGGTGGTGCGCTCTCACTCGCTCTCGCGGGTTATATCGGGGATTTGGCGTGTCTCGCTCGCACGGCGTATCTCGAGCTTTACGTCTATTGGACTCTCTCGCGCGCTGTGACAGATAGGCGTAAATGCTCGCGCGCTTCGGGTATCGGCTCACCGTTCGCTTACACGTTTAACGTTCGGTTTTTCGCTCGCCTTTGCAATAAGGGTGCAAAATAATTTTCGGTTAGCTGTTTGAGTTGAATTTGACTCTCTTTAAAAATCTATTGTGCGTTGTTGCTGCTGTCGTCTGTGTTCGTCTCGTCTTCTTTTCTTTCCCTACATTGCGCTCATTCTCAATGAACTCAACAGGAACTCAAGACTCCGGGAATTCGGCAGAGGCTCAGAACATGATGGAGGATAAGAAGAGACCAGCTCCTCCCCCGTCGACGAGTTGGGCGGAACTCGCTCACGGAATGACTCGCGCTGTGGATTAGGACACGTCTCTTGACGGGAGCCAAGGGGCCTCTCTCTCCGCAGTGGAAACTCTCAGCGTGCCTCTCACTCAGACGACGAATCGTCGCGCTCGTTCGGCATCTCCTGCGAGAATTACCGGGCCGATCTCTTCGCCTATCTTCCAGGAGGAAGAGAGGTTGGAAATGCTTGGAGAGTTCGCGCAGTCCGTCGCGCAAGCTCACTATCGAGAGTTATCGCTCTTGCATCTCGCCACGTGGGAGGCGCGCATCGAGGAGCTGTTTAACGATGCGAAGGAAGCCAACGAATTTATTTCGGATCATTGGCCGTCAGGGAATCTAAATCATCCCTACTTCACGGAAGGGTTGTTCCGCAGGATCACTAGCACACGGAACAACACTCTCATGGCGATCTTGGGGCTAAAGCGCAGTCTTGGACTATCGGAATCGGCTCTCTCGGGCACCTCGACGGCGGGCGGCTCAAAGGTATCGGCGGCAGCCAAGCTCCCTAAGCTTGACTTGCCGACCTTCTCGGGGGCATATTACGAGTGGCCGCGGTTTTCGCAGCTGTTCAACTCTCTGGTGCTGGAGCCAGAGAGCATCGCAGAGGTGCATAAGCTCCAGTACTTAAAGCTCAGCCTCGAAGGAGAGCCCGCTCAGCTCATCTCGGCAGTCCCTCTCCAGGAAGGAAAACTCAAGGAGGCCTGGGACACATTGACGGCTCGATACGAGGATAAGGGACGAGTCATCGTCTCTTACCTCGAACGAGTGCTTTCGCTCTCGCCGTGCACTTCATCAAATCAGGCGGAGTTGAAGAAAATATACGGTGTCGTGTCGGAGGCGGCAAGGACCGTCAAATCTCTTGCGGCCGAACTCGACATTGGGGATATTTTCTGGGCGCACCTCATGGTGAGAAACTTGGATCCCTCGCTCAGGAGAGACTTGGCCTTCGCTCTGGGAAGCACTAAGGTCCCCTACAGCTACGACAAGGTAGAGGAATATGTGCATGGCAAACTGCGCGCTCTAGAGACGACGGAACAACCTCAAGGCGTCGCAGCTCCGAAGAAAGCTCACGGATCTACTCAATCGGCAGCTCAACAACGGGGATCGGCTCTACAGACATCGGCTCAGGGATACAGCTCTTCTCGATCGGCCTATGCATGCGACTGCTGTCAAGGGTCGCATTATATCACGGCCTGCGCCTCGTTCCTGCACAGGAACGCCAAGGATAGACGCTCGTTGGTGGTCGAGAAGCGGCTATGCTTTAACTGCCTGGGGAGGCACAATGCTCGTGTCTGCAGGAACGCACAACTGTGCAAGACCTGCAAGGGGAAACACCACACCCTTCTGCACGAGGCATCCGCATCCGCTCGACCAGCGACGACTCAGGGTACAGCGCAGCAAGGAACGAGCTCAACCTCCCAATAGGGAGGTTATGCGGTCGTCGCTCTCAGGGACTCGGCTCAATCGGTCAGCTCGCATCACTCGATTCGGGCATCTCGTGCGTCTTTTAGCCAGGACGAGGTTGGGAAGTCTCACTCGAACGCAGCTCGCACGGAAACCTCTCATGTGTCATCAGCTCTCTCGGTGACTCAAGCTCTCGTTCCATCTTCTCCGTCGCTGCTTGCAACTGCCATCGCAACTGTACGCACGTCATCGACGTCTCATCAGGTTCGACTTCTCGTTGATCCTGGATCCGAGTTCAGCTTCATCGCTGACGAGCTTGTGTCTGCTCTGCATCTCTCTCGACAATGGTCTCCGCTCATCGTCACGGGCATTGGAGGCACTCATACGACAAAGACCAAGGGGGTCGTTCAACTCTCGTTGGCATCGGTATACTCGTCGGAGAGTGTGGTGGTTCGCGCTCATGTACTCAAGAAGATCGCAGCGGGTTTACCATCTGCCGACGTGGTCGTAGATGCATGGCCTCATCTGCAAGATCTCGAGCTAGCCGATCCGCTGTATTATCAATCTCGGGCAGTGGACGTGCTACTTGGAGCAGACGTCTATAGGCATGTCATCAAGCCCGAGGTGATAAGGGGATCTCGCTCAATGCCAGTGGCGCAATGCTCAATTTTCGGATGGCTCATTCTCGGCCCAGTGTCAACTCAAGGGGTAACTGCTCATCAGAACGTTTCGCTCGTTGGAAGGATCGATAACGACTCTCAAGCTCTACAGGATCTTCTCGCGAAATTTTGGGAGCAAGAGGAAGTTCCAACAGACGAGGCGGCGATTCTGTCGCCCGAAGAGCAGGAGTGCGAAAATCATTTCCGGTCGACTCACACGAGGGACGAAGAAGGACGATACGTCGTGCGTATCCCTCTCAAGGCTCCCATCTCATTGCTTGGCGACTCGTATTTAACGGCGCGTCATCGCCTCCGCAAAACCTTGCAACGGCTTGCAAGGAATAATACGTACAAAGAGCTGTACACACAGTTTCTAGAGGAATACGAGAAGCTCGGGCATATGGCTCGCGCTCCGGTATCGGCTCAACGCTCGGAGGATCCGGTGGCATACGATCTGCCGCATCATGGGGTGCTGCGACCTGAGCGAAGTACAACGCACCTCCGGGTTGTGTTCAACGGGTCCAGCAGGTCAGCATCAGGATATTCGGTGAACGATCTCATACACACTGGTGCCAACCTGCTCTTCGATATCTCGGACGTTCTCATGTGGATTCGGCATCATCGACATCTCTTCGCGACGGATGTGACGAAGATGTTTCGTCAAATCAGGGTACACGAAAGGGACGAAGATCTTCAGCGCATCCTCTGGGTCGATGACGAATTCAACGAGGTACCGTATCGTCTCACCACCGTGACGTACGGCACAAAATCGGCGCCGTTTTTGGCGGTGCGGACTATGCTTCAGCTCGCTGAGGACGAGGGGCACAACTTTCCATTGGCAGTGCCTTCTCTCTTGCACGGAAGATATGTGGATGATATCTTTGGCGGTGCTGATACGGAAGCAGCTCTCTTGGAAACGGCTCAACAGTTGAAGGGACTCTGTCACGCGGGAGGATTCCCGTTGGCTAAGTGGCATGCTACGAGTCCTATGATTCTCGCACAGCTTGGGTCATCTGGTGATCGGCAAACCATTCAGTTCGACGACTGCACAACCAAATTACTCGGGGTTCAATGGTCGCCAAAGGATGACAAGTTCACGTTTGTCTCTCGGTCAAGCTCGCCTACTGGCAAGGTCTCCAAACGCGTGGTTCTCTCGGAGGTCGCGAAGATCTTCGACCCTCTCGGCTTTATCTCACCGGTTAGCATTCGCGCCAAAGCATTGATCCAGGAGCTTTGGTTGTATAAACTCGGATGGGATGAACCACTCCCAGCTCTTCTGGCGGAAAAATGGCAGGCGGTAAGAGAAGAATTCACACAACTGGCTAGTCTCTCTGTTCCAAGGTGGTTCAACACGTGCAAGGGTGCGCGTGTTACTCTTCATGGCTTCTCAGACGCGTCGCAGCTTGCCATGGCGGCCGTAGTGTACCTCACGGTCGACTCACCGTCCACGGGGAAAGTGACGTCACTAGTCTGCTCGAAAACAAAGGTCGCACCTTTGAAGCCACTAACCATCCCGAGGTTGGAGCTCTCTGGTGCTCTCATTCTGGCGAAGCTCGTGAGTCATATCAGGAGGAAAGAGGGCCTTGATATCGACGAGGTATTTTTGTGGACGGATTCAAAGGTCGCTCTCACCTGGATCAAAGCTCATCCCTCTCGGTGGAAGGATTACGTGCGGATCCGAGTCACGCAAATCCAGGATCTCACACCGAACTGCTCGTGGATGCATGTGCCGGGAACATGCAATCCAGCTGACTGTGCGTCGCGCGGGGCGACAACTCAAGAGCTGGCAGCTCTTACGCTATGGTGGCAAGGGCCATCATGGCTCACTCAGCCTCGGGAAAAATGGCCTTCTCAGACGTGTCTGATGTGGCTAGCGGTTCAGAGGCCAGACCAGGGGTTTCTCTTGTGGGGGCTCTCCCGGAGCCTGACTGTCAATGGGATCTGCTCTTCAGGTACTCATCATTTTTTAAGCTTCTGAGAGTAACGGCTCTGTGTTTCAGGGTGATTGACCGGCTGAGGCGCCTACCAAATACACCCATCGGACGACTCTTACTTCCCTCGGAATTGCATCGTGCACAGCAGTTTTGAGTTAAAGCATCTCAGGCGGCGTCGTTCGCCTCGGAACTCAGAACGCTCTCGAAGGGGGACACTCTGCCGTCAAGTTATCCTCTGAGCAGGCTGACGGCCTTCATTGACGCAGACGGTGTTCTCAGAGTCGGTGGACGGCTCGACAATTCTGCTCTTAATGAAGAGAGTAAACATCCGGCAATTCTCTCGCGGCATTTACACTTGTCGTCGCTGATAATCGACGAGGCTCATCGGAGAACTCTTCACGGCGGAACTCAGCTCACTCTTTCTCATACTCGGCAACGGTTTTGGATTCTCGGAGGACGGAACACGGTATGGGCTCACGTGCTTCGGTGCGTGATGTGCGCTCGGCAGAGGGGGATCCGTGCCCGTCAATTGATGGGCCAACTACCTCTTTGTCGGGTCACACCATCTCGCCCGTTTTTGCACACGGGCCTGGACTACGCGGGACCACTCATGCTCAAGTCGTGGCAAGGAAGAGGAGCTAAAACTCACAAAGGCTGGCTTTGTGTGTTCGTTTGTCTCAGCACTTCGGTGATACATCTGGACGTTGTCACGGACTACTCGACGGAGGCGTTCCTCGCAGCCTTTCGGAGGTTTGTCTCGCGGAGAGGCATCCCCACGGCAATGTATTCGGACTGCGGGACGAGCTTCCTAGGAGCCGACGCCACTCTCAGACAAATGTTTACGGCGAGCGCTCGGGAGCATAGGTCAATGGCTCTGGAGCTCTCGAAGGAAGGAATTAGCTGGATATTCAACCCCCCTGCCGCTCCGCATATGGGCGGAAAATGGGAAGCAGCCGTATAATCCGTCAAGTATCACCTCAGGTGAACGGTACGTGAGGCATTGCTCACGTATGAACAGTGGGCTACGCTGCTCACGCAGATCGAGAAAACTGAAATTCAATGGAAAATGGATAAATCCACTGTTGCGAACGGTCGCTCATTTTCCGGACTGCCGTGCTCTCCTAGCGCGGCAGCACGCTCCGGCATCGATCAGAGATCGATACTCGCGCATGCGCGGCACCGTCGTCTTGCCGCTGCTCGGCGAGAAAGAGACGAGACTACCGATACGGGACGACGGCGGCCATTATCAGCATCGGCATTGTGCGAAGTCCACGTCCGTTCTCGGCGTCTCAGCGCTTTTCGGTTATTCTCGGACCTTTTCTCTGCCTTCTCATTATCGGAATACTCTCGCGATCAGCTCAGTGATAGTGGAAAGGGTGTGTGCGACATCTCAGCGCATATTTGCGTGCAGGAGCGCTCATCGAGGATCTACTCAGCGACTCATCAGTACTCTCGGCATCGCCAACGGGCTTCTCAACGAACGATTCAACGGCGTCGCGTCTCACCGTCGATTTATTGTCACAACGAGCGCTCAAGAACTCAACAGGTATTTTTCACTCTCGAATTGTACAGTGAAATAAAGGTTACACTCGGAATACCTCTAACGTGTCTCGTAACAAATTTATTTTATTTACCCTGACCCCTCTCCCGCGCATCCATCTTGCTCTCGATCCCAACGAGCGCGTTTCACGACTAAACGAAACATCCACAATTATTTAACAATAAGAGAAATCGGCAAATCCAAGAATTTCGAACAAGCCGAGAGGAGAGTAACGAGGAGCAACGTTACTCATCAGGGGAGTACGCTCCAGGCAAAGATTAGGGAGGGACTTCCTTCCCCCTCTGGATTCATTTTCTGGCATATAAGAGGCCGCGAAAAAGGGCGCGAGCGAAGTAGATTTTTAGTAGTCCAGCCCGTAAGAAACTAGAGCAAGTAGAGAGAGACGGAGGGGCGTAAGAGCGAGCGCGTGATCGGTGCATCGAACAAGTAGGCTGGTACTCAGGCTAGGCGACGAGAGAGATAAAGTCAGAGACCGCGTTTTCCGTTCTCCACCATACGAGAAAAGGATCGCGGGTCCGTTTTTTGTGACAACGAAGAAATAGAGGAATCCTCCTATTGGAGGATTTTGTTGATAACACTTTCCATCTCCAAAAATTGTATTCATTTTTCATGCAACCAGAGTTTTCTTAGGCTAATTCAGTTCACCAAATTATCATTCTCAAGTCATCTACTGGAACGAAACCATCTTTCGTTTCACCATCGAATTTTCTTTTACTCGATAGTTAAAAGACAATTTTGTACGAATTCTTGTTTCAATTTATTCTTTGAATAAATTTCGAATATCACGGCATAATATCGCGTGAAATTTGTGTTCAACGAATCCACTACATCGTAAGCAGCATCATCTCAACAAATAACGTAAGTGCAATTTAATTCTATTTCCTTGATAAATCTATAAGTGAAAAGTGTGCAATATCCTCTGTTATTCAAACTCCTCGTTAATTCGCCCAGCCGTCGCCAGACATCACCAACACTACTCACCGAATATAATTCAATTATAAAATCATTTCTATAACGCAGTGAAATAAATTCAGTTAATTCAAATCATTTCTATATCGCAGTGAAACAAATCCGTTTAAATCAAATCATCAACGATCATTATTTTAATTTCGTAACAGATAAAGAAATTTTATAGTACCTCTAAGACAAGTCAACGAATAACATTCCAAGCCCTATCCTTAGTAAATTTCCTCACGGTTAGACTAAAAAATGGGCAGTTGCGCCGATAATTGATGCCAGGAGTGGTAAAGGCGTGAGAAATCCCTCTTGACCAGCGTGTATTCAATCGTACTCGACGCAACCTCGCATTAAAAATTCAGGTGAAAGAGAAACACCCGCATTTTTGACGTGACAGCACAATACACTTTCGGTATTGCCTGCGATATTCGGGGTACAACACGATCAATCAATAAATCGAGATGAGATATTAGAATTTTCTTTTTTTTGTTTAACGAAAAAAATAAATGGACTTTATAAAATAAAGGCCCCGGTGCGGCAATAATTCTTCGGATACGCAGTAACAAAAGTACTTTCCCCGAGATTTCCTTTTTTAAATGAAAATGTTATAAACAGACGATTGTGCCGCGTAAACGAAAAAAAATGCCTAATGCCCGTTCCCATTTCCGCAGTTCCTCACAAAGTCGTATTGTTATGTACAATTATGTTGTTGTTATGTACAAAGAATGACGTTGTGAACTATTATATGCCTGCGAGATCGACAATCGTTGTTTGTTACTAGCGGTTGGAGGCTTCACGCACAATATCACGCTATTCTTCTTTCGCTTTGTCTTCGTGTTTTCCCGGTCAGAAGATTGAAATTCTCGGTGATGTACGAAAGTACGTTCAACAACGGAAACTTTGCGGATTTTTTTTTCATTCAACTGTCCAGATCGCGATTTTATAATGATGACGGGCTTGTTAATCGATTTGTCGAAAAGCTTTTGTTTGTTTACTGAGCTTGAATCTACGGCTGAATCTTCTGCTTCCGTTATTGCGATCGCTGTATACTCCGCATTATCAACAGTCACCGGAAAAGTATATTCCGAAGATGCATGATCGACGAGCGCATTATTGTCTTCGTCGGCAGGCGTAACATCCACATCGTCGACGTTAACTTCGCTTTCGGAAACCGATTCCATCGGGAGCGTGACCTCGTTTGAAAACGGAACGTTGTAAACGAAATTTTCTTCATCATCTATCCGAATAACAATATTATAACTCTTTTCATGATCGCCACTATCCGACAACTCCTCGAGCGGAGACTCGTCATTGTTGTTAACTTCGTTTTCGGAAACCGAATCCATCGGCAACGTGATCTCGTTCGAAAACCGATCTTTAACGAAGTTTTCTTCATCTTCTACCCGAGCAACAATATTATAATTCTCTTCTTGACCACCATTATCCGACACCTCTTCGATTGGAGACTCGTCAATGTCGTTAACTTCGTTTTCGGAAACCGAATCCATCGGGAACGTGATCTCGTTCGAAAACCGATCTTTAACGAAGTTTTCTTCATCCTCTACCCAAGCAACAATATTATAATTCTCTTCTTGATCACCATTATCCGACAACTCCTCGAACGGAGACTCGGCAATGTCGTTAACTTCGTTTTCGGAAACCGATTCCATCGGGAACGTGATCTCATTCGAAAACTGATCATTAACGAAGTTTTCTTCATCTTCTATTCGAGCAACAATATTATAATTCTCTTCCTGATCACCATTATCCGACAACTCCTCGATCGGAGGCTCGTCAATGTTGTTAACTTCGTTTTCGGAAACCGATTCCATCGGGAACGTGATCTCGTTGGCAAGCGGATCGTCCTAAACGAAGTTTTCATCGTTATCTTCTTGAAATCCATTATCCGGCAATCCCTCGATCAAGAGCTCGTCTCGCCCGTTTGTACATTCATCATCAATGAATAGGGCTTCTTCACGGATATCAATGGGCAGAACAGGCTCCGTCGCGACTCATTCTGTGGAAAAAAGAAAGATATATATATATTATTTTAAATGAATGAATACATAGAATTCCTGACGATCAAGGAAAAGAGCGAGAATTTCTTGATGACCGCCGTAAACTTTTGACTTTTTTTTTTTTTCGACATTCAACCACGCATATGTTTTTGTATTTATTTTCGTGGCTTCTTTCATTTACAGCCACCGAGAAAGAGTGTTACCGGCAAAAAATCGTGGGATCAGTTTAAAAATAAAGTGCGTAGTCGTGGAAATAGATGTGAGTGGTAAAAGCTGACTGTAATGGAAACGTACCCTCATTTAGAAGTGTGTGCAGTTCCATCGTTTTTAGGCACTCACTATAACAATAGGCAAAGAGTGCCTATTAACATGACCAGCGAAGCCTCTTCACACAGTTTTCGATGGGGATTCTCCGTAGCGCATGCTCCAAAAAATTTAGTTTTTTCAGCATTTACTTCGGTGTACCTCCAACATCATGCGTAGTTAATTTGAAGTGAATCAGATGACTGGAAATATTTTTTTCAGCCTGCGGTTGAATGAAAATAGCTTTTTCACTGAATTTATCTTCTCGGACGTCCGTATCACAGTGTAACTTTGGATGGTGCGAATCAATTGTGTTCTCCTTCGCAGGAGTGTTTTATCACATCATGGCTATTGTGCACGAACATTTTGAAACTACAGCGAGGCCGTACGCAAAGCCGCAAAGCCGTTGCGTAGCGCGATACCTCGCATACGTTTCATATCATAGCGACGGTGAGAGTAGTTCGACGAAACTCCCCACTCTATCACCGTCGATTCAAACGGCGCGCCACGCGCCTCGGGGATAGTACCACTATCCTCTGCTAGGTGGCCACGTCCGCGAAAGAGTTTCTCGCGAACGAAAGGGTCTAACGACATCCATAAGAAGTCGAGCCCAGCACCGATTCAGCCCGTACGCTACCGTCTCTGGTGGCACGGGGATCTCTGTCCCGTAGGAGAGCGCAAAAGGCGCCGATCGGACCGCGCACATAATTTTCGTTAGCTCCGCGAGCCAATTACTCCACCGTCCCTGGTGGATAACACTCCACCGTCTCTGGTGGATAAGACGCCACCGTCCCTGGTGGCATAAATCATATTCGCGCGCCGACAAATCGTACATATAAATCATTGTACATATATTTTAACTTTTCACATAATTTTAATAAAAAACTTTGGTTCTTTATTTCGTTTCTTCCGTTATCATTTCTCCGGATCTTTACATATAACTTGGGGTAAATAAACTGTTTTACCTTACGCGTATTATGTCTTTGATCAGTCTATCTCGACTCGCGAAACTCGGGAAAATCGGAACCTGTCGGCAACAGCGGGACCCGCATTACCGTCCATCGATTACCGCCGTTCCGAGATTAAAGACTTTGATTCTATCGTTAATTCTTTCAAGTCTTTCCATTCGTGGAAAAAAAATTACTCTTCCACCAAATTGGGACCAACGCACCGGCGTTGGTAACAAGTTCATCGAGAAGGTCCTGAAACGCCACCTCAATGAATACAGCAGGTAGAAGTGCGAGATTCATCAACGTGCGCTCGAACTTGTGTCACGTCAAAAATGCAGGAGTTTCTCTTTCACCTGAATTTTAACGCGAGGTTGCGTCGAATACGATTGAATACGCGCTGGTCAAGAGAGATTTCTCACTCCTGTACCACTCCTGGCATCAATTATCGGCGCAATTGCCCATTTTATAGTCTAACCGTGAGGAAATTTATTAAGGATAGGGCTTGGAATGCTATTCGTTGACTTGTCTGAGAGGTATTATAAAATTTCTTTATCCGTTGCGTAATTAAAATAATGATCGTTGATAATTTGATTTAAACGGATTTGTTTCACCGCGATATAGAAAAGATTTGAATTAACTGAATTTATTTCACTGCGTTATAGAAATGATTTAGTAATTGAATTTTATCCGGTGAGTAGTGTTGATGATGTCTGGCGACGGCTGGGCGAATTAACGAGGAGTTTGAATAATAGAGGATATAGCACACTTTTCACTTATAGATTTATCAAGGAAATAGAATTAAATTGTACTTACTGTTACGTCCAAACTAGCGTTCTTTTAATTATCCTAGTTTGCGTTGTAACAGTTGCCTCTTGTTACTATCGCACGCGCTGGTCAGGTGGGTGTTGAACCGACCTTTACCACTCCCGGTGTCGATAAAGAGAACAACGTTGCTCCTTTTTAAAGCCTAACCTTGCGGAAAATTGCTTGGGATGGAGCCCTTAAGAATGCTTGTCGTATCTGTGTTTTAGGTTTTAATTATCCTAGTTTGCGTTGTAACAGTTACCTCTTGTTACTATCGCACGCGCCGGTCAGGTGGGTGTTGAACCGACCTTTACCACTCCCGGTGTCGATAAAGAGAACAACGTTGCTCCTTTTTAAAGCCTAACCTTGCGGAAAATTGCTTGGGATGGAGCCCTTAAGAATGGTTGTCGTATCTGTGTTTTAGGGTGTCAACTAATTAGTAGTGGTTTCGGCGTCTTTGTGACAAAGAGAGAGATAGAGCGGAAATCTTCAGTGGGACGGCGGCTACCTGCCGGCTTCTGGCCAGGTGTCGGAACGCGGGGTACAGTAAAAGGAAAATCTCGGAGAAACTTTATAAATTACTGAGTCACGAGAACGGAAATAAAATCATGCGTGATTAATAATTTGGTAGAAAATGTACTTACGGTTGTAACCGATGAGTTGCAGGTGCTTGTTGACTTTGTTCTCGTGGTTTGAGTACGTAAATGAGTAGAAAAGGTGAATAAAATGTTTCACGAAAATACGAGGAAAATTAACACTGGTTTTTAATGCCAAAAAAAATTATTTGCGTGATACAATTGATAAGAGTTCAATGAAAATTGTACTGTACGAAGTTCTTGATTTTTATCGAAACTTCAAAATTAACCTCGGTGGTTTTTCTCGTCGTTTTATATAGTCTAAATCGGTTTCTTTAAAATGATACTTTGAAATGAATATTTCTAACGTCAGTGATTTTAAATGGTATTACGGAGAGTATCTAAGTAACTGGTATCTGGTTATAGGGTATATGGTCTATACAGTTTCGTTAAATGATACTTCGATGTGGGTACTTCCAAAACGGGTGCTTCTAAATGATATTTCTAAGTGGTAAGTGGTCTGTCTATCTGGTCTTTCTAAAGTGGCTGCTGAGCGCACAATTTCCAGGGTTTTTATACCATTTTTCTTGGTGACATGTAGAGGGGATTTTGTTATAGGAGTGTCTTTTTATATCTATTCCGTATAGAATTTTGGTACAGTAACGAGAAGATGAGGTGATGCTTCGGATCTCTTCCGTGATTGGCCCGTGATCTTAAGTCCTTCTTTCAGGCATAATTTCATTTATCAGGCCTGCGCCGTAAGTGACGGGGTGGGGTATCGAAAAGAAAAAGGGCGCGGACGAGATCACGTAGGCATCGGTCCCCTCTCTTCTTGTTTCCGGTTTCCTGGAAGTCATTACCAGAGAGCCTTTTGGTGTCTCATTGCCGCTTTATAGGTAAATACTTTATATGCAAGAAATCACAAGAGTGGTGTTCCAATCCGACTATTAAACGAATCTCATCGGTGTCTAGACAAAGAAAACCGGTATCGTCGAATAGAAATACGCTCTCCTATGTTCTCTGAATTTTATACGTATTGCGTGAAATATAAAATTGTATCTCCTTATAAGGATCTCCGAACCGGGCATCGTTAATTCTATAAAAATAAATGAATGTAATTATTCTTAAAATGAGACGTAATTTAACGTGAATTGGTCGTGGCGTGTATGAATGTGAAACAGAAAATATTAAATTTTACTTTTATTTCTTTTCCACATTAATTCGTCTAGTGGCGTGCCATGGAAAAAAAATTTCTCGGCAAATTCCTTACAGTTTATTCGTTTAGTTATTTTGTTTAAACAAAACTGGTGTTCAAGTTGGTTACTGTTGAGAATTTTTCGAGGGCTGAAGTAAATTAGTCGAGTATTGTATTTGTAGTATTACGCTTATATTCAGAGAGTGCATGGCCATTTCTTCTACCTGGTTCTTTACGCCTGAAACCGTCGAATGTGTATCGTTTGTACAGATTCATTGAGGTGAAGCCTTTTTTGCCTTTATGGTGGCGTCACTCTCTTTATCCTTACTTAACGATGTATATTTAATTACTACTATAAGAATAAACACAGGCGTTCCAGAGAGCAAATCCTGTATATGAATCGTGTCCTTTGTTACTTTTCTTAACGAAGTATATTCTCAGCTTCATTTCTCTATCTGCCATTATCTGTATTCTAATTCCTTGTTAAAGAACTGCCATTGTTATTTCTTTAAATTCTTTATTGCGAATAGTCGGGAGGTCTGTGCTTTTTATCCAACAATAATCCCTTCTTCCCCCTGCTAAGATCATGATCAAAAGCCCTTCTCCTTTCGTTTAGCCTGTGGAATTAAGCTCAACTTGAACAACGTTTTAAGGCGTTTCCTTTAACGAAGATAATTTGTCGACCCGACTGTATGTATCTAGGGCCCGAAGGCTCTAAACGACTGACCGTAGGTTCCTCTTTAAATGGTTTTTGGCCACGGTAAGGTAGTTTATACCGATTTAAAGATCTATGAGGCGGTAGTCGATATTGATAGTAGTAGATCCCTACGGTAAGTGGGCCTGGTTCCTTTTAGTTTCTTTTTTTTTGGATCTGTCGGGGAGCGCTCGGAAGAGAGGTCAGAGACGGCCTTTCTCGGCCTCCGCCTGTGGGGCCCGGATCTACTTTATCTAGGTTCGTCGGCGTCGACTCGTTAAGGTAGTACTCTGAGGTTGTTAGAATTTAGGCTAACTTGATTCTGATCTCGCAGTAGGCAATAATGAATATCGTTAGACAGGAGTTTTAGCCCGATTCCCTTTTTCTTCTTTTTTTTAGAATTTGAGGTTCAACTTTTATTGGTGGTAAAAGGGAAAATAAACAGAGCGTTACGCTGGACGTAACATTACGTTATTTGTTGAGATGATGCTGCTTGCGATGTAGTGGATTGGTTGAACACAAATTTCACGCGATATTATGCCGTGATATTCGAAATTTATTCAAGAAAATAATTCAGGCAAATTCGAAAGTACAAGAATATGATTTTCGGAGAGTACAAATGACTCGTTGGAATAAGAATTCGTACAAAATTGTCTTTTAACTATCGAGTAAAAGAAAATTCGATGGTGAAACGAAAGATGGTTTCGTTCCACGAGATGACTTGAGAATGGTAATTTGGTGAACTGAATTAGCCCAAGAAAACTCATGTTGCATGAAAAATGAATACAATTTTTGGAGATGGAAAGGGTTATCGACAAAATCCTCCAATAGGAGGGTTCCTCTATTTCTTCGTTGTCACAAAAACGGACCCGCGATCCTTTTCTCGTATGGTGGATAACGGATAACGCGGTCTCTGACTCTATCTCTCTCGTCGCCTAGCCGGAGTATCAGCCTACTTGTTGGATGCACCGATCGCGCGCTCGCTCTTACGCGCCTCCGTCTCTCTCTACTTGCTCTAGTTCCTTACGGGCCGGACTACTAAAAATCTACTTCTCTCGCGCCCTTTTCCGCTGCCTCTTATATGCTAGAAAATTAATCCAGAGGGGAAGGAAGTCCCTCCCTAATCCTTGCCTGGAGCGTACTCCCCTGATGAGTAATCTCGCTCCTCGTTACGCTCCTCTCGGCCTGTTCGAAATTCTTGGATTTGCCGATTTCTCTTATTGTTAAATAATTGTGGATTTATCCATTTTCCATTGAATTTCAGTTTTCTTATGCCTAATTATTTGCCTGACTTATTTGTAAAACTTAATATTAATGATTCATAACTAAATATTTAATATAATTAATATTCGATATTGTTAACGTATAGGAGAAGATATAATAATTGTTACTGTTCGTAAACTTCCCTTATACGTATACGTATCCGTAAACTGATAATAAGAGTCGAGAAATGTGTATCATTTTATCGGCAATCATTTTATAGTATTATAATAATTCAAGTATTGAGTGTCAAAATATTATATGCCTGAAAGTTGAAAATATATCTCGGCTCTTGTACAAATTATTTTATTATTTGGCAAAACGTTTTCATAATATTTCGAGGTATTGGTAGCATAACCGGGCCGATTTCTTGGGCGTTGCCCCCCTCCTTGGGAGCCGTGCACCAGCTGTTGTAAGTGCCTGGTAACAGTGCCGTCCGATCATCCTATTTCCTTATATGGACATTCCGGAACTACTGTTCCGTTTGCCCGGGCGAGCTGTAAAATCCCCCTCTTTCGGTGTACCTACTGATCTTCCCCTATCGTCGTGGACTAGCCTTGACATTATGCGACTTGGCTTACGCAACTCGTTCCTTTGCACGGGCCCCTTTATCTTTACCGCCTGCCTTTTCTAGCTTAATTTCTGTTTTTCGCGTCGTGTTCTAATCATACGTTAAGTGATATCGGAAAAGTAATAATTCGGAAAACCGAATTCCTTTACGCGGCGTACGTTTTTCGCTCCAAATATTTTATTGCTACTTGTTCTATAAATTTCCCGCAAACGGCATATAATTTCGGAAAAATAATAACAGCGTTAGGTTAGTGGGATATTCCTGATTAATTTGATATAATTATCGGTTCATAATTTTCCTACCATAAATCGAGAAAACGCAATCCCTGGAGTAAATGTTTGTTCTTAATTTCCGCTTTAACAGTAAGCATAATCGGAAAAATAATAATTATATTTTATAGAGAAAATCTTCCTTAACATGTTGATGTAATTAAAATCTTATTTTTTTATTCTCCCTATCGTAGGGAGCAATTTCTTTGCGCGCGGTGCATTAGTATTTTAAAGTGGATTGCATCTTCTCTTTCGGGGGGGTCGATCCGCTCCCCCTCATGTGTCACCGTTGAGGCACACTTGTCTTGCATTCTACGTCCTACCGCAATTCGGTTCGGCGGGTCGTAAAATTTTTACGACCGTCTTTCCTTAAATGTTTAGCCTGGCAACGTGGTTTTTCGGTTTTACTAGTTTGTTATCTCTTGAATTTCGAGCATCTTTTACTTTTCTTCACCCGCCGTATATTATATTGGCTGCAACTAGAGCGCACTTTACGAAGTTAGCGGCCCCTCATTCGTGTCAAATTCCATGGCTTCACACAAATTTACGATCTGGTCTCTGTTCAGTTATAATTTATTTTTGGGGTATTGACTGTATTTATGACCAAGTTATACCGAATATTACTTCTATGATTTTGAATATTGTCGATTTCGAATTTATATATTAATTGCGTTTGTCGACAAATCGTATTGATTAATTTCCCTAACATCCTGGACAATTTTATTATCTTTGATTCAATTCATACTATATTTTATTAAGTAGCTACCGAATTTTCATCGATCATTTTTATCGTTTATCGTTAAATGTTAGAAAGCGTGTGGGAGTATGAAACGTATTTTAGAATTGTTGATGAAGAAATTATTTCTTTATGATGATGAATGATTAAATGGTACGAGGGATGGTCTGACTCTCAATCGTGTGACCCACATATTCAGGAATATTACGCGACGTTGTTCGGTGTTAAAATACCGAAACTACGTCCATGAGCAGGGTTAATTTCCATACATAAGGTAATGTAGATTCCCTTTTTTACGATGGAAGCCCGTTAGGGTATTCGGCTAGGAAGACTCTAATGGTCTAGCCGCACGGTAAAAGCTTGGATCTATGCTCCTTGGGTCGATGCTGCGGTCGATCGTATCGACGTCGGCAGCGGAGTTCGCTGTTTCACCGAGGTAGTGCGTGTGTCGAGGGGGATTCAAACCTCTGTCCGCATCTATCTCGTGTGGTAAATAATAATATTTCCATCTTTTACCCATGTAAATTTTAATTCACACGACGAGTATTTGAGATCTCATTGGAAATATTTTCCCGAGGACATCCATTCGTGGAATATCGTTCATCGATCGATAAGAAATATCACTTCTTTTATGAGTTTAATGATAATGAATAATGTTTGAATTTTGTGAAATGTAGGAATTATTTTGGAAGGAACAGGTTTGCAAATAGTATGAAAATAAGCGGAAATATAAGTTGCGAAAATTATTATTAATAAAAAGAAATAGAGAGCGTTACGTCAGGACGTAACAATGACAGTGAGCAAGATATTTCTTTTAAGTCGGCATATGGCGGCGATACTGAACACGTTAATAGCGACGACAATGATGATGATGATGATGATAATGGAATTGTACAGACAAACGCTGAAGTAGATGAATTAATAAATGAATATCTCGCATTGTTACGATCAAATAGAACGACCGATTTAGACATTTCTTATGGGGTGAGAAATCTTGCTAATGATAGGCTAATGATTGCAGTCTCACCAATAAATTTTAACGCTACTTCTATTCAAATAGGAGATGTAAACTATGGAAAAACTAACGGACTTATCGAACTGTTGTTTAAAAAAAAGTCCAATGTTGCTCATATTAGCGTCGATGATATGAAAAATTATAAAGATATAATTATCAGAACAAATGCGCATAAGAAATATTACAAGAATAGGGAAGCGATCCGTGTGAATAAAACTTTCAAATTCATCAATTATATTGCAAAAATTTTAAACGATGTTGAATACACCGGAAAAAGTATATCCCAATATAAAGTTTATGACGCCGTTTCTTTCATCATCAGCGTCACACGCGCGCCGCGCGGCCAGGTTAGTGACAAGGCGAGTGGTAGCCACGAAAAGTAAATGCAACAATAACTAAAACCGCGAGAATTAGACGAAAAACCCGTTGATCCCGAAATAAAGAAACAACAAGAAATCGACTTACCAAAAACAAAGAAAATGATGTTACGATGTATGATTTATTCGACATTGCGTACGATTTATCGGAAGAATAAAGTACCGATCCCGTCGTGATTTTTGTTGAGAGATATCGACTCGAGTTAAGTGTTATCGAGAGACGAAGTCGATCACTCAAATCCAAAAATATAGAAAATAATTGATACCGCATGAAAATGTCGCGTAGTAGAGAACCGAACTTCGAAGCCGAGACGATTGAGTGAATTTCGCGAGGGTGAATAAACGTACGGTTAGAGTTTCGAGTCGGAATTCGAGTCTTGAGTTTAGTTTAAGAAGAGAAGTGTGCGTGAATGAGAAGGGGACAACAATTCGTTAGTTCGAGGAGGATGGGTCGAAAGGGTGGCGTGGAAAGGAGCTGGCATGCCGAGCTACCCGCCACCCGATCGACCTCAATTCTTTGAGAATCCCCGCGGATCAGCAAGTCCGGCTGAGAATCCGGCGCACAGCTTATCAGCTGTGCGCTGTGCGTGTGTGTGTAGAGGGGCGAGCAAAGGTCGGAGGTTTTCTTGAGTACGTTTTTGCGAATGTCGCGTATGGAAGGCCCTTTCGGCGGGACTTGGATCACCCCGTCGGGAGGGATTGCCAGATCCACCTAGAGTAGGGGACCCGAGCTCGCCTCTGTGTGTGTGACCGCTGGGATATCCCTCCCAACTCTAAGAACGAGGGTACGGTGGGCGGGAAAATATCGGGCAAGACACCGGCCCGATACGGATCCCAGTGGGTGGGAAAAGGGGTGGAGAATGTGCGTATGTGTCTGTGCATGAGTGTCCGCCTCGGTTCTCTGCTACGCGACTTCGAAGAATTAAGATTTGATGTAAGGATCCCGAAAATTTGAAAAGGAATAAGTCTTCTGGTACGAGCCGTCGTCGAGAGAGGATCTCCGAGGAAGTCTCCGGTAACCTTTACCGTGAGTGCCTCGTGGAGACGCGCCTCCGATGCGCTAATTAGGTGAATAAGTGGGCAGTGTTTTTTTTATTATTATTTTGGATTATTCTGCTACTGTCTTCCGATCCCGTTCGATGAAAATCTGGAATTCTCGTTCTTTCGATCGAGTTCGATTTTTCATCACATTTATTCCGTTGTGAAAATGAGCGCGTTGAGGTTCCTCGTCGCGAGAAGAATCTCCGCGAGAAAATTACTCCGATCTCGGTAGCGAAAGCTACGAACGGTGAGTGAGTGGTTTTTCGTCGTTATCGCTTTCGGTGAGTACGGCATAGCCGTTGTGATATAAAATCGTCTACCCTTCGCCTCGTCGCAAACCGCGAAATTCTCTACGCCGTCGTTGCGTCACAAAGAAACTTATTTAATTAAACCACTTCTCTTTCTCTGGCTGATGATATGACTGTGTATCTCTCATTTCTTGCTTCTCTTATTTTTATATTTCTCTTCAACGCTTTGTATGATTTACTACTCCTCCTGTATTTGCAATAGTTTTTCTCAATAGTGGAACACGTAAGGACAATTTTGCATTTTAATTATTGAGTATCCCTTTTCTTTCTTTCCCACGACTCCGACCCTCTCTACCAAACCTAGCATAATGAGCGACCCTGGTATACCGTTAGCGCCTCCGTCGTAGGTTAGTTGTGCCGTAATTTCTGGATTTTCGCGATTAGGAAATTTTATGTTTCTTTTTTTGATTAGGGTATTTTTGAGGTATTGACCGGACCGTTCTCGCCGGTGATAGAAAAGAGGGACTGGCGCCCAATAGAATTGTTTTTTTTGTAAGTTAGTCTGGCCGACGGAGGCCAACGAAGGTGAAAGGAAAAATCCCCTCACAAATTGGCGCCCAACGTGGGGCTCGAAAGAAAGTAAATTATTTATTTAGGGTTTAGTTTCGAGTTTTGTTCGCTGAAATTTAGGAAGAAAATTATTATTGAGTCCCCTCACGTGTTCCTACCTTTTAGAGTAATTTTAGTTAATTTGACATCTTTCAAGAATTCAGAGTTCGAGAGTTTTTTTTGATAAAGTTGGGAGAGCAAAATAAAGTATAGCGCCCGTAAAACCTACATTATATTTTTTTACTATATCGAAGTTTGAAAAAAAAGAATCAGCAAAAATTTTTGTGACGATGCGCATGAGCGATTTAGTGGCGGGACAATCTTACAAAAAAAAAAAGAAAAATTTGAACACTTGTGATACCGTGGTTAACATCGAACCGACGAATGATTCGTAAAAAGTATTTCGTGGGGTTCGAGACACTCGATCCCGCAAGAAATGATCGATACCAAAAAAAAAAATTTTTATCGATCCCGCGCGAAGGAAAATCGTGGAGCTTGAAAATTAATTCTTCAGAACTATTTCGCTCCGATACCGATAAACCTGAAAAGCATAGCATACGACAATCTCGAGAAAAAAAAAACTTTCTCCGAAGTCGAATATTCGCGAAAATAATTTTTGCGTGAATGTTCGAGTTCGTAAACGAGATAGGTACTCGCTATATAGAGACTTCGAGATCCCGATCTATTGTTCGATGAGACAAACAACTTGTCCTCTCGAGTCCCCTACGATCCCGAGGTACACGACGCTCATCGATCCCGAATATTCCTCAAGAATTATTTCGCGAGTTGAATATTCGAGAACGTAAGACGAGATAGTTGAGAGCCATATAGAAGCCTCATCGATACCGAGTCCCTTTGTGTAACGAGAAAAATAATTTTTTCCGTCACCTCTCCCTGATCTCGTTCGATGTCTTAGACAAAGGCTCTCGCACGTTGCCGAGCGAGAACTTTGTTTACGTCGCGTACGAGGAGACCGCGTGCCGGCCGGCAGCGACCACGCGCTCCTCGAGAGACCCCCCCCCCCCCCCCGCGTCGCCGAGCTACCGATTAACGCAGGAGACGGATTCAGTCCTTTATGGAAATTCGTCAAGTGCGGAAGCATTAGCTAACGGTGTCTCCAACGTGACTTCGCGAATACCACCCGGTCAGTACCGCGTGCTCGAGCGAATATTCCTTTTCTTTCTTTATTTACTCCGGTTAATTGATTCTTTCCTTTCTTTTTCCATTTTCTCCTTTTTCTACTCATATTTTCTCCTTTATATTTTTTTTCTTCTTTACCCTCTTTGTTCCGTTTTCCATCCACATCTTTACATTCCTTTTTTTTCTTTCTTCTCATCCCGTCGTTTTTTTCCTCCTCGCGAACGAGAAGTCTCCCGACTTTCGGTGGTGCGTGTGGGAGTTCGATCCCGAATAATACTTTCAAACAGTGATCCCGAATTATTGAATTTTTTTTTGTGAATATCGATACCGATAAAGTTTTGTGCGTGATACCGGATACCGGTGCGCGTGAAAGTGTACCGTGTACCACGCCACGTGCCTCACCGATACCGAACACGGAAAATTGGGATTACTACGTTCATCGACGAGTAAGTACGACCAATTATTAACAACATTTTTTTTTTGTACTTGACCCCTTGCCCTCGAGATCCGCGAAATTAATAGCAACGGCTACCCATTAAAACTACCGTGACCTACGAGGGTACGAACACACAAAAAAAAAAAAAAAAAAAAAAAAAAAACAACGAAAAAAAAAGCGTAGCATATCATAAAGCTATTTTCTTTTGCACCTCGATCGTCAGTCTCATTGCTTCTCGATAACGATTTTCGGCGTCTCTCTCTGCCTTCCCTTTCACTCGAGCGTTCGACTTGCGGTTCTCGCTCGTCGTATCGAGGCGTAGGCCGAGACAGAGACAGCACACAGGCTATCCTACGATCCCGCGTAACGAGCGTTCACGTTAAACGAGGTGCCTCGTGGTGTGCGTTCGAGCACTGTAAGCGCTCACGCTACCCACTCCGGGTGACACGTACCATCAACGCTCTTACGAGCCTGACTACCCCCCTGCGTTTTCCCATTACCCCTCTAAAATAAAATTTTTTTTTTTTCCTCTTTTTGCGGATTAACCCCCTACTATTCCCGCCGAATAACGGTTATCTTTTTCCGAATTTCGGCGAGGCTCTTAACCCAAGAAAAAAAAAGGAAGAAAATTAAACAAAAAAAAAAAGGAAACAAGCAAGAGTGAGAAAAAAAATTAAATTATTTACATCCTCCCGAGGACGGTTGCGTGGGCTGACGTAGCAGGCCCCGCTGCACGCGGCGATTCATGGTATGCGCTCGAGCACCGTAAGCGCTCGCGCCACCGGTCCCGCTTGACACGTGCTATCGACGCATTCGCTTGCGATCTTCGAATACCCTCCCACACCCACGGAGAGGGTTCGCAACCTTTGTTTCTCCCCTTCGCCCAGTCAATCTTTCTTTTTCTCTTCCCTTCCGACATCGACAAAAAAAAAAGAGAACAACAAAAAAAAAAAGAATAGTAAGAAACAATAGATTGCTTCCCGATCTCGATTTTCGGCTCCCTAAATCGTCGCTATGGCCGACGGGGGCGAGGAACCCCCAATCCCAGGGATTGTTATAAGCAAGGGAACGCCGACATCGGAGACTCGGGCATCGGAAACCCAGGCTACCACGTCTCGGGGAGTACAGGTGGACCCGGGAATTCCCGCCAATCCCACAGGTACGATACCGAAGAAACCCCGAGGGCGGCCGAAAGGCTCGACCAGTCGCCCCGCATCCCCCGATCCCGCTATCGCCGATGCCAGAGAGACGTACAACCTCCTTGTGGAGGCGAGTCGCACTCTCAACGACGGGAAGGAGCACGCCAACCCCCTGGGGGAATTCGCACTGCTACCCCCGCCAATATTCGCGAACCCCCACGAGAACAACCCTTCGCTAGAGGTTTCAAACCCTCAGCGAAGCTCGATCCCGCCGGTGGTAAATAACCGTCAGCGCATCATCCCCCAACCGGGCGATCATGCGACGTTCGACGATGATCCCGATTCCCGCTACACGCCCCGACGAACCCCGGTCGGCATTTGGATTAACACAATCCTGAAACGACAGGAGAAGTTCTCGGGGAGGCCCCAGCAAGACGTCGAGGATTTCATTTCTCGTATCGATGAATGTCAGTTCCTCCTACCGACGCGCGAAGACGATATCGTCCGAGCCATCCCCTTTCTCCTCGAGGGCGCCGCTCTCACTTGGTACCGAGGGCGAGCCCCGGAGTTCGCCAGTTGGAGCGACGTGAAGGTGGCTCTCCGATCCCGATACTGCGATCCGGATTACCAGATGGCGCTGCGTGAGGAAATTTCCGCGCGCCGTCAAGGTACTCACGAGAGCGTCAGTGAGTATATTGCATGTATGAGAGCGTTGTTCCTACGAACACGCCCTCGATACCCCGATACCGAGCAGGCTCGATACACTTATCGAAACCTGCTAATTATATACAAGGTTGTGATCCCGTATACCGACGCATTAACGGTAGAGGAATTGGAGAGAGCGGCGACGCGACACGAGCATAATTTGCTCAGCGATCGCAATCGACCCCCTCCGAGGACCCCCGAAGCATCGATGTGCCCCGGCCTCGCCTATAAACCCCCCGCCATCCAATCTCGCTCGCGCTCGCAATACCTGCGAGTTGCCGCCACCGAGAATCCCGGCGAGGAGGATCCCGAGAGTGACGACGATCTCTCGATCGAGGAGGAACTCGCCGCTCTCCCCGAGAGCATACGCAGCCTCCTACCCGCCCAACTGAACCGAAAGTTGGAGAAAAAGAGATCGTTTCGAGCCGACCCTCGGAGTAAGATACCTTAGATACCCCGATACCTTAACTCCCGATACCGAGAACGATGTATGTCAAGTCATCGGCACAAAGCCCTTGACGGCATTTACCGTTCACATCGCAATCTACGGAACACAGATACGGGCTCTGGTGGACTCAGGTGCCTCCCGAACGTTTATCGGAGGCCCGGTGATCGCGCGGCTGCTCGCGGTGCAGGCGGATCGTCGTTCGATTCCCCCGCGGCGAGTGCTCCTCGCCGATGGCCAACCGGTTACCGTTAACACCGTGAGTAGGATTCCGATACTCCTGCAAGGACGAGAAACTGAGATCGATGCGTATTGGCTCCCGTCACTTGTGGACGACTGCATCCTCGGACTCGAGTTCTTGCGGGAAGCCCGGATGCTCGTCGATTTCTTCGATGAATCGTGGATATATCGCGATAAGCCGGAAGAACGATACCGTTTTATTCCCGAGAACAGTTCCCCGCGAGTATTAACATGCTGTGGGTTACAGATCCCAGAAGGCGGAGTCATCAGGCAAGCTATGTGGGACGAGGTTGACACTATGTTAGCTGACGGGATCATCGAGCCCTCGAAAAGCGATTGGGCCAGTCCCGTAGTCATGGTGAAAAAACCGAACGGGAAGTACCGCTTCTGCATCGACTTTCGTAAGGTTAACAGCCTCACGAAGAAATACGCATACCCGATACCGAATATGACCGCGATTCTAGACGAGCTAAGGCAGGCGAATTACATCTCCACCCTCGACCTTAGCCAAGCGTATTTTCAGATACCGCTCGAGCCCGATTCCCGCGAGATATCAGCCTTTATCGCGCCGGGAAGAGGTCTCTTCCAGTTTCGTAGGATGCCCTACGGACTGACGAACGCCCCCGCAACTTTCCAACGACTTCTCGATAAGCTTATCGGAGAAGAAATGTACCCCCACGTGTTCGTGTACTTGGACGATATAATTATCGTCTCAAGAACATTCGAGGAACACCTGGTGTGGCTGGGTAAAGTGTTGGAAAAGATCCGGAACGCTGGACTTACGATTAATCGTGAGAAAAGTGAATTTTGTCGCTGTCAGGTTAAATACTTGGGCTTTCTCGTTAACAACGAGGGCTTACAAGTTGATCCCGATAAGACTGCCCCCGTTTTAGAGTTCCCGATCCCGAAAAATCTGAAGCAGCTTCGTCGTTTCTTAGGAATGGCCTCGTGGTACAGGCGTTTTATCCCTGACTTCGCCTCGATCGCTGAGCCCCTAACACGCCTGACAAAGAAAAGTCAACCCTGGGAGTGGACCCCCGATCAGGATCGAGCAATGGAGGTGTTGAAGGGACATCTTACCTCCGCTCCTACGCTCGGATGCCCCGATTTTTCGATACCGTTCACTGTCCAGACTGACGCGAGCAGTGTTGGTCTTGGAGCAGTCATCACGCAAGAAATCGACGGCGAAGAGCCCGTAATCGCGTACGCCAGTCGAGCACTTACGGATCCCGAGAAGAAGTACACGGTAACGGAACAAGAATGCCTCGCGGTGATTTGGGCAATCAAAAAGTTCCGTTGCTACTTAGAAGACTACTCATTTACGGTCATCACTGACCACAGTAGCCTTCGGTGGCTCCACAATTTGAAGAATCCCACGGGGCGATTAGCCCGATGGGCTTTAAATTTGTTGGAATACACCTTCGATATCGTTCATCGAAAGGGAGCGTTGCATCACGTTCCCGATGCCCTTTCCCGAGCCCCCGAATCCCTTACTGATACCGACAACCTCACGAGACTATCGACGGATCCCGAATCCATGGATGCGTGGTACCGACGCCGATACCGTGATGTAAAACGAGTCCCCGACCGATTTCCTGACTGGAAAATCGAGGGAGGAAGACTCTATTACCATCGTTGCACTGATCTCGCGTCCTTAGAATTTGACGATCTCGATGCATGGAAATTGGTGATCCCGAAGGGAAGTCGTGCAGCGATCCTCGCGGAAAGCCACGACAACCCCCAAGCCGGCCACTTGGGCATCGATAAAACGTACCGGCGACTAGCGATCCGATACTACTGGCCAGGTATGCTCCGGGACGTCGTGAGTCACGTGAGGCGATGTGAACGATGCCAACTGTGCAAAGTGGAGCAGGCGTTGCCCGCTGGACACATGGGGCATCGTGCCGTCGAGCAACCGTGGTCGGCTATCGCTGCGGACATAATGGGTCCCATTACGCCTAGCAAGGCGGGATTCGCCTATGTCCTCGTCGTGCAAGACCTCTTCACCAAGTGGATTGAGGTGATACCGTTGCGAAAAGCCACCGGGAGTAAGATTCGGGCTTCCATCGAGGACGTCGTCATTTCTCGATGGGGCACTCCCCGGATACTGATAACGGATAACGGTACGGAGTTCGTCAACAAGGAGATCCGAGCGCTCCTCGATCTCACAGGGATGAAACATGTTACGACTCCTCCATATCACCCCCAAGCGAACCCAGTCGAGCGAGTGAATCGGGTTGTAAAGACTATGATTCGCTCGTTCCTGGAAAGGGATCATCGTGAGTGGGACTTGCATCTCCACGAGTTCTGATTCGCGTACAACACCGCCCACCATAGTTCTCTTCAAGCCACCCCAGCTTTTGTGAACTTCGGTCGAGAACCCGAACCTGCTAGGTCAGCGAAACGCGAAGAGGAGGGCGAACAAGAAATCGTTCCCCGACCCCCGCAGGAGTGGGTTGACCGGATGAAGCGTGTCGATACCTTACGCCGATCCCTCGTCCACGCGCTAGACGAAGCGTTCCATAAACAAGCGCATTACTACAACCTGCGACATCGACAGCGAGACTTTAAGGTGGGAGATCTTAACGTCTTAACTCGATCCCGTAACCTGTCGAACGCAGCGAAAAAGATCTCGGCGACCTTGTTCCCCCCATTCGAAGGTCCTTTCCGGATCTCGCGTAGACTCTCCCCTGTCGTCTACGAATTATGCGATCTCGAGGGCAAAACACGAGGCAAAGTGTCTATTCAGGACCTGAAGCCGTATGTTAATGACCAATAACCCTTATATTTTTCAGATACCGGTCCTAAAACAATGGCCGACGAGGGCTATTGGGCTCCTTCGCCCACCGGAGAAGAGCAGGACTCCGACGCGGGCCACGACCTCATCGGAGAGGTCGTGCGGCTCGCTCGGGGTCTATCCAACCCTCCCGTCCCTCTAGTAACCGTCGACATGGCCACCCTCGAGGCGGATCTCGGAGCTGCAACCTTAAACGTCTTACATCGCAAAGTACATACTACAGTGAAGATTTTACGAAAAGAAATGAATAACAGTAATCTACTAATGGTTCAGGGGCTTGAGACGACAATGCAAGATATCATAAGAACTGTAAATATCAACCTCGAAACAGTACAAGGCTTAGCTACTCAAAACTCAAAGGCCATTGCCGACGTGGACGTTAGACTACACGTTCTCGAGAATGAGCGCGCACAAAGAAGCGCTAGTGGAGGAGTTACATAAATCCGCCCGACGGAACTATCCTCGCCGCCATGTTGATATTCGAGGCCTCGATGAGACTTGGCAAGCCGACCTCGTCGATATGTCAGCTTACGCCGGTCAAAACAACCAATACAAATATCTACTTACCGTCATCGATATATTCTCAAAATTCGTTTGGGCCATACCGATGAAAAGCAAGACGGGTAAAGATACAACTGCCGCAATGAGAAAAATACTTATCAAAGGACGCACACCATTAAAATTACACGTCGATAATGGCAAAGAGTTTTACAATTCAAATTTTCAATCTCTTATGGAGCAATATAAAATTCATTTGTACTCAACATTTAGCAATTTGAACAATAAAAAATAAAATGTGGAAACAGTTTAGTCTTCGCTGAAGTTATAAGTGGATTGATATTATAGACAAGTTGCTTTTCGAATACAACGCCACAATACATCGTACTATTAGAATGAAGCCAAAAGACGTATGTGCTAAACATGAGAAAAATCTTCTGCATACTGTGTACGATCAACCACAAATTAAATATACCAGAAAGCCAAAGTTTCAAGTCGGCGAAAAAGTTCGAATTAGTAAATATAAAAATATTTTTGCGAAAGGCTATACACCCAACCGGACAACGGAAATATTTACGATATCTCGAATAATGAATACTTTGCCCGTGACTTACAGACTGAGAGACTATAAGAATAAACCGATTGCCGGTGGTTTCTATGAGCAAGAGCTACTCGCGGTCAAACACCCCGATATTTATCTAGTTGAAAAAGTGTTGAAAAAACGACTCGACAAACTTTATGTAAAATGGCTCGGATTTGATAACTCACACAATAGTTGGATTAATAAATCGGACTTGTGAAAATAATAATGTATTATCTCTCTATATATATAAAGTTATCGCCGCTGTCGCCGCCGTCGCCGCCGCCGCGGTGTATAAGAATCACCTACTTATGAGACACCCGGTATATGAGACCCCTTCGATCGAAAATATTCTAAGTCCCCCTTAGAGGGACTAGTATAATTATATTGTACTCTCCAAATGTGAAAGTGAGAGAGCGAGAATAATCCTATCTTTTCGAGCTCAGGTCGATGCACATGGCCTATGTGCATGGCTCTGGAAACATTTTTTCCACGCACCGTAAAGATTTTGGATGACCCCCTGCGTACTCTTTGTCCCAGAAAGAGAAAGACCCCTTCTCGTGGGAAAAATGCGATAGACCCTTTCTTACGAAATTCTGACAGCGTGCACATGGCCTGCGTACTGTCCGTGGAAGCATTGTTTTCTCGCATAATTCTCGCTCTCACTTTTAAACATGTGTCACACCTCGCAGAGTGAACATGGTGCATCATTGAAAACTCCATAGTTTCACTCACATTCTCCCACTCTTTGAGAAAATCTTTTGCGGCTTAGTTTTTCGAAAAGTAGCAGAGCTCAGTTCTTTCTCACCCACGTAAGAGCAACTATTCATTTTACCATTACTCTGGGCAGCCTTAACTTTTCGACTGTGTACACGCTTTTGATGTTCCTCATACAGAGGAACACTCTTCTGAATCGTCGATGGCCGGAAGAACAACTGCGCATGTTGCAGTATTTATCGCGAGATGCAGTTCTCCGTATACTACGAAAAGTTTTTTTCTTGGCAACGATTTCTCAAATTCATGAGGCATATAAAAATGGCTATATGTGTAACGACATGCGTGATGCGGCTGTGAGTGCATTGAGGGCCCGCAAGTTAACAGTGGGCGAATATATATCTTATGAGGATGAAAGTGATAGTGCGACCAACTCCGATACCAAGGGGTGGATATACCCATCTACAGGTGAGCCGCAAAGGAGACGGCCGCGCGTAAACGGTGAGAATGGGTCGCCGCTCGCCGCCGATAGTGAGACCAACTCTGATAATGAGAATGGGTCGCCGCTTACCACCGATAGTGAGACCAACTCTGATACCGACTCCGATACCAGGAGGTGGATATACCCATCCACAGGTGAGCCGCAAAGACGAGGACCGCGCATAAACAGCGAGAATGGATTGCCGCTCACCGCCAACCCCACGGCCACTACCTCTACCTCTGTCGCTGCCTCTACCTCCGCCACCGCCGCCACCGCTGCAAATATGGCAAGCTTACCGTCCGTGGAAGAGGAATTGGCGGAACTATTTTATACGCCGGCGCAGTGGTATCGCTTGAATCAGCACGCACGGGAAAGAATGCTCGAGTCAAGTTCGGATTCGGATTCGAGCTTTGCATCGACAACGCCGGAGGAGCGCGAGCGAATCGAAGCGGCTTCCCGGAGAGCGGTTGAAGAGATGGAGATAGATGAACTCCTAAATGAGATGATTGGAGGAGAACAAGAAGAACAAGAACAAGAAGAAGAGGATTACAGTGACAATGAGGAGGAGGAGGAGGAATATGAAATTGAAGAGCAAGTTGTTATGGAGCTTGAAGAATAAAAATGAAGTGATGTTCGACAATTGATAATTTTCAAAACATTGTTTTTTTATTATTACAATAAAAACAGTGGAACTTTTTTTTTTATAAGTATATGATATATATATATATTTTTTTTTAATCATCAATGTATCTCTTTATAATACAATATATAAAAAAAAAAAATGCCGTCTTGAGTTCATCCAATTAATTTTCTTAATTATATTTTATTGTCTATGATAACCCCACGGTAGAGTATTTGTGGAACCATGCAACAACATCCGCTCATCATCATTCCAGCTTAATGCTAATTTCTGCTGCTTGATCGTCTCCACGATGTGCTTACGGCTACGTATCAAACACTGCGATTTATTTACATTTTCATGCTGGAGCAGACACTTCTTGTAATCGTTGAACGTTATCGTTGCTAAGGTTGACGCTTTCACACCCTTTGCTCGTTTTTTCGTCTTACTCTCTTTCTCGTCCTCGATAACTCTGTAAGCGTACAATTTCGCTCTTAATCCTACGAACTCGCTCATAATCTTTCCATTATTCTCGTCCTTCATTAACCCGAGAACTTTTTTGTTTGCCAACGGTATGTCATACGCATTGGTAGGAGAATAATCGGAGGTGTCAAATCGGTGCAAATCATCTTTTATCGTCTTATAGATATCAGGGACTGTAAAGTGGTAAATGAGGCTGTCAGTGTCAGTATACAATAATTTTGAATTTTCACTGAACTTATTCTTTATGTAATTGTAATGAAATACATAGATGTAAATCTTTGATAAATCTAAAATACTGAACCCCGCGTAAATCGGCTTATAAAATTTCACTGAAGATCTGTCCATTTCTATAATCACCATATCATCATCGAATACGATGCAACTATGAAACGTGGGCTTCGCTATGAGCGATCGAGCTCCATACCTTCCATCCCACTTCGTAACAAGCTTTACGTTACGATGTTTTCTCGGGTTCTCCATTGTTATCCCAAAGACCGAATTGTTCATCAATTTAAAGAATTTTTTTGCAAATTCATTCGTAGCTTTTTTACGCATCGCGGTATTCAAATCATTGTATCCCTTCAGCCACGGTTTTTGCTCGAATTTCAACAGCCGATGAATTTTTATTAAAGTTAAACCCAAGTCAAGATATTGCTTCAAATTACGATAGTGAATAATGTATGTTTTCTTTGCCAATAACGTTGTCATGAGTTTTGGTTTATTACATCCCGGCGGCGTGAAGTGTTCTGCACACAATGGAAGATCTTTGTGCAATTCGTGGAGCTCCCTGGGATAATCAAAATCGACCTCTAGTATATACCCCGTGGTAGCATCATCTTTTACACTCATTATATCGAGACTTTCGAAATCATCTACCCATTCGAATGAGCCGAAAGGTAACGATTGACTCATAGCAGCACCGTACAGATTATTTACATCGTAGTACATAATGTACGATTCTTCCCGACTCGAATCGAAATCTTTTGCATCCATGTATCTATTATTCGTTTTGGCATATCTATTGGAACACTGAGCGACACCTCCGCGAATACCCTTCTCAACGAAAAGCAACATTTCCACGTCGGTAAACAATTCAAGCTCTACATTAGTATGCTTGAGCATCGCATCGAAAGAAAGCCCCGGCGCTGTATAATAATGCAACAGATCTAAATTGTACGTTGCTCTGCAATTGCTGCGAAAATTTTCGAAGATGTCAACTAGCAAAAGTACATCTGTCTTCAGGTATAGATCTGAATATTCGCCTATCGTTTTGATTTTAAACAATTGCCAGACATTTTGAGCGTGCGCATATTCAGCGTCACTAATTTCTTCGTTATATTGTTTCGAGAAGAAATCTTTCTTGTCCGGTAACGCAGTCTCATCGAGTTTGCTCCAACTACTAACATAGTCATACGGGCAAACACCCTTTCGGCTGAGTAACTAGAATTCTTCCACACTTTTACAATTTTGCCGCGTGATGGATTTTTCTCCTTCATTCAGATACACAGCTAACCGTTCGATACTACTCGGCATAAATTTAAACGAGTCGAGAAATCTATAATTCACAACGGTATTTTTACTTGCTTCGTGAATGAAATATATTTCTCTTTGTTGATCGGAAGCAGTTGAATCATACCCTCGAACTCTGTTGCCAATGCTCGAATTAAAAAATGTGCGTCATAACCCGACAAGTTATGAAATATTACGGGTACAAAGTTGGGCTTCTTATAATTTAAATTACATCTATTGTGTGCCGTACCCCGATATTTACCAGTAAAATGGCAATGGTCACGAACCTTTATCTCATCGCCACTATCGTTGAATTTTTGTTCACACACATGGCACACTGTAGC
Source organism: Buathra laborator (assembly GCA_934046635.1). Classification (NCBI taxonomy): domain Eukaryota; kingdom Metazoa; phylum Arthropoda; class Insecta; order Hymenoptera; family Ichneumonidae; genus Buathra; species Buathra laborator. The sequence goes on from CAKOHB010000040.1 coordinate 1,803,739, forward strand.
GTCTTTAAATTGTTGTTCCTGAGCAGCGGTGAGATTGTCCATAGGCACAACGTGAAGGAATTTCTGATGAAAGAAATCCGCGTATTTGCACAACTCCCGCGTAAACCATTCAATACAATCTTGTCCTCGATATGACCTGTATTGACAAAATGCCGTTGAATATGCACAATGTACATAAAATCTTATGCTATGCGCCACGTGCTTCTGGTAACTCTGACTTGTTGCATCTTGAGTTGGCTCGAGAAGGCACTCCAGATCGGCATAAATCGCAAACGGCACATCGTCTTTGTGTTTAAAATTTTTTAACTTTAATGTTGTCCCTTCTTCGGGGAGAATGACTTTGCAGCCATCGTTAATATCGAAGCATTCGATTGTGTGCTTATCGAGCACTTTTTTCGTTTGAAAATGGTAAAGGCGTCGATCGCAAAGCCACGTTGCACCTTTATGTCCACCGATTTGCGACCTGACGAGTCGCGACTTATTTTTAATCCACGCGAAATGATGAATCGGAACATTCTTCTCATCGAGATCGAGTTCTGTCTCAAGCATGAGCAGGTGTATCGTGGGGTGCGGCGATTTGCGTTTGCTAAGATATATCGGTACAATGTCCGATTTACCCTTCGTACGCTCCGCACAGTAGACATTAATCGATAATTCGTTTAATTGTTCGAATCGGTATATTTCGCACTTTCATCGGATAATTAAAGTCTTTATAATTCAGCATCTCGCTAAAATGCAAATAGGAACCCTTACGCTCACTATTTTTTGTCACTTCCGGGGAAAGCGCCGCGGTCACAGACCATAGAAAACAATAGGGATCGTTGTTAATAATATTAACGATCGCACGCTTCTTTTGTTTCGGGATGCTGACAAATGTCGATAATCCTCCTTTTAGCGGCACATATTTGTTCATATTGAGCTGAATATTTGTCACTTCTATCAATGACCAGCCCGAATCCTTCTCCTCGAACTCTTCCACTTTCGATAATAAATTTTCCTTCACATGTTCTCTATACCACTGATCGATATCAGTAGTTCAAAGGATTATTTCATTGCTCGTGACGAATGTTTTCGATTCTTCCACAATACTATCACATTTCGCAAGCCTGAATTTACACGTCAAAATCGTATTGACTTTGAGAAAACGACGTTTTTTCTTCTTTCGAGTCCCATTGAGCATTCTTTTCAGTCGGCTCGCGATTAGCTGTTTAGAATCGTCCAAGAACTCTGATAAACCTTTATGCTGCAGATTTATTACCATACCCGTTCGTATTCTGCTCTTGAAGGCAGTATCGAGTTCCACCCATTGGACTCTGCTCATGATCGCACCTGCACCACGTTTTTCGAGGCGTGCAATCATCGATCGTAATTGCACAATCGCCGTTTGGATGCTAATTTTCTCACCCACTGTCTCCGCACTCTCCCGTAACATTTTACGCAAGAGGTTAACATTATCACGACCGAATTTCATCCACTTATCAATCTCGGAACGTGAAGATTTCTCTTCGAGAGTTTTATATGCACTTTCCATAAGAGCGACAAGCTTTTTGCACTTTTTTGACACCATTTTCACTTTGTAGATGTGCACGAGAAAAAAAAATACGCATTACCTCAAACGGTCAGCAGTTATTTTAGCACGTTCTATATAAGAGGATAATCAAGACTGACTAATGATTGCACCGAAGTCAAAGATGTTAGTTTCAACTCTCCCAATGCATCTCAACGTTAGCCAATCAGAACCGATTTCCTATCGGGGGTTGAACTAAATTTTCAACGATGTCATCGACAAGTGCCTGAACGAGAGAACAACAAGCTCCATACTTGTTTGTCGCTGAAACAGCGACAACCCTTGGAGAGAAAACATCGAACGTGTAACACACTTAAAAAATATATATTCTTCGAGATGTTAAGCGCTCTGTACTCTCGAGACCCGCGACGACGACGTCGTAAAATTTTCCCTGTTTAAAGAATCGAAAAAATATCCATCGAAATGCCAGACGCTGACACACGACACGCGCCCTTGAACGGGCCCACCAGCGAGTTAGCGCCACGTCGTAAAAGTCTCGAATATTAGACCGAGAAATAGCATTCGATTTGCACACCATGGCATGCATGTATTTCTTTCTATGTTTAGTTTATAAATTCTTATCGCAGTCATAAAAATTAAAGGGCGACAAGGGGGTATAGGGAGAGTAAAGAACAAGGCTCTGACTCAAGGTGCATTCATTCGGTATGACTGTGTTATACCCCCGAGTTTCGCGTGCATAACCGAGGTTACGCGTTGGGAAACAACCAAGGTATGCGAGCGTTGCGACACCCGTCGCACGACGCACAGTATCGATGCTTCGGAAATTCGGCACAGCATTGCCGCAATTGGAATACTTAGAGCATCTTTCGCAAAACATGCGAAAACAGCTGAATTGCTCGCTCCACTTTATCTTCTATAAAGTGCGAGTACGAGCGCGCAGCGAAAGTTCAGAGGGTTATCCGATACTGTGCGGCTGCTTGTGACAAGTATACTATCAACGGGACTCGTGCAAAGGGTCAGCCTTAGTAGTATATCTTAGCTATAGTCGGACTATAGTCCGAGCTACGTTTACTGAACTCTGTAAGATTCACTAGTGCATCATCGCACAATAAATAAAGGGACAATATTATTCGCTACATTTCTCGTGCAATTCCAACACTCGCTTGCGTTCCAACCCTTAACCGGTACTTCCTAAATTAATTAAGGGGTTCAATTCCTCGGGTCGGGGCTCGGCTTAGCTACCCGAGAATCGGCGGTATAACAACTGTTCTATTCAACATTTGTTTATAAATGTTTATCACAGTCATAAATTTTCAAGTGTGACAAGTGGTGTAAGGGACTTGAAGTGTTTGTATAAGACACTGTTGTGTTTGTTTGTCAGGGACTTGTGTGTTTGTGTTTGTGTTTGTATCGCCTAACCAACCACTCGATGATAATTGACAGGTCTTGGAGTGCCGACGATACATTCGAAGAAAAAAATTCAACCACCCACCTCCCACCTCCCAACTCCTCACCACCCACCAACGGTTCGTTTCTCAGCTAAGAAGCGTCGGTAAATGTCGGTGCAGATCCCTTGAGTTAGAACCCGCCTTATCTATCTACTTACTAATTTCTTTTATTCATGAGTTTCATACAATTATTTTTTTCTTTGAACTAATTTTTCGCTACTACTTTTTGTTAGTCAGACTTAGCGAATTATTTTCGAAAAAAAAAAATATATTATTTACTTCAATTATTTTAAAATACATTTTTCATACGATTCCTTTGAAAAATTGTTCTGAATACTATTTAAATGAATAAAATCGTGTAAACCTTCGAGACATCGTTTTGGCAACAGTTCTTCTTCACCAGCATATATTGAGATCTACGATTTTTTTTTTCAACCCTGACCTGTAAGTGAAAATATTAGGCCACGGTAGGGAGGATCTACAAAATATTACTCTATACTATACTAGTGGGTCCCTGGGCTCGCGCGCGAAGCGCGCTCGCATTCCTTTTATCGACATTATAAAAATGTCTCATCACCGCCGCAACTTTTCACCAACCGGCGCAGCTGACGCTTTTTTTTGTATTTCTACTTAGACAGTCCCGTCTAAAGGTACTTAGAATATTTTGTCCTTCCCCTCCCACACTCCTCCCCCCGGAAAATAAGTTCTATATAATAAATAAAACTAAATAAGTCCCCCTTAGAGGGACTTAGAATATTTTATCCTTCCCCCCCCCCCCCCCCCCCCCCGAGAAATATCCTAAGTCCCTCTAAGTCCCTCTTAGAATATTTTTCTCTCCCCTTGGCTCTTATCCCTTCGACCGAAAATATTCTAAGTCCCTCTAAGGAGGACTAAGTCCCTCTAAGGAGGAATATTTTTGGCCGAGGCTCCTTCTGAGCGAGCGGGGCGGAGTGGCGTGGGAGGGGTCGAGCGAGCGGGATCAAGGCGGCGGGGGTCTCGATTCTTGTACTCGGCGGCGGCGGCGGCGACGGCGGCGTTATCTTTTTATATATATAGAGAAATACCATTGCGTCTCATTTGCTGATCTACCATAGCCTTTAGTTGTTTTTTTTCATAGGCCTGTGCAACAGCTTTAACTTCGATAGCCTTTGCCAACCGTTCGTTGGCGTCCTCGAGTTTCGCGCGCCAATGTTGCAGCTTGGAGTTAGAATCATTACCACTCAGATCCGCCATCTGTAGAGGAAAAATTACCCATTATAAAACTGTCAAAATATAATATGAAAAAGTAATGTATGCTATTAACACGTTCTAGCATTTTGTTTTTCGAGTTTTTAACATCTCGATATTTAAAGTTATTTGAAGCGGCATTAATTTTTAGTAGTTGAGTTTCTTTGTTCAGTAATTGACGTCTGATTCAAAATAGCGTGAGACTAAATTTGTTCAAATTCCCTGGACGTTACGTAACTTACGTAAAGTGCGAACTACAATTCCTAAATTAATCGTGAAAACCTATTGATCAATGATAGAATTTCTATTCGATTTGACCGTCGTGAAAACGTACTAAAATGCATTGAAACCTACGTACTGACATCATATTTTCGTTTTTTTTCCAACTATAATTAATGATCTGACTGGAAAAAACTTCTATATTCTTTCTGACCGTTTTCCCGCACTAGTTCGGAAAAAACAGCAGAAAATCGGGTTTGCGTCGCGTGAGAGGAAAATCGGTCTCTCTCGCTCTCGTGTGAAGCGCGCATTCGCCTTCGGCTCGTGCCTCACTTCACACTGGTCGAGATCGACCTTTTTTCCTCGCACTAAATACGAAAATAACTATTGTATATTCTTGGTGATTATTTTAGAGTTGTCAGTCCATCCGCACTTACGTCGAGGCGCAATTTTTTCATACTGGCGCTCCATTAGACTAAAGAAATAAATTAATGGAATGTAATTTTACTTACGATGTTGTTTTGATGATGGGTCCTAACAATATCAGAAAACGTAAGTTTCTCAAGCTTCGTAAGACACTAAGATTAAACATTTTTTTTATTGGATCACGCCGGAGTGACACGACTTGTTATTCTCGAGAATCGTAAGATACTGACCTCTCAGTAGCTTAGTAGTCGTCAACGCCTCATGGAGTTATAACGCTCGAGCACACTGGCAACCCGACTCCAAACATTCGGTGTTATAGTTGTGCCTGTATCGGCCACCATTGTATGCAAGCTTATCGCTCGATATTCGTCCTGTGTCGAATTGCAAACTTTATCTCCTCAAATGGATATACCGCTTGAAAAAAAAAAAAAATGTCATAAAATGAAAAGAAAAAAAGAAACGATAAACCCGATATCACGAAATCGCAACGCCTGTATAACGTATTCTTCGACGAATATATAATAATCAAAATATCTTATTATCAGTATGCCGTGTAAGTTATGTTTGTTATCATCGTAAGATTTTTGGTAACTATCGCAAAAAGCGACAAGATTATGTTTTTTTGGAAATAGCAAAAAAAAATGATATCATGGTTTTCGCGATTTTATTTTGAAATGTTGGTTTACACGAAGGTTTCGTGACCTAGAAATTTATAATTTTATGCAAATAAGCAATCGACTCCGGAAACTGAAACTTGGCGATAATATTCCTCGATACTTAAGGGCGGGGTAAGGTTAATTCGATGAAAAAAAGGCATGTTTTTAAGATTTTTTTTTGGCAATACAGATAGGTTTCGTTTATTCAGTAAATTTCCGTATAATAATATAACATTTGAACAACATGTTCCTAAATTTTCATTGCAAAATATTCAAAATTGAGCGAGTGACAATGAATCTCCGGAGGCGCTTCGAAAAAAAGTTGATTTGCGGTGTTCATCATAACTCGCAACAGAATCATGTGAAACAAAAAAATCAAAATGCATCTGTTAAAGGAGATGTTTCTCGAGGTAATGACGAGAGGATTTTGTTTTTTTTTTTCGATTTTTCAATTTTTCGTAGCACTTGGGAGTCAAAAAACCGATTTTCGCTAAAAAAAATCGGCTTATTTATTGTTGAAAAATTAGCAATTATTTAAAAAAAAAAAGCTCTTGAAAATACCTGGTGAATTATGTGAAGAAGTACTGTGCAACATTTCAAAACGATTGGTCCAGTAGATTTTGAGTTATCGTGAACACGGACTTCAAATATGACAAGTTTTAGAAAAACGTTTTGAAAAACGCGAAGAGTTTGGTCGCTTAGCGCTCATTTCACATAAGTTTGAGAACACTTCTCGATTGTATAAAAATCTGAAAAAATGCATGCATATTAAAGGTACCCAAAAGATTAATTTTGCATAATAATAATTCCAAAATGTTATTAACAAATTGATGAAAAATAAAATTGGTCAACAAATTTCGCCGCAACCCAATTTTTTTTTCGTGAAAATAATTCGTTCATTTTTCTGAATACGTATAAATTTTTTCAGATTTTTCAATTATCTTTGAATTTTATGAAATTCAAAATAAAACGCGATAATTTTCTTATACTCACTTTTGCATTTGTCTACGCAAAACTCTTTCTTCTTTACTGTCGTGCGACGCTTGCTTCTCTGCTCTACTAATTCGCAACTCGTCAACTTGTCGCGCCCATTCGTGAGAATTTGGCCCTGTACCGATTTGCATCTCTTTCATAAAGGCCAACAAAGCGAAAGAACCTTCATTGAAAGTACATGCAGCTACATTAGCTGCAATTTCAACAATTGTAGAGGCCACTAACTGGGTTTGGAGAGATTTTCCGAATAAGCTGATTGAGACTCTCATTATTATTTTGCGTGAAACCTCCAAGACATCGTTGCAAAAGTGCGTCCTTGCTCAAGTCATTATAAATGGGCTCAATGGCTTCCAGAACGTCAGTAGGTTGGGCGGTGTAGCTGTGCTTGAAGGATTCTAGAGCATCTGCAGCTGCAGCTTGCTGCCATTCGCACCAGGAGTCTTCGCCGCTCGGACATTTCTCGTGCTGTGGGTTCTCGTCGGTTGAACTGTAGTGATGATAAGTTGCCCATATGGCATTTTTCATCTTCTCGACTGAATCATAATTACGTCGAATAGCCAGTCCATAGTAAACAGTCAATTTGTCAATCATTTTAGCAGTGAGCTTCCCTTTGCCAGAAAGGCTTTTTCTTTTTACGATCTTTCCGGCCTTCGTTTTTGTGTCAACTACGTCTTTTTTTACTAGTTCACGCAGACGTGTTCCCATTCTCTTTTGGACATGCCCTATGCATTCTTTTATGTTTATCACAAAATCTTTACCGTAAGGTTTTGCATTAACAACGCCGCTGTACGTCTTTGAGTCACCGTCGCCGATGTAGTTACGATATTTCACCCCAAGATTTTCCACCGATCGTTGGAACATTTCTATAATTGCTGATACCTCCATATTTCCAGAGGGTCCGTCGTGGTTGGCTTTACAATTACCGCTATCCACATGCTCTTCTTACCACGCTTCGTATTCGGCAAAATCCAATTTGTTTTCCCAAGTCTTACAATCGTGGCAGTAACTGCTTTTTACAAAAATGTCAAGTATTTTTCCAGTACAATATCCAATTAGAGAAGCAACGCCAAATAACGAAGAGAATCCTCTTTTGTTCCAAGTGCCGTCGCCTGATACAGTCAATTCTGACGTTTCTTCTACATTATTTGCTTCAGATATTGCTTTTGTCTCTTCTTGTGCAGCCGATGCGAAGAACTTCTTGACAACATTTTGTATCGCTTCACAATTTTTTGTCATATATAAATCGTAGGTTGGTTTTGATAAGAAAGCACTCGCCAAATCTATTAGTCCGCAGAACTTATTGCATCCGACTAAACCTAAGCCTAACACTCGCATTACGAAAGCAAATCGATAATTGACATCGTATGCACCAGCGTCTATTCTTTCACTAGATGGAATGTAGTGAGGCTTTTTACACTTTTCACATGTCACCTTGATGTTGAAGCCAAGACCTTCTTTTTTGCATGTTTGGAATGTAACTTTTCCATCACACTTCACATATTTGACGACAGTAGCAATCGTCGAAAAAACAAGAAGAAAATCTATTATTCTATAATGTTTTTGGATGTCTTCTTCTATCTCCACAACGGGACTATTTTTAATTTTTTTCGCTGACGCGCTATTAGCTACCACTTCATCGTTTTTACGTTTTTGAGGTGGCACTCTTTTTTTCGGTCCGCACAAGTACTCACAATAGTTCTGACGATCTTGTCTGGTTATTTTTCGAAGTACGAACGCGAACGAAAACGGACTCAAAATGTTAGTGTGACTTGCTACTGCTCAGCACGGCATACAGCGGTCAACTGATATATATACTGATGTGTATACTGACATACACCATGCCTCGAATATATCTAACGGGTCCTGAACAGGCCCTTCTACCATGAAATTTATTCGGGGTCTATAAATTAATACAATAGCGCGCCAGGTGAGCGCGCCACGCAGCTATCGATCAGGTATAAAACCCGGCCTGGAGCAACAGAAGTAGATATTGTTACGTCCAGCGTAACGCTCTGTTTATTTTCCCTTTTACCACCAATAAAAATTAAACCTCAAACCCTAAAAAAAGAGAGGAAAAAGCGAATCGGGCTAAAACTCCTCTCTATCGACATTCATTTTTGCCTACTGTGAGATCAGAATCAAATTATCCTAAATTCTAACAACCTCAGAATCCTACCTTAACGAGTCGACGCCGACGAATCTAGATAAAGTAGATCCGGATAGCACAGGCGGGGGCCGAGAAAGGCGGTCTCTGACCCCTCTTCCGAGCGTTCCCTGACCTTTAACTCAGTAAAAACTACCTTACTGTGGGCAAAAACCACTTAAAGAGGAACCTACGGTCAATCGTTTAGAGCCTTCGGGCCCTAGATACATAGAGTCGGGTCGACAAATTATCACATTGACCCTTGTTTCTTACGTGCATTTCACCGAATATTCAAAGCAAAATATTCTCGAGGGACAACGCTTATAGTTCAGTCTGCAATTGAACGGCAAGATGAATACAATTAACGCTACACCCGTGATTCGTAATATTAAAAATGCATGGGATTTATCTACGGCGGAGCTGAAGACTATTTCGAAGTCTAAACTTCTCAAGTATTGAGGGACACAAATTCATCTGCTGTGGGATCGATTACCCGCACATCTTCGTGCCGATCCTGAAGTAGCATTATACCTACCATGCATGGAGCATTGGAATACACCAGATATGAGAACTCACGTTGATGGACCAGCGCCTCGCCGATTGCATTGTGAAAAGTGTCGTTCTAAAGCGGTGATTCATATGTCCAGTGAGTCATGAAGAAACAATAACAAAATGCGTGATTCGTTAGTATTGAATTTTCGTTGCTGATAGGGTTAGAGAGGAACAAGCGCCTCAGCCACGTGCGGGCGCAGAGGCTCTTGTTGGTGGGCTCCGCCCCCCAAACCCCCTGAAAAATGTCCCTTCGGGACATTTTTTAGGGCCCTCACGGGGATACACGTCGCGCTGCGCGCACCGTATCAAGTATGATGTACAGTTTGCGTTATGCGCTACGTATCGAATATGTTTATACGTCGTGCTGCGCGTTTCATCTCGGAAGAACGTATGGGGAAAAATCATTTATCAATTATGTAAATTGATTCATAGTTTAATCTTCATCGAATATAAACATTTCGTTTTTATACAAATTCATTATTGTTATTCACAACTGATATTTCCTTTTTGTTTTACGATCAATTGTCAAAAATTCAGACACGAGATAAATATAATGAATTGCAACGCGTAGAACTTGATCAAATTAATGTAACGAATCAAATCATATCTAGTAAAGGTCGGTTTATTGGCTTAACACTTATGACCAGATTAAATGAGTATAAAACAAACACACAAAATGTTTACCAACACGAACACCATTACCATTTACCATTTGGATCCAATGTCCCCTTTAAATGCATCTCTTTAAATGTTTTTTTCTTCCCTAAAATACGTGGAATCACTTTATTATTACCTCTGGACAGGAGCCGAAGTATTGGAGCCGAATATTCAAAAAATTTGCTTTTTGTTACGATTTTCAATGAAATTAACTCGATATTAATCGTTGTAGCAAAAAAATTATATCTCGAAAACGAACATAGATGTCGTCTTGGTTCTTATCGTGTATTGAAGAGGAAGTAGTACGTTGCTCAAATAAAAAGTTGTAGTGTCTTGGATGCGTCCAAAATTTAAAAAAATAAAAATTCAATTTCCCGATGAATTCGACTGCGAGGGGTCTTCGTCTGTCGATGTATAAGAGAATTCGGTTATAACAATTTAAGCATTTTTTCTCTTCCCCATAATAGACAGAATCAATTCGCTATTGTCACTGTCCGAAAGAAATTCGAGAAATTTTATTTTTTATCGTTTTATTTTGTTTTGAGATAGGTATATTGAATCAATTGAAAAAAAATAGAAGGGTGGTTCGAAAAATACGAGGTAAAATTTGAATTTTTTTTTGTTTCGAAAAATTGTTAGAGATTTGAAAAAATTGAATTGCAGTTTCCCAAGATTTAAAGGAATATACATTAAAAAATGAAAAAAAAGAGATTTTTCTTTTCGATTCAAATCATCCCGCCACAGAATACCAACGTCGCGGCGTACGCGAACTTTATCACGTCGGCTATGGAATTATCTTCGGCTTCCAAGGTTTGACAGATAGAATGAATGGAAAAAAAAATGGTCGCGATTGTTTTCAATTTTATTTGACAAATTGCAATAATTTTGGATATTCGATGATTCTTCTTTGTGAAATTATAACCAAGTTTTCAGTGCACCCGCGAAATTTTTGATTTTTATTATGAATGTGAATAACGTATAGTGAAATATTGTGAATGATATTCGTTCAAAATATATTATTTTCGAAATAAAAAGGACTAATATTTGTCAATCAATGTGTGATATTTCGTATTTTATTTTCCGCAACCAAATTTTCTTTTTTGACATGATAAAAAATTGTTTTTTGAAAAATTAAAATAAAATAACGTTTAAAATAATTCCTCACTAAAAATAATTGTAGAATAAAAATATTAAGAAATGTCAGAATGTCTTTAAATTTGCTGTGCATAGTGTTTTCGATGCAATGAAATATTGCTGAAAATTAGAAAAAAATTCGTTGGTAGGTTTCAGAATTGCAACGCCGTACGGACATTTGACGGGAGAAAATCGATTTTTAAATGGAAAATGCCTGGAAAAAATGTTCTGAGACGTCGGATTGTCTTCAAATTTGCTGAGCATAGTGCTTTTGATAAAATAAAATAATGCTGCGAAAAAGAAAAAATTTGGTTGGTTGACTTCATAATTGGAGCACCGTACGGACATTTAGCGGAACAAAATTGAATTTTTATTTTGGAACAACTTATTAAAGGCTTTGCAGTAATTTCAAAATGATTGTGCACAATGGTGATGATATGATACATCACCTCTGCGAAGAAGAGAAAAATTGCTTCGCACAGTCCAAAGTTACAACACCGTACGGACACTTGTCGAAGCAAAAATGAATTTTTTTTGTTAAGCAAATATTCAAATGCTTCGCACTGGCTTCAAAAAGTATGTGCACAATAGTGATGATATGATACATCATTCCTGCGAAGAAGAAAAAGATTACTTTGCACAGTCCAAAGTTACAGCACCGTACGGACACTTGTCAAAGCAAAAATTGATTTTTTTTGTTAATCAAATATTGAAATGCTTCGCAGGGGCTTCAAAATGTATGTGCACAATGGTGATGATGCGAAGAAGAAAAAATTGCTTCGCACAGTCCAAAGTTACACTGTGATGGACGTCTAAGAAGATAAATTCAGTAATAAAGGTATTTTTATTCAACCGCAGGTGAAAAAAAATATTTCCAGTCATTGGAGTCACTTTAAATTAACTACGCATGATGTTGGAGGTACACCGAAGTAAATGCTGAAAAACTACATTTTTTGGAGCATACGCTGTGCAGAATCCCCATCGACAGCTGTGTGAAGAGGCCTCGCTGGTCATTTTTATAGGCACTCTTTGCCCATTGTTATAGTGAGTGCCTAAAAAGGCATAGTCGATGAGCATGATTGGGTGGAGGAGATGCTACAGTGCAATGATACAAAATCTGACGCTGCAGCTTGAATTGTACCATTCAAAGACGTGATGCAGAGAAATGACTGGATGCAAAGCAATCGTCGTTTTGTCGTCGTGACAAAATCTGATTCGTACGAGATCAGACTTGCGCTTCATATTGAAGGCATTCGACGACATTCAAATCCTCGAAAATGGATCTATCAGCTATCAACAAGGTGGGCAAGATGCCGGAATTCCTTCCAACGAAGAAGCTGATCGAGCTGGAAATTCAGCAAGAACATCCGGTCAGCAATCTAAAATTCGTGGCGACGAAATTCGGAAAAAGAGTGGTCGCTGAGCTCAACGGAGAATTCGCTGTCTTCCTACCGGCGCGACTTGCAAGAGTTTTCGAGGACGACCAGGCACTGTTCATGCAGATGGTTGAATCGTCGCAGAAGAATCATCTCCGCATGACATATCACGGCGGAAAATACAACAGTGTCACATTCCAAGTCGTGTGAAAATTCCAATCGTATTTGCGTTTGTGTGACAGTCAAATCGAACTTTATGTAGAATAAGAGTTTTCATATATCATTGTATAATACAGTATTGTTACGTCCCGACGAGCTCAAGCGAGTTCGTTCAGAATATGCGTAACGTCGGTCTCTCTTTCGAGTCAAGGCGTTGGCCCTTTACTCAGGGACGGAGACCTCGCCGTACACTGTCCGTCGATAGGAGATTACGCTAGGAGGATTGTCGAGACTGATAGCCTCGTAACACGATGGTAGAGCATGCAGAAATAATAGTCGAAGATGGTTTATTGCGTTGCACTCACTAAATACTTATTTATTGTCCGATGCTCGAAGAGAATACAATCGTCTGGTTACAAACACGTAGTTCAACTTCAACTTTTAGAGACTTAGCCGTGCAGGGCTTTCGCAGTTAGTCTCGTCGATTAGAGCCTTGCTCGCTCTGCGAAGATTCGTTGTGGATGATGATACGGTGAGAATAATCGTAGACATACTGATTTTTGGTAAAGATGCTTGGTCTTATATAATAGTTTTAGTCCTATACTACTAGTGCAAAAATATTATGCGGTGGTGGGGCTAATGAGATCGCGACCCTTTATTTGAAGTAACCGTCGCGATGAGTTCCGATGGTCTAATTAACTGTTGATAGATAGAGTTTTGGCGAAAAAATTCGGCTAAAAATTATAAGAGAAATAGACTCGACGTTTTAATAGGCGTAATAAAATTCAGTGGCGGTATCCAGTGAGTTGATAACGGAACGCGGATATAGAGAGCTTGTGTGTGCCCGCAAACGCCGTCTGACGTATCGCTTCTTGGTAGTGTGTGGCGGAGAAGATAGGCGCGTGCCTCGGTGCGAGAGCGCGCGGCTGACTTGTACGCGAGACTCTAATGTTTTATCTTGAGAAAGATACTTCATGCTCTATATTTTCGGATTTCTGGTAACTGCTATGTAGAAAGGTTACGTAGGACCTCCCCCCTTAAGACGAATGTTAGGAGTATAATGCACTAACATGAGAATGATAGTGTATACCTCTTCTGAATATAACAAAAATCATTTAGCGGAATATATGAAAAAGTGCGAGTATAATAATATTTAGTGACGCATATAGGTCTCTTAGGTTAATATTGTTTGTTTAAGTAGATATATATGAATATAATTAATGGTTAACTATACGTGGTTAATAGATTCTCGATTAAGTATTCGATTTTTATATAAGGTACATATATATATATAGGGTTGGTAAGAGTTTTTTCTTTCCTTTTCGGTGATTTTTCTTACGTAGCGTTGATGAACTCCAGCAGAGGATTGACATACTCGTTCATGAACTGTTCGTCCTTCATTTCTTCCAGGATGGTATTCAGCCAAGGCGGTTTCGCACGCGGTTGTTTTCGCGTCCGCGAGTCGTTTATGTCCTCGAAGTATTCTCCGACCATCTGGCAGTTCGCAGTGGTAGCCAGAGCCATCTCGGTCAGGGCGTTATCTCTTCCCTCGCTCTCTGCCAGCAGGATCATTTCAATAGTTTTTCAATCCCATTCGTCCATTCCGCGGTAGACGGGTGTCCTGGGTCGTTTCTCTGGGTTGTCATATGTTATTCGTTGCAAGTTCCATGGTGCCTTCTCTGGTTGGTCGGTGGTTGTTGAGTCGGCGATCTGTCACACGACTCGTGACTCTGTTATCAGTGTTACTTCTTCCAGTCATGCCAGACTCGCGGGCGAAAAAGTCCCGCACGCTCGCCGGGCTCCCCCCACCACGTGACGCGGGCTAGTGGCTGGGCGGGGCTTCGCGCGCCAGAGTCAGCGGGCTCGTGGCGTCACTCATGCCCTGAGCGAGCGAGCCAGCGCGGGTCGTGACGTCACGAAGATTCACGCATGATTTGACTTTAAATCAAATGCAATTAAATAGAAATTAATATTCAATTTCTTTAAAAATTGTTATTGACGTATAATTTGTAAAAAAATTGAAATTTACGTGTGAATTGTTTAAAAAATCGTAAATTGCGTTTTAATTATTTAATAAATAGAAATTGAATTTTAATTTGTTTACAAATAATATAAAAATGTTTAATTTGTTTAAAAAATAGGAATTGAAGTTGAATTTGTTTACATATGATATGAAAATGTTTAATTCGTTTAAAAAATCGCATTTTGCGTTTCAATTGTTTAAACAATAGAAATTGTCGATTGAATTGTATAAAAAATAAAAATTTGCGTTTCAATTGTTTAAACAATAGAAATTATCGATTGAATTGTATAAAAAATTGAAATTAGGGTTGCAAATGTTTAAAAAATCTAATTGACGTTTAATTTTTCAACAAAAAAATAAAAAAAATGTTCAATTGGTTAAAAAAAAATTAAAAATTGTTTAATTGACTCAAAAAATTGAAATACGTATTTGATTTATTTCAAGAAACGAAATTGACGTTTGATTTGTGTAAAAATGAATCCAAAAATAATTCATTGGTTAAAAAAATCGAAATTCTTGTTTCAATTGTTTAAAAATCAAAAATAATATTTAATGCGTTCAAGAACTCAAAATTAACGTGTAATTAGTTCAAAACTTGGAAATGTGTAGTAAATTTGGTTGAAAATTCAAAACTTGCTAGTAAATATTTTTTAAATTATAATATTTATCATTTATGAATCATAAATTATAAAATATTTGATTTCTAAAAAAAAGTTGTACAAAATTTTATACATTTCATAACTTTACATATTTTTAGACAGAGATTCATACCTGTAGCTTTTTTGTTCATACCAAAAAACCATTTTACCGATTAACATTTCTTTAACACCATTCGATAAGAAAACGATCATATTTGAATAATTTTAGATTTTTCAGTGAAATTTCACTCGATAAACGAACCGCTCAAAGTTTCAGGACATCGGCGCTGATTAAGCTCTTTGTTTATAAGTTATATTAAGAGAGTGAATGTTATTTTATTTTTACAAATTAGATGAAAACTTTTGAGTTTTAAACAACCAATGTGAAAGAATTTAAAAAAATACAAAATAAAATAATTTTTTTAAACTAATGAAACCGTATTTTATATATTGTAAACCAATTAGGCGAGAACTTTGCATTTTTAAACAAATGAAACGCCAATTTTCATTTTTTAGATATTTAAACGTGAATTTCGATTGTTTAAACAATTTAAACGAAAATTTTGATTTTAACAACAAATGAATCGCAAATTCCGATTTTTAAAACAATTTAAATGTGAATGTTTATATTTTTTAATCAATTCACACGTGAATTCCCATCGTTTGAACAATTGAAACATGAGGTTCGATTTTAACAACAAATAAAAAGTTAATTTCGATTTTTATAACAATCTGAACGTGAATTTCGAATGTTTAAATAATTGAAACGCACATTTGGATTTTTTAAACAATTGAAGCGAAAATTTGGATTTTTTAAACGAATTGAACGCAAATCTCGATTCTTTCAACAATTTAAACGCCGATTTCAATTTTTGTATCAATTGAATGGCAAATTACAATTTTTTAAACAAATTAACAGTCAATTTCGATTGTTTAAACAAACGAAATACGAATTTCAATTTTTTAAACCGATTCAATATTTTGTTATTTATTTTTGGAAAAATTAAACGGCATTTTGGTTTTTTAAGGGGACTGAGTCACCTAAAAAATCGAAAAGTAAAAAATTTTTTTTCCATTATATATAAGTTTAATGAAAAATTTAATTTTACCTCCATAATATATATATGTTAGACTACCGCTGTAAATTTTTTTGGAGACCTACGGTGTATTCCAGTGTTATGGGCAATGGTCAAACATGTTTCCTTTGCCGCAGCTTTCGGACTGAACGAAAGCATCAATCTTTGCTTGCGACCTCTTATTTTCTTCGTTGAGTGCGGGGATTTTTTTTTAAGCTTCGCTGGCGAAGCTATGAGTTAAAAACTACCAAAAAATTCACTTTTTCCACTTTTTGTCTCGTAACCACTCACATAATGGCTTGCGATAAATCCATTTTTGATCGCATGAAAAATCCCCGCACTCGTTCCGTAACACTGACTGTTACGAAGAAAATGAGCCGTCGCAATCCAAAATTGGTGGGCCCATTCTCCCTGAAACCTGCGGCAAGCGAAAAAAAATATAAGTGTCAAAAAATGAATTTCACAGATTAATGAAAATAACCAACTTGGGTGATTCACAATAAAAAAAAATTATTTTTATATTTTTTTTGTCACAAAAATGTACACTTTTTTTTCTATCACATAAAACTTAGAATTTTTTTTTTCTTTTTTTTATTTTACAAATCTCGTAAATGCAAAAAAAATGTTTAAAAAATAAAAAAAATACTCTTACGTCAAATGTGACGTTTAAAAATGAGGTTAATTCTGCGAAACTTTTCGCGTTGCGACACTGTCACTGTGAAAATCATTTTTGCACCATTGCGGGCAAAAATACAGAATATATTCCGTTCATTCGGAAAAACTGTAAACACTGACGATTAACTAATTACACGGAGTTTACAAGCGCAGTTTTTTACCCGATTGACACAATCGAGTAAAAATCATCGCTGCTACATTACGCCGGTGTATCGCAGACTCAAAACAAAGCGCGGTAGCGGCGATAATCTGAGTCGCATCGATTAGACGTAACGACGCTTTGGTCGGTAAATCGTTACCTACCGAACGCAGTTTCGGCATCGATTGTTTTTTTTATGTTCCTTTCTCGATGTTCCTTGTTCTTCTTATTAGAAGAAAAAGAAACGTGCGGAGATGCGGTATTCCGGCATTGTTTGTATTGCATTTCGGCATTTTTTTTTTTTTCACACATTATTTATTTCTAATATTTCTAATATTACTAAAATGCTTCTAACTTCGGTAATTTTTTAAATTTCAATCTAAAATTTGGTGTGTATGTAGTACACCGTATATACATTCAGAAAAAAAATGTTTAAAAAATAAATAAAAAAATAATTTTTAGGTGACTCAGCCCCCTTAATCAATTGAAGCGAAAATTTCTATTTTTTAAACAAATAAAACTTTTTTTGAGCGTTTTCAAAAAAATTGAACTGCAATTTCAATTGTTTAAACAAATTAAACATTTTTTTATTATTTATAAACAATTTATTTGTTTATAAATAATCACTAATAATCACTTATAAATAATCAATAATCAACCGTCAATTTCGTTTGTTAAACAATTGACCCGATTTATTAATTGCAAACTGTTAGTAATCGTTATATTTTATTCATTTGTTGGTTAATTCATTTATTTATTAGTGACTACGTTAATTTACACGAAGCCAACGTGTGGCGTCGTCTTGTGACGGCACGCAAGCGCGAAACGACTGCGACGCCTCATGCCTCGTGACGTCACGCAAGCGCGAGGCGACTGCGCCGCCTCATACCTTGTGACGTCACACAGTCGAGCATGTCGAGACATGTTCCGTGACGTCACGGGGACGGAGGCGGGCGCGGGGCGAGAGAGTGGCGGGGGCGTGGCTTACGCGCGTTCTAGCCAATAGACCGAGGGCAGCCGGCGGGATATTTTTGTCCCGCCAGGGTCGGACAGAGGGTAAAAAAGTCCCGCATGCGGGATTTCTCCCGCCAGTCTGGCATCACTGACTTCTTCGTCCTCTTGGCTTCTTGGTTGTTCAATTTGGAGCCGTGTAACTAATTTTGCGTATGACTTCTCAATCCATCTGGTGTAGTCCATCCTCATTCTTTTGGCGGTGGCACTGTCGAACACTTGCTGTTCGAGCAACACTAGTTGTTGCGCTGTCAAGACTTTATTGAGATAAGTCTTGACTCTGTGCGCGTTTCGCATCACCTACTCGTCCGTGAAAGCTAATTCAGCCATCATATATTTTTTTTTAATATTCCACCACAATGTCTATTGTTTCCCCGGCGAGTATCGCGTCTTTATTATCGATCTATGCGTTCAAACACTTGATGTAGCGTCCAGCAGTCCGGATGAGTAAGTAGGGTTTCTAGCAGTTGCGGTACGGCAGAGTCAATCCCGCGTAGAAAAAATTAGTATGGGATTGACTCTGGGAGGACGATGGGCGAGAGGCTGGGGTTTGTTTGGGATTGAATCTGGGAAGCACTATGGGCTGTCATCTGGGTTTTGGGACCCGGCTGGATGGTTTCCCAGACGTTTTCCCATAGCTTCAGTGGACCGGGGGAATCCTCGAGCAATCAATCCCATACGCTTTTCCAGATTCTCTCCCGGCCGTCTCGTACTATTTTTTTCTACGCGGGATGGTAGTGGTGAATATAATAAGCTGTGATGTACAACCGCCCGAAGTTCCAATTCAATTCCTAGTGGTCCGTCGAAGCGCTCACCACAATATAGGTATGGATTTTGGTCAGTGACACACGATTTTCCGATGATGCACACACAATCCCATAGTTCGTTGTAATATTCAGAACTCGGTAGTACTCCATCGAGTAGTAGTCGCAGTTGAACTGGAGGTTTCATCGAAGACCTTACGATGATGTTGCCGCTACCGGGACTCTTTTAAAAATGAGATGATATAGTGACAATCGCCTCTTTATAGGGATGGTTTTTAATTAATAGACGGTTTAGGAGATGCATAATGGACAGTAGGCCCTTCAAAAGTGAGTTTGTGGGAGTGTTCGAGTGTAGGATACAGAGGAGTAGTGGACGTTGCTTCTGATAGCGGTCTTGATCTGTCATCAGCTTGAGTCTCTGTTGAGTTACGTCTTTTACCAGTGGACTCTTTGATGATGGTTCCGAAATAAATACAAAATACGATTAAAGTGGATGAGAAAAATAACAGAGTAAACTTTATTGAATACAAAAACGTGGCGATAGACAAGAGCAACTCTCTTCTCGACGGAAGCCATGAATGGACTAGCACTTCCGTTTTGCAGCGCACGAAGCGCTACCTCGCGGTATACAAAAGATAACAGTCTCGTCGTTCTCCCCATCACAGCTGCGCACGCAGGCGCGGGGAATATGAGTCCGAGAACTCACTCGCTCAACACACTCACCGTTCGAGCACTCACTATGGCTAGCTTACTACATAGATTGTTAAATTGCACCCTTGGCAACGCTTTGGTAAAGATGTCTGCCCGCTGGCACTCAGTCGGTACATATTTTATCTCGACCTCTCGACTAGCTACTTTCTCGCGAACATAATGGTATTTAACATCGATATGCTTCGTACGTTTGTGAAATTCGGGATTTCGTGTGAGTTTTATCGCGCTCTGGTTGTCAACCCAGATTACCGTCGCTCCCTCGCAACGCGAACCGATTTCTACAAGCAATCTTCTCAGCCATACAGCCTCCCGCGCGGCCGCTATAACCGCCACGTACTCCGACTCCGTGGTGCTCAGCGTCACGATTTTTTGCCTCTGACTCGACCAAGTGACTAACCCGTTGGCAAAACTAAACGCATAGCCCGTGGTCGATCTGCGCGTCGCTACGTCACCCGCGAAATCCGCGTCACAATACCCAACGAGCTCCGGCTCACTGCCTCCGCTTGAGTACGAAATTCCGAGATCTTTCGTCGCGACCTGGTACGCAAAAATACGCTTCACCGCCTTCCAATGCGCTTGCCCGTGCTTGTTCAGATACTTCGAAACCGAGTTGACTGCATACGCGATATCAGGGCGAGATACAATCGCCAGAAACATAAGCGATCCGACAGCTTCTCGAAACGGCACGTCCACACACTCACTCTCGTTTTCTATCGGATTTAACACGGCATTCGGATCGGCCGGCACGCACACCGGTTTCGCCTCGAGCATACCAAACTTTTCCAGAATTTTCCCGACATACTCAGTCTGATGTACGAACATCGATTTCTCGGAACGATTTCTCGATATTTGCGTACCCACAAACTTTTTCCCGTTCCCGATCGTCATTTCAAACGCACTCTTTAGATATGCAACGACAGCATCTAGCACTTTACTCGACTTTGCAGCAACAAGCCCATCGTCGACAAACAAGGCGAGATTCACACTTTCACCCTCGATACAGCCCTTAAAAATGCACTGATCCGCTTCACCTTGCGTGAAGCTAAAATATTTTAGGAACTTGGTGAATTTTTGATTCCAGCACCTGGGTGCTTGTTTTAAACCGTACAAGGATTTATTAAGTTTGCACACGTACTCTCTACGCGCACTGAGTTTTCCGTTCACTATGAGACCCTCTGGAATTTTTATGAAAATCTCGTCTTCGAGTTCTCCATAAAGAAAAGCAGCACTGACGTCAAACTGTACGAGTTCAAGGTCGTCCTGTGTCACTTTTGCCAAGAACGCACGGAGTGAGTCGTAACGCACGACAGGTGCGAAGGTCTCAGTAAAGTCCACTTCGTGTTTCTGCAAAAAACCTCGAGCACACAGTCTGGCTTTGAAACGACACTCACCGTCAGTCGACCCCTGTAACACCTTGAACACCCATTTCGTGTCGATGACCTTGACGTCAGGCTTTTTCTGGAACACTGTCCACGTCTCGTTCTTCTCGTGGGCTTGAAGCTCTTTCTCGATAGCCTCCGACCACTTGACCCCATCTTGACCACTCACCGCTTCCTGAAGAGTCTCCGGTATCTTGTAGTCGACGTAATCGATGTCGAATCGATATCTGTTCAGCGTCTGAATCAACCTCCGGTCTCTCAGCCGACGACCCGCTGGTGCTTCCTCGTTGACGACTACCTCCGCTCGACGTGGCTCGACGACTCCTCGCTCAGCCTCTTGTCCTCGTGGCTCGACGTCCTCTTGATCCGCTTCCTCTTCGGACTCGTCCGGAATCACGACGACCTCGTTCTCTCTCTCGATTCTCAATCGAAATGGCGCATCGTCCTCGGGTTCACTCGTATTCGTGCACTCGTCTGTAGATTTCTCGTCGGAAACTGCATCTCGCGACACTACTATTGTTTTTTTCTCGGTATCGTACAACCGGTAGTTCGCCGATTCATCTTGATACCCGACTAGTATCACTTTTCGCGCTTTATCGTCGAGTTTTCGTCGAAACTGTTTCGGCACGTGCACGTACGCGGTCGACCCGAACACTCTAACGTGACGAAGATCCGGCTTTCGCCCAGCCCCAAGTTCGAACGCCGTTTTGACACCTTTTCTGCTGGAATGCGTCGTCCGATTTAACACATAAACCGCAGTGTTGACAGCTTCTGCCCACAACCACTTCGGTAGCTCCTTTGCTCTGAGCATCGTACGCGCACTTTCGAAAATGGTCCGATTCGCTCTCTCAGCTCGACCGTTTTGTTGTGGAGTGTGAGGCGCCGTATTTTCCATCACGATTCCCCTAGCCTTGAGATAGTCCGACATCTGTTTATTTTTGTACTCTGTTCCGTTGTCCGAGCGTATTGTACGTAGTTTTCTCCCGAATTTGTTTTCGACTAGTCGCTCGTACGCCTTAAACTTCTCGAAAACTTCGTTCTTGTGCTTGACAAAATAAACAGTACAAAAATCGGAAGCATCGTCGATAAAAGTAACGTAGTAATTCGCACCTCCCTGAGATGTCACTTGAACGGTGTCTCCTGATTCCATCGAGTAGGCATGAAACTTTTTCAGCAAGAGCAGCTTACTGGACGACGACTTCTGTTCGTACTGACTGCAGAGCGAGTCCCACATCTCTTTTGCGGTTTCACAGGTGATTAACGAGATCTTCTGCGATCTCTCGAGCGTTGTGGAGATCAGAACTTTCGCACTCGCGTCCTTGTCCTCCCACGCGTCCTTCACCGCCGGGGTAGCGTCACCGGCTAGCACGTCCGCGCCGCTCACCACCTCGTGTACTCGCGCTGCTCGGAACAGAGACAGCATTTCAAACTTCCACGTAACGAAGTTCGTTCCGTCCAGTTTCTCGACATGTCGCACTGAAACTTCGTTCGACATTGTCCCTTGACGCAACCACGCACGTTTCTCCCGATAGTCTGTACGAGACGGTTCTCGTATTCAACAGAACACTCACGAAAGATGGCTACCACGTGCCTCGCGCGTCGACCGATTTTCCTCGTGCGACACAATAACCGTTTTTACTGTTATTTCGAAACGCCTGGGCCCATAACCTGTTGAGTTACGTCTTTTACCAGTGGACTCTTTGATGATGGTTCCGAAATAAATACAAAACACGATTAAAGTGGATGAGAAAAATAACAGAATAAACTTTATTGAATACAAAAACGTGGCGATAGACAAGAGCAACTCTCTTCTCGACGGAAGCCATGAATGGACAAGCACTTCCGTTTTGCAGCGCACGAAGCGCTACCTCGCGGTATACAAAAGATAACAGTCTCGTCGTTCGCCCCATCACAGCTGCGCACGCAGGCGCGGGGAATACGAGTCCGAGAACTCACTCGCTCAACAGTCTCATTATTTGTCCCCTTTTCCTGATTTTGACCGAGGTGTATCAGTAAATGAGTGACAGAACTCCAAATAGCTCAAAAGAGATGTAATGACCATCCATAAATTGAATGAAGCGCGTATCCGTGGATGACAGTGTCAGCGATAAGCTTCACTCCACGAATTATGAGTATTATGCCTTAGACTCCTGCACTCGCAGTTCCGAAAGTTATGAAAGAGCCCCATATCCTCTCCCATGCGTTGCGAGATATTTTTTCGCGCGGCTCTTCGTCCAATAGATGCAATAAAGAGGTGCCTTGATGCTGCGTAGGATGTCCCGTGATGCCCCGAGCTATCGGATTTAGTATGCCTGTCCGTTCGGCTGGGAACATAATATGATCTCTCATATTGTCGAGATCTGCTTGTGTATAGATACCGCTTATCGCCAAGTTTCCCGGATTCGAGTATTTCCATGTAGGCTTGATGAGAGGCTTTATTTGTGGAGGTGCCGGTGATTCCACTGGGACTGGCGTTAATTTGTACCATGATCCCTGGAGCTGGTATATTGCCGGTACCATAGGGTTGCAAGAAATCTGCGTTCCAGCTTAAAATAGTATATGCGTTCGAGGAGAGATGTACAGGGTTTCGTTTCCTCTGGATACTGGCAGATGAGGATAACAGTACTGTGTGTGACGAACCCTGACCTCCACTGGGATGCATTTTATTATATGCACTACTTCGTCTGCTACGACGGCCATATGGCCCGGTCCCTTCATTAATTGATAAGCGAACTCATCGGGCGCCTGTGTAGCCAATGTAAGTGTGCTTTTTAGTACTTGCCGTTCGAGATTACAATTCTGTTTTAAAATATCGTAATACAATGTGTTGAGCTCGGATCGAATGTGTTTCTCGAGGTAAACGAATTTGGTGTTGATATACACCGTAAACATATCCAATCTTTTACTTGAAACTTTTCTGCGTGCATTTTGCATTGCTCCTCTCATAGATTCGAGAACGAACAATTTTGGATGTTCGATACGATACAATATGTGTCCACATACATGAAGTTCTTGTTTCCGTGTATAGTATCTGGCATATACTATCTGAGCCCTTCCATCGATGGTGCTTGAGAGTCTGTTTGAAAGTCCTTCGTACAAGACTTCATATTTGCTGAAACGACATTTGTCATCTGGTAGTTCATTCCAGTAGGTGTGTCCGCACTCCACGTCAACGCACTCTGTATCGGATAACAGGCAAGTTATACCAGATCGTAGTGAGACCTGATTTGTACTGAGGTTCACCATTGCAAAGTAATCTTGTAACGTTACACGCACTTCGCCTTGAACTATAACGTCGTCCCACGTGCCGTAAGGGTCCGAGTAGTGACTACCCGTGCAGGATCCGCCATTCCTTATCGTCCCAGTTAGAGTGACGCTGCGTGTAGTTGTAGTATTGGGCTTTATACCAAGAAATACCGAGAAAGGTGAAAGTCGTAATATGCCGTTGATCTGCAGGTGTTTGCAAGCTTTGAATCCAATGTCGTGTATATATTCCATAACTCCTTGGGCTACCACTGAGTTATGCGAGTGCATTCCGCAGTGGTACACTGTGCGTCTTATAGAGATTTTGCACTGTATAACGGCAGTTTTTGCGAATTCACAGATTTGCATAAGCTGTATATATTTGGATGTTACGTTTGGTTCCACTTTTGGTATATTGCAATGTTTGACGTCCAATAGGGATAAAGTAGTGATGTTCAATCGGAATGATCCGCAGTCGTATCCTATGAGAGCCTCCGTGCGACCAGCTATCCCGAAAGTCAACCATGCCATAAACATTCCAAGTAGTTTATTGCTTTCCGCTTTCTTTTTCCTGGGTGGTTTTACAGGTGCGGTTGGTTTTGCAGTTTCAGTCTCCAATTTCCTTATTTTGCTCCGGAATACCTCTTCATGTACTTTTGGAGCAATCAGGGTTTCGGTGCTGTCGGTAATTGAACGAGATTCTTCCTTGATAGGAGTTAATGTTTGCAAGTTGTTGTGGATAGTCTGCACATGTTTCATAAGAAATTCACGAATTCTCATGGCGTGATTAAGAGCGCAGCAGCGAGTCCTTTGCAATATTATGCCATGTTGTAGACAAAAAGCGTGTTGTCCCGGAAGTGATTTGATTGGCGGTGCCATTCTTGTAATATTTATAACTTCACACACAACAAAATTGCTGAGAAATTTTGCTATGTCGCTCCCGTGTACATAGATCCGTTTAGCGTTTTGAGTCACCTTGGTGATTCGTTCGAACAGACAAGAATACGGCACATCTCCGATTTCCCATTCCAAGCCGTGGCCTGTATTAGTCATGTACTTGTTTATAGCTTGCGCGTGGCGATTCAAGGTGTTGTGCCAGTAAGGGGGTTCCAATATCCAGTGATCAGCGTATCCATAGAAGAGAGAGACTATTACAATTTCCTTGGGTATGAGATTGCCTCCGTTGTCGACGAATCCCTCTATGTCGACGACGTAAACTTCGGTTTTGTCCATGTTCTCACTGTAGAAAGGATGTGAGCATGAATTTCGTGTGTAGTATTATTTCTTATAACATTACTCGTCATCACTACTATTTTCTACATCGATGTGTGAGTAGCAGAGACGGTTGGGATGTACGATACGAGTCTCGTGCCCGATTTTTATCCATATGTTTCCGTCCCGCATTATCTTCTCGATTTTATGAGGTCCGGTGTAGTGATCACCAAATTTCCCTTGTTTCTGCCCACGCTGTAAATAAACGTAGTCGCCGAGGTTGTACTCTTGAGGACTCATTTTACGGTCGTAATATTTTTTTGATCGTTCTTTGGAGGCAACCAGATGATTCCTCGCTATCTCTTGAACGTTATGGAGTTTTGTGGCAAGCTCGGCGAGATAATCGCTATATTTTCTTGTCGGCTCGATGTCAACGGCGGGTTCGTAAGAAGGTTGCCGCGCTAGTTTTCCAAACACAACCTCGTAGGGCGTGTGCTTCGTCCCCTCATGTACGCTTGTATTGTAGGAGAAGGTAGCAAGTTCCAACCATTCGTCCCATTCTTCGTCTCTAGTTACGTACTGTTTCAGGTATTCAACTAGAGAGTGGTGCGATCTCTCCAAGGACCCATTTTATTGAGGGTGGAATGCCGTTGTGCGACACTGTTTGATTTTAAATTTCGTTGCAACGCCTTTCATTACAGCGCTCAAGAAATTTGCCCCTTGGTCGGTAAGAATAGTTTTGGGAGCTCCGAAGACGCATATAAAGTGCTTCACAAGTGCATCGGCCATGTTGGCTGATGTGGCCCTGGGTAGTGCTACTGCCAACGAATACTTAGTTAAAAGGTCTTGCATCGTGAGGATTTTCTCGTTACCGACGCTTGTTCGAGGTAGTGGTCCCACAATATCCATAGAAATTTTGTCGAACGATGCATCTGGTGTATCAGTAATGACCATTGGTTGACGAGTCTTGACACGTACCAATTTTTTTAGATGACACGGCAGACAGTGTTGAATGTACTCTTGAATGGTGGTCTTCATGTCTTCCCAGTACCATCGTTGCCGTATGCGATTGTACGTCTTCGTGACTCCCTTGTGTCCTCCTAGTGCCGAGGTGTGGGCTTCGCGTATAATTTCTTTACGCTCGGCCTGCCCTGGATATCTTATCGTCCCTAGGCAAGTGATAAGCCGAGTCGGAACGTCGGCGAAGGCTTTTTTAACGATACTCAGTATGTATTCCCATGACATTCCATTGATCGTTTTTAGGCACTCACTATAACAATAGGCAAAGAGTGCCTATTAAAATGACCATCGAGGCTTCTTCACACAGCTTTCGATGGGGATTCCCCGCAGCGTATGCTCCAAAAAAATTAGTTTTTCAGAATTTACTTCGGTGTACCTCCAACTTCATGCGCAGTTAATTTGAAGTGACTCCGATGACTGGAAATATTTTTTTTAGCCTGCGGTTGAATAAAAATAGCTTTTTCACTGAATTTATCTTCTCGGACGTCCGTATCACAGTGTAACTTTGGATGGTGCGAACCAATTTTGTTCTCCTTCGCAGGAGTGTTTTATCACATCATGACTATTGTGCACAAACATTTTGAAACTACTGCGAAGCCTTTAATGAGTTGTTCCAAAATAAAAATTCAATTTTGTTCCGCTAAATGTCCGTACGGTGCTCCAATTATGAAGTCTACCAACCAAATTTTTTCTTTTTCGCAGCATTATTTTATTTTATCGAAAGCACTATGCACAGCAAATGTAAAGACATTCCGACGTCTCTGTACATTTTTTCCAGGCATTTTCCATTTAAAAATCCATTTTCTCCTGTCAAAGGTCCGCACGGCGCTGCAATTTTGAAACCTACGAACGAATTTTTTTCTAATTTTCAGCAATATTTCATTGCATCGAAAACACTATGCACAGCAAATTTGAAGACATTCTAACATTTCTTAATATTTTTATTCTACAATTATTTCTAGTGAAGAATTATTTTAAAGGTTATGTTACTTTAATTTTCCAAAAAACAATTTTTCATCATGTCAGAAAAGAAAATTTGGTTGCGAAAAATAAAACACGAAATATCACACATTGATTTACAAATATTAGCCCTTTTTATTTCGAAAATAATATATTTTGAACGAAACCATTCACAATGTTCTGCGCCCGCAGGGCGCTGAGGCGCTTGTTGTCTTTGCAATGCTTATCGACCGCAGCTCTAAGCCCTTTAAGATTCTTTTGAGTTCCATTATCATGGAGGTAAAAGTGTGTTGGTCGATAGATCTACCGTTCTTTGCTGTGATGATCATGGCGATGTGATGTTTAGAATTTTGTTTCATTGCGACCACGCTACCAAAGCTCAGGTTGCGAAATTTTGGTAGTGAGCGTCGTGCTGCCAAATTTGTAGATCCTTCGTCGCACGGCTCTCCTACTTCCGAGAGAAAGTAAAGATAACGATCTTTCCTCATAAACAATTGCTCGTTACTGGTAATCTGGGGACTGTATGTTTTCCTCGTTGATTCTTCTGTCGCTTCTGGTTGGTGAAGCGATTCCAATGTATCGCTATCGGATCGTTCGAATATGTATTCGTCTGAAGCTCCAGATATACTAAAAGTTTCATCTTTGTCGAGATTAGCGAAGATCGAGGATTGATTTTGCGTATTAGGATATATCGGAATGTCTTCGCCCATGCTAATCACAACAGGTGACTCCTGTCTTTTCCCCTTTCGTTGTTTGACTATGGGCTTTGTCTTCTCTATTTGAGATGCAATTGGAGTTTGTCTGTCCAGATGTCCAGATGCTCCAGGCGCTATGACGGTTGATGATGTTTTCTGACTTACTGTGGCTTGCGGAAGCCTTGGTCGTAGTCGTCTCGCTAGCGGTCCATCTTCTTCGTCTGCAGGCTCCTCATCTATGCCTGCTGCTTTCGGTTGTTTCCTTATCCGATATGCGTGCTCCGATGTAGATGCGCGCTCGTTATCTTTTGAAGTATCCTCGTAGGGATTTCGTGATAGGGCGTCAGCATTGACATTTGTCTTCCCTGCCTTGTGGACTACTTCGTACTCGTATATCTCAAGACGTAGACGCCAGCAGGTCAGGCGCGATGTCGGGTCTTTTGAAGTGTGAATCCAAATATAACGGCTTGTGGTCGGGAACTAATTTAAACAGCCGTCCATAGAGATATGGTCGGAACTGCGATACGGAGTGAAGTATTGCTACGGCCTCCTTCTCGTACGTGCTGTATTTTATTCTGCATCATTCAACACTCGCGAGGTGTACGCGATCGGACGATCTTTTCCCAGCGGTCCTTGATTGAGTATCCCACCAACTGCTGTTCCTGACGCATCTGTGGTCACGATAAATTGTTGAGTGAAGTCCGGATACTGTAGCACAGGTTCTTCACACAGTTTATCGCGCAATGTTTCGAATGCTGCTTGTTGTTCATCTCGCCAGTGTAATGGACAGCCAGGTGTGCGGCTAAATAGGTTGAATAAATAAGTCGCAGTTAGGGTGAAATACTAAAATATAAGTATTTTATTAGTAGAAGCCGGGAGAGTGTACCGTCTGACAATCTTGGCGGTCGGAGATGAACTAATGGGACCAGCGTCGCGGCAAAGGGCCCCGACGCTGGGACTTGGTATTGTTCCGCGCGTGGAGTACAGCTCCGCGCTGATAAGAGAGCGGTCGCGCGTACTTCGCGCGCGCGGCGACTTCATCGTTGCCGTGAGACGACGGTGCATTGTCGCTCTCACGGTAGAAATGCTGAATAAAATTTTTGATTCTCTGAAGGAGAAGTTGATGCGATAATGTTTAGAGTAATATAATTACTTCAGAAATATGGGACCGTTACACCAGCTAAAGGTGACGTCTTTCTTTAGTAGGATCGTTAGTGGTCTTGCGATCTCGGA
This sequence comes from Buathra laborator, assembly GCA_934046635.1. Classification (NCBI taxonomy): domain Eukaryota; kingdom Metazoa; phylum Arthropoda; class Insecta; order Hymenoptera; family Ichneumonidae; genus Buathra; species Buathra laborator. The sequence continues at coordinate 1,833,036 of CAKOHB010000040.1, forward strand.
AAATTTGTCAATGAACCGTCTGTAGTAACCTGCAAGTCCCAAGAATTGTCGTATGTTCTTCACGTTCTTGGGCCTCGGAAAGTTTTTCACTGCTGATACCTTAGCTGGATCGGGTTTTACTCCATCTTTCCCGATAATATGTCCCAGGTAAGCAACTTCTCTGCGTAGAAACTCACATTTATCTGGTTGAAGCGTGAGGTGTGTTGCCCTCAATCGCTTCATAAGTCTCTCCAATTTCAATTCGTGCTCCTCCAGGGAGGAAGCATAAATAACGATATCGTCCAGGTTCACGAAAGCATCGGAGCCTTGAACTCCAGTGAGTACCTGATTCATGAGTCGCTGGAACGTAGCCGGAGCATTTTTCAATCCGAACGGCATTCGTGCGAACTCGTAATGACCATATGGTGTGGAGAAGGCGGTTCTGTGCCTGTCCTCCGGGTGCATTTCGATTTGATGGAAGCCAGATGCAAGATCGAACGTTGAGAAGTAAACTGCTCCTCCTAGTTGATCTAAAATTTCGTTTATTAATGGTAGCGGGTATGCGTCGCTTATAGTTATTTTCATTTAGGGCGCGGTAATCTAGTACCATTCGCCATCTCTTATTGCCTCGGGAGTCTGCCTTCTTGGGAACGATCCATATTCGCGAGTTATACGGAGATTTGGAGGCCTCCTCTATTATGCCTCCGTCGAGTAAGTCGTTGACTTGACGATTTATTTCTTCTTTAAGAGTCGGCGGATATCTGTATTGCCGAAAGTTAATGGGGACCTCGTCAGTCGTGATTATGCGATGCTTTAATACGTTCGTTGTCTTGAGTTTTTCGCCAGGCAGATAATACCTGTCAGCGAACTCTTCGAGGTGCATTTGTATGCTTTCTCATTCTTCTGGATTCAGATGATCCAAGCGTAACAGGCTTTTGATTTTTGCAACTCGGTCGTCTGTATGTATGACGTACGCCGTTGCAGTTTTACTTTGAATTGTTGCTTCATGCGTATTCTCGGACGGAATCACGCATAATCCCGTATCTTGGTAATTTATGTGTGTCGGTACGTCGTGGGCTTTGCACTGTGCGCGAGGCGGCTGTGTCTCATAGTCGACAGGCTGAAGCGGACTTTGTCCGACTGCAGCTTGGAAAGGAGCTGGCAAGGCCTCTGTAGTAGCATCGTTATCAAAATTTAATTCCAAAATCTCCTCGTATGGCTCTATTTTGAGCACTGGCACGGCGACTTCTATTTCTTCGTCCGTGGTATTAATGAGATAGAGATGGGCCTTGCCATCGTTATTTATGACGAGTGCTTCGCCAAGGAAGACTCCTTCTGAAATTATTTGACGGGGTACATAGCCAAACTTTACTTCTGGATTGGCAACCCGTACGTAAAAATGTCCCTTCGTTCGTGCTGGGACGACGATTGTTTCGAGCTTTATGAAAGGTACAGAGTTTGTACCCCATTGTAGACATCGACCAGAGTATGATACATCTGCGTGATACGTGCGGAAGAATGCAGTTCCGATAAGACCGTCGTCTTCAATTGGAAAATCGGGCTTTCACCGGGGGTAGTACCTGCATTTTTCTGAGTAATCCACCATTGTAATTTCCGACACTCTCCGAGCGTGTGCCCGAGATTCTTGCAGAAACTACATTTAGGCAATCGCTTCCTTGGTGACGATTTCACTGCGTTGTACTGGCTTTTCCCAGCATTTGGGGACCCTTGATATTTTCGTCTGAACTGCTGCTGTGGCGATTTGTTTCCTTCTTGACGCGAGTCCGTAGGTTGGGACGTTCGTTGCCAGCACGAAGCTGCTAAATGTCCAATCTTACCGCAAGTATGGCAAGTTGGCTTTTCCTTGATGTAATGTATCTTCTCCTTTCGCTGATTGTGGTCTGATGAATGTTGGTTTGACCTCGGACTTCGTGGATTTCGTAGGACGTTCTTGGCGTGTTCTTGTCTTTCAATATCTATTGCTTCCTTCATAGTATTGCTGAACGTTGCTCCCTTCGTTATTTTATTTTCAATTTCCGATTTGAGTCCTCTGTTGAAGCATTCGACCAGATCGACGTCGAGGCTTCTTTTGAATGCGTTGTTAACTACTCCGTTGTGACTTTGTTTGTAAGCGTCACTAATTCTATTACCGAGATCTTTAACTCGGTTGGAGTATGCGAGAACTGATTCGTTGTCGAGCTGGAATACTCTTCCCAATTCTCCTTGTAGTTGATAGACCGATTTTGCTGGCATATAAAGCGTTTTAAGGAAATCCATAAATGCTTGCACAGTGTTTAGTGCAACCCTGTGTACTGCGTGACGTGCCTCTCCTCGTAATTTGTTTCGGAGGATGAGCGCAAAATTTGACTGTGCCTCTTGAGGAAGCATCTGTGTTGCCTCTTCGCATCCTTCAATGAAATGTGACAGTGGAATATTGTAAGATGGGTAGCGCTTCTAGCGCGTATTTAACAGATACAGGAGGTACAGGTGGAGCAGCCATGACGTTTGCGAGAATATTGTCGATACTGCCTTGTAGCTGGTTAATTTGCTGTACTGCCAATTCGCCAAGACCTGCGTGAACTGTTTGTTCCGGTGGTGGTCGTACGGTTGGGCCTGTTGGTACTTGACCCGTCGATTGAGTAGTATCGTTATCTCCTTGAAAACTAGTGCTTGTATGCGCACTGCTCATGCGAGGATTCTGTGTAGATGGTATTTGATCCTCTGGTGTTTTAGTTGGTGTTCTTCCAAGCGTCATTCTTCATTCTCAAGACAGTGAGGGCGTTCAATATCCCACTTCTGACACCAAATTTTATTTTGTGTTACGTCCCGACGAGCTCAAGCGAGTTCATTCAGAACATGCGTAACGTCGGTCTCTCTTTCGAGTCAAGGCGTTGGCCCTTTACTTCAGGGACGGAGACCTCGCCGTACACTGTCCGTCGATAGGAGATTACGCTAGGAGGATTGTCGAGACTGATAGCCTCGTATCACGATGGTAGAGCATGCAGAAATAATAGTCGAAGATGGTTTATTGTGTTGTACTCACTAAATACTTATTTATTGTTCGATGCTCGAAGAGAATACAATCGTCTGGTTACAAACACTTAGTTTAACTTCAACTTTTAGAGACTTAGCCGTGCAGGGCTTTCGCAGTTAGTCTCGTCGATCAGAGCCTTGCTCGCTCTGCGAAGATTCGTTGTGGATGATGATACGTGGAGAATAATCGTAGACATACTGATTTTTGGTAAAGATGCTTCGTCTTATATACTAGTTTTAGTCCTATACTACTAGTGCAAAAATATTGTGCGGTGGGGGGGCTAATGAGATCGCGACCCTTTATTTGAAGTAACCGTCGCGATGAGTTTCGATGGTCTAATTAACTGTTGATAGAAAGAGTTTCGGCTAAAAATTATAAGAGAAATAGACTCGACGTTTTAATAGGCGTAATAAAATTCAGTGGCGGTGTCCAGTGAGTTGATAACGGAACGCGGATATAGAGAGCTTGTGTGTGCCCGCAAAGGCCGTCTGACGTATCGTTTCTTGGTACTGTGCGGCGGAGAAGATAGGCGCGTGCCTCGGTGCGAGAGCGCGTGGCTGACTTGTACGCGAGACTCTAATGTTTTATCTTGAGAAAGATACTTTATGCTCTATATTTTCGGATTTCTGGTAACTGCTATGTAAAAAGATTACGTAGGACGTAACAGTATTAATAATATAAGTTTTGATTCGGATTGTAAAGGTTTTCTACGTAAAAAAAAATAAAAACTCATATATGTAAATCTGTTTTATTTCTTTACAAAACACCTTCATTCGTCTACATTGCGCCTTATATGCATTGTCCAAGTCTTCAGGGATTTCACGTTCCCATCGGAACAGTTATATTTTAGTAAGAGATTGGGATGATGCGGACATCTTATGGCGGGGATTGCGGTTGATAGTTTACGCAACGATGGGCACTCCAGTGTCTCCAAATCGACAACGGACACCGATGTACCGATCATGATGCGATCCAGCCATCTTTTTTTCTCCAAGCCCTTTACGAAAACGGTTGTTCCAAGCGTCAAGATAGCGCGAACGAAACTTATAGCCCTCTCGTAAGACATTTCTCCGAACTCCCAGGACATTCCATGGAAATTGCGTTGTAGCCACGAATTCATACACTTGTATTTCGTCGGAAGGTCGGCCCATGAGCATGGTGGTTTAACGAGCAACGTTATGGGATCAGCTGCTATGTCGCGGGCAAGTTCAAGAATTGATATTTCTTTCAGCACGAACTCGTCAATCGGTTTCTTGAAGCCGTGAACATCGACGACGAACTCCATCTTGATTAATACTAACTTGATTTCCCATATGGAAGTGGCTTTTATACCAATTTTTTTACCCCGCCGCTGATTGGATTGTACTCGACTATTCGATCGTACAATATTAGACAGTGTGCTGATGTTCCGGCGGGAAAATTATTCTTAGCTTCAAATTCGAGACGAATATCAACAGGTCCGGACTTGAGAGTATCGTTCTGCTTTGAACAATCAATTACAATGAGTGGAGCATAATTCAAAAACTCTTCCTTGTTTAGCAATGGTTCAGCTTCTTTACCGTAATAACTAGTTTGGAAATTCGCGTACATCTCATATAGCAAAGCATACTAATTTTGATTAATATCGAGATTCAGGTTGCAATAGGGATAACATTGTGAATTCAAGTATAATTTCACGTCGCTGATGTTACAATGATCGAAATTACTAACATTTTTGTTAGTACTATTTTTTCTCTTCGTTTGAAAGCGTAGAATTACATATCGAGGCTTTTCCAACTGGGAAGATGTCTTAACGGTCCATACATGCTTCGTAGTGGTGGAGAGTAGGGGATACTCGTACAATTCCCATGTACGAAAACTCATGGGGATCGGGGCATCTTTAGCTATAAAATTGAGTAGTCGTATTTTCCGCTGATCGGAAATTGAGACATATGGTATAAGCCATTCGACTCCATGAAGAGCAAATTTAAATTCGTCCGCTGCTGTTTGAATAACTGCATTGAGATCATTTTTTGATCACGCGAGAATCAACTCGTGTTTGGCATTGACGACAAACTTATGATAATCTTCAGCGATGACAAATATCAAGCTGAGCGGTATGCACACATCGAAGTAACCCGAATTAGTTAATGATCTCCTTTCTTCAACATCAAGCCAACCCGTTTTTTCCATTACTGAACTTTGACTGCGGCGTAGAGATATAAATCCTTCCATGAGACTCGTAAGACCGACATTTTTGTTTCGATCGATCTCGATACCATCCAGTTCATATCGAGCTTCCTCAAACAAATGACAAATTGCATTGTTCACGAGAGTTGTAGAAGCTGCAGCTGCGGATCCGTCAGCTTTGATGAGCTTTCCACATATGTGAAGCGAACTCTTGCTGGGGAGCAAGCTGAGATCTTGATGTTAAATTGCAATACGTATCCACCAACCGCCACCTCCTTTGCGTCCGCCCCGACCAGGAACTATGTTAATATTACTTCTGATCGGGGGATCTGTCTGTGTTTGTCTTTTCATGTTGTGTGTAGGTTCTGTTTCTGTCTCATCTGTCGCGTCTAGTCTGTCATGTCAGGCAGCCGTCCGCGTTTTTACGTCTCAGTATTGTCTCTATGTATGTGGCGATATTTTTCCATTGTTCGTTTCCGTGGAGCATCACCTCGACGATGTTATCAGGGTTGATGTTTCCAACGGCCGATTCTAATTCCTGTCTCAGTCTTGTCCAGCGGTCGCATTCAAAGACGGTGTATTCCGCGTCATCTCGTTCGTGTCCGCCGTAATTACAGTCCGGTGTACGTGTTTTGTTCATTTTGTGTAGGTACCGTCTAAAGTAACCGTGTCCTGTCAGGAATTGGGTAACGTAGAAGTTTACGTCTCCAAAGTCCCGACTGAACCACGGTCTCAGGTCCTTTATCAGTCGTCTCGTCCAGTTTCCTGTTGTTTCTTCTGTCCATCGTTGTTGCCACATCTGCAGGGTCCTGTTTCCGTTGATGCCGCGTCCTGTCGTCGCGTGTCTACGCTCCTTCCGTAGATCCTCTTGCGCTCGAGTGCAAGAAGATCTATGGGAATCACGCCCGCTATCACCAGAACGGCCTGCGCCGAGACCGTCCGGTAGGAACAGGCGATCCTCAGCGCGCTCTGTCTCTGTACTGACATCATTGCGTGACAGTATTTTTTGGTCTTTAGGGAATCCGCCCAGATCTCGGCGCCGTAGAGGAGGACCGAGTGGGCCGTCGACATTAGAAGTCTCCGTTTTCCCGGTCTCGGTCCGTTCGTGTTTGCCATCAGGCGGCTCAAAGATTTTATCTTTTCAGCCGCCCTTTGGGCTGTCCTTTGTATGTGTGGCCAGAAGGTCATCTTCGTATCTAGGGTCACCCCCAGGTACTTGACTTCCCCTCTGGCCTCGATATCGTTGCTCCCGACCAACATGGGCAGTCTCGTCTGTATGCGTGAGGAACATCAGTTCCGTCTTTTCTGTTGCAAGTTGTAGTCCGTGGTCGGACATCCACCGTCCGACCCGTCTCATCGTCTGGTTTAACTTGTACTGCGTCAGTTCTGGAGATCGCTCGGTGATCACCGCCGCCACGTCATCAGCGTATGCGACGAGGGAGACACCGAGCGGGAACTCCAGCCTGAGCAGACTGTCGTAGACTGCATTCCAAAAGTCTGGTCCCAGTATGTATCCTTGGGCGACTCCCGCGGTGATTTGCCTTGTCTCCTGTCCCTCGGTTGTCTCGTAAGTTATCTGTCTGTTGCGTAGGTAGTCTTGTACGACTCGGAGCAAGTAGGGTGGCGTTCTGAAGGCGCCTCTCAGTGCCTCCAGGATACCCACCCATCTAGCCGAGTTGAAGGCGTTCTTTACGTCAAGTGTTGCCAGCAGCACGATGGTTCTCGCTGCATGGCAGTGCCTGTCTGTGATTATTGTTATTATTATTTTTATTTTTTTTAAGAGGAGGTAAATGCGTTAGGCACCGTAGGAGAGACACACGGTCTCTCCCGTGTGTCGGACTCTCCTGTGAAGGCCTACCGACTAAAAACCGCCTCTGTCCTGTCTCCGCGGGGTGGCAACACGTTAGTATAACCTCACCCCCGCGGGACTTGTCCATCGTGCGTATCGTGTCGTTTGTCAGTCCAGATTTTTTCGTGTCATTGTATTGTCATTACTACTCATTCTCCAAGCATCCATCCTCTCGTTTACGCCTCAGGACGGTCTCGACGAATGTGTCATTTCGTGTCCAGCAGTCTTCGTCTCGTAACATCAGTCCGACTATGTTGTCAGGCGTGATGCTTCCTGTTCTGTCTTCCAGTTGCTGTCTCTGCACCGTCCATTTGTCGCACGTGAAAAACGTGTGTTCGACGTCGTCTCGTACATGTCCACAGTACTTACAGTCCGGCGTCCGTAGTCGCTTCATGTTATGTAGATAACTCCGGAAGTATCCGTGTCCAGTGAGGAATTGGGTTAGGTAGAAATTTACCTCCCCAAATCCCCGTTCGGTCCACGGTCTCAAATCCTTTATTAGTCGTCTCGTCCACCGTCCGCTGGTGTCTGCTGTCCATCGTGCGTGCCAGTCCGTCAGCGTCTTCTCTCTTTCGCGTCTTGCCGCGTCAGCCCTTTCGATCTGTTCGTCGCGTTCGTAGATCCGTTTCCGTTCCGTGGCTAGTAGGTCTATCGGAATGACGCTCGCCACAACCAGGACCACCTCTGCTGAGACGATCCTGTAGGCGCACGCTATCCTTAGTGCCCCCTGTCTCTGTGCGTATGTCATCCCCTTTCTGTACTTCTTAATGGCAAGTGCGTCCGCCCATACTTCTGCGCCGTATAGGAGGATCGAGTGGGCCGTCGACATCAGTAATCTCCGTGTTGACGGTTTCGGTCCGTGCGTGTTTGCCATCAGGCGGGCAAGCGAAGCAATCTTCACCGCCGCCCTTTCGGCCGTTCGTTTTATGTGTGGCCAGAAGGTCAGCTTCGTATCCAGGGTTATCCCCAGATACTTGGCTTCTCCCCTGGTTTCCGTCTGTTCCGTCCCGACCATCAAAGGTATGATTGTCGGTATTCGTCGTCTGGTCAGCATGAGGACTTCCGTCTTGTCCAGTGGAAGAGTCAACCCGTGCTCCGTCATCCATCTGTCTACACGCCTCATGACTTCATTAAGTGTCAGCTGGGCCAGGTCTGCACTGCGCTCCACAATCACTGCCGCTACGTCGTCGGCGTAGGCAACGAGTGATGCATTGCGTGGCATCTCTATCCTCAGCAGGCTGTCGTACGTTACGTTCCATAAGTCCGGTCCTAGAATCGATCCTTGTGCGACCCCCGCGGTGATACTTCTAGTCACCCGTCCTTCCTCTGTCTCGTACGTAATGTGTCTGTCATTGAGGTAATCCCTCAGTACCCGGGAAAGATAAGGGGGAATCCGGAGCGTGTCTTCCAGCGCTCCCAAGATGTCCACCCACCTAGCCGAGTTGAAGGTGTTCCTCACGCCCAATGTCACCAGTATAACCAGGGGCCTTGCCGCGTGGCAGGCTTCGTCCGTCCTCCTGACGGTCTCGATGACCTTGCGGATTGCCCCTATCGTCGATCGCCCCTTACGGAAGCCGTGCTGGCTTTCTGAGAGTCCCCCAGCCGCTTCTATCGCCTCTGCCAGTCGTGGTCTCAGTAGCAGTTCGTAAACTTTTCCCGTCGTGTCCAAGAGACTCAGTGGTCTATAGGAAGACGGCATATGAGGCTCTCCCTTTCCTTTATTAAGGAGAACCAGTCTACCCGTCCTCCACCGCGTGCTGACAATCCCTGTCTTAAGACATTCGTTGTACATGTCGAGGAGTACCCCAGGCCTCTGGTGAGCCATCAGCCGCAGGACCTCCCCTGGTATGCCGTCCGGCCCCGGTGCTTTCCCCGCCTTCAGAGAGGTCGTAGCTCTGGTAAACTCTTCTTCCGTAAAGACGGGAACGTCGCGTCTGTCGTTTGCGTCCATCACCTCCTCCCTCGTCGGATGATCCGGGAAGAGTCCGTCCACAATCCGTTCCATGGTCGTCGCGTCCTTGAGTTCTGGTGGACCTCGAGCCCCCAGTCTCTGAGTTACAATCTTGTAGCCCAAACCCCAGGGGTCTCTGTCCACCTCCTCGCATAATTGCCTCCAGCAGCGCGTCATACTGTTTTTAATTATGATTGTCAGCGTCTTCCGTGCCGTCTTATACTGTATCGTAAGAGCGATCGCGTATGGCTTGTTCCTCTCTCGGGCCCGGTACATTCGCCTCTTAGCCTGGATGCACAGCCTCCGTACTTGGGCGATCTCGTTCGTCCACCAGTAAGTCGCGCGTTTATGTTGTCCAGTGCTTTTGCGCGGCATCGAGGCTTCGTATAAGCGTACTGTCAATTTTAATGTCTCGTCCACGAGTCGTTCTGTCTTTCTTCGTCCTGTTAGTTCGTCCGTAATGGCTTCTACGGGTGCGACTGCTTCCAGCAGTACCCTCGAAAGCTTGTCGTTGTTCAGTTTGTGCACGTTCCACCGCGGTGCCCACTCCGATCTGTCGCGTTGCGTCGGTGGGGGTCTCGTTATCTCAAAAACGATGTATTGGTGATCGCTGGCCGTGTAGTCATCGATCACCCACCATCGCTTCACTAGCGGCAGGATACTGTCCGAGACCATCGTCACATCCGGTATCGAGGAGCCCACCCCCGGTCTTATGTACGTCGGTACGCATCCCGTGTTTGCAATTGTCAGGTTCAGTCTTGCTGCCATTTCCAGCAACAGTCGTCCTCGTCTGTCCGTCTTTCTCATTCCCCACTCGATCGCTCTCGCGTTGAGGTCACCTGCGACAATCAAGTCACCCGGCAGATCCCTCAACGCGTCCTCCAGTATGTCCACCTTGTCCTCCAATGCTCCAGCGGAACAGATTGGGGTCAGGTAGACGCTGACGTAAGTCAGATTGCCGACCCTCGCCCAGACGTAATCGTCACCCGCCCCGCTGTCGATAACTTGAGTTCTTGTGGTCCTGACCCAGATGGCCGACGTGCCCGCGTTATTTCGGAACCACGTCGGGGTCGTCATGTCCCTGTACTGTTCGCATAGTATCAGTACGTCGGCGTCGTATTCAGTCGCAATTTGAGGAAGCAGAAGGTGTGCTTCCTCGCATCTGTGCATGTTTCCTTGTAACACTGTCATGTCTTCGTCTTGTTCCTGCACTGCTCCAGCGCAGCTCTGAAGACCGCGCACGCCCCGGAACCCGGCGTGTGCGCGGTACCCTCGTGCCCCGCCTCAGTGCACAGGAAGCACGTCGGTTCCTGCGTACAGTCCTTTCCAACGTGGTTCGTCTTGCCGCATTTCCAGCAGCTCAGTCTCCTGTCCGGTCCGTTGCATTTTGTCCTAATGTGACCATACCCAAGGCACCTGTAGCACCTTTTCACGGTCATTCTTGGTCTGACGCGGCAGTTCACCCATCGTATCATTAGCCGTCCTTTCTTGAGCAGAGCGTTTGCGGCGCCCTCTTCAAGTTCACAGACAACCATGCACTGTCCATGTCTGTTGGGGCCGAAGATGTGAACTTTCGGGTCCCTCGCATCGTCCGTCTCTTGTCGCAGTGCCTCTGTCACTTCCTCTTTGTCTGTCACACAGTCCAGATCCAGTATCTCTAGTTGAACGTTCGATGTCATATCTCGTACCTGTGCGTTTCCTCCCAGGGCTTGCCGAAGCTTGTCCTAGAAGGATTGTCTGTCTCCTGTTACGCTTTTTACGCGGAGGAGGACACCTCCGTCCTTCGTCATTCGATAGCCGCTAACATGCACCTTGTCGGTAGCTGGGTCGACGGCTTTCATACGTGGCAGTGTGTCCGCGTACGTTTTTCCGTCTGTGGGTTTAATGAAGACCACTCCAACACCGGGTCTCCGGGTTGTTCGGCCCCCGTTCCCCATCTTTACCGTCGTTGCCGTTGTCGCTGCGGTAGGCGTTTCTGTCGTTTGTCGCTTTTGTGCGTCCGTGGTCTCCCGTTTTCGTTTTGTCTGTGGAGGTGTCCCACAGTCCACGCCGTTTTTTCCGCCTGCCGCCCCGAGCACATGCATTCTGTCGCATTCATGCCACGCCTCGTCCGTGGCTTCCCTGATTTTGGCCATGTTGGTCGTGATCACGTTGCTGATGTTCCTCTGCACGCGTGTCTTTTCCTCCATTTTCACCAGGCATTCGCGAATCAGCTGCAACTGCTCCGAATCCTGGTTTCAGCCATCTCCGCCACGGACGGGGCCAGTCGAGCCTTCTGTCCTGGGCATCCGTCCGTAATCTCTGTTCTTACTGGGGTTACGGTCCCCGTGTTTTTTGATGCGTTTGTCTTGTCTCCTGTGTTTTGTCCTATCATTTTTGTTTTTCCATCGCTTCTACCCCTTTTGTTTGTGTGTGCAAAAATGTGGCTTGGGGATGGGATGCCACAGCCCCTCCGTCACCTTGCCTCCGCCACAGACCGTCGCGCCGCGGGTACCAGTGGCCTCACCAAGGCCCCCCCCGCTACTGCTGCATAGCCCTATCGGGGCGCCACGCGGAATTACAACAGCATGGGGATTTTTCGCTGGCTGATAGGGCAGCTAGGTCCGCCTGGCTAAAGGGACCCGGGCCCCTGTACTATCCAGCGGCCCAGGAGCATCAAGCCTGGTTTTCTCGGGGTACCCTCTAGACCCCGCACCAAGGCCGCCCGCCGCGTTGAGCGACGAAGGAACCCTAGCATTATCACCCGATGTTCAGTGTGCGTGTTTCTGAGTGTCCGTTTCCATGACATTTGCCGGTTCATTCACTCTGGGGAAGCCCGTTTATAGGGACTCCGCACATCCGCTTTTCGGGAGAACCCATTTATAGGGAGCCCCGGAGGCATTAGCTTTCATGGGAAGACCCGTTTATAGGGTCCCGATCATTCGCACCACCGGCATGTCACGGGGACGTATTTGTGTAAGTGATTGTGACCAATGTATGTGTTATTGTTATTATTATTATTATTATTATTATTATATTTTTTTTTTTTTTTTTTTTTTTTTACAAGGAGTTGCGGAATCCTAGTTACGGATTCACACCAGCCAAGCTGTTGGATATGTGGGACTCCCGATTGGCCTACCCACTAAACCGCCCTCTCCTTTCCGTCCTCCCCCGACCAGGAACTATGTTAATATTACTTCTGATCGGGGGGTCTGTCTGTGTTTGTCTTGTCATGTTGTGCGTGCGTTCTGTTTCTGTTTTCTTTGTCGCGTCTGGTCTGTCATGTCAGGCAGCCGTCCGCGTTTTTACGTCTCAGTATTGTCTCTATGTATGTGGCGATGTTTTGCCATTGGTCGTTTCCGTGGAGCATCACCTCGACGATGTTGTCCGGGGTGATGCTTCCGACCGCCGTTTCTGTTTCTTGTCGCAGTCTTGTCCAACGGTCACATCTAAAGAAGGTGTGTTCCGCGTCGTCTCGTTCGTGTCCACAGTATGTACAGTCCGGTGTTCGTACTCTGTTCATTTTATGTAGGTACCGTCTAAAGTAACCGTGTCCCGTCAGGAATTGAGTGACGTAAAAGTTTACGTCTCCAAAATCCCGACGGAGCCACAGTCTCAGGTCCTTTATCAGTCGTCTCGTCCAGTTTCCTGTCGTTTCTTCTGTCCATCGTTGTTGCCACATCTGTAGCGTCCTGTCTCTTTCTGTCGATGCCGCGTCCTGTCTTCTTGTATCTGCGCTCTTACCATAGATCCTCCTGCGCTCGAAAGCGAGGAGGTCTATGGGAATCACGCCCGCTATCACCAGAACAGCCTGTGCAGAGACGGTCCGGTAGGAGCAAGCGATCCTCAGCGCGCTCTGTCTTTGTACTGCCATCATTGCGTGGCAGTATTTTTTCGTCTTCAGGGAGTCTGCCCAGATCTCCACGCCGTAGAGCAGAATCGAGTGGGCCGTTGACATTAATAGTCTCCGTTTCCCCGGTCTCGGTCCGTTCGTATTTGCCATCAGGCGGCTTAAGGATGCTATCCTTTCGGCTGCCTTCTGAGCTGTCCTTTGTATGTGAGGCCAGAAGGTCATCTTTGTATCTAGGGTCACACCCAGATACTTGACGTTCCCTCTGGTCTCGTTGTCGTCCGTCCCGACCTTCATGAGCAGTCTCGTCTGAATGCGTTTCCTTGTGAGGAAGAGCAGTTCTGTCTTTTCTGTAGCGAGTTGCAGTCCGTGGTCTGTCATCCAACGTCCTACTCGTCTCATAGTCTGGTTCAGCTTTAACTGCGCCTGTTCTGGAGTCCGCTCGACGATCGCCGCCGCCACGTCGTCGGCGTATGCGACGAGGGAAACGCCGAGGGGAAGTTCCAGTCTGAGCAGGCTGTCATAGACTCCATTCAAAACATTCCTGTTTTGTAACCTGTCCTTCCGTTGTCTCGTACGTCAGTCGTCGGTTACGCAGGTAATCCTCCACCACCCGGAGCAAGTAGGGTGGGACCCCGAAGGCGTTTCTGAGCGCCCACAGGATATCCACCCACCTGGCCGAATTGAAGGCATTCCTGACGTCTAATGTCGCCAGCAATACGATAGGTCGCGCTGCGTGGCAGAATCTGTCTGTGTCCCGAAAGGTGTCGACGACTTTCTGGATTGCTCCGATCGTCGATCGGCCCTTCCTGAAACCGAACTGCTGGTTCGAGAGGCCTCCTCCAGTCACTATCGCGTCTGTCAGTCTCGGTCTGAGTAGTTGTTCGTACAGTTTACCTGTCGTGTCCAGTAAGCTCAGCGGCCGGTAGGCCGAAGGCGTGCTGGGGTCGCCCTTACCCTTGGGGATAAGGACCAGCCTCGCCTCTTTCCACCGATCGCTGAAAGTCCCTGTCTGTAGGCACGCGTTGTACAGGTCGAGGAGTATGTCCGGTCTCAGTTTGACCATCAGCCGGACAACCTCTCCCGGTACCCCGTCGGGCCCTGGCGCTTTGCCAGCCTTCGCCGCGTTGGCTGCTCTGGTGAGTTCCTCCGCAGTGAAGGGGGTTATTGCCTCCGTCCCGTCGGCGTCTGTTGCGTCCGTTCGCGTCGTGTGTGTCGGAAAAAGTCCGTCCACAATGCGTCGCGTGGTTTCCGCATCTTTGAGTTCCGGCGATACGCGGGCCCCTAGTTTACCGGTTACAATCTTGTAGCCGGTACCCCAGGGGTCGTGGTCCACCTCCTCGCAGAGCGTCTTCCAGCACTTCGCCTTGCTGTCCCGTATTGCGTTCGTCAGTCGCTTTCGTTCCGTAGTGTATATGGCCTGTAGGGCTTCCCTTTCGGGTCTGCCTCTGGCCCTTGTCATTCGTCTTCGTGTTGCGAGGCATCCTTTCCGCAGTTCGGCTATCTCGTCGGTCCACCAGTATTGTGACGGTCTGTCGCGTCTGTAGTGTTTTTTCGGCATTGTGCTGTTGCACAGCCGCTCCGTCAGCTTGGCCGTCTCGTCCGCTAGTCTTTCCGCCCGGGGCCGGCCAGTCAGCCCTGGGGGAACGTTGGTAATCGGAGCCGGCGCTAACGCCAGTTCTTCCGAGACCCTTCGTACGTCGAGTTTGTTCGTGTTCCACCGCGGGCGGTGTCGAGTCCTATTCCGTGTCGTTACTGTCTGTCCCGCAATCTCGAAGGCGATGTACTGGTGGTCGCTGGCCGTATAGTCTTCGACCACCCGCCACCGACCCACCTGCGGAAATAGTCTGTCCGAGGTCATCGTTACATCGGGAATGGAGTCTCCGTATCCCGGTCGTCTGTACGTCGGCGTATTTCCTGTATTTGCTACCACTAAGTCTAGCCTTGCGGCCATTTCCAGCAGCAGCCGTCCCCGTTTGTTCGTCACTGTCATGCCCCAGTCGACCGCTCTCGCGTTGAGGTCCCCCGCAACCACAACGTCCCCGGGCAGCTCCCTTATCCCGTCCTCGAGGGTCGCGACCTTTCTCTCGAACTCCGCTACGGCGCAGTTCGGGGTCAGGTAGACACTGACATAAGTGACAGGGCCCACTCTGACCCAGACGTAGTCCTCCCCCACGCCGCGATCGGTTATCCGAGATCGGGCAGCGCCCCTCACCCAGATAGCGACCGTCTCAGCATCGTTCGTGATCCACGTCTGTGTCGTTCGTTTTCTGTATGGTTCGCACAGTATCAGTATGTTGGCGTCGTGTTCGTCTGCTATCTGGGGCAGTAGCATGTCAGCTGTCCTGCTGCGGTTCAGGTTTCCCTGAATTACGCTGTCCGTCGTCCGGTCTGCCTCTTGCACTCCTCCAGCGCAGCCCGAAACACCGCGCACTTCCCGGATCCCGGTAGGTGCGCTGCGTCCGCGTGCCCCGCCTCGGCGCACAGAGGACAGGCCGGTCTGTTTTTGCAGTCCGTCGCGTAGTGTCCAGTCTCGCCGCATTTCCTGCAGCTTTTGGTCCTGTCCTTTCCTTCACAATGTGCCTTAGTGTGTCCGTACCCTAGGCACTTGTGACACTTCGTTACCGTCAGTCTCTTTCGGACGCGGCAGTGGACCCATCCGATCCCGATCCGAGCCCGTCCGAGCAGCGCGTCGGCCTCCTGCGATTCGAGGTCGCAGACCGCCATGTACTGCGCGGCCCGGTTCGGACCGAAGATATGGATGCCGAAGTCCCCGTCCCGTCCTGTCTCTCGTCTCAGTGCCTGTGTCACGTCGTCTTTCGTCACGACGCAATCCAGGTCCATGATCTCCACTTGAACCCGGGAGATCATGGATTTGACGCTGCCGTCGTTGCCGACCGCGTCCTGGAGCGCGCGTCGGAAGTCATCACGTCCGTCTGTGTTTGACTGCATCTTTATTAGGCACAGTCCGTCCTTTGTCTTTCTAACAGTCTTCACCTGTATATTGTTCTTCGTCGGGTCTACCGTCGCTCGTATTTTCCGCACTATGTCGGAATATGTCTTGTCTTTTCCCGGCCTGACCAGGACAGCCAGTCCCCGTTGTTTGGGGGCCGCTCTGTGCCCGTCCGCCCGGGTGCTTTCGTTCGTCGCGTTCGTCTTTTTCTGTCCCTTCGATTTCGTCTTCTTGTTTGTCACCGTCTTCCAGGAGGCCTCCGTCGCCGCTCCCGGAGCTCTCTTTTGTGAGGACTCCGGGGTGGTTCCGGTCGCCTCCCGTTTTCTTTTCGTTCGTGGCGTTACCAGTTTGTTAGTCTCCGTTTCTGTTTCCGTTGTGTCATCGCCAATTGTCCGTCTTTCTGGGACAGCCGTGGCGCGCTTGCTCAGCGCGACGTCGGCGGCTTCCAGAATCGTCTTTATTCCCGTCTTAATCGTCATGTTTATGTTCTTCTGTACGGTCGCTGCCTCGGCCATTTTCGTCGCTGTCGTCTGTATTAGCTCGAGCAGTTCCGTCAAGTCACACTCGTCCCGTTGCAGTATCGTGGCGTGCGTTTTTGTATGTTGTGTCTGTCCCGTCTTTAAGTTCGTCTGTCTGTCGTCACTGTCATTGACGGAGGCGAGGCTTGATACGCTTCCTGCGCTCGAGGCACTCGACATCCTGTCCCGTCTCGGCCGACCCTGGAGGGCCCAGCCAACTATATCGTACTTCTTGTCCGTTTTTGTCGTCTTCGAGGTCGTTGTCGACTCAGTGCACAATTTGCGGCCCTCAGAATCCGTGCCGCTGCCATGGGCCACCGGGGCTTTCACCCGATCGGAACCCAGGGTGGATTGCCCCTGCGTAGGGGGTACCACCTGAGGTAATTCCTGTTTTTGCTTGTGCATCTCATCGTTGTTGTTCCTGAATGCTACGGGTCTCTCGGGGTCGCGACCTCCCGTACCGTGCCGGAACATTGCACGGCCCCTGAGGTAGTGTTTAGTGCTCGTGTTTCTGAGTGTCCGCTATTGTGGCGTTCGCCGGTTCATTCGCACTGGGGCAGCCCGTTTATAGAGCCCCCGCGCATTCGTTTTCGGGTGGACCCCGTTTATAGGGGACCCCGACCATTCGCTTTTCAGGGTGTCCCATTTATTGGGCCCCTGGTCATTCGCATCACCGGTGTGCCACTCGGACGTGTTCGTGCGTGTGTGTTGTATCTTGTGTATCTGTATGTGTAGGCTGATTTTGGTCCACCCCGAGTATTTCGGTACCATCCATGTCTGGAAGGCATCCCCCTATCCGCCACCTGGGGAGGCGCCCGATGCGGGACCAGCAACCCGACACGGGATTATTATTATTATTATTATTGTTATTGTTATTGTTATTATTATTATTATTATTATTGAGATTTAATATGCAACCGAATCGTTATCTCCTCCCCGCGGAAATTAACTAAATTCCCGTCCTGATCTACTATTCGCAGTTGAATATAATCAATAATGTTGTGGAGGATTGGGAGATAAATGACTTGTGATGGTACTTCGATAATTTTATATCCCGGCGGGACAAATGGGAAGAATTCGTGAATAGTATTTACTTTTCGCTCGTTGATATAAGCACCGGTTGTAAGACTACATTCAACTCTTAAAGCGTTCACTTTGCGAATGGCTACAGGAAGATCAGACTTGTGGTTTTTATTAGCCGTCAAGATGCGTTGTGTGAATCCTAGTAACCGACCAATAGAATGGTGAAATAGGTGTGAAATCTATATCATGATCACACGTAATTTCGCTGCGTAGAGTATTATTATTTGGTTTAATATCGATAGTAATATTCTTACCGATCAGGATAGGCTTCACATAATTCTCAATATCCTCAATTTCATAGCTACCAGTCGGAATACTTATTACTTCGTCGCCAATGTGAAGTTTATTATTATCAACGTCTATATTGGGAATTGAGTTGAAGGCTAGTAATTCAACCAGTCCTAGAGCATAGTTTTTATCCGTGGAAAGTTCAATAGGAGAGAAATACTGAGCTTCGAGAATGGAAGAAGTTCCAGATAGGGTCAATGTAAGAGTATTGTTCGATTATCATCGAAGCTTTGCTCGAGGAATGACTCAATTTCAATCATTTCCTCTCGCGATGTATTTGAGGCTCAGGAATAAAACTCTTGACACGACCCTGCCGCGAGGGGCCCCACGGGACCCCCTCGAGGCACGGCTCTGTTCTTCTCGCTCGACCACGAGGCTTCGCGGGAGGCAGCCATGATGAACTCGACCCGGCACACGCGGCTAACGCAACAGGTGTTTTCTATCTTATTTCTCGGCTCTACTCTCTTGGTGTCATCTCATTAACGGTCAACTCGGTTATTATCGGTGTTCTGCAGCTACTCAGTATACATTCGTGTCATCTCAACGGGCAGAATCGGTGTAATCCCATAATATTAGTGCGCTCATAGAAAACGTTAACTCTCACGCTGTAAATTCTCTATCGGCTTCTCTCACTCTAACGGACTAACTCGCTATATCGTTCTCTCTCACTCTACCGGAGACACTCACTGCTTCGCTCTCACTCACGGGCTATTCAATACAATCGTGTCATTTCTAACGCGGTTCACGGCGAATCTCCTACGTGCGGTAACGATTCGCGCACACTAACAACGTGTATAAACAGTGGAAATAAACTAGCGACTAAGGCTTTGTGAAATAAAATTTATCGAGTGAAACATTTTTTAATTTCCTGCCACGATCCTCACTCATCGCTATCCAAACAAGTATCATTCATGATGCTGACTGATATAGAACTGAGTGTGAAGCATCATGGTTAGTGTTTATATAGACAATATTTTTCCTTACGATTCAGTTGATTACACAGAAATTTAAGGCATAAATGACCACTTTCTAGTGTATCATATGTCTGATATTGTTTATAGTTATATTTCAAGCTACCGACACGTACATAACTGACAAATTCTACTGGTGATTGAAGATCACCGAAACGATCAAAGTATATAACGTTGTTATCAAACTTTTTGTATGCAACCCAGTGTGTACCAGCTCCATTCTTTTCGTCCAGATTGATAATTGCAGACTCCCGTTTGAATGGACCACTGGTCGGTAAACCATTTCGCATAAAAACTCCACGAAAGTATGGAATTTCCATAAATTTTGCATACTTTAATAGGTCGGTGTCAGTTAGTGCTCGGTGTGGTAGCGTCACTTTCCGTTTTTTGATGCAATATGAAGTCCGAAACCTTTTTTGTAGGGCTTTAAATGCAAGCCTTTACCCAACGCAATAGCCTCCATCGTTTGATTATCCCGCTTATTCTCTTCCAATTCTCGTTTTGCCGCTTGAGTGGCGGTAACAGCTTTAGCTATACTGGCCGCACCACCGGCCAATGCCCCAGCGGCACTAAGGCCTGCGAAAATGGGCATAAGAAATGGCAGAAAACCACCTATTTTATTTGGCATAGATAGTACTCGGGGTGTGAGTACTTTACAGTTATCGCCTGCTTTTTTCAGAGCTTTGCGAGCACCCTTAAGAGCTGTTTTAATGAAAATGCGTGAATCATTACTGTGAATCATCGCTTTCTTAGCAGCTCCAATTATCTTTCCAAGTCCAACGTTGTTAATTTTCTTCGAGCCCATGCCAAATTTTCTTTTAGCTTTCATTATGTTTGTTACGGCCCACGCAGCTGCTTTCTCGCCTACACTAGCGTCAGCGGCGCGCACATGTTTCCAAGCGCGCTCAGCCAATACCGTGTCCGCCGCGTTTCGAGCCGTGAGATTTTCACGATTTTTCGAATAAGCGATATCGTGCTCCTTACAGGCTGCGTCGAGCGGATTAATTCCCGGATCGCCCCGTGCAAGACGTTTCGCTAGCTTTGTTCCCGGTCCGCAGTACTGATAACCGGGCAGATGTAATTCAACAGGGAGTTTATTGATGAGACTGTTAACCAAGCCTTTACCACGCTTTTTAGCACATTTCTTCACGATCTTATCCATCGGAAGACTCATGAGCCACTGAGGACATTTGTATATATAAACGATTAGTTATAAGGTTCCTCGTTAGTCTGCATCGGGATGAAGTTCAAGATACAATCCACCAATTTACCTATGATCAATTTCGATCAGTTTGCGCAGAATGAAAAGATCGCAAAACGTCATGGTAATTTATTACCAAATACCGTTCGTGCAGTGTTCTGCGGGCCATCAAACTGCAGCAAAACTAATGCGTTGTTTACACTCATCACTCATCCCAATGGATTGCGATTTGAAAATATTTATATATACTCGAAATCTCTTAAGCAGCCAAAGTATAAGTTATTAGAAAAACTGCTTGAGTCTATAGACGGTATTGAATATTTTCCCTTCAACGAGAATGAACGAGTGGTGCCACCAAGCGAGGCTCGACCGAACTCAATATTTATTTTCGATGATGTAGCATATGAGAAACAGGATAATATTCGAGCATATTTTTCAATGGGTAGACACGAGCACGTTGATTCATTCTATCTTTGTCAAACATATGCACGTATTCCGAAGCATCTCGTGCGCGATAATGCTAACCTCCTAGTACTATTTAGGCAAGATGAAATGAATCTCAAGCATATATACAATGATCACGTAACCACTGATATGCCTTACGCTGAGTTCAAAAATGTATGCTCGGAATGCTGGGTGAATAAGTATGGATTTATTATGATTGACATGGATAGTGATGTTGATCGAGGTAGATATAGGGAAGGGTTTGACTGTTTCGCGTGCATTGATAAGTAATAAATAATTTATTACTAGCCAATCGTGAAACAGTAGCATCCGCGACTCAGCTGTGGCAACATGAAGAGTGAAAATATTTCTAGAGACCAAGACGTTTTGCGTAAAATCGTCAAAGCCACCGATACAATTCGATGAAAACATAAAATGTTGTAAACTGGCCGCAAGGCCAATGAACAGGCTATGCAAAAAGTCTTCAAACCACTCGTGAATCCATTGGAAATATTAGTGAATGCATCCCATACAAGTATAAATCACGATACGGCACTAGTGAAGAAAGAAATTAAGGAGGAGGAAATTAAGAATGATATTAAGGATGAAATAAATGATGACAACATTGTTGAAAGAGCCGGAACGAGTGGAATAGTGAAACGTGAATATAGCAATGACGACGACGATGACAGTGAGCAAGATATTTCTTTTAAGTCGGCATATGGTGGCGATACTGAATACATTAATAGCGGCGATGATGATGATGATGATAATGGAATCGTACAGACAAACGCCGAAGTAGATGAATTAATAAATGAATATCTCGCATTGTTACGATCAAATAGAACGACCAATTTAGACATTTCTTATGGGGTGAGAAATCTTGCTAATGATAGGCTAATGATTGGAGTCTCACCAATAAATTTTAACGCTACTTCTATTCAAATAGGAGATGTAAACTATGGAAAAACTAACGGACTTATCGAACTGTTGTTTAAAAAAAAGCCCAATGTTGCTCATATTAGCGTCGATGATATGAAAAATTATAAGGATATAATTATCAGAACAAATGCGCATAAGAAGTATTACAAGAATAGGGAAGCGATCCGTGTGTATTCAACGATCAAATTCATCAATTATATTGCAAAAATTTTAAACGATGTTGAATACACCGGGAAAGGTATATCTCAATATAAAGTTACGCAAAAAGATGTTAAGGTGGATTATGTTTATTGGGATGATCCAAACGAGCTACTGAATCGGCTTCGTCTACTCTTGGCATCACAAACAGCTGGCAACTCCTCTCATAGAAACGAAATTATGTCAAATATAGAGGAACTATGGAAGGCTCAGATAATATATTAACTCGTCACCTATCGAGATTCTAAACATTTGCAAGATGAGTGTCGATGTGTTTGGACGACAGCTTGATAAGAGCGCCGGTGTAAAAAATCGCGCCCTTCCCGGCCGCCCCGGCGTTCCTGGTAATCCAGGTTTTAAATTAACCGAAGACGGTCATTATGATTTGGAGAACAAAAGACTCCGCAACGTTGCCGCCCCTGAACAACAAGACGATGCTGCAACCTTAAACGTCTTACATCGCAAAGTACATACTACTGTGAAGATTTTACGAAAAGAAATGAATGATAGTAATCTACTATTGGTTCAGGGGCTTGAGACGACAATGCAAGATATCATAAGAACTGTAAATATCAACCTCGAAACACTACAAGACTTAGCTACTCGAAACTCAAAGGCCATTGCCGACGTGGACGTTAGACTACACGTTCTCGAGAATGAGCGCGCACAAAGAAGCGCTAGTGGAGGAGTTACATAAATCCGCCCGACGGAACTATCCTCGCCGCCATGTTGATATTCGAGTCCTCGATGAGACTTGGCAAGCCGACCTCGTCGATATGTCAGCTTACGCCGGTCAAAATAACCAATACAGATATCTACTTACCGTCATCGATATATTCTCAAAATTCGCTTGGGCCGTACCGATGAAGAGCAAGACGGGTAAAGATACAACTGCCGCAATGAGAAAAATACTTATCAAAGGACGCACACCATCAAAATTACACGTCGATAATGGCAAAGAGTTTTACAATTCAAATTTTCAATCCCTTATGGGGCAAAATAAAATTCATTTGTTGTCAACATTTAGCAATTTGAAGGCATCGATTTGCGAACGTTTCAATCGAACAGTAAAAAATAAAATGTGGAAACAGTTTAGTCTTCGCGGAAGTTATAAGTAGATTGATATTATAGAGAAGTTGCTTTTCAAATACAACGCCACAATACATCGTACTATTAGAATGAAGCCAAAAGACGTATACGCTAAACATGAGAAAAATCTTCTGCATACTGTGTACGATCAACCACAAATTACATATACGAGAAAGCCGAAGTTTCAAGTTGGCGAAAAAGTTCGAATTAGTAAATATAAAAATATTTTTGCGAAAGGCTATACGCCCAACTGGACGACTGAAATATTTACGATATCTCGAATAATGAATGTTTTGCCTGTGACATACAGTCTGAGAGACTATGAGAATAAACCGATTGCCGGTGGTTTCTATGAGCAAGAGCAACTCGCCGTCAAACACCCCGATATTTATCTAGTCGACAAATTTTATGTAAAATGGCTCGGATTTGATAGCTCGCACAATACTTGGATTAATACATCAGACTTGTAAAAATAATAATGCATTATAATTATATTGTACCCTACGAATGTGAAAGTAAGAGAGAGCGAGAATGATCCCATCTTTTCGAGCTCAGGTCGATGCACATGACCTATGCACCGGCTTTCGAAGCATTTTTTCCACGCACCCGTAAAGATTTTGGATGACCCCCTGCGTACTCTACGCCCCAGAAAAAGAAAGACCCTTTCTCATGGGAAAAATGCTATACACGCTTTCTTATGAAATTCTGATGGTGTGCACATGGCTTGCGTACTGCCTGTTGATGCATTGTTTTCTCGCTCTCACTTTTAAACATATGTCACTCCTCGCAGCGTGAAAATTGCGCATCATTGAAACCTTCATAGTTTTTCACTCACATTCTCCCACTCTTTGGAAAAAATCTTTTGGGGCTTAGTTTTTCGAAAAGTAGCAGAGCTCAGTTCTTTTTCACCCGCGTAAGAGCAACTATTGAATTACAATGACTCTGGGCAGCCTTAGTTTTGCGAGTGTCTACGCGCTTTTGATGTTCCTCATACGGAGGAATAGTCTTGTGAATCGTCGATGGCCGGAAGAAAAACTGCCCATGTTGTTCTATATGTCGCGAGATGCATTTTTACGTATACTTGAAAGAGTTTTTTTCCTGGCAACGATTTCACAAATTCGTGAGGCATATAATAATGGTTACATGTGTAACGACATGCGTGATGCGGCTGTGAGTGCATTGAGGGCCCGCTAGTCAACAGCGGGCCAATATATATATTACGAGGACGATAGTGATAACGAAACCGACTCTGCCGCTGCCT
Organism: Buathra laborator; assembly: GCA_934046635.1. Lineage (NCBI taxonomy): Eukaryota > Metazoa > Arthropoda > Insecta > Hymenoptera > Ichneumonidae > Buathra > Buathra laborator. The sequence continues at coordinate 1,856,795 of CAKOHB010000040.1, forward strand.
ATACCTCCGCCGCTGATTCTGATACCGCGTCCACCTCAAGCGCTGCCTCTATTGGCCGAACTATTCTACACGCCAGAGCAGTGGCATCATTTAAATGAGCTAGATTCGAGCATCTACCACATCGGATGAGCGTGAGCCAGTCAACGCGGCTCCCAAAAGAGCGGCAGAGCGGATGGATATACAGATGCTCATAGATTAGATGATGGGAGGAGAAGAAGAGAAAGAAGAACAAGAAGAACAAGAAGAAGAAGAAGAAGAGGATTATAGTGATGATGATAATGATGGCGACGATGAGGAGGAATATGAAATTGAAGAGGAAGTAGGTATGGAGGTGGAAGAATAAAAATGAAGTGATGTTTGGTGATATACAATTTTTACAATAAAAACACTGAAACTTAATTTTTTTATGAGAATATGATATACATTTTAATCGCTAATGTAGCTTTTTATATGAATATGATATATATACATTTACATCACTAATGTACCTTTTATAATACAATATATACATTGTTATGCACTAAATATATTTCCTATTGTCTATAACCCCAAGCGTATCGGTAGAATCATGTGGCAGCATTCTTTTATCGTCGTTCCAACTTAAAGCTAGCTTATTCTGCTTAATTATCTCGACTTCATGTTTTCGGCTACGAATTATACACTGCCTCTTTATCAAATTTCGTTGATTAAAATGACATTCTTTATAATCGGAAAATGATATTGTTTTCAATGTCGACGCTTTGACGCCCTTTGCGCGTTTTTTATCCCGTTCATCGCCCTGAAACTTGTACGAGTACAATTTCGCTCTCAAACCCACGAATTCTGTCATAATTTTCCCATTATTCTCGTCTTTCATGAGACCTACTACTTTCTTGTTCACTAACGGGATTCCATACTCATTGTTTTCCGGATAGTGAGAAGTGTCAAATTTATGGATATCGGTCTTTATAGTTTCAAAGATATCCGGAGATGTAACATGATAAATAAGGCTGTCGGTATCGGTGTACAATAGTTTAGCGCTGTTATCAAATTTATGTTTCATATATTTATAGTGAAAATCGTAAATGTATATCTTCGATAGTTCCAAAATCGTAAATCCAGCATAAATCGGTTTGTAAAATTTTACGAACGGCTTATCCAACTCTATAATCAGCATATCATTATCAAATACGGTACAGCTATGAAACGTAGGCTTTGCTATGAGCGACCGCGCGCCATACCTTCCAGTCCACCTGGTAACAAGTTTAACTTCACGATGTTTTCTCGTATTTTTCAACGCTTTTCCGAAGACAGAATTGTTCATTAACTTGAAAATTTTTTTTGCAAATTCATCGGTAGCTTTTTGACGCAGCTCCATATTCAACTCAGTGTACTTCTTCAGCCATGGCGATTGTTTGAATTTTAACACTCTATGAATTTTTTTTAGCTGTAAACCCAAAGCGATGCACTGCTTGAGATTGCGATAATGAATTATACGTCTTGTCTTCGATAATAACGTCGTCATGAGTTTCGAATTCTTACATCCTGGCACAGGCGGCGTGAAATGTTCGGCGCACAACGGTAAGTCTGTGTGTCTTGCGTGTAACTCTGTCGGATAATCGAAATCAGCCTATAAAATATAGCCGATCGAAGCATCATCCGCGATATTTCCTATGTCGAGACTTTCAAAATCTTTGACCCACTCGAAAGGCCCATAGGGTAGCGATTCGCTCATTGCTGCACCGTACAAATTATTTACATCGTAGTACATAATGTACGATTCATCCAAGTGTGGATTAAAATCATTTTTCATGTATCGGTTGTTCGCTTTCGCGTACCTATTCGAACACTGTGCAACGCCCCCACGGATACCTTTTTCGATAAATAAAAGAATCTCTACATCGGTTAGCAGCTCGAGCTCAACGTTTGTACACTTTAGCATCGCATCGAACGCCAATCCGGGCGCAGTATAATAATGAAGGGGATCTAGAGCATACGTCGTTTTACAGTTGCGTCGGAAGTTTTCAAATATGTCCACTAAAAGCAGAACGTCAGTCTTCAGATATAAATCCGAATATTCACCCAAAGTTTTGATTTTACACTCGCGCCAAACATTCAATGCGTCTGCATATTCGTCACACTGATTTCAGTGTTATTTAATTGAGAAAAAAAGTCTTCTTTCGAGGGCAATTCTGTTTCGTCGAGTTTATCCCAACCGCTCAGGTAATCGTACGGGAAAACACCTTTTCTGCTCAATAACGCGAATTTATCGAAACTCTTACAATGCTTCCGCGTAATAATTTTTTCCCCGGCATCCAGGTACGAGGCTAATCATTCGAGACTACTTGGCATGAATCTGAATGAGTCAAGAAATCGATAATGCACTACTGTATTCTTGACTTGTTTTGTAAATGAAATATATCTCTAATAAAAATATATAAAAATATATTTCGTTATTGACGGGGAGAAGTTGAACCGATCCCTCAAATTCTGTTGCTAATGCTTTTTATCAAAAAATGGGAATCATAACCCGACAAATTATGAAACACGACAGGTACAACTTGAGAATTTTTATAGTTTACATTGCATGCGTAATGAGCAGCACCTCGATATTTTCCTGTAAAGTGGCAGTGATCTCGAACTTTTATCTCGCTCGCATCACTCTCGAATGGTTTTTCACACACGTGGCATACTGCAGCTTCTTCAAATTCACGACGCTGGACAACGCTAAGTTTCTCGATCGGCTTCACATTAACAAATTGTCGAGTGAAAAAGTCCGCTAATTTTCGCAGCTCCTGCATAAACCACTCAATACAATCGACGCCGCGATAAGACCTATACTCACAGATTTCTGCGGAGTATGTACAGTGAACGTAAAATCCTACTCTATGAGGCACGTGTTTTTGGTAACTCAAATTAATTCCCGGTGGAACTGGCTTAAAAAGACACTCGAGGTCCGCGTAAATTGCGAATGGAACGTCCTCTTTATTTTTAAAATTTTTGAAATTTAACTTTGTTTCCTCCTCGGGGAGAATAACTTTGCAACCATTTATATCAAAGCAATCGTCTCTGTGATTATATAATGAGCGCTGCGTTTGAAAGTGACACAGACATCTGTCACATAGCCAAGTCATTTTATCGTGACGAGATATTTACGAGCTAACTAGTCGCGATAAATGCTTTATCCATGCGAAGTGATGGATCGCAACATTTTGATTATTCGGCTCGGTTTTACTCTCTAAAATGAGCATATGTATCGTACGGCGATTCGACTTTTCTCTGCTCAAATATATTGGTACGATCTGCGATTTACCTTTCCTACTTTCTACACCATAAACATTAATCGAGAGTCGATTTACCTTCTCGAATCGTGGAATGTCACGCACTCGCATCGGATAAGTAAAATCCATATAATTTAGCACTGCACTAAAATGTGGATATGAACTTGTTCGCTCACTGTTCCTCATCGGCGGTGAAAGAGCCGCTGTCACTGCCCACAAAAAACAATACGGACCATTGCTCTTGATATTAACTACGGCGTGTTTCCGTTGAATATCCTTTGGAACTGCGATGTATGTAGATAATCTCCCTCGCAGCGGAACTTGTTCATGTTGACGACGAGATTGGAAATTTCCCTCATGCTCCAACCAGATTCTTTTTCCTCGAACTCTTCAATTTTTAGGCACTCACTATAACAATAGGCAAAGAGTGCCTATTAAAATGACCATCGAGGTTTCTTCACACAGCTTTCGATGGGGATTCCCCACAGCGTATGCTCCAAAAAAATTAGTTTTTCAGAATTTACTTCGGTGTACCTCCAACTTCATGTGCAGTTAATTTGAAGTGACTCCGATGACTGGAAATATTTTTTTTAGCCTGCGGTTGAATAAAAATAGCTTTTTCACTGAATTTGTCTTCTCGGACGTCCGTATCACAGTGTAACTTTGGATGGTGCGAACCAATTTTGTTCTCCTTCGCAGGAGTGTTTTATCACATCATGACTATTGTGCACAAACATTTTGAAACTACTGCGAAGCCTTTAATGAGTTGTTCCAATATAAAAATTCAATTTTGTTCCGCTAAATGTCCGTACGGTGCTCCAATTATGAAGTCTACGAACCAAATTTTTTCTTTTTCGCAGCATTATTTTATTTTATCGAAAGCACTATGCACAGCAAATTTAAAGACATTCCGACGTCTCTGAACATTTTTTTCCAGGCATTTTCCATTTAAAAATCCATTTTCTCCTGTCAAAGGTCCGTACGGCGCTGCAATTTTGAAACCTACGAACGAATTTTTTTCTAATTTTCAGCAATATTTCATTGCATCGAAAACACTATGCACAGCAAATTTGAAGACATTCTAACATTTCTTAATATTTTTATTCTACAATTATTTCTAGTGAGGAATTATTTTAAAGGTTATGTTACTTTAATTTTCCAAAAAACAATTTTTCATCATGTCAGAAAAGAAAATTTGGTTGCGAAAAATAAAACACGAAATATCACACATTGATTTACAAATATTAGCCCTTTTTATTTCGAAAATAATATATTTTGAACGAAACCATTCACAATATTTTACAATACATCATTCACATTCGTAATAAAAATCATAAATTTCACGGGTGCACTGAAAAACTTGGTTATAATTTCACAAAGAAGAATCATCGAATATCCAAAATTATTGCAATTTGCCAAATAAAATTGAAAACAATCGCGACTATTTATTTTTTTTCCGTTCATTCTATCTGTCAAACTTTGGAAGCCGACGACAATTCCATAGTAGACGTGATAAAGTTCGCACACGCCGCGACGTTGATATTCTGTGGCGGGATGATTTGAAATGAAAAAAAAAAAATCTCAGCTTTTTTTTCATTTTTAATGTAAATTACTTTAAATATTGGGAAACTGCAATTTAATTTTTTCAAATCTCTAAAATTTTTTCGAAACAAAAAAAAAATTCAAATTTTATCTCGAATTTTTCCAACCACCCTTCTACTTTCTTTTCAATTGTTTCAATATTTCTATCTTAAAACACACAGGAGGTTCAGGTGAAACGCGCAGCGCGACGTATAAACATATTCGATACGTAGCGCATAACGCGAAGTGTAATCACACTTGGTACGGAGCGCGTAGCGCGACGTGTACCCCCGTGAGTGCCTTAAAAAATGTCCCCTCGGGACACTTTTCGGGGGGTTTGGGGGGCGGAGCCCACCAACAAGGGCCTCTGCGCCCGCAGGGCGCTGAGGCGCTTGTTTTTAATAAGTTCTCCATCACGTTTTCTCTGAACCATCGTTCTAAGTCCGTTGAGCGAAGAATTGCCTCATTCCTCGTGCTGAAGAATTTATTTTCCTCGATGATTTCGTCGTTTTTCGAAACCTCGAATTTACATGCCAAGATCACGTTGATTTTCAGGTTGCGCCCCCCTTCTTCGATGTTCCATGGATCAGTCTCTTTACTCGTGCGATAATGAGGCTTTTCGCATCATCCAGAAAATCTGCGAGATCCTTGTATTGTAGATTAATGACTACGCCAGTTCGTATTCTTTTCTGCGAAGCTGTCTCTGTGTCAGCCCACTGCACTTTTTCCACCCCCACACCGACACCACGTTTTTTGAATTTCGCCGAGAAAGACAATAATTCAACTATCGTTGTTTGAATCCTGATATTTTCGCCAATTTTCAACGTACTTTTCCGTAAAATTTTGCGAAGGAGATTCACATTCTCATTACCGAATTTTATCCACCACTGCGCTTTGCATAATCGCGACGAGCTTTTTGCATTTTTTCGAATCAATTTTTTACGTGGATTAAACACATGAGAAAAACTGTGAGCTACTAATTCATCCCATGCAATTCAATGCGAGAGGATGAATACGGACTGAGCGACTGAACTAAAAATCAAAGATATTATAACTTTGCCCCACTCTACAAACCTCAAGAAAACTACTCGTGTCACCATCGGAGGGATGTAACAACATCTTCGTCAATATCTTCGATAGTCCAGAACATTCTTGTGCATGTATACAGTGTATCGAAAGTCCCATAAATATCTCAAAGAGAAAAACATTCTGAGTTCTGCCGCCTGGGGTCCTGCAACTCATAAGCAGCTTCAATGTGCTCATCTGCGTGGCATTTAGTTAAGGGCTCGGGGCTCGTGTTCCACTGCTCGTGAAAAGAGTAAAAGACAAAGTCGTACTGCACCTACATAGTGTTATTGTTCGACATCTTCGACGATGCGAGAGTGAAAGCCGAAGACCGCACGCTTAGAGCATCCACTTGAAAAGGTTTTAACGCCATTGGTGACGCGGCGCACTATGTATTTCATACATTCGGAATTTCTTCGCAGGTCATTCGCAACATGACTCCGCACTCACTCGACTAGACAGTATTTAGTATTTAAACCAAAAGCGATAAATTTCTTCGGAGTATACGCCAGATGATATACTTTCAGGCTATGCAGTTCGTTATTCGAACCACCCATCGCCACCCATGAGAACAAGGCCTGACTCGTCGAGCATTCATTAGGTCCGACTGTTCTAAACATTATTTGTTTATGAATTTTTATTACAGTCATAAATTTTCCATGCGACAAGAAGTCTAGAGGCTTGAAAAGTGTTGTATACATAATCATCGTATCAACTGAGAACAAGGGCCTGACTGTTCGAGCACTCACTTCATGCGCCTTCGATTTTACCACTGCAGTGTTTATTTATATTTGTTTATTTAAGTCATAGGTGATAACTGATATGTCATAGAATGCATGGTCGGCGATACGCTCCGAGGCTAGCAGTTCGTTACCTCTCAATCATCCGCCACCCACCCACCTCCTCCCACCACCCACTTACCACCCTCCCACCTACCATCCTCCCACCACCCACTGAAGGACCCATTCAAACTGAAGAGTTCGTGACGAAGCTAGAATATCGGTAAACACCAGTTCTGCAATACCTACCACCCACAATCCCCCACCCATCTCCCACCACCCACTGAAGGACCCGTTCAAGCTGAAGGGTTCGAGACTAAGCTAGAATATCGGTAAACACCGATTCTGCAATACCTACCACCCACTCACTCGCCTCCCACTACCCACTTCCTACCACCCACCGGTCACACACCTGAAATTCACCTACCACCGACCCCCTCCCACCCACCCACCCACCACCCACCTCATGCCGACCGATACCCATCAACTCACGCATGCGTAGATCGAGTTGAGTCAGAACCGGCCTTGTATATTTACTAACAGACGCTCAAATACTCATAACTTCGTTAATTATGCTCCGATCGACTTGAAATTTTAACACAATATTCTTGAGATAGTATACATTCATTTAAAAAAAAAAGCAAAAATAAATTTAATACCTTAACCCGCCCTTAAAGAAGAGTATCGTAAAAAAAAAAATTAACATTTTGCAGGACATCCGGGTTGTTGCACGCAAAGTAGCCAAAAATACGCTGTTTGCCTAGAATTTTATTTTTCTTTGCAATTAAGGAAGCCTGTTCGGAACCTAAAATTTGGCAATAATATTCCTCAATACCTAAGGAATATTGTCGTAAAAAAAATATTGACTTTTTGCACAACATCTGAGTTTTTCGATCTTTTAGTTGATTTCGTCAAAAAAGGTAATTTTCTCAATTTGTAGGGTAGGTATGGAAAATCTGATGATTGAAATATCTCCGCAACTGTATCCGCATGATACAACCTCTTAAACTTGGTGACGCTATTTTTTGGAAATTACGTCACAGGTCGTCCCGACCAGGGTTTTGTGGAAGTACCGGTGTTACGTCACGAATCGTGAATTTACGTGAGGAGCCGGCCTCATCTCGGTCAATGAACTAAATCAATTTACGCGTTATCGAAGCGGCTACGATTCGCGGGTGCCTCGTTTTGAGCCTAACCTCGCGGAAAATTGCTCGGGAAGAGGCTAGAGTACATTCGCGAAATGAACATAAAGGATTTTACAAAGCTGGCGGATTATTGATAAAGACTCGGCGAGGAGCAGACGACGGATATATTCGTACACCCGAGTGTATTATAGGGGTTTCACGGGTGATTCTAGAGTCACGAATATTTACGGTAATCTTCACGGAGATTCCGCACAAGAGAATAAAAATTAAAACAATTGCTATAATTGCCAGAAGGGCGATAATAATCTGGGATCCGTACATTGTTGATTGCGACACTATAGAGGAACGGGTTACAAGGGAAAAATCACCAAATTAGGAAAAATAAAACTTACCGAAGAACAAAAGTATCCGGCGAGAATAAACGAGGAAGAGGTTGCTGCTGGTGGTTGTCGGTGGTTGATCGCTGGTCGATACCCTCGGCGTGTCGAGAAAGCTGCCGAGCGGTCGAAGGTTTTCACTAAGAAAACGAACACACACAATTAAGCACAAAGATCTTTATTTTACTAACTTCACTGAAGTTAGCAAATAGAAAACGAAACTTGGTACAATTTCACAAACACAAACGGAGAACAAGACTTGAAAAATATTCTAAGTCTTTAACAAAAAGTTCGAACAACACGCAAGTCACGAGCAGAATAACGTTGTCAGTGATTTTCGGAGGAGTAATGAGCAATGAGCACTGGCCCTCCGTAAAGGGCACAGTTTAAATAGGCTTGACATAGACCGTGGTGGAAGGGGCAACTTTTCGGTCGAGGCGTGATTTTCCACGCCCCCCTTGTTCTCTTTCTATCGGCTGTCAATTATCGATAATTACTCTAATTAACTATTTCCAAATTGATTTTGGATTTGTTAATTAACAATTTATTCTTGTTATTTATTTTGGAAGCGTCTCAAATTTGAATCACCTTTTTAGGTGGAAAATTACGGATTTTAATTCTTGCAAAAAGGAAAATTTTCTTGATAAAGAATTAATTAATTATCAAATCCAAAAATATTAAAAATTGAACTCTATTGATATTTCGCTCTCATTCTTCACTCTATTACATGCATTCTCATTCGGTTTTTACTATAATATGTGAAATATCGATCGATATCGATTTGACAGATCTAATTAAATTGAATTTAAATTCGATATAAATTTCATAACTACCAGGGTGTTCTGGTATTCATTCTTAATGGTTTTTCGTCGGCTTTCAATATAAAATGATGAATTTATTAACTTAATTAATTAATTTGTTTAACCTTTCCGTTTGTCAAATTAACAAATTTCGGGTTAAACTTTTACGATAATTGTAACATTTGGCTATTGTAAAATATGGAAAAATGATTATTATTAACGATTGTTAATAATTATTATTTGGTTATTCTCTCTTTCTTCATCCCTGCTCTTGGCTAAGAATTTCATTTGTCTCTTGATTTTTATTGCTATCTTCCTATTGGTTGGGAAAAATTCGGCTATCGATGAGTGGTGGGCCTTCTCGTACGTTCTATGCATTGCGCGGGTGGCTCACCCTTCCCCTACTCTCTCGGTACGATCACGTGTACCGTAGCTGGCCCGCGAGCTAGCCAACAGCGCTACCTCCCCTTCGGGGTCGCTCCTGACTTCCCATGTTCGTACCAGCCACGCTCACGTGGTCGCTTCTTCTTCTATCCTACCTAAAGAGTATGCTGGTACAGAGGCTTTCTCCGTCGTGGCGACATAGCAACAACGTGCAATCCTCTGTTCTCTCCCAGCACGGAGTCTTCCCCTTTTTTCTTTCTAGGAACCGTGACAAATCGGCGAGCTGAATAGAATTGCTTCTTCGAACGAGCACCACTTATCTTTATTTATTTCAACCAAATGTTTAGAAGAAACTGTTTGGAGGTAGTTGTTGAAAAAAAAACATTTCCTATGTAACCCAATATTCTTCTTTCGTCGCTGGTAAAGATCGTAAATTGAACTGTTTATCTTTGAAGCAATATCAGTTTGCAAGATATTTTTCGCTTAAATGTTTAGTCTCTGAGTAATGAGAATATTGCTAAAGGCAAAAAAAAAATATTTTAACTCGTTATTTTTACGGATTTACTTTTTAGGATGGGAAAAGACCAGAAGGGTTTATGATGGTGACCTGAGTAACGCGCAAATACCTGACCTATCCCTAGCTATAAAGTATAGCCGGGGAAATACGTGAAAAATACATAAAAAATATGTTATTACAAGACTTTAATATTGATGACGACCTGACCCAATATTCATATGCATGCGTGATTCTACTGGAAATTGGCTAATTATTAAATTCGCGACCTTCGGGAATCTCTAATTGTTCGCGGGGGTGGCTGTGAACGATGCCCGAGAGGTGCTGCACTCGTTGGAGGAAATCGGAAGTTTTTCTAACCCACTGGGCCCTATGCATAGTGGTTAGAAGGAAGCTGTCGGTATCGTCGCTCGAGGTGTTGGTCGTCTTCGGAGTCATAGAGCGCTCGTGTCTGTGAGCCTCGCTGCGTCGTAGTGTTGGTGAGGTTTGGAGTCACCGAGAGCTCGTATCCGTGACTCTCGATGCGTCATGGTGTTGGTAGGTTTCGGCAACATCGAGCGCTTGTGTCTATGAGCCTCGATGCTTAGTGGTGTTGGTAGGTTTCGGCAACATCGAGCGCTTGTGTCTATGAGCCTCGATGCTTAGTGGTGTTGGTAGGTTTCAGCAAACAGAGACCTGCCGGCTTAGCAACAGGCAAATCCCTTCGATGGCGGCTGGCCCAGGTACATGAGCCGGCGTTTCTTGCTGGTGTTAGTGACTTTTCTTCATAGCGTGCTGTCGGGGGCCACGTGCTCATCTTGGGTGATCGAGCCGTGGTGTTATGCCTTTGGAATTCTCGAGTAACTCGAGTCCCATTGAAGATGTTGATTTTTTTCGTGTCTCCGTTGACAGAAATATTTTACGACTTCGTCTCGACGAAGTCGCTTTCGAAAGTTTGTTAAATAGTTTCTGGTCAACGGTTCTCTGTCTGCGATTCCCACGCACAGTAATCCTCTCCCTTTTTCTTTTATTTTCCTCAGTCTTTCCGTTTCCTCGCGAGTGTACGCGTGTAGCTTCTCTCGGTGCGATCGAAGAGCAGCGCACGTTCGCGAATAAGAGTTCCCGAAAAGTGCGTGACGTAACACCGGTAATTACAATTTGTTACCGTACGTTTAAATCAGTTATGTTTACGCATTGGTTCGGGTATATCAGTTAAATCGTGGTAAGGGTGAAGAATACCGCGGATCAGGGCCAATATAACGAGCCACCCGGTATAACTTCACGGTTTTCTTTTCAATTTATTGCGACAGACAATACAAAAGTTCGAGTGTGAATCTCGACGTTTCACCTATGGGGTTGTGTGATAGAAGGGTTCACGCCACCCGGTGGGTGAGTTAAGGAAATTACGGTTTGCGGGTTGCGGGTACGTATGGAAGGCCGTTGGCGCCTGAGTTCGCGATCGCTCAGTCGCCACGGATCGCCGGATCGCTAGTTATCGTTTTGTTATCGCTTAGTTATCGTTTGGTATTTCGAACCCATGATCCCCGGAAAGTATGTCTCCGCGATAATCCCACGCTTGACGATTGGCGTTTATTCTATCTCGCCACCGACGGAGTTATGGACTAATTAAGAGAAGTTGCCAATGATTTAATATAATTTTTAATCTTGAATGAAGCCACAGGTACCGAATTTGGTTACGCCGTTCCTGGATGTAAGAGATTGACGTCATAGGTAGGGGGTAAAGTTCCCACTTCGGCTACCATTGCGTTAGAGAGTTTTCGTTTCGGCTATCGCTCGAGGTTGGCTCTCTCTTGGCTTCCAACTACCGTCGGGAGAGGTTCTCGCGCTCTCGATCTCCGGCTCTCGAGCGGAGCGGAGCTCCTCGAGGCTCCCACTCTGCACAGGTGTTCTCGTTCGGTATCGTTAAATATGCTATCTTCCGGTGTTCTCGCATGCTACCGAATAAAATGAATTACCTATGTTACCGTTCTCGATATCGATTGTTCTCTAGTCATCGTGACGCTACGGATTAATCATTATTTTCTTGGGATTTCCTCTTTACTTTTAGATCATTACGGAGGTAAGTTTTGTTACGATGGGTACGAGGGGAACCTACGACTCCGTTCTTAATAGTTTCCTACAGTTATCAAGTATTCGCTCTCGATTCGCGATGTTATCGTTAAATTGCCGATACCGATTTTCGGATGTACCCGGATGTGTGTTATCGTTTATCGAGGTTACAATGCGGTGTTATCGGAGTTCCCGCGTATCGTGTGTTACCTTTGGCGTTACCGATTTTCTGTTCCCGTATTGCTCTTGATTTGTTGTTGTTTCGGTGTTCCCGAGTATTCGATCGTTCACGCTTTACTAAGTAGAGAGACTAAGAGAGAGTTACCGAGTTTCCAGTTACCGTACCTCCCATTTTCGCTTTTCGATCGTTCTCGCTGAGGTTCCGTATTACGAATTGTTACCGAGCTCTCTTGTTACCTTTGCGAATATTACTGACGTTACCGATTACTTTTGGCGTACCTATATGTCGAAGTTGGAGAAATAAAATCTCAAGCTAAGTGCCTGAACCATGCGCGCAGTTTTGAGTTTTTTTTTAATTTGCGAGTTCTTTTGCGGGTTCCGTATGCTCGCGAGTCAGACCGCCATCCACGGCCCCTGTCCGTAACCTGCACACTGAGCGAATCGGGAATGCCGCAACCAGTCGTTGCTGCTCTCGTCGTCGCCGTCGATTTTTCGGTTTTGTTTCGTTTACGATTTCGGTTTCGTTTAGCGGTTTGCTGAGTTCCGCCGTACAATTAAAAACTTAGCTGGCGCCCATCGGCTCTCGCGACGACGAGGACAGCAACACATGGCCGAAGGTGACGGATGGGAAGCCATCTCGTTATAACTTAAACTTCTATTATTTATAGTTTTTGAGTAACAAGCTATTTTTGAAAAAGCATGAGCTTGGAAGTCAGCTGATGTACACAGATCCGTATTTTTTTTTTGCGACACATTTATGAGGCCGATCCAATCTGATAATTACAAGTAAAATTCCTCGAAAAAGCTCCTCAAGCATTAAGCAATTTAAAAAAAGGTTCGTTTTCACCATGTATGTATATCTGTTTGTAGTTGGCTCCGGTCAACCACTTAGAGGTGACGTTTAGCCCATACGGCCACGTTCAATACCTTTTAGACTGTTAACTTATTCATTTTTCGTGCTTTAACGATAAATTATATGGGTTGCAAAGATCTGGACCTACAGTTTAAGGTAGTACTAGCACCATGTGTGAAGCTGTTTAAGGTAGTCCAAGCGCATAGTGTTCATTTAGCATAAGTTTGACGAAAATGAGAGAGCATTACAAACACTTCTCGATGGTATAAAAATCTGAAAATATTCATGCATATTAAAGGTACTGGAAAGTTTAATTTTACATAATAATAATTCGAAAATGTTGATATCAAACTGATGAAAAAAAAAAATTGTTCAACAAATTTCCCAGCAAGCCAACTTTTAATGAAAATGAAAAAGGATTCGTTTATTTTTCTGATTACTTGTTTATATTGTGTGAGGGGATTTTTCCCTCGACACTTCGGTCGTTCTCCGTCGGCCAAACTAACTCTAAGTAAACCGAAAAAAAAAATTACGAATGTTAGACGCCAGCCATCTTTTTTCACCGGAGATGACGAACCGGTCAATAACGCAAAAGCTCAATACTCAATAAAACACATAAGTTCCTAATCGCGAAAAATCCGGAACACGACACAACTAAATATTAACGGCGGAGACGCGAGCGGTATACCCTGGGTCGCTCATTATGCTAGGTTTGGTAGAGAGGGTCGAAGTCGTAGGAAAGAAAGAAAAAGGAATACTCAATAAAAATGCAAAATTTGTCCTTACGTGTTCCACTATTGAAAAAAAAACTCAAATACATAAGGCAAAGACAAATTCAGAAAAGTACGAGATAATAGCAAAAGGAAAAGAAAAGACCATTCGTACATCGGGTTTTTTTGGTAGTTAATAATTTTTGTGATATGGCGAAAACACAGACAGTTTCGCGATTAGCGACGAAGCGAAGGTTGGAAAATTCTCGACAAAAGACGGCTATGCCGCACTTACCGAAGACGATGACGACGAAAAATCACTCACTCACAGTTCGTAGCTTTCGCTACCAAGATCGGAGCGAGTTTTTCACCGCGCTCACGTAGTGAGGGGTTCGACTCGATCTCGAAACTTTCATTTTGCGGTATCTCGCAAATTCTCACGGAGTTTCGTCTCGTGACGAGGAAACTCAACGCGCTCATTTTCCCAACGGAATTAAATACCATGAAAAATCGAAATCGATCGAAAATAAACGAGAATTCAAGATTTTTATCGAGCGGGATCGGAATAAAGCGTCAAAATAATCCAAAGAAAATAATGCACCGCTTAATTGCTCACCTAGTTAACACGTCGGAGGTATGTCCCCATGAGGCACTCACGGTAAAGGCTACCGGAGACTTCCTCGGAGATCCTCTCTCGACGACGGCTCGTACCAGAAGACTCGTAAACTCAAGAATTCTCAAAAGCTTACGCCAATCGAATTTCCGCCAAAACTCAACTCATACAACCCGCGCGCATACTCCAAATTCAAACTCAACTCAAAACTCAAATCGTACACTCAGTCAATCTCACACAGACTTCGTAATCGGCCCCTCTACTACGTGACATACTCATACGGTATCGATAATTTATATGCCAAAAATCGTTGAACTGTACTTTTTGTTATTTTATAAATTTTATTAATTAATTCGAGATCAATTATTTTATTGGGAACAAGTTCCTCGTCTCATCATCGCTGAACGCGGGTTTTGTTACGTTTATCCCTTATTTCGCTTGCAATTGCCTCGCCTCATCACTCGTGGCGAAAAACGGCGTCACAATTGTTTGTGCATCATAATCATTCCAAAATGTTATTAACAAATTAATGAAAAAAGCAATTGCTTAACAAATTAACCGGTTATCTATTTTTTTTTTACAAAAACGATCCGTTAATTTTTTTAACACGTACGCATTTTTTCAGAATTTTAAGTAGTTTTTGAAAATTGCCATTTTAAACAAATTTTATCATTAGGAAAACGCAATTTTCAAACACTAAATAAAATTCTGAAAAAATTCATACGTATTCAGAAAAATTGACTCCGTGCGAGACGCGCATCGAGTCACTCAGTCTTTTTCTTCCCCTCCTCTTTTTCGCCATCGCGCCGCCTCCGCTTACGCCACTTGTAGAGTAGGTTGGTAGGGGACAGAGTAGGTAGGGTATGTCTGCATATACTGGCGCGGCTGAAGTGCCGCTCTCCACCGGTGACTTATCCACCACGGCTTTGAGCGAAAGCGACTCCGTGAATTCATAAGGCCCGACGCAACTCCTCTGCCACGATACCGATTTTCTCTTTAAGAAAAAAAAAATTGTCATGGCCCCGAGAAAACTTCGATCTTCGGGCCCGCCTATGCCACCGCACCACCAACAGCCGCCATACATATATAATTTGTATATATTATATATAATTTGTATATATTATAAATCGAGACGAGACGAGAAAAAAAAATCGAGAGACAAGTCAAGACGAGACGAGAGAACGATTTTCCACTTATCGTTTGACTCGAGACAAGACGAGACATGTCATGCGAGAGTGTCGAGAATCTCGACTTATCGATATAGTCCAGAGAACATGAAAGCGGAAATTAAATCTTCAATCATAGTTCGGCAAATAATTAAACGGGGATGAATAGAAAAGTAGCGATGAATAAGCATAATAGATATTTTATTTGTTAAAAATAACTTTATTACATTAGTGTCAATAAAAGTTCTATTGTTCTAATAGTTTTATAATGTACATAGTTTCAATATTTGGCATTTTTTGCTTAAAAACGAATAGTACGGCAACGCATTACGATAATTGTTATTTTATCAGAGATGCCAAAGAATATTGGAACCACGAATTGAGGCAGAGAAGACATTCTGCATTTTCGTCGCTCAATCTGTTCCTGTGCTTACGAAAGTAGTACAGTCCAAGCTCCGTATTCTTAACATCCCTTAACTTAACCGTTCCGCTATTTTAACTCGTTACCATGGCAACGAGTTCCCTTAACTGTACTTCCCCTGAGTCCGTTTGCCCCACTCCAAGCGGTACGTGCGCTGCAAACGCTGCGCGTCGACTATGGTAATAGCCATTCTGCGCAGCTATAACCTCTCCGTTTGAAATTTGCGAAATACATGTATCAAGTCTACGAATGTGACGTTTGTGGAAAAGTGTACATAAATGCAACACGTATATGAAATAAAAATAAAAATTAAAAGGTGAGTGGAAAATGATTTGAAAATTTTATTCGCGACATTTGTATTCATTTAAACATTTTGCTCCAAGCCGATTTAATTTTTAAATATTATAATTTAATCATCAAGATTAATAATTTTTCGAAATCTCGATTTTATTTTATTTTCTTTGATTATTTACATATTACAAATCTCGATTTTATTTATTTTGGTTCATTATTTACATATTACAAATCTCAGTCTTTTATTTTCTTCTGTTTTTTTTAGCTAGTATTTACAAATTACACATTTATTGCGGTGGGTCCATCGAAAACATTTTCACCGTTACGATTTCATCGATGGTAAATGCTCGGAATCTTTCTAGTATCTCCAGACCTTCCGGTGAGGAATCCTAGCGACTTTGATACCATAGCGCAAAGGCCTCAACATTTTGAAGGGCCTCGTTCGCTGTTGGCTCCGGAAGGACTTCATTATTATTTGAATCACCATCTTCATCGGTGAGTGCATCGGAGTCTTCGCTTTCCTCCAAATAAGTCGGCAATAGAATTTCTGCATCTGTCATTTCTCTCCATCCGCAGTCATTATCAATTTGGAGCCATCGATCGGTATCCTCCATTGTAATTCCTTCGTGACCAGGTATTCTTGATGCGATGTGGAAAAATGTTTCTGCTTGAAGATCTATGTCGATGGATTCCAAGTCGCTGCCAATTGGAAAAAGGTTTTTCCATCCGTTCCTCACATTCGTCGCTGTGACATCCTTCCACGCTGAGGCAACAAAATTGCAGCATCGAAGCATATTGAGAGAACTCAAAAGCTTTGTCACACTCTCGAAGGTGTTTTCGGTGAGTACGAGTCGCAATACATTTTTTTTATAAATTTTTTTTTATTTCTCAATTATACCTTGGTCCATAGGTTGTATTAGCGCAGTTACGTTTGGCGGAAGATATTTGACGATGCACGTGTCGCTTAACGCATGAAAGTGTTCCACTGGTGGATGGCTCGGTGCATTGTCAAGAAGAAGAACACACCTCGCCTTCGGACCGTGGACACGTTCGATTTCGGGAAGAAACACCTCGGTGTACCACTGTGTGGTGAGTTCGCGGTTCATCCACGAACTTTTTTGTCCTTTGTAAACCACGGGAAGATTGTGTATATTTTTAAAGCATCTCGGCTTTTGCGATTTGCCGATTACCATGAGTGGCAATTTATGTGGTCCACTAGCATTTGCGCAAACCATAACAGTTACACGGTCCTTCGCTAGCTTACGGCCCGAAGCATTTTTCTCCGCAGATGTTACAAAAGTTTTGTTCGGCATCATCTTCCAGTATAACCCAGTTTCGTCTGCATTGTAGACCGTGTCTGCACTATATCCGTTTTCCGTGAGAAATTTTGAAAATTCTTCGCAAAACGCATCGCTGGCTTCTGTATTAGATGAACGTTTCTCTCCCTGAATCGTTAAATGTCTAATTCCATGGCATTTTTTAAACTTTTGCAAAAATCCGTCGCTCGCCTTAAAAGTACTTGGGCCGTTCAGTTGTTCGTTAAAGAGGAGGGCTTTTTCTTGTAGCAACGGTCCGCTGATGGGATCACCGATGGAGCGCTTTTGTACGAACCACTGGTAAAGACATTTATCCAATTGGGACTCTTCCACCCCCGAATATCGCATTTTTTTGTTACTGCGTCCCCCAGCTTCATCAATCTTGCGTTTTTCATGCGAAATATTTTCTCTGTTTTTTTTTTTATCCAGGTGACCGCTGATTTCGTTATTCCGAATTCATTCGCAAGATTCGTGCAACTTTCGCCAGCATCCAGTCGGTGCAACAATTGAAGACGCTCATCGATCGTCAAGTGTTTTGATTTTTTTTTTCGACATTCTTAGACATCTGTAACTTATCAAATTTAATTGTAATTTATTGTGACTCAGCAAATATTAAGGTTACTGAGTCATCTAAAAATTCGAAAAAATTACTTTTTTTTTTGTATTTATGGTTGTAAATGAAAAATCAATCTTAACCGCATAAAATATGGTTTTTGAATTATTATTTTAAATTTTTTCAGAGTCATACATTGTATCCTGTCGCTGAGAGACGCAGTCAAACTCTTTTCACTTGTCGCTTGTCGAAGGATAAGCAATCCTTCGGTCAAAAAGCTGCAAGATGCAGTCAAACTCTTTTCACTTGTCGCTTGTCGAAGGATAGGCAATCCTTTGGTCGAAAAGCTGCGAGACGCAATTAAATTCTTTTCACTTGTCGCTTGCCGAAGGATGAGCAATCCTTCGGTCGAAAAGCTGCGACAAGTGAAAAGAGTTTGACTGCGTCTCTCAGCGACAAAATACAAAGTATAGCTTTTAAGATTGATTATTTATTTATAACCATAAATATTGAAAAAAAAGTTAATTTTACGAATTTTTAGTCACTCAATCCCCGTAAAATGATAAAATACGTATATGTATATTACATACCTTTCGTTTTCGTTTATTTGTTTTTGTTTATTTCTATATTATTATTTATATTTGTTTACACAAGTATTGCGAACACAAGATAGCGTAGATACTTTTCCGATTTCTAGGTTATGTTTATTCACCGGCCGGCCTTCACAGTTTGGTGCCTATTTCGTAAAATGTAAACTGCGCATGCGCAGCAGTTACAAGGTGGCTTCGTACCTACGGACGCGCATACCCCTCGTTACCCCTATTCGCAGCAACTGACCGGGAGTAGGGACAATAGGGGAAATACAGAATAGGGAACGGGTCCGGTCCCGTCGAGTTAAGAATACGGAGCTTGGACTGTAGTGTACAGGTATAGGGAGACAGGATTTACCCCCTCGACGCGGCCACTGGCGCCAACCCCCACCACCACCGTCTACCGCCACCCCTCGCCCCCACCGCCGCTGTCTGGCCCCACTCCTTCCCCCACCACCTGTGGTCCCCTCCCCACCCTCTAGGGCCCCTTAAGCCACGCCCCTTGAGTTATAGGGGGCCAATGAGAGAGAGGCTGGGAAAATCTCTGGACCGTGATTGGTCGTCTCATTTTCCCCGAGCCGTGATTGGCCGACTGGAAATTCCCTGAGCTCTTATTGGTCGACTGATTTTCCATGGTGCTCTCTATAAATTTTCATCGTGATTTCTGTACTAATATTCTTCTAGTAAACTTGCTGCATTCTGATTGATCGTCCAATTTCTCCTGGTGCCCTCTAGGAATTACCGACAGTTTTTTTAATACTAATAATATTCTACAGCCGGTAAATTAGTTTTCGTCTTTTACTATTCTAATGGTAATACCGTACCGCCAAATAAACATAACATAACATAACAAAACATTTACATAACATAACATTTACAAAATTATTTTTGTTTATTAAATTTTCTTGCATTGACATTTTACAATATTTCGTCGTTACAATTTTTTTTTTAAATCAGTGGTCTTGGGTGATGGGTCAAGGGTCATGGCAGAGTCGGTTGACGGCAGCGGTGTGTCTTGCTTGCGGTCAGACTCAGCCGTTGTTGTAAGCGGCAATACCTTCTTGGGTTGGTCCGGTGGCGCCGTTGACTCTTGTTCCGCGTCCTCCTGTAGACAGTCCGTGCATTCTCTCTGGAGTGGTGGATACCCTTCGGGCTGCATCTTTAGATCCTTGGGTGCCCAATGTTTTTTACAGGCTCTGTATGATGCAACCTCGGGGTCCTGTCGAATATGTTGAGGTAGTTTTGCCCACAGGATGTCGATGTAGTCACTTCAGTGCCTCAGTAGCAAGGGTTTGGGAATGTATTCGAGCTCCTCCGGGAGTAGTTCCCAGGGATCGTTGCCATAGTCAATGACGAGTATGTCACTGATGATGTCCATTTTAGTGGGGGGGGGGAGGGGGGGGTTGACGTTGCCACAAATCGTTGACAAGTGTGCTTTCTCGTGTGGAGAGGCCGTCTTTTATATCAGCTGATGGTGGTGGTGGGGGCAGTGGTGGGGGGACCGTGTGTTGACGATGAAGATGAGATGAAAACTTTTTTTCTTTTCTTTTGTTGCATTCGTTTATTTACAGGTGACAACCGAAACGGGCTGTACATGTTTGTATACACCGTGATGTACAGCCATTACCGCTGCCCTTTAAAAGTCTTGTTCGTCGGGTGTTTGAGACGTTTCGTCGTCTTGAATGTTTCACAGATCGTAGATTCTTGTAGTAACGTCGCACAATATTATCGTTTTTCACCTTATTAGCCGAGAATAGTTTGCAAAAAGCAGCAAGGTTGTAGCCCCGACACATATAGTCAAGAAACATAACACAATATTCTCCACACACTCGAGACTTGAAACACTGTAGGGGCTTGGTGCTCCACTCGTAACTCGTTGTATTGCTTCGCAGTCGATTGCGATGTTGGTTGACAAGTGGAGGCAGTCCGTAACTGTCGAAGAAGATCCCTTGACCATTGTTGTCGACGTATATGGCTACCCAATGAGTTTCTGGCTTCGTATGATCGTCCGTGTTTGCGACGATGGCTATGGGTGTAGACCAGCGACTCGGGATGCGATCGGCGGGGAAGACTCCTTTTGTCTGTGCCGAGACATGTCGTAGAGCCTCCAGCACTTCTAGGCTGTTCATTGCATATGCTTCCTGTGCCGGAGTGGGGGCGACGTCTTCGTGAATGCTGATGCTGATGATGATACTGATGAACGCTACGGGGGATGGTAGGCATAGGTTGGCGCTTCGGTGGTAGTGGCGGTGAGAGTTGTTTATTACGGTAAAGGGCAACTATTTCACCCTCCGCAGGTACCATGGCGTTGCAGGTGTTCGTCGTAGCACTGCTGTCGCTGCTCGAAGGTGCCGGGACTATATAGTCTCCCATTGTCGAACTGTGATCTGTATCGCTCGGAATTTCGATATGTATCGCTTTTCTCGGCGTATCGTTTGGCCGATCTCTCTGTTGCACGGCGCCCACTGGTTCTGAGTAAACGGGATTCTCCTTATCCAAAATCTGAGTCCGAAGCCAACGTTTTATTTTTCCCACGTTGTTTAATGCGCACTTCGCTGCATTCTCCTTTGACACACCGTGATAGATGCACCAAGTGTCGTAGGGCGGCATGTTCTTGAAGCTAGGGCCCTCGTAATCTTCCATGTTGACTATGTCGCGGCCCAGTACGTCACGTAGAATTTCCGCTTTTTGTACGCCTCTCGTATATATACGAAGTACCTATCGGCACATGGCCTTTAGCGCAGTGTGTACTTTTGGCAATGGAGTATCACAGTCAACCCACTCGATACCGTGATGAAAGCACGTTAGACGATTATTACTCGCGCGCACTTCTTTAGGTAGTTCACCAAAATCGTATGGTGAATCGATAACGCAATGGCCGATATGATCGCCCTGTAGTGTAGTAACGGCGATCTCCTTAGGAAGAAACTCGTCATGCTTGCCGTATAGCGCTTGAATATCAACTATTGCGTCCATGCTGAAGGCGCGAGACCAAATGATGTCGAATGCTCGCTCGTAGTCGGTCTTAAATACGTTTCGGCTGTACGTATAGCGCCCTCACCGGGGAATGTGTGATCGTGTGTTATGCATCGGAAGAGGGGATTGGACGCTCAAACACTAAAATCCGTGATTACTTGACATGCCGAGTCAATTTCAATAACATTGTCATACTCGGCGTAGACAATACAATTAGAGGTTTTGCGAAACGTACTTCGATTCTCACGGTACCGTGTTTCACGAGATTCCAGTGGGTGAAACAGTTGGCGGATAGATCAGGCGTCAAGTCAGAAGCGAATAGACAATAACCTTTTGCGTAAGCGCTGCGTGAAATGTCTATACCGTCGTTTTGGAAGTGTATACCTGTGCCCGAAAAAAGGGTGTGGTAGCATTCGATCCAAGTTCTGTTGATGTCGAACTCTGGTTGCAGTGGTTTTCCAGGTATCTGTTGTCCGTCAACGTAGAGTGATAGAAAATTTATCGAACAATTTTGAAAATTAAAGGGGTTTGACGTTCTATCGCCGTTGAAAGCTTTGTTGCTAACAAAACCGAGTATTATACGCTTTGGTAATTGACCGAGTATTACATTGTCCAGTGTATCGCCCGCGACGCCGCTATGCATGGTAAACGACTTAACCTCCACACGCGTTATAGGATATTTCGCTGTTGTTTTAGACAGCGTCTTCGCATGGGTTATAAGTACTCCTGGGTTGATTTTCGCTCGTCTTATCAGCAGTGTCGTATCGTGAATTAATATCTTGTGTGTGCAATCTTTTGATGGTGTTTCCATAAGACAAAAATCGTCTTTTGAGCGTACGAGACGTAGTCGTACTTCCACGCCGTTCAGCAAAAATTTGTCTTGATTGAATACATCACAGTGTAGATGGCCAATCATATCCAAGGTCCGACCTTCTTTGACATAACGGGCTCTCGCGTCTTGGCCATCGTTGCTCGGACTCGCGCCCGGTAGCAACTCGAAACCACCTGCAGTATCGGCATACCACAAAGCCGTAGTGAGATGCGATATTTTTGCCGCAGGGCCATAGTTCAACAACGTTTCCATGTACGCCCGGTAGGCGTAGGCATTATTAGGAGGCGCGACAAGTTTTTGATTAAAAAACACGTCTACCTGATTAAAGAGGCGGTGCAAAAAATTATTTACGGGCGCAACAGTGTAGTCTGCGCCACCGCTGGATACTACTTTAAGGCTTACAGCGATCATAGTATGCGCGAGATCCAGGTATTCCTCCCCGTGGCCAGGTATCACAAGAGACTCGCTTAAAGTGAAGCGTCAGCGTTAACGTCCCGTACTCAAATGTGATTGGCCGTCCCAACTTGTCTCTTATATCTATTTCGATCGTACGAAAGCAATTATTAAGCAGCGGTAAGTAATTTGCCGGTGAAAAATATTTCACCTGTGTCGAGCCATACTTGTACTTTGCTGTATTCAGATTTACTATCCGCAACAGAGTGGCCTGTGTGTCACCAACTGTGTAGGGTACGCACAAATCCGTATAGACAAAGATTTCTTCGGGTTGTAACGGTCCCGTATTCCCTAATTGTAACATCTTTTTCTCTATAAATGATCGCATCAACTTCTCCTTCAGAGAAGAGATGCTTTTATCTAAAACTACAGTCAGCATTTTACCGTGAGAGCGACAATTCAATCGCCGTCTCACGGCAACGGTCAAGCCGCCGCGCGACCAGCATCCGCGCGACGGTCCTTATCAGCGCGGAGGTATACCTCACGCGCGTAACAACACAAGTTACCGGCGTCGAAGCCCTTCGCTTCGACACTTAATTATTCAGTTCATCTCCGACCACCACCAGTGTAAGACGGCACATTCTCCCTGTCTACGACTAATAAAATCATATAATTAATCACTCCAATTGATAACTTGTTCTTTCTAATACCGATCCGAATTATACATGTCACATTGGCCGTCCATTACAGGGTAGAGCGCGGGCAATGCAGGCGGGCATCTGACTTTCGCGTTGTATACCGCGGGTAAAGCTGACGTACGAATTCCCGGCGCTTTCCCAATCTTTACCCGGCGTTAACTCGAAGCCAAATACGTGACGAATCTTGTCGCTCATTTGCAAGAAATTTAGCGATTCCTCAATTTCTTTGCCGCACTTTTTACCCTTATCGCCGGCGCTTGCATTTTTTGCATTAACTAGTCGTATACCGGCTTCGCTTATACAGGGCAGACTATTTATACTTTTCATTAATGCCTCATGATTGTCGTATACGCCGTACGGTACATGGCTGATTTTACGGTCTTTTCGGCCACACGGTGTCCACTGAATTTCAGTCTCATCACGCTGGATATGTATCATCGTGCAAGGTATGTGAACTTCCGTTAAACCCACGACTCAATGACCGTTGAGGGTTATTTCACGTGAAAGGTGTGTGGTGAAATTTGTCGTAGTGTTGTTAGGAAAATACTTCATGCTGCTGTTGCTCGGCAGGACGAGAAAAAAATGTTCGTCATTGTACATGTTGGCTGAGCGTATTCACTACGCTAGCCTCCAAGGTCGTGAGCGTTAGACGCCGGTATCCACGAGTTGAATTTCGACGGGTAACCGACCCAGCTGACAAAAAGCTGTTTCTTCGCTCCGCGACCTTTTGTTCGTATTACACGGTCGATTTTGAATTCTTTATTTTCCGCAACACGTTTCTCGTGTACAGGCGTGATTTCTTCCGTATAAAAAAATCCGTCGATCGACCGGACGTCGACGGATCGTCGGTCGTCCGGACGTCGGATCGTCGTCGTCCGTCCGTCGATTAACTCTCCCTCAAGATCATTTAATTCGTAAACCCGAATACCCTGACGGACTGTAACTTTTGTGATTCGAAAAATTTCTTCGCTCCAATTCCGCTCGTAACCCTTCTCGAAGGTGCCTTTTGTTCGACTAATCCTAACATAATCGCCGCACTTGTATTTAACGTCGGTGAAACGCCTTTTTCTGCGTTGCCTCAACGATGCTCTCGTCATATTCTCGTACGCTACATCAGCATTGTGTAAAGTCACAGCGGTCGGTTGCATCTTAATTGACGAGGGTTTGGCATGGTTGTACGCGTCGACGTTGTTATACCCCCGAGTTACGCGAGCATCACCGAGCTTACGCATTGAGCAACAACCAAGGTATGCGAGCGTTGCAACAGCCGTCGTACAACGCACAGCATCGATGCTTCGGAAATTCGGCACAGCAATGCCGCAATTGAAATACTTAAAGCATCTTTTGATAAACATGCGAAAACAGCTGAATCGCTCGCTCCATTTTATCTTCTATAAAGTGCGAGTACGAGCGCGCAACGACAGTTCAGAGGGTTATCCGATACTGTGCGGCTGTTTGTGACAAGAATACTTTCTACGGGACTCGTGCAAAGGGTCAGCCTAGTAGTATATCTTAGCTATAGTCGGACAATAGTCCGAGCTACGTTTACTGAACTCTGTAAGATTCGATAGTGCATCTACGCACATTAAATAAAGGGACAATATTATTTGATACATCTCTCTTGTGATTCCTACATTCGCTTGGGTTCCAACCCTTAACCGGTATTTCCTAAAATTAATTAAGGGGTTCAATTCCTCACGTCGGGACTCGGCTTAGCTACCCGAGAATCGGCGGTATAACATTGGTGGCAGCGGTGGGATACCGGGAGTGAGTGAAAAGAACCGGAGTGTAGCAAGAGTGAATCACTAGCTGTACGCCAATACAGACGTGAGTACCGTCACCAGGGGATCGACGGGACAACCAGCCGCGAGGAGGAACTGCAGACCACCTCAAGATCGTCACCCAGCAGAGAGACGTAGAGCAGTATCGAAGAGGGAGCCGAGAGAATTTTGCACAATACAAAGGCGACCTGTAAAATGGCCATAGGCACACTGTAAGTGCAAGTTTTTCGTAAAACAAAACTAACACCTAGGGAGGCAATATAAACCAGTATGCGCGTTACTAACCCCGTAATGGTGAAATAAGGGGCTAAAACTCGAAGTAGAAGCGATATGAGTGACGGGGAAGTTCCGAAGGATCAGCCGGCGGGGCCATCTGGGGAGGTACCACCCCCGCCGGATCCTTCAGCTTCAACACAAGAGGATCAGCGGGTAGCAGAGGGCCTCGGGGCCGCGTTGCAAGAGATTACGTCGGTCGCGAGAGGCAACTTGGCGGCGCGAGGCACGGAGTCGCAGCAGGGGGCTCAATCCTCACCAAACCCCCTGTACGGGGTGAATTTACACAGAGGGTCTGCATTTGACGACCTCAGGGATATCGACCACAGTATATTCGAACCTAGGGGAACACCACCACCGGGGGTCGGTCTCACCCCCCGAGCAATAGAGGCGGAGATACAGCGCCTGAGGACGATATATCGCAACACGCTTGGCGAACGGCGAGGGGGATTTTTCGACTGGGACAGGGACCGAAACTGGACAACCACCTTCGGTGATGGCAGCAGGCTGTACCCTATGGGGGTGGAAATCCCAGGGGTGCGCCGAAATTTATTTGCTGACCTCCCCGCGGAGAGGGACGTCACCGTTGCAGCCGAGGCGCGCGTAGCGGAGCATCTTGAGAGGGGTAATCGCGAATTGAAGACGATGCGAGCCGAATTGTCGGAATACGTGGCTAGCGAGGTCGAACGGAGGATGGCAGAGCGTACCAGGCAACGGCGAACCGTTGCACCAGAGGACGACGACGATTCCCCGTATTCCCCGTCTATCATCCTGCGAGGCCGTATGGGAGAGGGTGAAACCCCAGCAGAGGGGGACGCTCTTGGCACTCGTGCGAAGCGGAAAACTGGAGGATCGTGCGACGAGGGAACTCCGGCACGAGGTGATTCGGAATATGTCGGAGCTTCGAAGCGAGCTCGAGGCACTGTACGGGAAGCGAAAATCTCTCGCTGCCCTCCAGTACGAATTTTGCTTGTCTGGGATTAGCGTTAAAAAACATCAAAACATTTGACGGCAATAATCCCAACAGATTAGAGGAGTTTCTATCATCCTGCGAGGCCGTATGGGAGAGGGTGAAACCCCAGCAGAGGGGGACGCTCTTGGCACTCGTGCGAAGCGGAAAACTGGAGGATCGTGCGACGAGGGAACTCCGGCACAAGGTGATTCGGAATATGTCGGAGCTTCGAAGCGAGCTCGAGGCACTGTACGGGAAGCGAAAATCTCTCGCTGCCCTCCAGTACCAATTTTGCTTGTTAAAACAAGGTGCGAAAGAATCAGTAGCGGCATATGCCGCATGTGTCGAGAGGTTCACGGGGGAGGTGTCGGAAAAACTGTGTGAGGACACAGCACCCCACGGGGCGAGATATGTCGAAGCCGCTGTGCGACGAAGTGCGCAGATGAACTTCGAGAATGGATTAAATCCCGAAATTCGGATGATTGTGCGCTCGCGAAATTACGGGAGTCTGCGGGACTCTGTAGTGGGCGCTGCAGATGTGGAGAAAATGCTTGGTACCGGAAGCAACAAGGGAAACCCAGGGGTGAGTCAACCCCGTAGCAGCATGGGTGGAGGGGGTGCAACACCCCGAAAATGTTACAATTGTGGTATTGCGGGGCACATCGCTCGTGATTGCACGAGAAAATCGGGTCGACACATCCTCCCCGCACCAGGACCGGGGCGGGAAGTGAACCAAGTGAAAGTGACGTGCAATTTCTGTGGCAAAGTCGAGCATCTTTGGAGAGAATGCCGAAAGCGTATGCAGCAGGAGGGACAAAAGGCGCAGCAATCCGGCAAGGGGAACGGTAATAATTCCCCTCCGAAGGCTCAAGGGGGCCAAAAAACCTTGAAGGATTTTCTGGGTAGTGAACAACCGAAATCCGAGGGAAAGGGACAACAACGGGAGGTGTACGTCGTCAACGCCACATCTGGAGGTGTTGCGAGTGACTTCCACATCAAATCACCTGTGTGCAAGGGGGGAGTGTTAACGTTGAAAGCGGATACAGGAGCTCAGGTGAGCATCATAAGTGCGGAGGCTTTCAGCGAAGGAACCGTGGCTGAGAAAACGGGAGTGACAATCGTCGGGCTGGGAGGCTCACCCGTGCAAGCGAGATGTGCAGTCAAGGTGCATCTCGAGACGCCGAGGGGTACCGTTGCACACTGGTTCCACGTTGTACCCCCCGGGGTGGCGCTAGGGGTGCACGGATTCCTCGGGATGGATTTTATAAGGGAACACAAAGTGGATATACTCCGAGGCAGAGAGATACGAATTTTCGGGCATAGAATGCCATTGGTGGACGGGCGATTGAAAATGCGTTTACCACCGCGGAGTGAAAATATCGCGTATGTTGCAACGTGCAGTGGGGTAGTAGGTATCGTCGACAAAAACGAGGTCGCCGAAGGTGTTACACTCGGCGCCTGTGTAACCACACCGCAAGGCAACAGCTGTGCAGTGTGTGTAATAAATATGACTTCCGAAGAAGTGGAGATCGAGCGACCGACGGTGACACTCGAGCCGCTCGAGTCAGCAGAAAATTCGAGCGACAACGAAGGCGCGTGCAAGGTAAACACGGCACGCGAGTTAAACATTGACGAGGGGGGGAACGGCGGCACGCGACTCACGCGTTTGCGGGAGGCGATCGACGTGGGACATTTAAATGCCGAGGAGAAGAAAACATTGCTCGAGGTATGTGGGGATTTCGCAGAAATTTTCCACCTCGAGGGAGACTGGCTGCCGTGCACGACGGAGATCGAGCATGAGATTCCCCTTCGTGAGGGCGTGAGGCCAATCAAGGTGCAGCCCTATCGTTTACCCGAGGCACATAAGCGGGAAGTAGCGATACAAACGAAACAAATGTTAGAAGACGGAATAATACAGCCGAGTCGAAGTCAGTGGAATGCGCCGCTGCTCGTGGTGACGAAAAAACTTGACGCAGCAGGAAAGGTGAAAGTACGAGTCGTCGTGGATTTTCGAAAATTAAACGAAGCGACTATGGGTGATTCATATCCGTTACCGAACATCACCGATATTCTGGACCAGCTGGGGAAGGCGCACTACGTCACAACCCTCGACTTGGCATCGGGATTCCATCAGATTCCCATGGCTGACAAGGATAAGGAAAAAACCGCGTTTTCCACACCCCAGGGGCACTTCGAATATACGCGAATGCCCTTCGGATTAAAAAATGCGCCGCCAACCTTTCAAAGGTCGATGAACACCGTATTAGCGGGACTGGATGGAATAAAATGTTACGTATACCTCGATGATATCGTGATATTCGGGTCAACGCTGACGGAGCACAACGATCGGTTGCGCGAAGTATTTACTCGCTTACGGGAAGCGAAGCTATCGCTGCAGCCGGGAAAATGTCGTTTCTTAAGGAAAGAAACACAGTATCTGGGACACGTCATCTCAGAGGTGGGGGTGCGACCGGATCCCTCGAAGATCGCCGCAGTGAAGGATTTTCCGGTACCACGTAATATGAAGGGAGTCCAGTCCTTTTTAGGGCTCGCGGGATATTACCGGAAATTTATACGGGATTTTTCGAGGATCGCGAAGCCACTCACGGAATTAACGAAGAAAGAAAATCCCTTCGTTTGGTCGGCAAAACAGGAGCACGCGTTCGAAGAATTGAAAAAAGCGCTGACGACGGCACCGGTATTACAGTATCCGGATTTCGAGAGGCCGTTCGTCGTGACAACAGATGCCTCCGATAAAGCCATCGGCGCTATACTGTCGCAGGGGGAAGTGGGCGACGATTTGCCAATTTGTTATGCAAGTCGCACGCTCAATAAGGCCGAACAAAATTATACAACGACGGAGAAAGAATTAATCGCAATCGTATGGGGGGGTGGCACAATTTCGCCCCTATATCTACGGTACTAAATTCACAGTGGTTACGGATCACAAGCCTTTAACCTGGTTATTTAAGGTGAAAGATCCGGGATCGAGACTCATGCGATGGAAAATAAAATTATCTGAACATGAGTTCGATATAGTGTATAAAGCGGGGAAAAGGAATACGAACGCCGATGCGCTGAGTCGAGTGTATGTAACGAGGGAACTCCATCGCTACGCAGCGAGGCAGCGAGAGAGACAGCGCGAGCCAGCGACGATGCGTCAGCCATCGTGCCAGGCGAGGCGGCAGCGGCCAGGGAGATAGAGAGAGACGGACAATGCGATAGCGATTGCCACTCGGACGACGGTGATAACGGCGGCCATGCGAGCTACGGAGATAAGAGCCGTAGCGATGGCGAGAGTCTTAGCAAAGAAGAGAGAAGGAAGATACTTTATGAATACCACGACGCACCCTTGGGTGGACATCAGGGTGTCGCACGCATGTTAAAACGAATACAACTCGCGTACAGCTGGCCGGGTATGCGAAAGGAAGTAGAGGAGTATGTCGCGGCATGCGACAAGTGTCAGCGAAATAAAGTACACACGACACCAAAAGCACCGATGGCGATCACCGATACGCCGTCACGGGCATTTGAAAAGGGCGCTATGGACATCGTAGGGCCTTTAACAGTGACGGAAACGGGGAATAAATACATTCTCACGTTTCAGGATTTATTGACGAAATTCCGTATCGCGATTCCGCTCCCTTCGCAGTCCGCGAACGATGTCGCACGGGCTTTTACGGAGGAGATCGTATGCCGGTACGGGATACCGGAAGTCGTGCTCACGGATCAAGGGACGAATTTCCTGAGCGCGATATTTAAGGATGTATGCAAGCTGTTGCGAGTGGAAAAAGTGCAAACAACAGCGTATCATCCGCAGTCGAATGGGGCTTTGGAGCGTTCTCATCGAACGTTAGCAGAGTATCTGAAGAGCTATACAACCGAGGATCAGAGGGACTGGGATAAATGGCTACCGTACGCCATGTTCCAGTACAACACGACACCCCATACGGCTACAGGCTTCACCCCCTATAGCCTGATGTTCGGGAGAGAAGCGGAACTCCCTACCTCGTTAAAAAAACCCTCAAGTACGTTGTATGCGTACGACGATTATTCCCAGGAGTCGAAGGAACGGATGCGAGCATCTTGGGCGATGGCACGAGCAAATCTGGAGACGGCAAAAAATCGTGCGAAGGAGTTTCACGATAAAAAGGCCAAGGAGAGGAAATTCGACTTCGGGGAAAAAGTTTTGTTGCACGATGAAACGGTGCGGCAAGGCAGATCGGCGAAACTTACCGCCAATTGGATTGGGCCGTATGTCATCAAGGGAGTGCATCCGCCCCTCAATTACACTATTCGGAAGTTGAGGCGGCGGTTGAAGGTTCACGTGGATCGTCTCCGAGAGTACATCGAAAATTAGGAGCCGATTTTGAGGGGGGGGGGGGGGGAGCTAGGAGTAGCTATTGGTTTTGGAAAAAAAAAAATTCTGTGTGAATAGTCAAAAAAAAAAAATTCTGTGTGAACTTTTGTCATGGGAAAAGGGGAAAAGTATTTTGAGAGGTTATTAAGGGAAAAATAAATTACGTAGAGTAATTTAAATAAATTACATTGTTGCAGGGTGTTGCTTTGTTGCCTGCCGATTATCGTCAACGGCGGGGCTGTTATAGAGGAATTTCGCAACGTGCCGGGAATTTATTTCGAGCACGTAGGCACGCTGTGTTTATACACGGACGTGTGGACATTAGCTGTGCGCATGGATCTCTCGAATCTCATGGCGTTGGAGCAGTCGATCCAGTGGCATCTTGAAGGGTATCGGGACCGGTGCAGGGAGTCAGTGGGATCCGGAGGACACTGTGCCGAGATGCTGATACACCTGGAGCGCCTCTCCGCGAGGGTAGCGGAGGAGATTGGCGTGGTACACGATCTCGTGGGGGGAGAGCACCCACGAGACAAGCGGAGACTGATAGATGGATTGGGATCGGTCCTCAAGACCATCACGGGGAACCTCGATGCGGCGGATGGCGAGCGAATTGAAAACGAGTTATCAGCGGTTCGAGAGACACAGGAGACTATGAGGGACGGCATGCAGAAGCAGCTGCAGGTGGTCGAATCATCGATCGATATGTTCAATCGTTCGTCGTATGCATCCGAGAGGAACCTCAATAAATTGTACGCCATGCTGCGGGAGGTCAACGGCTACTTCCACAACAGTACCAGCCGTCTGGCTACGCGACAGCAGTTCGACGAGAGTCTGGGATTATTGGACTCTCATTTGGAGGCATTCCTCGGCGAAGTGAGGGATATCGCCGACTTATTTATGGGAATCGCATCGGGAACGGTGAATCCGGCTATCATCTCGCCGGAAAAACTCACCAAGTACCTTTCCGAGGCATTGCCGCACGTGCCGAAGGGATATAGCTTCCCTCGGCCAGTGGCAAGGGAAAACGCAGCGGAATTACTGCGACTGGCAATCACGAGGGCGTATCGAGTGGGAGAAAACGTAACGCTGCTCCTCGAGATACCACTCGTTGGGGCGGCAGAATACAGTGTCAGTCGCACGTACCCCCTACCGAGGCGGGGGGAAAACGACACGTACTACTATCAGGAGACGTCGCCGGAATTGGTCATCGTGGATCGGGAAAATCGGAACTACATACGGATGACGGAACGGGAATTAGAGGAATGCAGGAGGGATGGAACGAGATTCTACTGCAACCCGCGGCATCCAGCGTTAGCGGTAAATGAAGCCGCGCCTTGCAACGTGCGAACGTACGTGGGGGGTGCGGTAGGTCGGGAGCAGAACTGTCCGAAGCGTGTAGTGAAATTGGCAAACACGCTCATCGTGAGTCTACGGCAGCCGGGACGATGGCTGTACGCCGGTATGCCGACTCAGCAGTCTGTATTAAGTGGAACGGAATCGTTGACGCTCACCGGGCGTTGCACAGCGACAGCAAAAAATTTTCGCGTAGAAACCATGAGGCGAATAACGCAGGAAGTAATTGACAACGATTTTGTGCCAACATATAATCTCACACTCACACCCCAGGAGGCGGAGTGCGTACCTCAGGTGGCCGACCAATACGAGAATATCACCCTCGAGCACGTGGTGAGCACGCCACAGGAGTTGAACGACCTCGGGGTGCGGATACAGCAATTGCGAGACGGACTCGCGACCCGAGTAACGCCGCGCAAGCAACGAATAATAAACATGATCGGCCAACAAGCGATAGGCGCGATCTCCCTAGCAACGATAACAATCTTCGCCATCTTTTGGCTCATCAGGAGGCGACGCAGGACTCGGCAACCCACGGTGGAGGCCCCCTTTACAAAGGTGGCGATACGAGGCAGCGAAGAGACGCCGATGGAGCAGCGAGACCAACGAAGGGCATCCCCATCGCACGAGAAAAGGGGGACGCGAGCAACAACGATAACGAGCGGACGGTGGGAACCCCGGGATGCCATCAGCGAACGTGAAGAAGAAACAGTAACACAGAGGGAGTGAAGGAGAAATTCTTTTATTTCAAATAAAGCCCGAATCCAGGCGGAAATGGCGATACAACGCCCTTAACGAACAAACTCCCATTCTTCCTCATCGTCGTCACGCTCGCCGGCCGGTCGTATGCCGGAGGAACCATTCGGGATGGAGGTTCGGAACCTCCAAGGGACTCTACAGGGACGACCGTCAGCTCGCCGGGGTGTCACGTATCGAAGGCGAACGGCACCATGAGCATAGGGGCGATCATCGAACACCGGGATCGTCGGAGGTGGCGCCACAGGTGTCGACGAATTCCCTTGGGGCGTCGGCTCTTCGGAAGTCAGCGTTCGGCTAACTTTGGAATCCTCCTCGACTGGAGAAGGGCGCATCTTCTGGAGAAACCAGCGTGCGTGAGGAAGGCGGGCGATATATATATATATATAAAAAAAAAAAAAATGATTACCTTCGCTGGTGGGGGAGCCATCGCAAGGACAACGAACAAGAACGAGACGTCGAGCAGAAAAACGAGGAGTGAATAGCGCTCCGCGACGGGCGCACCGGCTTATAGGCCGAAGAAATAGCCGACGCAGTATCAATGACTGGCCGTCCGGGTTGAATGACACCCGAATACGACAGCCACGATGCAAACAATTACAATATAAGTGGGTCAATAGAATTGGGAATATTTTAACACAGGATATGAGTAAAATAGTTGTAACATACTCTCTCCGCATTACTGGGAGTACAGTGAAAAGAAATCCACCGATTTCTTTTCCCTTAAGGGGGGAGGGATGTTATACCCCCGAGTTACGTGAGCATCACCGAGGTTACGCATTGAGCAACAACCAAGGTATGCGAGCGTTGCAACAGCCGTCGCACAACGCACAGCATCGATGCTTCGGAAATCCGGCACAGCATTGCCGCAATTGAAATACTTAAAGCATCTTTTGATAAACATGCGAAAACAGCTGAATCGCTCGCTCCACTTTATCTTCTATAAAGTGCGAGTACGAGCGCGCAGCGACAGTTCAGAGGGTTATCCGATACTGTGCGGCTGTTTGTGACAAGAATACTTTCTACGGGACTCGTGCAAAGGGTCAGCCTAGTAGTATATCTTAGCTATAGTCGGACAATAGTCCGAGCTACGTTTACTGAACTCTGTAAGATTCGATAGTGCATCTACGCACATTAAATAAAGGGACAATATTATTTGCTACATCTCTCTTGTGATTCCTACATTCGCTTGGGTTCCAACCCTTAACCGGTATTTCCTAAAATTAATTAAGGGGTTCAATTCCTCGCGTCGGGACTCGGCTTAGCTACCCGACAATCGGCGGCATAACAACGTGTTGTTGTAGAATGTCAATGTACCGATGAGTATTTCGATGTGGGAAGTAACGCCACATTCGCTCTTTCAGCGTACGATTGAAGCGCTCGACAACTGCTGCTTTTATATCAGGGTTACGCGTAACTCTAAACACAATATTGTTCTCCTTAAGAAATACTTGTAACTCTTTTCCGACAAACTCCTTGTCTTTATCGGTCTGTAGACAGGTGGGTGACCGTCCGGTGCTTCGTTCAAAAATCCTTTTAAAGGCTTGCGTCACAGAGTGCACTGTTTTGTCTTGTAGCGGTTCGACCCATGCATACTTGCTCAATACATCAATGACTGTGAGCAGGTAGCAGGTATTATCGTTGTAACTCTTTAACGAGCGTAAATCGACGAGATCAGCGTCCCAAACGTCGTCTATGTTGTCAGCACTGTAGCGAAGTCTTGGGAAAAGCCGCTTGACGGGCTTGTGAATGGTGTACGCGTCTTGTTGGGTCAACCAGTCATAAACAGCGGCTACTTCATTTTTTTTATCTGTCAGTCGTCTTGCACCGGCGTAACCAGCGGGGTGTGAAGGGTCGTAATACACTTTTCCGTACGGCATCTCTCTCGCTCTCTGACGGTTATGCTACAGCAGACATTGAACTATTCATAGTTTTAGCCAGTGTGCAAACCCTCGAGGTATTTGAACGGCCTCGTCTGAACGTGGTTTCGTCGTAATGTTCGACCGCTCGGCAGCCTCCGTATCCGCGGCCATACTATCCTTCTTGTTCTTCTTCTTTGACTCGTCCTTTTCACTCTGTTTCGGCGAATAGTTGGAATTTAGCCCACGACGATTGTTGAATGTCTCTTCACGACTAGTTCTAGTTTTAATACCAGCCGCACTTTTACCATCAGACCGTTTTACTTTTGCAGCTATAGCATTGTCAACGGTTCCTTCTTCTTTTTCATCCTCGCTGCTCGCTTCGTACTTTGTGCCGAATTACTGATGTATATCCCGCCGATGGAGACGCCAGAAAAGATAGACAGTTCACGTGTCAAAGATTTGATAAAGAATAATTTCAAGTTATTGAAAGAAGCTGTTAAACGTCGATTGGACCCGTCGTTTATCGAGCTCACGTTTGGCATCGTATTCCTTGAACTGACGGTACTGGGTATCCCTTTCATCGTGAACGAGATGAAAAAATACCTCATGAAGAATAAGAAAAGTGCGAATCAATAGTCGCGTAATCGTATACATATCCTATAGCTGATATGTATATGCTATCAACAGACATCAGACCATGCGTATTTAGCAGTTACTCTACCGATTGGTAGTCAATTACGTCGCTCCAGTATTATTAATTATATTGTTTCTCATTGTATTCATTATTATAAGTAGATTTAAGATTATTTATCGTCAGTCTTCACTTTGCGTCACTTGCCCTTACTTATATGATAATCATGTATGAATAAGCATTTTATGTTTCGTTAACCGTACATTGTAAACTTTCGTTAGTCTGGGAGGATGAGACATGGGAGGGGATGGATTATACAGAACGTCTAAGCTACTGAATAATAATTCGATATACTTAAAACGCCGATTTATTTTTACCTGCTTCGAATTACCATCATACGGATCCGGCTGAACCCCATTTTACCGACTACAGAATATTTTAGTATTGAAAAGATGTCGGCAACTCTTAGAGGGCGCCTTGGAAAAATTCTTCGACCAACCAGAACATCGGAAAAATCGGACGTCCAATCATTATAAAGCGAATGATTGGATTAATACTAGTACATAAAAGACGATGGAAATTTATAGAGGGCGCCATGGAAAATCAGTCGACCAATAAGAGCTCGGGGAATTTCCAGTCGGCCAATCACGGCTCGGGGAAAATGAGACGACCAATCACGGTCCGGAGATTTTCCCAGCTTCTCTCTCATTGGCTCCCTATAACTCAAGGGGCGTGGCTTAAGGGGCCCTAGGGGGGTGGGGAGGGGACCACAGGTGGTGGGGGAAGGAGTGGGGGCCAGACAACGGTGGTGGGGGAGAGGGGTGGGGGTAGACGGTGGTGGTGGGGGTTGGCGCCAGTGGCCGCGTGGAGGGGGTAAATCCTGTCTCCCTATAGCTGTACACTACTACTAACGTCTCTTCACGACTAGTTCTAGTCCTCATACCAGCCGCACTTTTACCATCAGACCGTTTTACTTTCGCAGCTATAGCATTGTCAACGATTTCTTCTTCTTTTTCTTCCTCGCTGCTGTAATAGGGGCTTTCGTCGTTATCCACACCCGGATTATTTTGTGTACGCTTAACACCGAATCACTCCTCTCCCAGTGTCCATAATGCGGTGTTTCCGATAAATTCACGTGGTATAGAGATATCTCGTAGACTCTGAATAAAGTCACGTCGACCCACGGCTTTAAACTCCTTTTTCGATCGTACAGCGTCGTTAATAAGATCGACAATATTTGAATTTGGTACAAGCTTGCCGTCTATAGTCACGCGCCCCTCTTGGTCCCATCTGATGCGTTGTACTGCTCCCGGTGTATTGCGGAGATAAGACACGAGAGCTTTAGCTTTACGACGAAACTTTTGCAGGCACGCTATCTATGATTATCGTATCATCGAACGTCCCATTTGCCTGTGGTGGCGTCTGCTGTTCACGAGACATGGCAGAGGTCGCTCCAGGTAGCGCCGGATCTATTGGGCCTTTTCGTACTTCGAGCAAAAATAAATACCTCTGCAACCCCTGTAGATATTGTTTCCACTTTTCCGAGTCATCGCGATACTTTTTTGAGTGTAAAATTCCCGAAAGCTCCTCGTCGAGTCGCGATATAGGATCACCCGGCGTCTGTACACTTGGTGGACCGACAGGCGGTGCACGAGTTCCTCCGCCACCGCCGCTGCCGCCTCCGATCATCGGGTCTTTCCATATCCCCGCCTCTTCAGCCGATACTAAAATCATTTTCTTCGCGTGTTCCATTAGATCTCGCACGTTTAAATTAAGAATCAGTACTTCCGCCACCGCTGACCAAACTGACCAAACTGACAAAACTCGTGATAATCGGTGTTACGTCCGAGTAACATTAAGAATTCGCCCTGTTTTAGACCTTAGCAAAGGCTAATTAGTCCGGGATACGGGCTTGGTGATTTGGTTGTAATGGAATTTTGTTGGATAATAATTTTGGATATTTTAGTGATTATTTGGAATAATAAGGAGTTGTTGAGATTAAAGGAAATAGAAATTCGCGGTGGTCCGCGCAACTTCTGCTATTGGTTGAATATAGGACATCCAGTGAGCTCGCGGTGGGCCGCGCAGCTCGGTGGATTTTGGAAAACGATTCCATAGCTCGCGGTGGACCGCGCAACTGGAAATCGTCATGAAGATTTTGTTATGAGTTCGCGGTGGTCCGCGCAACTCATTTGGATTCGAAGGTTATGATGATGAGCTCGCGGTGGTCCGCGCAGCTCGGAAATAAATCGAAGATTCCATTTAAACTATTTTACTTGAAAAATGGACGAGCGGTACAAGTTCCAGCTCGACCCGAAGAGGTTGAAATATTTACAAGAACTGACGAGAACTGACTGACTGACTGAACAATTTTCTGTACAAAATGTGGTCTTATATACTAGTGGTATATCTATCTTTGTTTTTGAATAAGGGTAGGAAAGGGCAAGTTTCTTGTAGCTTATTGGCTCAAACTCGCCGTCTCCCACTTCCTATGTTTTGAACGAATTGGAAGGAATTGTTATCTGTAGACTATGTGTGAGGGCCTAGACGTCCCCTTCCCTTAACCATCGGAGTAGGGCCTTATCTTCAGGAAATACAATGCTGTTTTGAGGGTTGCTAGATACTAGGCGCTTTGGTGGAGTTACGGGGATGTAACAGTGCCAATAAAAGCGGCAAAAATGCTCCACAGCCTTTCTGCATTATGAGACGTTTTTTCGCTCTCCAGTTGAATTTTCGTCGTTTACGAGCGGTGCCGCTGGCTCTACTCCGGCCGCCACCGCCGCTCTGTCTTACTGCGGACCACGGTGCTCGTTGTCGCAACACCTTTTTATATCTTTTAAGACGATTTTTCACACCGTTTTTAAGCATTACTACGCCGTGTAAGACGTTCAGTGCGCATTCGCATATACACTTGTCCAGCGATTCATCGGCCGTGCGTAGCAGCGCTCTTTGCTGCTCTTTACTAGCATGACAGAGGGCGTTCAGAAAAGCGGCGTGACGTTTATCGATCGGTGATCGCACAGAACACGCTGTTCTCTTCCTCTTCTTCTTTACCGTCATCTTCCCCGTTGTCGCCCTCCGCCGAGATGTTTGCGTAACCGACACTCGAGCGTTACTGATGTCTTTGCTGTTCCGCCATTTGACTAAATATACTCAATTCAATTGACGAAAGCCGCGCTTGTTTTTCGGTATATATACATGCATTTGTGGATCGTCGGGAAATATATTGGTGCGGCATCGACACATATCAGACGTGGATTGCTTTAGATACAACAGTAGATATCCATGCGGCTGCGCAGTCGCATCGTGATAGGCTTCCGTTAAAAAGCGCGGATCCTCGGGATAAACTTGTCTCGCAAGATGCTGAATTTGCGCCCGATCTTGGGGATTTTTAAAAATAACAATATAATTCGCATTCAGCGAAATATCGCGTTGCCCGTGTCCCTGATGAAAAATATTTTGCGTTATGAAAATAACGCTGATATTTTTATGATGACTGCCTTTCGTGAAGAGATCTACTATCGTATTGTTTGCCGATTCCCTCATCAAATCGTCGATAATAACCAATTTCTTATACTCGTTATCTTGTGAATAATCCTCCGGCTGCGGTAGTTCTTCGTGAAATTCGATTTTAATATTAGCGCTTGTTGAATCCTCATGCGCCGAAGTCTTGAACAGCGCTGCAGTATCGACATCGAGATTATCGCCGTAGTAAAATATAATACGGCCGAACGTCGCGTCACTCATGGCCGCTAGATGGCGCAAGAATCTTCGCACGAAAACTGTCTTACCATAGCCTGTTGACCCACAAATTAGTGAAGTCCACGGGTGTTTCCATCGTACGTCCATTTTACGTTTTTCTTTTACTCACGTTTCGTCGACGTAGACAAAACTCGGATTGAAAACACTTATAAATATATTCGTTTTTATGCGACTATAAGCTTAACACGGCGACGACGGCGGCGGCAGCGGCGCGGAGGACACACGTCGCGATAAGCTAACTCGACGTGTGCGCGGCGGTGGTCCAGCTAGTACAGACCCGTTCGCTCGCAACATCAGGTTATGGGCGGGCGAGCGCACGCGCGTGTGCATCAGCTCTTACACCGCGGCCACATGTGCGCCATAAGCTTATATCGCCCATGTGGCGCCTCCTAGCTTAATATAAAGAAAATGCTCAATACAAGAAAGGAATATGGTTAATGTTTTTTTATTTTCAATTAACGGAGATGTCAAAATAAATTATGGGTATCATTAATATATTTTTATTGTGTATCTCTCTATATATATAAAGTTACCGCCGCTGTCGCCGCCGCCGCCGTGTCAAGAATCGAGGAGGTCAGCTTCACCATAAGGTGGAGGAGGTCCATTTCGGTGAAGCTGACCCTTTTCCCTTTATTAAAATGGAAAAAAGGTCAGCTTCACCAAATGGAGAGCCTCCCCCCGTACGGTGAAGCTGACCCCCCCCAAGGCCGAAATATTCTAAGTCCCCAAGAGGGCCTTGACTCGAAATATTCTAAGTCCCTAAGGGGGCCTTGACACGAAATATTCTAAGTCCCTAAGGGGGTCTTGACTAAGTCCTCCTTAGAGGGACTTAGAATATTTTTCGGGGGAGGGGGGGGGGGGGGGGGGGGGTGCGGAGGAGCGTGGGAGAGGAAGGCCAAAATATTCTAAGTTCCTCTAAGGGGATTTCGAAGGAGGCAGCAGCGGTGGTCGGCGGAGCAGAAAGAAGCAAAAATATATATATATATATACTAGCGTTTCCCCGGGCTTGCGCGCTACGCGCGCTCGCTCGTCAGTTGTAAACTATTTTGAGTTAAGACCCATTTGGGGAATATTTTTGCAAAAATAATAGCAAAAATATTCCCCAAATTTGCAAAAATAATAGCAAAAATATTCCCCAAATTTGCAAAAATAATAGCAAAAATATTCCCCAAATGGGTCTTAACTCAAAATAGTTTACAATTTTTACATACTAGCAAATATTTTTGCAAAAATAATAGCAAAAATATTCCCCATTTTTGCAAAAATAATAGCAAAAATATTCCCCAAATGGGTCTTAACTCAAAATAGTTTACAATTTTTACATACTAGCGTTTCCCCGGGATCGCGCGCTACGCGCGCTCGCTCGTCAATTGTAAACTATTTTGAGTGAAGACCCATTTGGGGAATATTTTTGCTTCTTTCTCCCCCCCCCCCCCCCCCTTAGAGTCCCTCTAAGGGGGACTTAGAATATTTTTGCTCGATGGCCTCTAAGGGGATTCCCCTTAGAGGGACTTAGAATATTTTTGCCCTCCCCTCGATTCCTGACACGGCGGCGGCGGCGGCGACGGCGGCGGCGGCGACAGCGGCGGTAACTTTATATATATAGAGAGATATGTATAGAAATATATGTTTTTGTCTATATTTTCACTTATGTTAAAATCACGCATTTCTACAAAAATTATTTTCTTAACGATATACGCCGTTTTATATACATTTGTACCGTTATTGATAATTAAAAACTACGAAAAATTTTCAAATTTACATATATACAAGTGCGTGTAAATAAAATTGTCGAACGATTCAAATTTCGATTTTCAATCTGCTCTCGCACAGTAGCCAATCGAAACACGTCCAGAACCTTTATTTACAGCTTAAAATTATTTCGATTATTGCATTTAATTATGCTAGAATGACGATGACAACGATGATAATGTCGGTTAATCGGTTACCGAGGGCTCGTCTTTATACCCGAACGGCAATGACAACGTGTGAGTCACATGACGTCGTTTATGACAAACGACACGGCAGGTTTTCGACATCTCGCGGGTCACAACTTCGGGTAGAGCTTTTCGCTGAATTGACGAATAATTCAGCTGAATCTATTCTGCATTCTGTCGAGGCAAATCTGATTCAATCATGTCCCGTATCGATGCGAAGTTAACTTTTTTCGAATTGCTATAATTTAGACTTAGCCCCTTGACCTTACATTCTGTTTTCGTAATTATTTTGGGGTTCGAGCTATTGACGACTTGGTAGTCGTAAAATTTGGGGCCTCCCGAGACAAACGACTTTATATAGTCTGTCGGTTTCTTTAGCTCACTGGTCGTGTCGCCGAGGAAGTTACCGAGAGGCGGTACCCATTCACCCGGTTGACCTGTGCTCACATAAATTACCGAGTCGGTGTCATAATACAAAACTCGTCGTTGTAACCGTTCCAGATAGCTATACAATTTCAAACGCGCTTGAGCTGTTGTGTACGCCGCGATGACGACACTCGTTTGCGCTGAAGACGTTATCGCCTCGTCCACCGATACCCAGTTAGCGTACAAGATATCGTCGTTTACCGGTAGCAACCGTTGTACCTCTTTGTCATTATCGCCCAGAATTGACAGCAGTTGTTCGCGATTACGTATTACGGCCGTTTGGGTTAAATTATCGCGATGACCGAACTTACCCCAAAACGAATTTAAGCACAGCTTCGCAACGGACCGCAAGCCTGAGTTTTTACAAATTTTTTCGGGTGTTAAACAAATGCCCTCGGCGTGCTCATAGTCATCGATGTATTTCGACTGCGACGCTTCATCTATACATTCCGCGGGCCAACCGCTGCCCTGTTGCTTAATTTTTACAAACGTGTTTATGTAGCCGACAAAGAGGCCACCTTCGCGTGTTTCCGGATCGTACTGTATCATCTCATAGGCCCAAATGACAAAGACTTTTACAACCCGATAGCCAATGTCAATCGCTTTGCGAACTTCATAGGCGACCCATGTACCGGTAAACGTCCGTTCGCTTGTATTTTCGTGTGGACACGATGTCTGCACTTTATTCTCGGCGCATGTGCGACACAACGCAAACAGTAGCTTTGGTGCATGCGGACAGATAGAAGCGGATGAAAAAGATCGCGAGGTGGTCAAACCGTTAACCGTCGTACCTAGAGCATCGTACGAGCCGTTCAGCAGTGTATCGCATTCTGCTCCGACGTAAATCTTCGGATGACCCACCGGGAAACGGCCCGTTTTGGAAATATACGGATAAAACGCGCAAATGTCAATGTAATACATTTTTTCGCCATCCGCAACATCGTACACGGTCACCGTGTTGCTTGTTCGACCGCCGAAGAACGCGTCACGAGGATTCAAACAGACGTATTTGAGACGCGGGTGGTCGCGCAAAAACGCACCGATTGCAGGGTTAGCATTTCGCTCGTCTGCGAATTCGCACGCCCACACGGTTCGTAGCGTGTATCCTCGTTCGCGAATTAGAGCGTCGGCCGCCAGAGTACGCTCATAACGTTGTTCGTACGTCTGGTCGTTGACACGCGAGCGCACCGCACGGTTTTCCGGAAAGCAACGAGGACACCCGTGCCAATAACAGCCGTGAAATTGATAGACAAACCGTTCGTCGTCTCTCTGGGCATAGCCGTCAACGAGCATCCCTTCAGGTAGTCTAAACTCTCTCCCGCGCGTGGCGTGCGTTATTTCATACCCTACACAATGCTCAACCCATAAAAGCCATTCATTGGCCTGCCTCGAGTGGTTGTCTGCGAGCCTGAATCCGCCGCTAGGTATAAGACCGATGGTTTGCGGCACTAGGTAATTGCGCCTAAACACTTTTGAGCAAGCCGACGCGATTGTTGCAGCCTCCGTGAATGGGCAAACATTACCGACTTCGAGAAAAATCCGACGAAACTCTTTACACGCCCGCCTCAAAATGTCGACGTCCATCGCGCAATACTTTTCGATCTCGACTTGAAAATCAAAAATCTCATTCGTCGCTGTTGCTTCCGCGTACCACGCGTTAAAAACACTATGGTCAGCGGGACTCATAGTTTCCGGCGAATAGAACTCTGCGACGGGCAGCTCGCCTCTGTAACGCTGATTTTCTAACGTATTAAATAAATGAGGAAAGTATCCCTTGCCCATTTTATCTTTGAACCCGAAAGCTTCCGGGAGAGCGCTGAGTCGCATATGAAAATAATTGAGACTATCAATGAAAACCGTTCGGCCTATGCGCATCGAGATGATGGAATTCCCCGTTAGAATAAGCTTCGAGATCCTTGCAGTGTTCGGCCGCGTAACGCAATATAAATTGTGCGTCGAACGCCTTTGCATTGTGTGCGATACAGACGATTTTGCTGAACGACGACGTATAGCGAACTGAGAGTTCGATTAATTCCGCGACAGGTGACCGACGGAAAATATGCTTCCGCACACCGCACCAACTACACGCGTTACCGCTACTTACATCATCGACATCCGATAAGCATCTTTCGCACAGCTGCTGCGCGATGCAAAGCGTGGCAATGTGTTCGCGAGTATTGTCACCCGGCGTTTTACGGTACAACGTGTCTTGGCGAGTCTCAAAATCATAAAAAATGAAAAGTGTTCGTGGTTGTTTTGTCTCGTCCGATACAGTTCGCGGGGCTACCGGTTGCATGTAACAAAACTCATTGTGCCCGTGCACACTTCGACAAAGCTGACAGAAAGTCTTACCACAACTGTGGGGCTTCTGTGTTGCGTCAAACAATTTGAAACACGTTTTGCAAAAGCGTACTGTTTGGCAAACCGATTTTCGTTCACCGGTTTCCGTTCTTATACGATATTCGCGAGGTTTAAGATAATTGTTAAAACACGCGGCGTTGTGAAAAAATCGATTGCAATCCACGCATGACCACTCGTTATCGTTTCCTATAACTTCGCCGTTATTCTCATCGATAGGGCGCACCGGACACGGCGGTGATGAATAGCATCGCGGACATTTACTCGTACACCGGTGTTGTTGCAAAAAACGATAAGAAACGTTACACGGCACGCAGTAATTTCTACTACCT
Organism: Buathra laborator; assembly: GCA_934046635.1. NCBI lineage: Eukaryota > Metazoa > Arthropoda > Insecta > Hymenoptera > Ichneumonidae > Buathra > Buathra laborator. The sequence continues at coordinate 1,901,127 of CAKOHB010000040.1, forward strand.
GCAGCGGCTAAAAGATTCGTAATAGGCGAATAATGATCTTTGTCAGCGAAATGCGCAATATTTAATGTAGTGTGCGCCGGAACGTCTTGAAAACGCTCGCACCGATTGAAGATGGGTTGCGCACCAGTACCTAGAGAGGCCCAGTCGTATACGACTATAGCAATACCTTTACCGATGAAATGTCTTTGGAAAATCCCAATTTCCACATTACTACGACCCGACGCCGGCACAACCAAACCAGTCTCGTTTACAAGTTTCGTCGCCTCGTCCCGTTGAAGTTTCGAATTTTTATGCCGAATCTTATCGTAAAAGAGCTTCGAGTCTTCGCTTCGGTCTTGCTTGTTACGCGTATTAGCTAGAGCCACAACGAGCGAGCGAGGGAAGCATAAATTATCGGAATTCCCAATTAGCACGATCGAACGATTACTAATGATTTTAGAATCTAAACCACCAGAGCCGTTTACCATATCGACGTAAGTGACCGTAAACACGAGAGTGTCATATACCGACAGAATTCTGCGGTTTGATGCACGTTGCAAAGGAGATCCCACAATAATTCGTAATGAAAGCGCCATACGGGTCTCATAGAAATACCGGCTGAACCGTTCGTCATATCGGCGGCCTCAAACGTTACACCGATTCTATCGTTTGGCGATCGAGCTTCGACAAAATGCGCATGGATATCGCGTATCGCATTTCGTATCCATGAAATTGGATTGATACCGGGTGGTGGTGTTACCAACGAAATTTCGTTTTGACGACTATTTATTTAAAATTTTTTTAACAAATGGTCCCGCGGTACACTGACTATTCTAAAACGATGACCCACGGGCAAGACCTGTTCGTCGTCATCCACGACTCTTTCCTCGTGGGCCACGTTATCGCCATTATCATCGTGGTCGTCTTTATTATTTATATTTCCACGATTCCGAACGTTTAAGCCTAAATCGCGGTCGCCGGTCGGTCGCGCAGGACCTCCGCCTATTTGCGGTACATTATTGCCATCACTCACCAATTGCGCGACGGCCGCCTCTGTCTCAGCGATCCACGATGTGCTTAACAACGATGACGACGACGACGACGACGACGATGATGATGCTCCTGAACGGTCTGCGGGAGGAAATAGGATATGGCGTGATAAATAATTATGGTTCTGGGAAAGGTCGGGACGATTCGATAATTCGAATGATGATTAGATCATCATCCTCGTCGTACGAGTCGGATCCTGAGCCCAACACCCTGCGCGAACCGTGCCACGGTGCTTGTAGCAGGTGGTTCGGTATCGCGCGAACGGGGTCGGCGTCGGAGTGATCCGCATCGTACGACGAGGGTGATTCAGATTCTAGATCACTAATCATTAATGATGATTCTGAATCCGAATCATCGTTCGACGCAGGGTCATAATGACGCGATGAGACGGGACTATTTATATAGGCAGGATCGGTTCTCTGGGTCACAGGCGAATATTCGAATGCGGTATGACCGCCCAGGCACCAGTTGCCGTGCTCGTCGCATGGTTCAGCGGCGCTCAATAACCATTGATGTACACCTGTGGTTTAACAAATTAAGTTAATCCAATTTTAAACGGACTCTACGCGTTAGAGGATATGCGTATATATATATAAAAAATAAGAAAACATTTTTTTGCAAAAAATGTAAAAAATGTCGCCAAGTAGTTTAAATAGTTTTGTGAAAATAAAAAAACTCGTAAAATAATCAAAAATCATCTGAGCCAAGTGAAAATAAAAAAAAAAACTTTGCTCGTCCTTACTTTCGATGCAACTACATTTATTTGTATTCTAAGGACTCGCCAAGTTTTTTTTTTATTTTCACTTGGCTCAGATGATTTTTGATTATTTTACGAGTTTTTTTATTTTCACAAAACTATTTAAACTACTTGGCGACATTTTTTACATTTTTTGCAAAAAAATGTTTTCTTATTTTTTATTTCAATCGTTTTTTTTAATTTATTATTCTATTATTATTTATTCAAAAAAAATGTTTTATTACTTGATAACGTTAAGAATCCGCATGAAACGATTTGTCTTGTATCACACGCACAATATTTATCAATTGAAATGACCTCTCGTCCGCGATAATGTGAACAATTTTATCAGACGAACGTCGCATTTTGTTAACCGCACGAGAGGGTCCTTTTTTTTTTTACTAATTTTCGCGAAAAAATGTAATTATAAATAACCTCTACTTAACCTTCTTTTCGATCACTCAGTGTGATATTACTAGTTGCTGTATTCACGAACTGACTCTTAGAAATTGATAACAGCTGATCGTTCGTTCCGCTTATACCGTTGTGTATGCACGGCACACGCATGGACGCACGAACACAACACGCAGGTCATAGGACATCGGACAAACAGCTGACAGTCGAAAAAACCTCTGAAGATTTTTTTTTATAATGAAAGTGAGGATTTTTCGGGCGAGATCGCGATATCTCATCATTTCGGGCACCGATCGGTCTGATTCCAGGCGCATTTTAAAGCTTGTATTCGATTTATACAATGAAAGTGTCTTTAGAATTTAGATCCGATGTCTCGTTTCCGAGAAAAAAAATGTCAAAGTTTAGGGGGCTCAATATTGTCGTATAAGGACACGGTAGCGCTCGACGCGTGCGGTTTCACCGCGCGGACTTTTAACTTTAAAATACTTGGCGTCGAGACGCTACCGCGTCTCTTAATAAATAAACAATGCATGTATATCTATTGCATATATGCATATATATATATTGTAACGTTCACCTTTTTGGCCGGTGCCACGCACACGGTTCAAAGGCTCACGTTAGGGGTTCGGGGCGAGCAAATAATCGTTAGACGTTGTCGATTCGGTGATATTGTTCCTTTTATTAAAACATATTAAAATAGAAAATGTGATACATCGGAATCTGCAATGTCAACGCTTACCTTTTTCATCGGTTTTTACTTATTCTACGAAACACACTCGAGTTCTCGGCGAGCTGTAATTATCAATTTTTGTACAATATAACCTTTGTTCGTTGCCTTACACGCGGATAACAAAAAATGTTACGAGTCGTGCGCAATTCTCCTTTTACGAATCGAACCATAGTAATTTTATTGACTTTATTCTTTGAGTCACGATTTTTACCCCAAGAAGAAAGATAGAAAAATGATTCAACGACCGAATGTCGATAAATCGTGAAAATTTTGATCTCTGCTAGATTTTCCCCGTTTTATTCTACAATCTTCCTTTCCTTGCAGTACCTTTGCGCGTAGCGAGTCGAGACTTGATACGAAATACGACGAGTTTTACAATTTGTCTGATTTAAATCTTTGTTTAAGTTTGGGAGTAAACTATTATTAAAAAATGAATTATAATTGCGTTTCTATTCTGCCGTGCCTACGGAGTATCCCACAGGAATATCGTGCGAACCTGTCGATAACGATTTTCCGATACCCGTAGCGCAGGGCCCTCGTCGGAGAGTTCGGCTTCCACGAGATCGTGAACCAACCGTGTCACCACTTGGTCGATCCGCGACTCGCTTCCGGCTCCCTCCCTTTCGGGTTACCTACCTACTCGCGACCCTACTAGCGGTGACTGGTTACAGGAATGCCCACTACTTCGTCACCAAAGATGTGTGCACCCTGGTTCGGGAAATTGAGTACACCTGGAGCCAACGTCGCCGAAGGCTCTGGGGACCCGGAGGTAACAAAAAAGGAATATACCTGTCTTCTTATTCTGAAGAACTCGGTGGCTATTCGACTCGCGCTCGCCCTTTTACGCTCGCGCTGTCGATCATCTGTCCGCGAGAAAATACGGCATCTCGCGGCCGCCTTGCCGACTACCGGCGCGTATTGTACAGTTAGGGGAGTCGGAGCCCACGCGGGCTCTCGCGCTATACTCTCTACACTTACCTATAGTGGGCTGCCTATGAGACACGTCTCAACGCCCCTCCGGACCCAATAATTTCCTTTCAGGATGTTATTGGGGCCTTTTTGGTCAGGATATTGTTCATCGTCATCTCTTGGAAACAAAGGAATTTCAATAAATTTTGAGACGAAATGAACTTAAACTTGGCTTTTATTTATTGCCGGCTTGAGTCTCGGACTCTCTTTCTCAAAAATGTACAACAAAGAAAAAAAATAGTTTTTGATAACAAAAGAAAAGCCTGACGGCGAACAATATTTGCAATATCCATTCGGCGAAAACAAAAAAAAATACATTTTCCCCTTTTTTAGGCACTCACTATAACAATTGGCAAAGAGTGCCTATTAAAATGACCAGCGAAGCCTGTTCACACAGCTTTCGATGGGGATTCTCCGCAGTGTAGGCTCCAAAAAATGTAGATTTTCAGAATTTACTTCGGTGTACTTCCAACATCATGCGTACTTAATTTGAAGTGACTCTGATGACTGGAAATATTTCTTTTAGCCTGCGGTTGAATAAAAATAGCTTTTTCACTGAATTTATCTTCTCGGACGTCCGTATCACAGTGTAACTTTGGATGGTGCGAACCAATTTTGTTCTCCTTCGCAGGACTGTTTTATCACATCATGACTATTATGCACAAACATTTTGAAACTACTGCGAAGCCTTTAATGAGTTGTTCCAAAATAAAAATTCAATTTTGTTCCGCTAAATGTCCGTACGGTGCTCCAATTAAGAATTCTACGAACCAATTTTTTTCTTTTTCGCAGCATTATTTTATTTTATCGAATGCACTATGCACAGCAAATTTGAAGACATTGCGACGTCTCTGAACATTTTTTCCAGGCATTTTCCATTTAAAAATCCATTTTCTCCCGTCAAATGTCCGTACGGCGCTGCAATTCTGAAACCTACGAACGAATTTCTTTCTAATTTTCAGAAATATTTAATTGCATCGAAAACACTATGCACAGCAAATTTGAAGACATTCTGACATTTCTTAATATTTTTATTCTACAATTATTTTTAGTGAGGATTTATTTTAAAGGTTATGTTATTTTAATTTTCCAAAAAACAATTTTTCATCATGTCAAAGAAGAAAATTTTGTTGCGAATAATAAAACACGAAATATCATACATTGATTGACAAATATCAGCCCTTTTTATTTCGAAAATAATATATTTTGAACGAAAATCATTCAAAATATCTTACAATACGTTATTCACATTCATAATAAAAATCGTAAATTTCCCGGGTGCACTGAAAAACTTGGTTATAATTTCACAAAGAAGAATCATCGAATATCCAAAATTATTGCAATTTGCCAAATAAAATTGAAAAAAATCCCGACTATTTATTTTTATCCATTCATTCTATCTGTCAAACCTTGGAAGCCGACGACAATTCCATGGCAGACGTGATAAAGTTCGCACGCGCCCCAACGGTGGCGGCGGGCGCTGTGGCGGGATGATTTGAAATGAAAAAAAAAAAATCTCAGCTTTTTTAAAAATTTTTAATGTATATTACTTTAAATATTGGGAAACTGCAATTTCATTTTTTCAAATCTCTAATATTTTTTCGAAGCAAAAAAAATTCAAATTTTACCTCGAATTTTTCCAACTACCCTTCTATTTTGTTCAATTGTTTCAATATACCTCAATCTCAAAACAAAAAAAAAGAAAGAAAAATAAAATTTCTCGAATTTCTCGTCTCCAATGTTTCACTCTCGTACAGAGACAATAACGAATTGATTCTGTCTATTATGGGGAAGAGAAAAATCCTTAAAGTGTTATAACCGAATTCTCTTATATATCGACAGTCGAAGAGTCCTCGCAGTCGAATTCATCGAGAAATTGAACATCTTTAAAAAATATTTCGGACGCATCCAAGATACTACAACTTTTTATTTGAGTAACGTACTACTTCATCTTCAATACACGACAAAAACCAAGACGATATCTATGTTTGTTCTCGAGATATAATTTTTTTGCTACAACGATTAATATAGACTAAATTTCATTGAAAATCGTAAGAAAAAGCAAACTTTTCGAGTATTCGGCTCCAATCCTTCGGTTTCAGTGCAGAGACGATAACAAAGTGATTCCATGTATTTTAGGGAAGAAGAAACATTTAAAGGGATTAATTTAAAGGGGACATTACACCTAAATGGTAAATAGTAAATGGTAATGGTGTTGGTAAATATTTTGTGTGTTTGTTTTATACTTATTAAATCTCGTCATAAGTGTTAAGCCAATAAAATTACCTTTGCTAGATATGACTTGATTCGTTACATTAATTTGATCAAGTTCTACGCGCGCGTTATATTTTTCTCGTGTCTGTATATTTGACAGTTTATCGTCAAACAAAAAGGAAATATCTGTTGTGAATAATAATAATCAATTTGTATAAAAACGAAATGTTTTTATTCGATAAAGGTTAAACACTATGAACCAATTTACATAATTGATAAATGTTTTTCCCCCATACGTTCTTCCGAGATGAAACGCACAGCGCGACGTATAAACATATTCAATACGTAGCGCATAATGCAAAGTATAATCATACTTGATATGGAGCGCGTAGCGCGACGTGTATCCCTGTGAGTGCCTTCAAAAATGTCCCGAAGGGACATTTTTCGGGGGGTTTGGGGGCGGAGCCCACCAACAAGAGCCTCTGCGCCCGCAGGGCGCTGAGGCGCTTGTTTTTTATATAAACCTATGCGCGGCGGCGGATGGAGATAACGGGTTTCTTAAAAACCTCGATTTTTAATATTTTTAGTTTCGACGGGGCTGTTGGGGGAGGGACGTTGTCCTTGCAGATGTCAACGAGTACCTCCTCCAACAGCCTTATTTCCTCCTTTATCTCATCATTAAACATTTTTGAAGGGGAGGTGGTCATCGGGGGGGGCGGAAGTTTTAATTTCTATTTTTGAAATTTGTTTTTCTAATGCGGCTTCCGCTGCCTCAAACTCCCTCTCCCTTTTCTCGACCCACCTCTGTAACTCCTCCATTGCCTCCCTGATTTTGTCATCCCTCTCACTCCTCATCCTCATCCTATTCCTTATTATCCACTCCCTATACCTATCTCTATTCCTTTTTATTTTTATCATCTCCCTTTCCTTTAGAATCCTCTGATCCCTCTTCCTTCCTCCCGATTCTTCTAATCTTCGCCTTTCCTCGTCCCATCCTTTCTTTTCTTCCTCTGTCACCTCCATCGTTTGCATCCCTCTGTTTTTCTTTACGTTTCTTAGCGTCGTTTGGCATCCGCGTCCCAACGACACCTTCTCTCCTTCTACTTCCGCCCAACGGCCGGCCGTGATAATTTTGAGTCCCACGGGGGTGGGTTGGTATTCCCAACCCCCGGGAATTGGGGTTCCACCACAGAAGTGGTGGACCAAAAACCCCCTCTCGGTCTGTGTCTCGATTTCTCTTTTGTTCATTATGAGGCTGCGAACAAAAGAGAAGAAAAAAAAAAAACGAAAAAAAAACAACGAAAATTCCGATTATTTTCCGTTTCTTTCCTTTTTAATTCAAATAAATATAACAACAAACAAAAAAAAAACAAATAATATCTCCTATGGTTGATATCTCTTCAAATTTGAAGAGTGATACATCCCCCTTTCTATATTATTTTCTTGATTTTCCAAAATGTAGGTTGATTCGGCAGTTTTCTTTTTAATTCTATACGGTCCCTCATAAATCGAGAAGAATTTAGCTATTCTTTTGTTTGCTGGATCGCTTACGTTGCAAGCTTTTGCAAGAACTTGCTCCCCTTCCTCAAACTTAATCAATTTGTGCTCATTATCAAATCTTTGTGCTCGTTGTCTTCCCTTTCTTCGAATGCGCTCTCGTGCCAACATCAATTTTTGTTTCAGAGGTTCCTCTCCCCTCCTTTGAACTTTAATCCATTCCCTCCATACTCGCTGAGGTTTCTTGTTGAGTTGTAACTCGACTGGTGTAAATTCAGTAGTCTCGTGGTGAGTCTCATTGATGCCGTCCTCAATGGCGGCAACCCATTTTAACCAACTCGAGTGTGTTTCTTTATCAGCTAGTAATGATCGGAAAAATCTACCTAACTCTCTATTCACCCTCTCTACTATGTTACCTTGCGGATGTCGGATCGACGAGAACACTGGTTGAATCCCCTCACTAGCTAACTTATCTAACCATTTTTTCGAGGTGATTTGTGTTCCGTGATCGAACTGCAGTTTTCTCGGTTTTCCGTAGTTTGGGATGTAGTGATTGAAGATCCGGTCAATTGTTGCTGGCGCTGTAGCTGCCTTGAGAGGATAAAGTTTGACAAATTTACTAAAAGCATCAATTGTTACCAGAATGTATCTCATTCCCGCTTGTGCCGATGGCAGTGGTCCAAAATAGTCGATAGACACGAGATCCCCCGGTCTCTCGGGAACAATATTCTGTTGCGCAGCATAAGAATGCTGGTTAGGCACCTTATTGCGCTGACAAGAATCGCACTTTGCCAAAAGCTGTCGAATATGGTGCTGCATCCGCGGGTGTGCAAAGTCCTCGTTTAAAAGTTTCCAAACCTTTTTCGATCCGATATGCCCGTACATTTCGTGTGTTTCGATACTTAATTGTTTTAGCAACGGTGTCGGTAAAACGATTTTTTTGTTTTTGTTTATCAAAATATCGCGCTCAATATGATATTTAGAGTTTTCGTTATCTACCGCGTGTTTTTCGCGAAGTGCGTTTAATGTTTCATCCTCTTTCTGTTCTACTGCGATATTGCGAATACGTTCTTCGATTTCCCTCGATGGCCTCTGCATCAACAGAGCGTTGATAATGATTTCACGTCCACTGGGTTTTTTAATATCTTTTCCTCTTACGTCCATTCGACTAAGTACGTCCGCGACGACGTTTCGTACCCCAGGACAATGTTCGAATTCGATATCATAATCTTGAATCGCGAGTATCCATCGGGTTAATCGATCGTTCAAAAGTTTGCAATTTTTTAGAAAAATGACCGCCTTGTGATCGGTTATCACTCGTATTCGCGCCCCCATTAAGTATGTTCTAAATTTCTTCAAAGCCCAAACAATAGCTAGTAATTCTTTTTCGGTAGTGGTATACGTTAATTCGGGACCTTTAAGGGTCCGACTTGCGAAAACGACAACGCCTAATTCGTCCTTTTCGTCTCTTTGCGCAAGAGTTGCTCCGAGAGCATAACCGCTTGCATCTGTTTGTAAAATATATTGCTTCGAAGGATCCGGATGCTTCAGCAAAACATCGCTGATAAATAATCTCTTGATTCGATTAAACGCATGTTCTTCTTCTTCTTTCCATCTCCATTTTACTCCTTTTTTCAATAGTTCCAACAGAGTCACCGACTCATGCGCGTGTCTGTTAGTAAACTTTGTATAGTAATTAACTAAACCCAAAAATCCTCGGAGCTGCTTTATGTTTTTCGGCGCCGGAAATTCTTGAATCGCTTGAATTTTCTCGAGTTGTGGCTTTATTCCCGTCGTCGTTAAGACATGACCCAAAAAATCTACTTCCTTTCTAAAAAACATCGCCTTTTTTAATTTGAGAGTCATTTCATGCTCCTCGAGTCGTTGAAATAATTCAGTTAGATGCCGCATATGTTCCTCGAATGTATTAGAGATACACAGCAGGTCGTCCACGAAATTAATCACGTTTCCCCCAAGATTAGCTAATACAATATCTAATGCTCTCAACAAACTTGCTGTGCTCGTTTTCAATCCGAATGGTGTAACTTTGAATTCGTAGATTCTACCGCGGTGCCTAAACGCGGTGTACTTGTACGAGTTCGGGTGTAGTGGAATTTGCGAAAACTACTGGTCAAATCCAAACTACTCATTACATTTACCGAGTGGCATCGTTGAAATATTTCTTCGATGTGCGGCGTACATTCGTTATCGTTTATCAATTGTTGATTCAATTTCCGCGCGATTCCGCTTTCGCTACCACGGTCATTGGGATAATCCAAGGGCTCGTGGAACGTTGGATGATATCGTATTTCAATAGTTTTTCTATTTCCGCATCCACCTTCTCTAAGTGTTTAAACGCAATCTCATAGGTGTATCCCACGAGTGGTTTATCGCTTGTGACCTGTAACTCGTGTTCGTAGACACTTATTTTTCCCGGCGACTTCCGAAAAACTCGCCGGTACTTCCATAAGATGTCACCCAGTTGACTCTTTTGTTCCAATGTAAGTTGCGTCGCTTCTTCTATCTTCTCCATAATCTCTTCTTGCGTTATTGCATCTTCTTCCTCCTCTTTAATTATCATTGATATATCCTGAGGAAACTTATCGGGCCTTGCTTCTTCACGGGGGATGACTGAATTGCGTTGTGTGTCGCTCGAGGGACTATCCTCCGTGATCTTTATCGACGTCTCGGGTTGATTGACAGTGACCTTCTTCGGTTCAACTGACCTAATCAATACGACCTCAGATCGTCCATCACTTTGGATTTTTATTGTCCCATTTTCGAGATCGACAACACTTTTTAACGCCGTCAAACAGTCCACCCCGAGAAAACTGTCCCTTATAAGCCCCGGAATAATCAAGTATTTGATTTGTATTAATGACGCACCTATTTCAGTGGACGCCATTAATTGTTTTCTCACCCTTGCGGGTCTCCCTCGAAGCGCGCCCCTTACACTGACTCCTGTTACCGGTAAAGTTGGACAATGCTGTAGCGTATCCAAGTTACGCAGATAAAATTCTTCGGAAATCGCCGTTATCTTGCTGCCGAGATCCGTCAATGCAGTCGTTTCTATTCCTTCTATTACAGTGTCAATTTCCGGACATTCTGTAAGTTGGACCTCTTCTCCATTTATCTCTTCGCCCATAAGATACTCCCGAATGTCCGTAAAAATTGTATTAATGTCCGCGGTTTCCGTTATTTTCTTCTTCTTCCTTGGTTTTCGTTTAATCGTTGTATCCGATATTCCGTCTTCATTGGATGGGGATACAACCATCCTTAGTTTCCCTGTTTTGATGTAGATGGTACAGCTTCATTGGCTTTTTCCACCTGGATTGCCTGTACCGTCTGATTTTTATTGACCGGTGTCGATTTGCTTTGTTGCTGCGGCTGTTTGTTCGTATTCCACGGTTTATTTGTTTTGCTGAAGTTATTCCCCGTTTGGCCACCTCTTTGATCCGTTGGTCTGTTCGTTTTATTATTATCAAACCTGCCTGGTCCATTTCTCGGGGCATTCGCTCGTCGGGAATTTATTGGTCCAGCTTGATCAAACTTCTCGAGGAGAAGGATTAGCTTTCCCAATGAATCAATACCCCTAGCTATCATTGTAGCGCGAATCTCCTCTGAGAAATGCCTCGAAAGTGCGTTTATGATTTCACCATCACTTGGGGTGGGAGTGAGATCTCTCGCTGTCCCAAAAAGTCTCGTCGCATATTCAGCGCGAGTGTTCTGTCCTCCTTCGTCGAAGTGGCCGAATTCTAGCGCCTTTCTCGCTTTGAATTGAATTTCTTCTCTCCAATATCTCGCTTGAAAACTTTGTTCTAATTCATCGATGTCGTCAATTTCTTCCTCGACGAGCATCCACCATTCCTTGGCCGTTTTTTCGAAGCATTGGGCCGTTAAGTAGTGGAATTCCGCTCGGGTTGGCCTCGTTGCCTCGCAGTATTGTTTTAATTCACGGATAAACTTCATTGGTCTTTGTTTACCTGATCCATCGAACTTTGGTGGGAACAATCTGATTTTATTCACGCGTGGTGCGTTGTTCTCCGTATCGAAAGTCAGGTCAATCCTTTGTTCTGGTTGCTGAACGAATCCGTGTGGCTGTTGGCCCATTCCCGGAAGGTGTGTGCTGTTCGCCAGCATCTCTCGACTGTTCTCCTCTAACCTTTTTAATCGTTGGTCTATTTCGGATAGGTTTAGTCGTTGTTGTGCTGCCGTCACTTCACACGATGCCATCCTCGAAGCTAACTCGTTTGATCGTTGTTGCGCCTCCTTAGCCGATTTTTTTATAGACTCCGTCAAGTTGTAATTTTCGGTTGCCATCGCGGTTTGCAAGACCGTAAAATGGTCGCTGTATTTTTCGTCCATCTTCTGGACCTCCAGTCGAATGTATTGCAACGTCTCCTTTCGCGAATTCTCAAGACTTTGTTTAAATTCGGTCTTGACGCTTTCGATTTCCTGTCTGTGTTGTTGTTGATTTATCTCGATTTTATTTAGACGGTGGTTTGTTTCCTTGATGGCCCTCAATATTTCCTCCAATGTTGCTTCCTTCGGCTTCGGCTTTGGTACAATTTCCTTTGCTCGCGTTCCTTTGTTTTTCTCTGTTCCTATTGGCCCAAAATTCCCGAATTGTTGGGCGAAATAGTGTTTCAGAGCGGGAACCGAGACCGTTGTGGTTAAATCCAAATCGGGCGGGAGTACCGCAGAAGCATCACCGACTCCAGAGTCGGTGAACTGCGCCTGTGTCTGGGCTTCGCCCATTTTGTCCTGCCCCTCCGGATCTTTCGGTATCTCTCGAACTTCTTGCTCCTGAAGATCCTCTTCTCCAGTATCCGGCGTCTCTGGCCTCGCTGCCATTTTAATTATTTTAATTTTGATTTATTTTTTTATCCTTCGCGAATACCCGATTTTTTTATCGCCAAATTAATGTTTATCTTTATTTTATTCGCGAGTGTTTGAATTTAAAAAAAATTAACCCGCGAGTAAACTATTTTTATCGCGAAATAATTTTTACCGTGACTCTACCCGTCGTTATCTGATTTTTCTATGTTTTTTTCAGTCAATTTCACCAAATCGACCCCTTCGCTCGCCCCACGTTGGGCGCCAGTTGTAACGTTCACCTTTTTGGCCGGTGCCACGCACACGGTTCAAAGGCTCACGTTAGGGGTTCGGGGCGAGCAAATAATCGTTAGACGTTGTCGATTCGGTGATATTGTTCCTTTTATTAAAACATATTAAAATAGAAAATGTGATACATCGGAATCTGCAGTGTCAACGCTTACCTTTTTCATCGGTTTTTACTTATTCTACGAAACACACTCGAGTTCTCGGCGAGCTGTAATTATCAATTTTTGTACAATATAACCTTTGTTCGTTGCCTTACACGCGGATAACAAAAAATGTTACGAGTCGTGCGCAATTCTCCTTTTACGAATCGAACCATAGTAATTTTATTGACTTTATTCTTTGAGTCACGATTTTTACCCCAAGAAGAAAGATAGAAAAATGATTCAACGACCGAATGTCGATAAATCGTGAAAATTTTGATCTCTGCTAGATTTTCCCCGTTTTATTCTACAATCTTCCTTTCCTTGCAGTACCTTTGCGCGTAGCGAGTCGAGACTTGATACGAAATACGACGAGTTTTACAATTTGTCTGATTTAAATCTTTGTTTAAGTTTGGGAGTAAACTATTATTAAAAAATGAATTTTAATTGCGTTTCTATTCTGCCGTGCCTACGGAGTATCCCACAGGAATATCGTGCGAACCTGTCGACAACGATTTTCCGATACCCGTAGCGCAGGGCCCTCGTCGGAGAGTTCGGCTTCCACGAGATCGTGAACCAACCGTGTCACCACTTGGTCGATCCGCGACTCGCTTCCGGCTCCCTCCCTTTCGGGTTACCTACCTACTCGCGACCCTACTAGCGGTGACTGGTTACAGGAATGCCCACTACTTCGTCACCAAAGATGTGTGCACCCTGGTTCGGGAAATTGAGTACACCTGGAGCCAACGTCGCCGAAGGCTCTGGGGACCCGGAGGTAACAAAAAAGGAATATACCTGTCTTCTTATTCTGAAGAACTCGGTGGCTATTCGACTCGCGCTCGCCCTTTTACGCTCGCGCTGTCGATCATCTGTCCGCGAGAAAATACGGCATCTTGCGGCCGCCTTGCCGACTACCGGCGCGTACTGTACAGTTAGGGGAGTCGGAGCCCACGCGGGCTCTCGCGCTATACTCTCTACACTTACCTATAGTGGGCTGCCTATGAGACACGTCTCAATATACATATATATATTGTGACCGAAATTCCCTCGGAGTGGCACCCTCTCACTTCGAAAATAAAATTCAAGAAAAATTAATCGATAAAATTATCGGTACCCCGTTGGCCACAAAAATCGTCTCGATCGCTTATTTATTTTTATGGGCGCCAGCCGAGCACTGCGCTCGACGCGATCGGATTTTTCCAAAGCAATAAAAATAACGAAATCTTCCGACTAGCGGCAGCTCGTAAGGGTAGAGGGGCGGTCCGAATTTCTTAGCGAGAAATAAATTTCGAGGTACACTTTCGAGTTAATTTCACAAGAGAAAGATAATTTATTCGTCGTAGCAACAATGATTATTTTCACAATTAAAGCTTTTAGCGGGGAGTTGGTACCCCTTTGACTCGACACAAAAAAAAACACAGTCCCTGCTAAAATTCTCTCCGGCTACTCAGTTCACCGGTTTGAATTTCTACTCCAAAAAAAAAATATTGAAATTTAGAAGAATTTGTAAAAGTCTCGACGATAAAATTTCCCTACTAATATTCTTCGTTCGACGTACAGTTCGCGCACATCGGTACCGAAAACGTGTCGGAAAACAATACAAAATAAATAATACTATGCCGCGTGATTACTCGGCGCGAAGCGGGCACTTGATTCGTTTAATTTTTGAGAGTTTGCAATGCGAGAGCGAAAAGCCGAGGCCGTCGCTCACACCTACGATTACTCACACACGTCCGAACCCGTAAACCGCTCGCCACACTTATCTGTAGTGGATCTCTCGAATTTTATTATAAAAGAAAAAAAAGACATTGACAGGCAATCGCAAGACAAAAATTGAAGGAAACGGAAGCTACTACGGAAGTTTACGATCGCGAGGCCGTCCAACTACGACAGGCCAACTTCTCCCCTGACGGAACCCCAAAAAAAAACACTTCCCCACAATTTAACGCGCCAAAGAAGAAGCTTCTCTAATTTGCCGGGGACGGTACCCGACGATCTTCCGAGCCGCGTGTAGCTCGGCAATAATTACAAAAATTTATACCGCACGTGTTCACGAGTAGGAGGCAAAAGCCTTACGGTCTTTCAGGATGTTTTACTCCTCGGAAAAATTATTCTCGATCTCCTTCCTTCCTTCCTTCCGCGAAAATCGAGTAATCCTCCTCGATAATGGTACCGCGAACAAATCCTTCCTCGGGAATACGCGAGAGAGAGAGTGGAGCACACGTGCTTTCGGCACCACAAATATTTCGAGAGTCCTCGAGAAAATTTCGTTACTCGAGCGCGAGGCTTCTCTCTCTCTCCCCATCCCTTACAATTTCGTCTAAGGTGTCCGGTACCTGGCGCCTCGTTATCTCTCGCTACACTACCTGCAACTATTCGCAAGCGCGAGGATTCGAATAAAGATGACAAATAAATTGTTGCGCGCTCCAGAATTATTCCGAGCTGTCGTGAAGAGGCCCATGGATACCGGTACCGGATGATGCAATTGTCCAGCTGCGACTTACTATCCTGCGCCCAGAACAATGCCGAAGGAGAAATTCGGTACAACCCGCCAAGCTGCGACGTACTATCCTGCGCCCAGGGCGGTCGGTACCGTTAATCGTTCGTCAATGACTCTCCTCTCGCCTTCGGCTCAGCTTTCCCTCGTCCCTCGTGCCCAAAAAAAAATAAAGAAAAATCCTAGAAAGTAATAAAAATTCGTCCCTCTCAAAAATGGTCCTCGAAATTGCCTGAGACTCCCGAATCGGCGAAGCACGTCGCTCCGACAACCCTCTCGTGCAATCCTTTTGCGACGCCAAAAAAAAAACGCGTCACAATATGTACGTGTTGTGACGGGCTTTTCGCGGGCTTCGGATCACCCGCGATCGGCTACCCCATCCAAAATATGACGACGCCCGAGAAAATATACCAATCCCGGTGTGCAAGGATATTCTCTTTCTTTAATTACTTCTTACGGCCAGCAGGATTATGGGTGCAGTTCGGGAAAACAATAAAAATGATTCAGCATACGGTTTCTATAAAAACTCACACTCACAGCATATTTATTAGTCATCCGCGTTATCAATACAATCTGACCCTCTGTCTGACTTTATGACTCGCGAGACTCGAGGCTAATAGTTTCTTCGTAGAATAATCGTGTAACTCGCCGCTGCGAGCGAGAATATTGCGCGATTGTTTTCCGTAATACCGGCCACGAGCGAGAAAGCCCACGGCAACACGTGTACAGCACAAAAATGGAACCGAAGATGGTCTGCACTGCGTGCACCTACCTTTATTATCCCTTTTCGTCGACCCCACAAATCGTCCTCGTGTCTTCACTCCGGCTACGAGCCTTTACGTTTGGTATGACCTCTCGGGAAAATCTATCGACCGTCGCCACGGCGTATTCTGCCCTCGACACAACACAATTTCCTCACCTCCGTGTCTCGCACGGCGCTCTAACTAACTGTCACGGACTAATCAATTCTCACTAACTATTTTATTAACCGAATCCCTATCGCTTTTCCTACCTATCGATCTGTATCGTTCAACGTGGCGCGCGAGAGTGCCTCTCGCTCGTGTTCGGTTACGCGTCTCGGTAATCGGTGAGAGGGGGAACGAGCCCTTTGTCGCCGAAAATCGCCTGATCGTCGAATGTTCGCGAAGTTTCTCCTCTCGTGGTTCCCCTCTCGCGTCTCCCACTGGTCATCTACGCGACGTTGGACACCTGTAATATATAATATAACACGCCGGCAGTCTCCCGAATGCCATATATTTTTCTCTCCTCGGGTATCGTCGGGGCACGACTCTGTATACACGCCTAACTACGACTCTCGCGCGTACCTATGCTATAGCGTGCCTGCGAGAGCGTTGTAACGCCTCGTCACAGTGTATATACGCATATGTATTGTAACCGATTTCCCCCAAATGCTCGCTACGATTACAAAAATTGCAACGAGTGTCGTATCATAAGGGCGCCAGCCGCGAGAACCCGGAATTCCCGCGACAAATTTATTTCGATGATCCGACAATTTCCTCGATCTGGCGCTCGACTAGCTACAGCCCGGGAAGATGGTAGAGGGGAGTGGTTCGAGTCGCTCTCGCGAGCGGAAGAACAGAATCAATCTCGGGAACACAATTCATAAGTTTCTTTTATTCGTTTACTCAAATGATCTCGGGAGCGGTGTCGTGAAGCGACAACTAGTCCGCCTCCCACTGATGACTGTTACAATAATTCTTGCGGCCCCGTACTGTCTCGAGAGCGTTAATTCTTGTTCCGACGTTTCGTTAATAACAATAATAATGAATAATTTCCGATATTCTTGTTAATAAAGACGTTCCAATGCAAGAATAATTTACACCCGTCGTCATACGTCCAGTCGCACGCCAAGAGATCACCGAGATCCCGCGTAATATCGCGCGACCGCGACGTGAGAGCGTCGCGTCGCGAAGACCGAAGGTCGAACCGCCTTTGCGATTGACCGTTACGCGAGAACTTAGCCTAACGGACTCTCTCGCGGATTTTGAAACAAAGTTAAGAGGCAGGAAAGAAAGGAACTCCGCGTGATAAAATATAGAAAATCCAGGGAAGTCAGAATAATAAAATTACAATAGTCTAAATATAAAAAAAAAAGAAGTCGAAGAGAAGTCAAATAAAAGAACAGCAAAACAAAAGAAAAGAGAACCCTTCAAGGCCCCTATCATGAACTGATGATCGCACAAACGAATTTTCCCCGAACAAGTAGGGAACGCGAGCCCCGCACGCAAAACGCGCCGTCCCCCCGATAGCGAGTTCAATTTGCCCCTTGAAATCTCTGGTCTCAAACCGAACACGCACGACGCTCTTACCCCTTTGAACGTTGCAGTAGTGGAAATCCCGCGAATTTCTCCGAACCGGGATCCCAAATCGCGAATCAGGGAGAAGTCGATATTCTCGAGGTGACGATGTGCACGGATCTATCCGAGAGCCACGTCCTTCCTTATCGGGATCCTACGATCGAGTCCCCGAGTCGATTGACTCTCGAGAGCTCGCGAACCCTTCTCTCCCCACCCCGGCCTACACAAATCTCTCGCCCCTTGCGATTATTGGTCGCGATTTCCCCGAATAACGTTTCGATTCTCGGAAGTGCCGCGCGACAGTTCGAATGCGCGACCGGCAAATCGAGAGCTCCTCAAGCTCTCGCGGGGGCGATGTATCGACGATCCAGCGACGGACGAGAACGCAGAGATGATATTCTGTGCTTCGGCAAAGGGGTGAGGCCGTGGGAGGTGTTTCTCTTCTCAGCGATAGCCCTTGCCGCCGACAAGATCTCGACGGTAGCAGAAGGGAGTCTGCCGCGCTGAGGCAGCCTCCGCTGGCGTTGGTACTCGAGATCCCAGATGACGTGTCGACGTTGCTATCGCGGCGTATAACTGCTCGTGCAATGCGATGGTGGTGGCCGTAACGATCGTCGTGCGCTCGGGAGCAATATTCATGAAACGAAATAAATCGGGGAAAATTAATTAGGCGCCCTGATATCCCTAATCTAACTCTGTCCGAATGCCTTGAAGGGACTCTCCCCGAGAGCACGAACGTCGCTTCTCGCGACAATCCGTGCGCCAGTCGATAAATATGACATCTTTGTGACGCGGCAGGAAAACCACGTCACAGTATATATGCGTGTATACATTACTTTGCCTTTTTTTTTTAAATAAACGTTGACTTCCCCATTGTAACGGTTGATTGACGGTCTATTATCGCTTCAACCTCCATGTCGAGGTTCCTCGTCGCTGCAGCTTCTTCGTCACGAATGTCCATTGCTTCATCGCAAGGACCCGCTGCATCCGGTGCCGTGATGATGAGGGTGTCGGCGGTTGACAGCGTATCGAGACGTCCGCTGTCGTAGTCACTGTCGACAGTCGAGCCCTCACTATCGTCGTCGTCATCCTCGCTGACACCGTAGGCCTCGGCATCGGTGTCGTCGCGCTCATCCGACGATGCGCGGATAAACGTCTCAGCGGTAGAGTTTGTCTCATGACGATCGTTCTCCGCTCCGTCGGTGGCTGCTTCCCCATTCGAGGCATTGTCGGTGTCATCCGCAACGACCATGTTTTCACCGTCGGCGTCGTCGTTTTTATCCTCCTCCTCCGCGCTGTCCTCCCCATCGTCCTCGTCGTCCTCGTCGTCCTCGCTATCGTCTTCGTCGTCCTCGTCGTTGTCCTCGGCGTTAACGCTCTCATCGCTGGTCTCGTCGTCGTCGCCGTCGTCGTCGCTTTCGGTATCCGACGCCAACATATCGAGACCGCATTGAGCGTTCTCGCGGCTATTTACGAGGTCGCGGACAACATGCAAATGTCCGCTGTTGCGTTCTTCAACGACGCTAACCGCAATCACGATAGCGTCGAGAGAACCACTAAACGCTTGATAGCTGTGCAGCCGCCCAATGACCCTCACCGGCAATTGCCTCAGGATACAGCGAAACTCTCGCTGAATCTGTTGAAGGGTCATACAGTTGAGCCGCTTAGCCCAAGGTGCCGTACAGCGTCTCGCAATCACGGCACTCCTGAATCGCGCAAAACCAACGGCTTTATGGACAGCCTTGACGAGAACACGAACACGGTACGATTCCATTTTTTTTTTTAGTTTGTTGTGTAACCGTACACCCCTTCGGCTGCGTCTCACTACCCTCGGATGCGAGGACTAGTGGATAACGCCGTTGTGGGTGGTGACGCTCGATCGATGATATATCTCGATGCTCCGGCTACTTTGCAGATTCTTCTAATTTAGTTAATTTCCGTGTGCCCTTAAGGCTTTGAACGTATCCGGTCGCCAGGTGTTTTAACCCATAAACACCAAGAAGTATTTCAAAATAAACAAACTTTATTTGAATACAGTAATTTGTTGTTTAAAATGTTGACATACAACGATGAACAAAACGTGTTAAATGCAATTAATTTTAACACAACACCGTCTCTTCTTATTAGACAGAGACGTTAAACGATTTTTCGAAGATCCGTAAACTTATATTTTTAATACACTCTCGTATGTATCCACGGGTCGGTACGACTATTTACTCCGTATTTCGATCGCGGATTTCGTAGCTGCGACGCGATATGACTGAACGGAGAACCCCTGAGTCGAGCAGCGTTATGTGCCGACTATGAGCAGGGAGCGAAAGACCTCGAGCCTAGGGGGCTCGTGCTTTAAGTAGGTACGGCGGGGAATCCCCACCAACATTATTAAATTGTTTATTTATGTCCCGATTGTATTCAAATTTTGACCAATCGTTTGATAGGACATAAATGTGTGTAATTCTGAGTTTGAGTCCGATCGGACTATAAACTAATTAATGCATTGTTTAAATAATTTTCCAACTATGAAACCTCTATTTATATTATTAACTATAAACTAATACTATAAACACTATAAACTAATTAATGCATTGTTTAAATAATTTCCCAACTATGAAACCTCTATTTATATTATTAACTTCCCCAGTTAACAAACTACTCTACTTTTGAAGTCCTTTTGAGTGCGTAGGCAAAAGTTAATGTTTAAACAATTAAATACGAAACTTCAATATTGTTATTCTGAATTTTAAATGGAATAAGTAACTTATACCGGTTTTTATGTGTCTCTGATTACCTAGAAAAAAGTCATTGTTTAAACAATTATTTTCGATATCTCAATATAGTCAAACTGAATTTCGAATGAAATTAACAAATTGGGTCGTTTTTCATGAGCCCCCCGATTACTCTTGAATATGTTGTTCGTTAACTAATTATATAAACTTTGTCATATGGATTTCCAGTGTAAACCGATTAGTTCCTTTAATCTTAAAGGGTTTAGGACTCTAAAAAAAACAAATCACAAACAAACGATATATTGAAATAACGAAATGCTGTTTAACCAAATCTACAGGTAAGTGATAATTCGCAAGCCATTGGATTGTTTTATGGATACTTATTTCCATATATTATTCCCTCAGCATCCCCGTGAATCATCGTACAGGTAAGTAGCCCACATCGTATCCTTTTTAATTATCCCTTTATTTGTTTCAGGTGCACGAGGCGTACCCCAGGATCTCTTCTCCCGTTCGCCTCGTATTATGCGTTTTATTTGTCGTAACGGTCTCGTACCGTTAAAGTTGAAAAATAAAAATACACAATGAAACACGAGATTCCACCGCACAAGATTTTCACGTACTGCCACACAGAATATATATATTGTAACGAAGTAAATTCGCACAGTTGTTTTTCGCGAACTCGAATCGAGGCTCCGCTCACCACGGAGCCCCTTTAATAGAAGCACTGTTATAGTAACCCCCCCCCCCCCCTTCCTCCCATGTATCCCTGCGCATAAGGTAACGCTCAGCAAGACACCGAGAGAGACCCGAAATGCCTCGACAACGAACGAGACAGAGAGAGAGAGCGGGAAACAGCGAAGGAAGATATTCGCTCGACGATGAAAGGATTCGTCGCTGTCCGAATGCAACGTTGCCGTCCCATCGTCTCTCTCACCGACCACCGCCGCCCGCCGCTCTCGATCGCCGCTCAATGCCTTGAGCGACGATAAATCAATATCGCTGCCGCCATCTAACACCTCGTCCGTCGATCGAGCGAATTATCGACCGACGTCGAGTACCGTTCTTCTCTCTCTCACCATCGCCTTCCGTCGCGCTGATACCGGAGAAGACTTCCGCAAAGGAGAAGATCGTTACCTCAGCCTCGTTCGAGCCATTATAGGATAAGAACGTGTGTCGGCGATCCTCCCCGTTTCCGCCATTGTATGAGGATCGTGCGAATTATTGTACAGAGTCTGTGATATCTGCGAGTAATAGTTTTTCCCTCCCGCGTGATTATTTCCCCCGACTCCCCCCCGATATTTTCCCTGCAGTGAAGTCAGTGAAGTGACCGGTATGTACTTGGATATTTTATCGTATATTTTTCAAGTATCGCCATTTGCCGGCGAGGACTTCGGTATTTTATCGTATATTTTTCAAGTATCGCCATCTGTCGGCGAGGAGTCGTGCACGTGGTGAGTGGCGTGCGACATTATTTTGCGTGCGAAATTATTATAGTAAGTGCGTTTAATCGTGTATCTCCCCCCCCCCCCCCCCCCCCCCCCCCGAATATTGCCCTGTAGTCCCTGAAAATCGTGTAAGGCCGAAGGCATTAGATTGCGCGCCCACAGATCGGTTGACCCTCCCCTGAGCCTCTGCTGTCCCTTTGAGTTTGCTGGCCATTCCGTCCTTCGAGTAAATTTGAACATTTGTCGACTCATATCGAATCGCATAACGGCGTTACTCCGTCAAAGGTAACTGGCGCCCAAGAGTAGTATTCGAATAGTTTTCCCGACGTTTTTGGTTATTTTTGCTGTAATTTCCCAGCGATTCTGCCAGTACATATTTTCGAAGGCCCGTCGTCCCTTTGCCGAGAATATTAGACAGCCCCCGTCGACATATTCTCTTGCCACGACTCGCGTACGCCTCGCGGATCGCCTCGTGGCAACCACCGTAAAATCATTTATTATTGTTCCCCGATCATCCCCTTGCCGTAATTATTATCTTTTGAGTCATTATTATTTTCCCGTTTAGTTTATTATTATTTTAGTTCACTTATTATTTAGTTGCGATTATTGTTAAGATTTATTTGCGTTATTCTGGTCAACTATTTTCATTAGTTTCTTTTATTCGATTTATTCTTGATCATTTATTTTCTTTTTCCTGTTCTTTACGACAGTTTATTATTTCTTATTTTTTCTTCCCAATTTCTTTTGTATTATTTCCGAGATTACAATAAACTTCTACTTCTTTTGTTAACTATCCCCTCACCGCCTACGACTATTTAATTTTCCCGTTGTCCCCCCCCCCCCCCCCCCGAATACAAGTTACCGACGAAAACCCCCGTTACAATATATATATATACTAGCGTTTCCCCGGGCTCGCGCGCTACGCGCTCGCTCGTCAATTGTAAACTATTTTGAGTTAAGACCCATTTGGGGAATATTTTTGCTTCTTTCTCCGCCGCCGACCACCGCTGCTGCCTCCTTCGAAATCCCCTTAGAGGAACTTAGAATATTTTGGCCTTCCTCTCCCACGCTCCTCAGCACCCCCCCCCCCCCCCCCCCCCCCCCCCCTCCCCCCGAAAAATATTCTAAGTCCCCCTCAGAGGGACTTAGAATATTTTTGCTCGATGGGGTGCCCAAGGGGGAATCCCCTTTGAGGGACTTAGAATATTTTTGCCCTTCCCGCGATTCCTGACACGGCGACGGCGGCGGCGGCGACAGCGGCGGTAACTTTATATATATAGAGAGATATATAAAACCTTAACACCGTAAGAAACGTATGTAAAGGCACGTTACGTAACACGAGAGGTTTGAAGCTTCACGAATGACTTCTCGACAGAGAATTGTCAAAGATTTTTCTTTCCGAAGCTTTTATAGTTTTTCGCCTACGCCCCACTACAATTTCCTGCCTATGAAAATGCGGAAAAACAGAAGACGAAACACTGTCTCTGGTAAACATTACTATGATTTTGGTGGACATTGTTCTCATTGCCTTAAGTCGGCTTATTTTTTTTCACCTCCTTTCGTTGTCTCAAGACATTGCGTACCGATGGTGAAAATATAGGCTACCCGCGGCGTAGCTTATTCTATTGACTTTCCGCGCATCCTTGCGCCGAAATACGACGCTCATCTTATACATAAAAACGTTACTACCTGTAACCTATCGCACCGCCGAAAATACGGCTAACATCGTATATACAAAAACAATACTAGCTGCAACTTGTCGCACCACCGAAAAACCATTGAATAGCCGCCTCGAGGACGGTTCGGATTGTTTTCGCCGACACTATGAGTAATAAAACGAAAAAAATTCTGTTCCTCGAAACTCCACTCGAAGGGTTGTGCAAGAACCTAACAGTCATAAAAATACCGATCTACAGATAGCCGTTTACCACCCTTTTGAAATAGATCTGGATCTATAGACCGTTGCAATACACAGAGCTCGCGTCCATTGTATCTCACTGTCAAAACAATATCGAGGTAACAGTTGAACACGATCTTCGTGTTACGTCTGGCGAATTTTAAAATTTTATTCGCCAACGCAACTTAGAAATAACCAAATTTTACAACATTTAATATCTATTGAGAGAGAAAAGTGAATAAATAGTAGGGAGGAGAGCGAAGGATAAACCGAAATACACGCATTGCACGTGATTTCATCATGGTCTTCGAGTATAAAAAAATCAATAATTGGACAATAACTAAACATCTTTAAATCAACAAATAAGCAATATTCAATGATTTGCATAGTAACAGTCATATAACTCAAACTTGAGCTTAGTGAATACTCGAGTTACTAGAGGGGTGGTATCGGCATCGGAAGTATCTATTCGCATTGTTTAAACCGAACTGTCTCGGCAATCCGAATCCTTCTTTTGCGTACATCCGAAAGTGAACTTCTTATCGGTCCAACACCATGGCGAGCACCTCACAAATATATGCAACTGTGCAGCCAGAGAATCGGTGTGACTGTTTCTAAGGAGCCGATTCGAGAAATGACCGTCACCGTTAATGAGTGCAGCACCTCTCGAATAATTTATTAACAATCATTTTTGGACAAACAATGTAAAAATCAATAATTAACTTAACCATTGATATTTAATCGGGATACAACTGAATAATCTCAGAATTTTGCTGATAAACAAATCGTCTTTAAACTTCGTTAATTACCGTAAAATCGAGCATATATTTGAATATTTGGGTCACATCGTTATTAAACAAAAATATAAAAATATAATTAAACTATTTAAATAAGATCTTCGTATTTAATTTGTTATTTTCCATTGTAATCATCGTAGAAATTCAATTTAAATTCGACAATTAATCTTTTTAACCAGACACAATAATTATCGCAATATTTAACTATAAAAATTACTGTTTAAACTATAAATCGTTAATTCATAAATTTACTATTCATAAAAGACAGACCGATCGATAATTACTTGAGGTGGGAGTAGACGCTTCAATGAGGAGAGGTATGGGCCAGGAGACCCCTCGGGATAATCAATAAATAGAAGACCCAAAGCGACCAGAGAGGAGTCATCGTAATTTTATTCACCATACGAGAGTATGAGAAATCGGTAGTCGTCGTAATTTCTTTTTCATCATACGAGAGTATTAAAAATCAGGAGTCGTTGTAATTTTGTTACGATCTTATGACAATACGGAAAATATCAGAATAATTCGAAAATTATTATAATACGAATTTCGAAATACAACAATACTAGAGTTCAACAACGATAATGAAAATTATCATAAACATTTAAACAATAATCTGTTCATCGGAAATTATACAAATGACAATTCATCAAACAACATTCTGATGGTTAAATAATTCTACAACAATTTAAAATAATATAAAACTGTGAATTGACTTCTACGAATTTTAACGTTGTTCGAAACAGGGAATTGTCGGAAGTTTGAACGGTATTTACAACGTTTTTCGGGACTTTAACAATATAACGGGAATTAAACTGTAAAACCAAATAAATCAAATTATCAAGAGTGAATTAAAAAGTGTATTAGTGTGAATCAAAATTTTAAATAAATGTCAACGTTAAATTGAAATCTCCGCGAAGTGTTAAACAATTTATTCCGAATTAAATAAATTCGGTTGTTATTATTAATCTCATCGTTAATACATCGTCATCAAATATCTACACAACCAATTAAAAATTCTTGAAGGAAGGAAGAGAGGAAGGACGTACTTGAACTCTTGATCATCTTTAACTTAGTCCATCAGATTCAACATAACAAATTAAGTCAACATTTAAATTTCACTTTAATTCATCGATCATCAATGTAAGTTTTTCCCACCAAAACATTCATTTTACGGTTAATATGGTTATCCAATATAAGCAAATAAATTTCGATCGTGATTATAAATCAAATACGAGGAGAAGGCCTCCTTTAAATTAAAGTGTGATATCAATGCGTGAGTTCTTCGGCCTCTGGTAACAAGTACCAAGGTAACGAAGAGTGTACCGGGTCGCGATAGCTGCGAGCACTGGTCAGCGACTAGGCGTAGATCAAATTTCACTACGAGACGCATCGAGCGTACGGCGTCTTATCAGAGAATTTTTGTAGTAAACACTTCTGTCATACGATTATTGCGCGCTTACTATACGCGTTCTACGAGTCAGTGACTCTCTTCATATACAATATTATTTCTTTTGCATCGACCATTTAAATCTTTAACACGGCGCACTCTGTACCCTATCCTGAGTAACTCTCCGAAAGGTCAGACTCAAAAAGGGAATAAGTCGGATAAAGCGCCTCAGTGGTACAAAACGTGTAAAATGGAATTTTATTCCTTGACCGTAATTACCGAGGAAATGCTGATTTGGACGTAACATCGAAGCTAAACTCCTTTTCATCAAACTAAACAATACGGGAACCCGAGACAAATATCGGCTCATCTCAAAGACGTTGCAAATTTTTTTTTTTTCATTTTTTAATTTATTTTATGACTTAGAAATTTTAACGGCTGATCTAGATTGGTTTTACGACCATGACAGAACGCTACAAAAATCCATAAATTTCAAGTGTAAGGTCAACATGTATTCCGTGTTGTGACCGTCAACTCTTCTTATTTTTATGACTTTTCACGGGCCGCAGATCTCCAACTGTGAGGTCCAGCGATCGATATCGTCGATCTCCGGGATACCAGATTTGTAGCTCCGGTGTTTCTTTGTACTCAAAGATCGATATCTTTTCTTTATGTTTATCGGCTTTTCTTTCCCATATGCAGGTGTTTTCTTTGTGGTATATGTATCATGATCTTGTAACCGGTTCTCCCCTCTCCTAGAGCATGTGAAATCTTCAGAGATACTAGCGCCGTGGCGCCCCAGGATCGCATATAACCGACGCGATACACCAAACAGCGGCAGTCCGGCCCGTGAGGTCATTAAAGAGATTTGAGTTTAAGCTTTCGAGTTTCTTCTCGTTCATTTTTTGCTAGTCTCAGTGTATTCGTGGACCATTGTTTAAGATGAGTCAAGCTAGTAGTGTTGAAGATCTTCGGAACAGTGATTTACAACCTTCAGCCATGGAACTCGGATTCACGGAATACGACAAAAAGCGTCTCGAATCGCCACTGATTCTCGGTACAACATATACTCTCAACCAGTCCGAGACAAAAAAAGTGAGCATTGGACTGCAACTACGCGCCGACGGAAACTTCAGAACAATAGAACGGCCGGTGGTATTGTCTTTGAATCGGAAGCTTGGAACTTGCTGCAAACTCATCTACCGACCATTTCGAAGTACTTTGACGGTAGTCAAAAGATCGCCTGGGGATCAGGTTGGCGCACCCCATCATCCATACTTGTCGGCGACTGTGAAATCGTGTTTACAACAAGTTTCGGTTCAAAATCTGTCGCGTTTGATCGTCGCGTTCAAGAAAACCCCGCGGAGAAGGACGATGACAAGGGATTAGGATCACCGACAAAGAAGCGAAGAAAGTATTCGCCGGCCGTTGTGATGCAAAAAACATCGTTTGACGGATTTATCGGCTTAATGGTATGCACGGACGAACGTTTCAGACGTCTGCAGCGAAACGTCACACATGTTCAGAAGTGTCTCGACGTACTTTGTGCCGAATTACTGATGTATATCCCGCCAATGGAGACTCCGGAAAAGATAGACAGTTCACGTGTCAAAGATTTGATAAAGAATAATTTCAAGTTATTGAAAGAAGCTGTTAAACGTCGATTGTACCCGTCGTTTATCGAGCTCACGTTTGGCATCGTATTCCTTGAACTGACGGTACTGGGTATCCCTTTCATCGTGAACGAGATGAAAAAATACCTCATGAAGAATAAGAAAAGTGCGAATCAATAGTCGCGTGATCGTATACATATCCTTTTGCTGATATGGATATGCTATCAACAGACATCAGACCATGCGTATTTAGCAGTAACTCTACCGATTGGTAGTCAATTACGTCGATCCAGTATTATTCATTATATCGTTTCTCATTGTATTCATTATTATAAGTAGATTTAAGATTATTTCTCGTCGGTCTTCACTTTGTGTCACTTGCCCTTACTTATATGATAATCATGTATGAATAAGTATTTTATGTTTCGTTAACCGTACATTGTAAACTTTCGTTAGTCTGGGAGGATGAGACATGGGAGGGGATGGATTATACAGAACGTCTAAGCTACTGAATAATAATTCGATATACTTAAAACGCCGATTTATTTTTACCTGCTTCGAATTACCATCATAAGGATCCGGCTGAACCCTATTTTTCCGACTGCAGAATATTTTAGTATTAAAAAGAAGTCGGCAACTCTTAGAGGGCGCCTTGGAAAAATTCTTCGACCAACCAGAACATCGGAAAAATCGGACGTCCAATAATTATAAAGCGAATGATTGGATTAATACTAGTACATAAAAGACGATGGAAACTTATAGAGGGCGCCATGGAAAATCAGTCGACCAATAAGAGCTCGGGGAATTTCCAGTCGGCCAATCACGGCTCGGGGAAGATTTTCCCAGCCTCTCTCTCATTGGCTCCCTATAACTCAAGGGGCGTGGCTTAAGGGGCCCTAGGGGGTGGGGACAGGTGGTGGGGGGAAGGAGTGGGGGCCAGACAGCGGCGGTGGGGGAGAGGGGTGGGGGTAGACGATGGTGGTGGGGGTTGGCGCCAGTGGCCGCGTGGAGGGGGTAAATCCTGTCTCCCTATACCTGTACACTACTACTTACGAATGATCGAACCCGCTTTCGAGAACAATCGCTCGACCGGAGCGCTTGAGGCACAAATAGCCAACAAATCCCGAGCCATTCGAGATAGTCTGGGAAACGAACTCGCCTTTACTCTCCACCATTCCAAAATGTGCACTGACAAATCAGCTCGATCTAGACGGAGATAATTCTCGAGTTCATCATCAAGCGCACGCGGCGGTCAAAGCCGCGCAGCATCATCGGATTAGCATCGCCGAGGTTATTGGCAGCGAGCACTCAGAAGCGCGCGGAGCACATCGCGCGCGCCGCAACGTCACCACCGCGCGCTTCCACGTCGATATACACGATTCGGAGTTCACTTCAGCGCCGCGAACTTCGAATTGGAACAATAGCCTCCATCGGTCTATTGCTCGAGAGACATCGGCCGCAGGAGAATTGTCTCGCAGCCTCACCCCGTGCAGGAGCACGAAATGGAGTCCCCGCCACCTCGCTCGTCATCGGAATCATCGCTCGCCGCTTTCGAGGAGCTTGAAAAGCTCCGTCAATAATCGCGCGACGTCGCATCGGCCGTGCGCGCATTTCAAACTGTCGCGCGGCTTTTCGAAAAATTACGATTTCTCCAAATTCGAAGAAAGCGCAAAAAAGTAGCATTAGAGGGCGAGAGATTCGGGTAGGCCGGGAGAGAGGGGATCATTATTCGCGAGCTTGCGAGCGGTACGTCTCTCGAGGACTCAAGCGTAGGATCCCGAGAGGAGAGGACGTCGCCAAGTACAGATCCGTGCGAATCGCCGCCCGAGAATAACGACGTCCGCCATTTCGCGACGCGGGGACTCTTACACGGAGGTATCCGGGAGGATCCCGCAGCTGCAAACAAACCGGTGAGATTGTGGCGCCTGTTCCGGTTTGAGTGCTAAAGATTTCAAGAAATAGCCGATAACCCGACGTGCTATCGGTGCGACGGCGTGTTTTGTGTGCGCGGCTATTAAATTTCTTATCGGGGAAAAATTCGTTAATTTGGATATTTAGTAGTTTCTTTTGTATTTTGGATTAACGCGTTCTGGAGGGCGAAACGTTTTGTTCGAATAAATACTTTTCCTTTAATTAATTCTTTGTAAAATGCGCGCTTGGGTTCAGGTAGGGCAATTTGCGCGCGTAAAGGCTTTGTCAAGGGCGAGTCGTCCTTTGTAACACCTTCGAGATCATTTGCGCGATGCTCGCGCTTTGCGTGGCTCAACGCGTATTATTTTGCGTCCGTTACGCGTTTAGTAATTTGGATATTCCTTGGAAATTTTATGTTTGGAGATCTTAGTATTGGAAATGGTGATATTGTATAGAATCGTGATTTTATATTCTTTTGTTTTGTGAATTGTTTGCGCGCAGTGCGTGCGCGCGTGAGAGACACGCGCGAATCGTAACTATTGCCAGGAGTAATAAAATATTGACGAAAGGAGAGAACACGCGGATTGGTCGCTTCTCGACACCTCCTACTGTAATTTTGAAATTTTGATAAGTGATTGATTAATAATAAAACAATTTCTGTTCTTCCAATTTTTGGTCGCTGGTTTTCTCTTTCGCGACTCGTGCTCATATTTTAGAAAAATATAACATAATTGTTGAGCAAACAAAGGAGTCCATTGCGCAGCGTGAATATAGCACGTAGCTCAGAAGTAAGGTATCTATCCTCCTCCCTTCAATAATTGTAATAAATATATTACTTCATGCTCTATTAACCCGCGTCTGCGTCCTGCGTCTTTTGTTTGCACGACATAATGTTTCTTCGAGAGTTTGTTGCGACTTTCCGAGGTTCTATGACATAGGAAACAACTGGTCGTAGATCGCTTTATGTCGACTTTGCAGATGCCACTTTAGTCCAGATGTATTGGATTTCTGCATTTTTATTTCCACGTTCACGTCCTTACTTTTGCATAATTTGCAAAAACCGATTTTGGTTTTTTCGACGAATTTGAATTCGAAATATTCGTGGTAACGTTTATTGTTGCGTGGTGCCATTGACACGGCGGACGAAGACGATGCATCGGTATGCGAGGTGTTTACGTTAGCTGAATCTTCATAACCTGGTGTTGTAGATGCCGAATCCTGATTTCCCTTCTTTTCGACATTGGTCATTTTTGAAGGTGCACCCGTCGGATTTTTTCGCGCACCTGAACGCGATCGCTTCATAGTCTCGATGTAGATTACAGATAACAAAACATGACGATTGATGATTCTATCACAGAATCTTTTACATAACATAACGCTACGGCAGCTCGTTCGCTCGAACGGATCATGCGCCGTTATTTTTCTCTGTTTGCTCAATGTAAGACGATTACTGAATATATTTTTGTCTGTAACGAACATTTAATACGTGCGAATTAGGTTAGTTAGCAAAGTACGGGTAGGAAGTGTTAGGAGGAATAGGACGGGTGAACGTAAAAACTCGAGAGGGTATACGTCGAAACTGGGAAACACAATTAAAAAATTATAATAATAATTGAATACGTGCGAACGATTTTTTGTTCATGTTCGAGAATTATTCGCGACGAGAAAAACATATTCTCTCGATATTCGAGAATATTTCGAGACACGAAAGAAAATTCTTCTCTTCCCTCGACACAAGACGATACGATATTTTTTTCATACTCGTCGATACAAAACGACAGAAAGTTCATTCTCGTCTCGTCTTGTCTCGCGGCACCACTACGGCCCCGACATCAAGTTGCCGAAACATTTCAACCCGGATAACGCGTCCGTAACCGATAAACGATATGAGCAGCACGCGAATCCAGATCTCGCCGAAATGTTTCGACAATTCAACATCCGGTATTTCGAAGGCATCGTAAGTGGTTTCACCATAGTCAGGGCCACCACCCGCAAAACTGACTATGGTGAAACCGACTTGACCAAAAAAATCATATATATCTGTATGACGTTGTTGCATGGCCAGCCACGAGCTCAATTGACGACAACCGTGTTACACGAGATGGCTCACGCCTATCTCGATGTAAACGGTTGTCCCCGAGAAGACAATTGTAAACACAGCAGGCCATACGGAGCGGTGGCAAGGCGGGTTGGCACGATGGCCCGATGCAACCTGAACTGCGATGATCCAAATCTTAATCAGGCTTTGTTGAAACGGGCACTCGAAAAATTCATTTTTCAATGCCAATTGTTCGGCAAGAAGGTACACCGTACAACGAACAAACCACCGGGTCCCAATCAATTTCTAAAATGGTGGGAACCTCACCGTTTAAGATGCGGTTTGTTCGTTGTTACATCGCGGCCATCTGACCACTAGTTTTCGGGCCGGAAAAATGAATTATAAAAAAACTAAAAAAAAAATTTACGAAAACAAAAAAATGTTTGAAGTTAAAAAAAAACACTTAATCGTAATCCGGATAATTTACATAACTTTTTTCTTTCACATTACTTTCATTTTATTTACATTCGTTCATTTTATTTCAAGACTCATTATATTTAACAAAACTACAAAAAAATTATAAAAATACAAAAAAAAATGTAAAATTGTTAGAAATACAAGCAAAAAAAAGTAAAAATGTTGAAAGGACAACAAATTTTTAAAAATACAGAAATTTAAAAAAAAAACAGAAAATGTTTACAACTTAAACAAATGTTACAAACTCTACAAACATTACTTTTTTATTTACTTTTCTTTTGCTTCATTTACTCATTCCTAATTATTTTCTTTCATTTACTGTGTTGTATTTTACAAAAATATTTAAAAAAGACAACAAATAAAATTACTTAATAATGTTGTACCGCCGAAACCCGGTTGATCACTCCGTGCTCGAAGGTTGGGATTTTAACCCGAAATAATAAAAGGGATTGAACCAGTTTAGGAGTTAGAACTCCAGTGAGAACCACTGAACGTAAACCAAGATGATAATTTATTGATGAAGGAAAACAACAAAACAGTTTAACAATCGAATTCAATTCGAAATTTAGTATCAAATACAATCGATTACACTTCGTAATCCGGTATCACACTTGGATTAATTCGCAACAATCTCGTACATTTCATAAATCAGCGACGTTTACAGAACAATTAACTGTTTCACTTTTACGACATAACTCACTCTTTGATAGTACCCAGGTTCGACCCGCTATCACGTATTATACTTTCAACTTGGATTCCTTGCTCGAATCCCTTGGACCAGACGCACAGTTTCAGGAGTTAATCGGACCCCTTGTCTCACGAATCATTCCAGACTGTCTGATGCTCGCGCTGTATCGATATATACGGAGCGAGCGTGTCAACATAATTTTAAAGACGAAGCATAATTGCGATAATCGGTAATATTGCGACAATCTCCGCTTTTCGATGCCTGTTGTTTATTATTTGACGCTCCAGATTCTGTTCGAGAATTTGGAGGCTCCGCATTACGCTAACTGCTGACGCGCTGCATTACTTGACCGCGATTGAGAGTCGCGCGCTCGATGCGTCGATTGCTCAATCGTTCGCGAGGCGTTCGGTTTCGGCGATCGCGCCTCACGTGTCGCCTGCATACTTCCACTATTGCACAATACCTCTTTCGATAATACCTGTGATATTCGGGGTACAACATTCCTCCCCCCTTAAAAGAAAAGAAGTCGACGGACTTCTTTTCGCTCGTCTCCGGCGAGCTACTGAATCAAAATCCAAAAATACTCAAAAGCCCGAATATCCGTTGTTTACAGCACTTGTTACAATTTTCAAGTTCCCCTGTATTCTACGTCTTCTCAGCTTCTCCTGACGTAATCCACAGAATTCGCGTTTTCCCAAAATTCAAAAATATTCAACGAGTGTGAAAGTCGCATATCTCCAAAAAATTCGATTACCCTGCAAAATTTCAATATTCAACAAAGTTCGGGAAAAGACATTCAACAATACTTTTTTCAGACCACCCCGGAATTTCCTGAATTCAAATGTCTAACAGATTATTAGCAGATTTCAATAAAATGTAGTTATTTTCACAATTCTCGATTTCCCACTGAATTAAAATATCTATTAAAAAAATATTACGACACAGAAATTTCGCTACACGAAATTCGAAATGCAGGATTGAACGATTAATAAGAAATTCGCGGATTTTACTGACACGTCGTCCCGCTCGTGTCGTGTAGTTTTCCCGTAATTAAACACACCCTTCCTCTGGTTCACGTTAACCCCCACGTGTATCCGACACGGTATCTCTTTGACCAAAAAAATATCTAGCAAGATATTTGGAAGAAATTCCGAATTTTTTCCCACGATAGTATACGGGATTCCAATAACAATAACAATGTCCGTTAGTGTCTCTATCCCTATGCCCGGATTTGCCCGCCATTACTCCCCACGTTATTTACCCCTAATTAACAGACTCTTTGCCCTCGTTCGTGGTTTCGTCACCACGGCGATCGTTGCTTCCGTCGTCCGTGTGGCGAACGTCATCCTCGACGTCGTTTTTCTTGCTCTTGCTGTACCTCTGCTGTACTTCCGCCCCGATACAGGGCGAGTTACCCTCCGCCTGGTGCGCTCGAGAGCGCGCGGCTGCTTGCAGCCGTCTCGATGCGTCGATTCGCGCGTTCCGCTCCTTGGACCTGTATGTTACGCCGAACTCGTACTCGGACAACCTTGCTCTCCACCGCTCCAGCCTCGAATCTGGGCCTTGCACCTTATACAACCAAGTTAAAGGTTCGCTGTCAATCGTCGCGATGGTCAAGCTGTCCCCTCCAATGTGCACACGAAATTGATGCAACCCCCATATGACCGCGAGCACCTCCCTCTCGGAGTTGCTGTACTTCCGCTCGGCCTCGCACAGTGCCCGCCTCGCAGGGTGTACCGACAGATTCGCTGGAACCCAGCTCCGCGTCAATGTCGCGATGACCTCTTTCTCCGTAGCTGCGGTGGTGACAACGTACCACCGCTCCTCGTCGGGAAAGTGTGTGGGTAACGTTGTTTCCATGCCCGTGGATCCCCGTATGGGCCGTCGTCTACCCCTGACTAGTCCCAGAAACGAGCTTCGTTGCCCCTCGTCGCAGGGGGTGGAAGAAATTCCCACTGCCGCGTCCCCCTCAGGATGGAAATTTCTGTCGCTGTTTCCGCTGTATGATGCTGTAGCGACCCACACGTCACGTACCTGGCCTCCTTCGGCCGTCCCCGCACTTGGCTTGCCCAAAAACCCCTTCAACGTGCGGTGCTTTATCTCGTTCGCTGGGGTTTGCCCGTTCCCCTGTTGCCCTTCTGATGAACCTTCCTTTTTGGCCATGTGCCGCAATTTCAACCGGCATTCCTTCCAATGATGCCCAAACTTCCCGCAGTAATTGCACGACATTTTCTCTCGATTTACCTCCTCATAATTGTAATACTCTCTCGGAGATGCCTCTCCTGCATCCGTAGACGCTCGGGGTTGCCCCCTGCTGGAGCTATTTTTGCTCCCTCCTGACCTCACCATGATCAGACTTATTTCCCCGCAGAGCTCGCTCCCAAGTGCACTCTGAGCACTTCCCCTCGTCGCCCTCTCTATATACCGTGATCCATCCTGATCCTCGCCTTCGCAGAGTTTTCGCACCATTTCTACTGTCAATTTCTCGACCCGCGTAGCATATGCTGGTACCGCTTTCTTCGACCCTTGTCGCAGCTGACTAGATTCGTTTTGCATTGCCGTGAGCAACTTCCGTTGCGCGTAGAGTGATTCCATTTCCCTCCGCAGACGTTCAACCTCCCTCGTCGCCATTGCGCCTCCCGGTTCGAACAAACTCTCGTCTATGTCTCTGTGATCGTCGAACGCGGCACCCCGCTGCGAATTCACCCCGTACAGTGGATTTGGTGTACGCTCCTCACCTCCTGTCTCGCGTTCCGGCGACTGCGCTGCCAAATTTTCCCTCGCAACCTGCGTAATCTCGGCCAATGCTGATTCTAGCCCTGCCGCTGTCTCTTCGTCCTCTACTGCGGACGCCGGGTGTCCCTGTGTTCCCGGAACTTCACGTTGTTCCTCAGGCGTTCCTCGCCCGCTCATGTCTCTTCCTTTCGAAACTGTATACGTCCCTTTACTCGTTGGACGCCTCTAGGAGGGGCTGCAGTCTCCCTCCCACACGTCTGGTCCCCCGTCAATCCCCTGGTGACGGTCTGTGCACGGCGATGCTTCTGTCGCCTCGACGTCCCTCTTTTCGGCAACGTCTTCGTATCCTACTTCTTTGCCCGACTCTACCTGTCCCGTAGAATCTGCAAACTCTGTTCCAATTTTCACTCACAGCGACTCACTCGATGTAGTTCGTAGTCTCACTCTGGTATCCCACCGCTGCCACCAATGTTGTACCGCTGAAACCCGGTTGATCACTCCGTGCTCGAAGGTTGGGATTTTAACCCGGAATAATAAAAGGGATTGTACCAGTTGGGAGTTAGAACTCCAGTGAGAACCACTGAACGTAAACCAAGATGATAATTTATTGATGAAGGAAAACAACAAAACAGTGTAACAATCGAATACAATTCGAAATTTAGTATCAAATACAATCGATTACACTTCGTAATCCGGTATCACACTTGGATTAATTCGCAACAATCTCGTACATTTCATAAATCAGCGACGTTTACAGAACAATTAACTGTTTCACTTTTACGACATAACTCACTCTTTGATAGTACCCAGGTTCGACCCGCTATCACGTATTATACTTTCAACTTGGATTCCTTGCTCGAATCCCTTGGACCAGACGCACAGTTTCAGGAGTCAATCGGACCCCTTGTCTCACAAGTCATTCCAGACTGTCTGATGCTCGCGCTCGTATCGATATATACGGAGCGAGCGTGTCAACATAATTTTAAAGACGAAGCATTATTGCGATAATCGGTAATATTGCGACCACCGGATATATTGCGACAATCTCCGCTTTTCGATGCCTGTTGTTTATTATTTGACGCTCCAGATTCTGTTCGAGAATTTGGAGGCTCCGCATTACGCTAACTGCTGACGCGCTGCATTACTTGACCGCGATTGAGAGTCGCCCGCTCGATGCGTCGATTGCTCAATCGTTCGCGAGGCGTTCGGTTTCGGCGATCGCGCCTCACGTGTCGCCTGCATACTTCCACTATTGCACAATACCTCTTTCGATAATACCTGTGATATTCGGGGTACAACAATAATAAAGTACATGTATTGTATTGTATTCGTTTATTGTTCGGCCAACTGGGCTAGAACTGGACTTGGCTTTACAATTCCCTACTCTCTCCCATCCTTCCACTCCTCCTCTTTTACTCTCTACCCTATCTCTTGGAAGGTATGCAATAAATTACACGGGAACACAGCGACAATAGAGATGAAAACAATTTTATTAATAAGTATAATCGGAGCGACCCATACACAAGAGTTGTCGCGCGTAACGCGTGATCGCAACTGCTCGCTCGATAGCCGAAGGGTCCTTCGCAACCCAAATATACGCGCACGCGAAATAGTTCTCAGAGAGCGTCCGGTGCGAGATCTCCCCGATCGGTCAACACCGCGTCGATACGCACTTGTTGTCATCTTCGTATTCTCAACACCTCCCCTCGAAGTGACAAGCTCGGGTCTCAGCCGCGCGCACCGATCATACCCATGCTAATCAGGCATTCGTGATGTTTCGATCCACCGAGTCCTTTTGTCAACACATCAGCAGTCTGTGGGCAGGTACTCAAGATTAACTCGACCAGACGCGACGACCTCTCGAATGAAATGCTGCCGTACATCTATGTGCTTGGTTCTCGAGTGATATCCACTACTCTGCGCGAGTCTCTGCGCTCCCTGATTGTCGTTGAACAGCGTAATGCAGGGACTCGAGAAATCAGCGTTATCCAAAATGCCTTGCAGATACACTGCTTCCTTCGTTGCCTCAGATAAAGCCATATATTCGGCTTCCGTGCTCGATAGAGCCACCGTTCGCTGCTTACGAGCCTCCCAGCATATCGCGGCGCCAGCCAGGATAAACGCGTAGCCCGAATATGATCGTCGATCTATAGCGTTCGCGCCCCAATCCGCGTCGACGACTCCGAACAACGGCAAACCCGTTTTTCTATACACGAGTCCGAACTCTCATGTGCCTTTTAAATACCGTAGCACTCTCTTGGCCGCTTTCCAATGCTCGGCGTTGTAGTTGTTATTATACTGACTCAGATAGTTGACCGTATACGCTATATCAGCGCGCCGATCAAACTTTGAAAAGGATACTGTCTCATTCCCTGATCACGTGCAACTTCCGGCTTTGTGAGCTTGCAATTCACCTCCATTGGCGTCGATGCTGGCTTGCAGTCTTTCATT
This sequence comes from Buathra laborator, assembly GCA_934046635.1. Classification (NCBI taxonomy): domain Eukaryota; kingdom Metazoa; phylum Arthropoda; class Insecta; order Hymenoptera; family Ichneumonidae; genus Buathra; species Buathra laborator. The sequence goes on from CAKOHB010000040.1 coordinate 1,938,967, forward strand.
CCAAAACGCTCCAGGATCGCATCGATTTGCTGCCGTTGCTGCAAATACACGAGCTGTTGCTCGTCGCGAGAAAACTCGATGCCGAGACACTGGCTTACTGCACCGAGATCTTTCATATCGAACGCTTCTGACAACGACTGTTTTACCTCGCGTAACCACTCCGAATCGTTCGTTGCGATCAACATATCGTCGACGTACACCGCGAGCAACATGATGCGACTTCTGTCTCGTGACACAAACATGCACGGATCCTGCGACATCGCGTCAAACCCCAGCCTGCGAAGTTTGTCGACTAACTTCCGATGCCACTGCACGCCTGACTGCCGCAGCCCGTACAAAGATTTCTTCAGCAAACACACGCTATCGTTACACGCGCGGAGCTGACGGTGCCACCGATCGGCCGTCGTTTTTACCGTTTCTTCTCGAAAAATGTTCGCACTCGAGCCGACCTGCTCCCCCGACTTTAACTTGGCTATCACTTCGCGCAATTGCTCCGGCACTTCCATATACACATCCTCTTCCAAAACGCCGTTCAGATAGGCAGCGACGACGTCCATTTGATGAATCTCCAGTTCGAGCTCCGCAGCCAATGCGGCTATCTAGCGTATCGAAGTCGATCTCACGACGGGCGAATAAGTTTCGTGAAAGTCCTCCCCTGGCCGTTGTGAACATCCCTTCGCGACGAGTCGTGCTTTCTTCTTTCCCGCGCCACCGTTGATTTTCGTGGAAAACACAAACCTGCTACCGATAACTTTCCGATTTTTCGGTCGCTCGACAATTTCCCATGTACCACTTCGAATTTGCGCCAAGTATTCGTCCTCGAGTGCGACTCTCCAAGCGCTCGCGTCTTTCGTGTCTTTAGCCTGCTGCCATGTGACCGGATCTTGAATCACCGGCAAGTTCGAGCATTCCGTAAAGACCTCATCATCCCCTTCAGTACTTCCCTGTCCGTCAAACGCATCTACCTCATCGTCACTACTCTCGCTATCGTCGACCTCGATACTTGCCGGCTGATAAACTTTTCGCGGTCTCCAATGCGCGATTAATTGATCGCCGTTTGACGGCTTCTCCTCCTCCCCACTGACATAACCCCACAGATCATTCTTGATGAGTATCGCCTTCATATGCATCTTCCACGTATCATAATTGCCCGCGGTAAGCGGATCAATTCTTATCGTTGCATTGGACATCTTTCTCCTCACCAAGCCTTCGCGCGTCACAGACGTTACACGCACCAACGCTACGCTATCTCACACGCCGCTCCGTTAGCTCTCTCCCGACGATCTTCTCGTCAATTCGCTAAGTACACAACCGATCTCGTATTGCTTTCTTCCCGTTTCGAGCTCTTCACTTGTATACACGATGCTGGGCCCATAACCTCTTGGAAGGTATGCAATAAATTACACGGGAACACAGCGACAATAGAGATGAAAACAATTTTATTAATAAGTATAATCGGAGCGACTCATACACAAGAGTTGTCGCGCGTAACGCGTGATCGCAACTGCTCGCTCGATAGCCGAAGGGTCCTTCGCAACCCGAATATACGCGCACGCGAAATAGTTCTCAGAGAGCGTCGGTGCGAGATCTCCCCGATCGGTCAACACCGCGTCGATACGCACTTGTTGTCATCTTCGTATTCTCAACACTATCTATCTTAATCTATTTATTTTTATTCTAGTTCTAACTTAAGCTTACCCTCCCTCTGTCCCCCTCTCTCTTTCTCCTCTCTTTTCTTCTTTATTCACTTCAGCCATCTCACCGTCCTCTCATCCCCCTTCTCTCCGACCATGTCCTTTATTCTCATCTCTGCGTCCGTTTCCTGCCTCTCGTGCGTTCGTAAGTGCTCCAGTCTCCCCTCCGCTGCTCCACAGATTTGACACTTTCTCTTTTCTTCTTTCTCTCAAAATGTATTCGCCTCTTCCTCGTTACCACATCTCAATCTTGCTATTATCTTCTGCTTCCCCCTGCTCCCCTCTTCCCTCAGGTACTCTGGCAGTCCGTTCGTCATCCACTGTCCGTACCTTGGATTGTATCTCGATCCCTCTATCTTGTACATCCATTGTCCTTGGCTTTCCCTTCCTCTCCTTCTGATCTCCATAACCACATTCCTTCCTTCTTCCGTTCTCCTTCTTTCTTCTGTGCCGCTGTATCCATTTTCTCGGTAGAACCTTTCTTCTTCTCCTATCGTTCCGTCTTTCCTTTCATCCCTTTCCCTTTCCCTTGTACATTCTTTCACCAGCTCTTTGTCGCTTTTCCTCGCCTTCTCACCGTACTTCATCGCCCTTTCCCCCGTTTTCGCCGCTATTCTGTCCGCATTTGTTTCTTTTTGCACCAGATAATCTGGTGTGCCTCTGTCTAGCCCTAGAGTTCGCTTCAGATATTTTAGCTGTACTCTCTCCATCTCTGCCCACTCTTTCCATCCCCATATCTCCGTGCCGTATGACATTATTCCCATCACCAGGTAATCAAATAGCATTTTCCTTCTCTTGTACTTTTCCGCGAATATCCTCTCCCCTATTCCCCACACTTGCTTCATCACCACATTTGCCTTCTTCACTATCTCCTTGATTTGTCCATTGTCCTTCCCATTTCTGCGTGTATCCCAGGTACTTGAACTCCTTCACCTCTTCGATCCTCTCTCCTCTCCATTTCCACTCCATTCTTGTTGTCTTCCCCCCTCCCCTTCTGAACGTGATCATTTTCGACTTCTCCACGTTTAACTGTAGCCTCTTCCTTTCTAAATACATTTTCATCCTTCTTAACAACCCCTTCATATCCCCCTCATCAGTTGCCATCAATGCGATATCATCCGCATAGGCCAGTGTCCGGATCTTCCTCCTTCCAATTACCACTCCTCCTGTTTGTTCCTTGCTCATCTCTTCCTCAATGTCCGACGTCAGGATCGCGAACAGTGTCGGGCTGAGTGGACACCCCTGCCTCACTCCTTTCTCCGCCCAGAACCAGTCCGAGATGTTTCCGTTCACTTTTATTGCGCTCGTCGCCTCTCTGTAAATCTCCTTCACTGTCTCCACCAGCTCTTTCCTGACCCTCCTTTTCTCCATTGTCGCGCACAGCACCTTCCTGTCCACTCGGTCGAATGCCGCTTTCAGGTCCAAGAAAAATCCGTACAACTTGTTCCCCTCCTTCACTCTCCTCCTTATCGCGTGTTTCAGCACGTATATATTGCCCATCGTCCCTCTGTTCTTCCTGAACCCCGCTTGCGTTTCCGGTATTATGCCCATTCTCTTCGCTTCTTCCTTTATCCTTTCCTGTAGCACCGTCGCATATACCTTGTACGCCGTGCATAGTAGCGTAACTCCTCTGTAGTTCCCCACATCCTCAGTGCTTCCCTTCTTATGGATTGACACAATTAACCCTTTTCTCCATTCCTCCGGTATTCCTTCTCCTCTCCCGACTCTTCTTATTATATCCTTCAGCTGTTCGTTGAACTTCCCTTCGCTGTGTATTCACGCCTCGTTCGGAATTCCGTCCACTCCTGCTGCCTTTTTCTTCCTCAGTTTCTTTATCTGCTTCTCTATTTCTCCGTCCATTGGTTCTTCCTCTCCATCGCTTTCTCTTCCTGCTGCCCTCATCTCATTTGACCTCTCTTCCTTTCCTTCTAGCAATTTCATGAAGTGTTTTCTCCATTCTCCCATCTCTATCTCCTCGCTGACCTCTGTCTTTTTCTTCCTCTCTCGGTTCACGATCTTCCACACCTGTACCTCTGATCTTACTCCTCTTATTTCCTCTTCGAACTCCTCCTGTTTCCTCGCCTCCTTCTCCTTGAACAGACTTCTCATCTCCCCTCTCGCCTTCACGTACATTTCCCGCGTGGCCCTTCCTTCTTTCCACCTCTTGTAAGTCTTTTTCACCTTCCTCTTTTCCCTGCTGCATTCTTTGTCCCACCACACTTTCTCGCCCGCTGTTGTTCCCTTTATCTTCACCATCTTCCTCTTCATGCTTCTCCTTATGCTTTCTTTTAGATCTTCCCATCTTCCTTCACTTCGATTCTCTTCCACTTCTTGTTCTTCTTCCCTCCTCTTGCACGCCGTTATTCCGCTTTCCGTCCAATCGATCACCTCCCTCTTCTTCTTCCTCTTTACACTTTCCTCTCTCCTCACCTTACCTTTCATCCTCAGTTCTAAGGGTTGATGGTCTGACTCGACCCTTTCCCCCACTTTCATTTCCATTGTCCTTTCCCATCCCGCCTCGCTTGCTATTACGTAGTCCACCACTGACCTTCCTCTTCCTCCGCTGTACGTTGTAACCGTTTACCCCGATAGCTCGCTACGTCGTATCGTAAGGGCGCCAGCCGCGAGAACCCGGAATTCTCGCGACAAATTTATTTCAACGATACGACAGTTTCCTCGATCTGGCGCTCGGCTAGCTACAGCCCGGGAAGATGGTAGAGGGGAGTGGTTCGAGTCGCTCTCGCGAGCGGAAGAACAGAGTAAATCTCGGAACACCGATAACAATTGTTTTATTCAATTATGCAATTATGCAATTATGAAGTCTACGAACCAATTTTTTTCTCTTTCCCAGCATTATTTTATTTTATCGAAAGCACTATGCACAGCAAATTTGAAGACATTCTGACATTTCTTAATATTTTTATTCTACAATTATTTTTAGTGAGGATTTATTTTAAAGGATGTTATGTTAATTTTCCAAAAAACAATTTTTCATATTGTGAAAGAAGAAAATTTGGTTGCGAATAATAAAACACGAAATATCACACATTTTATTTTGAAAATAATATATTTTGATCAAAAATCATTCACAATATCTTACAATACGTTGTTACGTCCAGCGTAACGCTCTGTTTATTTTCCCTTTTACCACCAATAAAAGTTGAACCTCAAATCCTAAAAAAATGGAAAAAGGGAATCGGGCTAAAACTCCTGTCTAACGATATTCATTATTGCCTACTGCGAGATGAGAATCAAGTTAGCCCCAATTCTAACAATCTCAGAGTCCTACCTTAACGAGTCGACGCCGACGAATCTAGATAAAGTAGATCCGGGCCCCACAGACGGAGGCCGAGAAAGGCGGTCTCTGACCTCTCTTCCGAGCGCTCCCCGACAGTTCCAAAAAAGAAACTAAAAAGAACAAGGCCCACTTACCGTAGGGATCTACTACTATCAATATCGACTACCGCCTCATAGATCTTTAACTCAGTAAAAACTACCTTACCGTGACCAAAAACCATTTAAATAGGAACCTACGGTCAGTCGTTTAGAGCCTTCGGGCCCTAAATACATAGAGTCGGGTCGATAAATTATCGTCGTTGAAGGAAAAGCTTTAAAACGTTGTTCTAGTTGAGCTTAATTCGACAGGCTAAACGGAGGGAGAAGGGCTCTTGATCATGATCTTAGCAGGGGGAAAAAGGGATTATTTTTGGACAAAAAGCACAGACCTCCCGACTATTCGCAATAAAGAATTTAAAGAAATAACAATGGCAGTTCTTTAACAAGGAATTAGAATACAGATAATGGCTGATAGAGAAATGAAGCTGAGAATATACTTCGTTAAGAAAAGAAGCAGAAGACACAATTCATATACAGGATTTGCTCTCTGGAACGCCTGTATTTATCCTTATAGTAGTAATTAAATATACATCGTTAAGTAAGGATAAAAAGACTGACGTCACCGTAAAGGCAAAAAGAGCTTCACCTCAATGAAACTGTATGAACGATCTACGTTCGATGGTTTCAGGGGCAAAGAATCTGGTAGAAGAAAGCGCCATGCACTCTCCGACTATAAGCATAATACTACAAATGAAATACTCGAATAGTTCACTTCAGCCCTCGAGAAATTCTTAACAGTAACCAACTTGAACGCCATTTTGTTTAAACAAAATAACTAAAGGAATAAACTGTAAGGAATTTGCCGAGGAATTTCTTTTCCATGGCACGACGCTAGACGTATTAATGTGGAAAAGAAATAAAAGTAAAATTTAATATTTTTGTTATACATTTACGCCATACACGCCACGACCAGTTCACGTTAAATTACGTCTCATTTTAAGAATAATTACATTCATTTCTTTTTATAGAATTAACGATACCCGGTTCGGAAATCCTTATAAGGAGATACAATTCTATATTTGACGCAATACGTATAAAATCTAGAGGACATAGGAGAGCGTAATTTCACTCCCCGATACCGGTTCTCTTTGTCTAGACACCTGATGAAATTCATTCCATAGTCAGATTGGAACGCAACTCTGTCGATCTTTGACATATAAAGTATTCAGCTATAAAGTGGCTGCATACCACCAAGAGTCTTTCTGGTAACGACTTCCAGGAAAGCGGAAACGAGAAAAAGAGGGGACCGACGTATACGTGATCTCGTCCGCGCCCTTTTACTTTTCAATACCCTACCCCGTCACCTACGGCGCGGGCCCAATAAATGGATTTATGCCTAAAAGAAGGACTCAAGATCATGGGCCAATCACGGAGAAGATCCGGGACATCACCTCATCTTCTCGTTACTGTATCAAAATTTTATACGGAATAGACATAAAAAGACACTCCCATAGTAACATCCCCTCTACATGTCACCGAGAAGAATGGTATAAAAACCCCGAAAATTGTGCGCTCAGGAGCCACTTTAGAATGACCAGATAGACGGACCACTTACCACTTAGAAATATCATTTAGAAGCACCCGTTTTGGAAGTACCCACATCGAAGTATCATTTAAAGAAACTATATAAACCATATAAAACAACAAACAAACCACAGACTTCTTAGTTTGAAGATTCGATAGATATTCAAAAGATCGAAAATCGCGTAATAAAGAATTTTATTTTATTCCGATCGAAACCGAACTATTTGACATATTACAATTTTCATTGTTCAACTCAATCTAAAGAAAGACATTCGGGGCTCGCATTGTTCAGTAAATTTAACTCTTTACCAATTGTATCACCCATATCATTTTTCCGGTATTAAAAACAGTGTTAATCTTACTCATATTCTCGCGAGACATTTTATTTTCCTAACAACTCATTTACGAACACAATCCACGAGAACGAAGTCAACGGAGACCGGCAATTCATCGTTTACAACCGTAAGTACATTTCTACCAAATTATTAATCACGCATGATTTTATTTCCGTTCTCGCGGCCCAGTGATTTATAAAGTCTCTTCGAGATTCTCCTTCTACCGTGCCTCGCGTTCCGACACCTGGCCAAAAACCGGTAGGTAGCCACCGAAGATTTCCTCTCTATCTCTCTCTTTGTCACAAAGACGTCGAAACCACTACCAATTAGTTGACACCCTAAGACACAGATACGACAAGCATTCTTAAGGGCTCCATCCCAGGCAATTTTCCGCAAGGTTAGGCTTTAAAAAGGAGCAACGTTGTTCTCTTTATCGACACCGGGTGTGGTAAAGGTCGGTTCGACACCCTCCTGACCAGCGCGTGCGATAGTAACAAGAGGCAACTGTTACAACGCAAACTAGGATAATTAAAAGAACGCTAGTTTGGACGTAACAGAATTTGGGGGCTCGTCCGGGATCATTAGAGTGCTTGTCTGAAAGAATTTTATTATAAAAAAAAAAAAGAAGATAATTTTACAAAAAAAAAGGAAAATAACTTCCTACCTGAACCATCATTTGTTTAAACGCTTCCATAGGCGAACTATTTGATGAAGTAACACACAATAGTTATAAGCCATCATTTGTTTAAACGCTTCCATAGGCGAACTATTTTATGAAGTAACACATTAATTATAAGCCATCATTTGTTTAAACGCTTCCATAGGCGAACTATTTGATGAAGTAACACAGTAGTTATACACCATCATTTGTTTAAACGTTTCCATAGGCGAACTATTTGATGAAGTAACACAGTAGTTATACACCATCATTTGTTTAAACGCTTCCATAGGCGAACTATTTGATGGAGTAACACAAACCAAAACGCAAACAAAACACAAACAATTTTCCTAAACAGACATTAATACCACTCGAGAATCTAACAATACCCGAATTCCCTACCCTGTGTACGAAGAGTTTTTCTTTTTTTTCTACCAACAAAATATATTATATGCCAAAGCAAGGAGGCTGGCGACGAAAATTACGAGAATTAATCGCGAAGGGAACAGAAAAACTAAGCAAACGAGAACCTTTAGCTGAATCAAATCCTATCTCGACACCGCTAGAAGACAGATCGACTGAAAAATCGGGAGAAATTTTTCTTTGATAATTTAGATAAAAATTCATGCAACTTTCATTCGAAAACTATTGTACTCGAAACTCGAAAACTATTGTATTGTACTATTGTATGTGTTGTCCGCGCTGTGTTAACACGAACTGTACCCCTTAAAGAACCTTGACTGGGAACTGAGATTCACGCGGCTTACCACATAATCTCACTCAACAAAAAAAAAAAAACCTCTCCTAAATTGCTGCGCAAAAATCCCAGTTCGTGTAACGCTAGCATTTCCTTGCAAGATGTAGTCTCAATTCTTTTAATATTTTTTACGTACCTACAAAGATTACAAGAAAGGAATAATAGTTCTCGAAGACCAAACGAACATTACGAAATAACGAGAAAATAAACCTGGGGAAGTATAACAAAAGAAAATATTCCACCCAAAATCATTTACGTATCAAAATGAAATGAATTTATTACAATACTAATAGACACTGAAAACATCGGTTGGTACGACCGACAACGAGAATTTGATGAAAATCAGAATACTTTTGGAATCGAAAGTGACTACAGATAATAATTATTCTTTGATTCGGATAATAACGATTTTTGAACATTAACATATTTTTTTTCTTCCTCTTCCTTTGTCCTTCTGCAAAGTTAGACAGCAATATATATATATATATTTTTCTCCTCCTCTCTTCCGATCCTTTCTCTTTTAACTCATTTTTATGGATAAACGAAGATCCAGAGGCGGAAAGAATTATTTGCGAAAAATGAGTTACTGAATATCGCGGTTATTCATATTAGAAGAAACAAAGCCACTGTAACCAACACAAATTTGCAGATTAATATAGAAAATATTGCACCTTAAATCAATTATATGTTAAAGTCAATCGAGTTCTCACCAAACTGAAAAAAAAAAACAGAAATCGATCGTAAAATTTACCTTTGATTCAGGAACTAGTTAGTTATTGAGAAACTATCCATATATTGAATTTGAAACGCAATTCAGGTTATTGCGCGCCACACATTATACCATAAATACATTTTTTTTCTCTCCACTGTACCAGATATAACACCCGTATTGTAAAGATAAATAGTAGGAGCACAAATCATAATCGTGCGCAAGGAAAACAAAGATGATCTATCTACTGTGACGACTTGTCAGAAACAAGCTTTATCCCTTCGAGCAGAAACAACATCCTTTCTACCGTCTAAACGAGCTTAAATTATTTGATAGAACGCACAGATAAAGACGCAACAAATTCAGACTCTAAAAAAAAAAAAAAATGCCCCAAGCAAACAAAAAATCAAGACGTCGAAAGAAAGTCCGCTCAAAATCCACAGGCAAAATTATCTCAGGAAAAATAGCTAAAACTATTCACGAAATAGATCAAACGAAGGAAATAACGAGACGAGAAGATAGTACATGATATTAGTATTCCTTACGAGTCCAAGGATAAACACGATTCCAATAATGAAAGCATAGCAGCCATTCTAGATCATCTCTCAATAAGAATTGACAAGTTCTCAGACAGTGATAAATCCTCCTCAAATTCACATCAAGGTTGGCAAACGCTCTACTCAGTAGAAAAGACAGACGCAAGTAAATACATAGGAACCTCAGGAGATTCCGATATAGATACAGAACAACAGGAAAAGGACGTCGAAGAATCGTTTACGGGAAAATGTACTCGCGAGGAAAAGCATAATTCAGACTATTCAGATGATACAGATAATTCAGTAATAAAACAAGGAAATCACAACATCCTCAGTATGGCAAAGATTTGTCAACTCTGTAGGAAACGCGGGCATATTGCTACTGTGTGCAGAAACACCACATGCACTATGTGCGATAAACGAGGTCACATACGTACAAAGTGTTGAGGCAACAATTATTGGAGTGGTACGATGGTCGGCAAAATTCAATGTAAGATATGTAAAGGTTCTGGGGTAGTAGACTTTTCGTATCACCCTTCTGTTCCAATCACCCCTTCTCAACAGCAAGGCATTCAAGCGCCACAGGAATCTCGTTCTCAACACAAAAAGATTATTCTGTGTCAAATCTGTAAACGAACAGGCCATGGAGCATATACATGTCTATTCCGTCACAGTCAAGCTCAAAGATCGGAACAAATATCCGTTAACAGAACCAAAAATCGAAAGGAAAATTGTAAATATTGCAAACAACTCGGTCACTTTATAAACGAATGCCCTAAAAAACAGGCAAACGATAGAGATAAAACCTCACCGGATATTACCAACGATCTCTCAGTTGAAAAGGTGGCACGATCTGCTCAAACTCCGCCTCCAATTCACACAATCTCCATAGTGAAAGAAACCAATCCCGAATAATGAAATGCAAAAACATGAATAACGACGATAAAAGAAGGAAAATCTATAAGTAATAAAAAAAATTTAAATCATTAGAAAAAAAAAGAGGAAAAAATGTATATATGTAATGTACAAGCAACCCAGAAAAACTCATCGTGGAAAAGAAAATGAAAAAAAATGTATTCTTGAAGAAAATATAAATTGTAAACTAAGAGGCAAGCCACTGAAGAATAAGAAAATGAAAAACAAAAATTTGAAAAAAAAAAATTCATGATAGTACAGAAAGGAGAAAACAGAAAACCCAGAAAAAAAATAGATAAACAGTATTAAAAAAAAGGGGAAGGATAGAAATTCTTTGTAAGAAACAAGAAAAAGAAAAAAGAAACGAAGCAACACGCATACAAACGAAAATAAGAAACTAAATCCTCTTTGAAGCATTCGGCGGCAGCAATGAATTGTTTCTCACATAGCCAACATCGGCATCAAGAACACCTGTTTGATGCGCCCTGTTCACTGACATCAATAGTCGTAACACTTATTTCCTATTATCATTACAACTGTGAAAGTTGAGTAATTCTGTTAAACGTTAAGTATCACAAAAATTAGATTCCAGCAGAAATAGAAAAAAAACCCCTCATGTTCTTTTAAATTCAAGATTTAATAGTGGGATACATTGCTCAACCGAATGAATATTTAAAAAAAATGCAATTCTGGATAGTTGTTGTTTGCTTAAGGTGGTCAGAGAAACCGATTTCTAACCGGTCAAACTCCTGGGTTCAATTCCCAGTATAGCAAAGCAACCTTTACCTGGAAGGAAAAAGTTCGAATAACCCTCAAAGAACAATAGATTACGGAATGAATACAAGTGACAAATTGGCGATGGTGAATCAGAGTAAAATCTCCAGGCTCATACCCCGGGTCAATCGCGCTGTGTTTATTTCGTTCTTCGAATTTCCCATGTGTAAGAAAGTACATTGTATCCGTAAAAGTATTATTCTCATATCAATTCAATACAACTCGATATGTTGCATAACAAAGTAGGTACTTCAATAAGTTCAACTCAAAATACAAGTCGTCATTTGTTCATGGTAGTCAGAGAAACCGATTTTTAACCGGTCAAACTCCTGGGTTCAATTCCCAGCAGAGCGTGATGAAATGTATTTTGAAAAAAAAGAGGCGTCAAATAATCCTCAAAGAATAATAGTTTGCAGAGTAAATTGCAGTGTCAGACTAACGATGGTGATCGCCGAATCCAAATACTGAGTTGTCTCGCTGCGTTTATTTCGTGTACCGAAGTTTTCAAAAGTGCATTGTATCGAGTTGATAAGTTTTTTTAAAAATATAATAACAGTACAAAGTATGGACCAATCTTATTCTCGGAAACAACATGATTACAAAAAGGAGGAAAGTTGCTGTTTAATTTTTTTTTTGGATTCCTGGTAGTAGGAAAGGAAAAAAAAATCCTAAGCGGGAATATGCGGTAATAAAATTCAGTCATTGGACAAATATTGGGAACAACCCATAGGAAATATCTAAATGGATTAAAAATGGATTCATAATGGATGGAAATATCTAATGGAACATTAGCCCGTAATGAATTTCCTGGTTGAGTTGGAAGGTCAGAAAAAGAAAAAAAAAACCCTTTTGGAAGAGATTGATTCAGAAAATGTCAAAATTTAAATTCTTTTTTTTTATGAGAATACTTAAAATTGATAGTATCGACGTACGGTAGCAGAAGCAAATAAACATACAATATCGGGATCAGGTGTTTATTCATAAAAATAATAATGAGAAATAATAATAAAAATAATAATCCTAAAATCCGAATCTCACTACGATAAGTGAATATCAAGATGAAATCCGCATTAAAATCAACTACTTCTGAAACACACTTGGCAACATTATACAATAAAATTGAAATACTAGTATTGACGCCCTAATTCATAAAGAAACCCCTTACCCGAAAACGTAACATTATTTAAACGACCAGGCATATCTCAAGGATAACGATTGAAAAAGAGAGAATGGAGAGTAAAGAATTTAATTCAGAGAATCCTGTTGAAAATTTTCATAATCCGCGTACGAATAGCGATACGGGCTCTATCGCTTGACCGGACGCCATCAATACTAACAGTTCAGATAATTCAGTTAATGTTGTACAAGATTCGTGTTTGATTATCGACACGCGACCCATCGAATCGTTCGATGAGCGACTCTGTGTCCTGTGAGAGGCCAGGCGCTCTAGACGATTCAGTTTCTAGGTATCGTTCGATGAGCGACTCTGTCCTGTGAGAGGGCCGGCGCTCTAGACAATTTAGTTTCGAGTCATAATTCGATGGGGGATTCTATTGCCAGTGAATGGCCATGTATCATCGACGACCTTGTTAAAAAAAATAAATAAAATAAAAGAAAATGGATTCTATTGACAATATAAAACAAAACAAAACAAAAAAACATGTCCAAAAACAACAAAACATTTTTTTTAATTCCTTTTAATAATCTACTCCGAGAATTAGTACCTACTAAAGAAGCAAACTACATGGCGTAATTAAAATTTCAAGCAGAGACGATTATTGATGTGAAAACATGAATATTGACCTTCAATCATCATGTTAGTCCCCACTAAACCAGGATCGAGGTCTTATTAGATTGAGGATCATCGAGGACAACGAACGTAGTGTACCAAACGTGGGAAAATCCGGACAGCCAATGGAAAATCTCATGGATTCACGGAATCTAAGGAAAACAAATAATGAACAGATTTCTTTTTATACAAGAACATCGTGGTAAAAGAAAAAAAAACACATTCATCACTCAAGTGAGATTACTATCACTACTGATAGAAATTCCGTTCCTTTTACATTTACCCGACCTAATACGAAAATAATCCTACTAATAATATGAATTACTATATAGGCAACCTGATAATAATATATGGCTCTTTTCTTCATTTATAGTTAGTTCAGTACTTGCTTTAAATCAATCAGCCGTATGGTTATTGCCTGCCTTTACTGGTACGTGATATCTATAATCTTTGTACTTTCGGAATGGCAAAGGATCCTTGACGAAGTATGCGATGTAAACTCCTCGACAATGACAGTCTGTCGAATTGGGCGGCATAAACTACAGATTTGTACAAGACATCTTGCTACCTGAAGGACAATACTCCATTACAACAACCAGAATTGCTGACATTGTCTATCTCGAATTAAAAGCGGCATTAGTGCCTGGACAACACACATCACTACTAAAATGTTCAGAAGAAGAAGACACCGCATCTACAAGGTTGACAGCATGTAGTCCCCAACATGTGAAAAAAAATCCGCTACATCACATCATGTTGACGAAACCACGAGTGAATAAAAGAGAAGAAGAAGACACCGCGTCTACAACATCAACAACATGTCCCAACATATGAACAAATCCACTATATCACATCGTGTTGGCAAAATGACGAATGAATAAGAGAAAAGAAGAAGACATCACGACTACCACAACGACGAAGATGCACACATCATCACAACATCAGAACAATTCGTGTGTATTAAAATTCACTGTTCAAAGCCAGCAAATGCAGAAAATAATTTCATCATTTTTGTTAGAGATGAGATTGCCAAAATAATCACTAGTACTTAATTCTATTATGTCATAACTATAGCAGTAATTATTACATTAAATAACACTAACTATCTATTTAAAAAAAAAGAGGAAAAACAAAAAAAATGGGGTAATGAGTATATATGCATGGACTCATAAAAAGTTTACGTAGAAATAGCTTCAGTCATTTCTTTTCAGGGTCCTGATTATTTTATTTTATCGTAATTTATTATAAACGGCTGTAGTTTTGAGTCTCGGGGCAGATGTTTCCCTATCAATAAGTTGAAATCTTATTCTTAAAGTATTATTCTTCACATAATCAAGGAACAATTAATTTGCCAAATACTACGCTGGGCAACTGCAAGCTAATTCGCTACAACGAATTGTTAACTACAATTGCTACTGTTATACCGCCGATTCTAGGTAGCTAAGCCGAGCCCCGACGCGAGGAATTGAACCCCTTAATTAATTTTAGGAAATACCGGTTAAGGGTTGGAACCCAAGCGAATGTAGGAATCACAAGAGAGATGTAGCAAATAATATTGTCCCTTTATTTAATGTGCGTAGATGCACTATCGAATCTTACAGAGTTCAGTAAACGTAGCTCGGACTATTGTCCGACTATAGCTAAGATATACTACTAGGCTGACCCTTTGCACGAGTCCCGTAGAAAGTATTCTTGTCACAAACAGCCGCACAGTATCGGATAACCCTCTGAACTGTCGCTGCGCGCTCGTACTCGCACTTTATAGAAGATAAAGTGGAGCGAGCGATTCAGCTGTTTTCGCATGTTTTACGAAAGATGCCTTAAGATGTCTGTGGTGCCACCTCCGTCGATCCCGGTGTTCGACGATCGTCCCTACGCTGATGGTGCCGTGCGGCTTCGGTACGTGATACCCCGGCGTGCTGACGGTCGTCCCTGTCGAGTCCCTTGGAGGTACCGAACCTCCATTCCAACTGTTTCCTCCGGCATTCGACCAGACGGCGAGAGCGATGACGATGAGGAAGAGTGGGAGTTTGTCCGCTAAGGACGCTGTATTGCCATTTCCTCCTTGATTCCCTCTGTATTACCGTTTCGTCTTCACGTTCGCTGATGGCATCCCGGGGTTCCACCGGTCCGCTCGTTGTCGCTGTTGCCCGCGTCCCCCTTTTCTCGTCCGATGGGGATGCTCTTCGTTGGTCCCGCCGCTCTATCGGCGTCTCTTCGCTGCCGCGTATCGCCACCTTCGTAGAGGGGGCCTCCACCGTGGGTTGCCGAGTCTTGCATCGCCTCCTGATGAGCCAAAAGATGGCGAAGATTGTTATCGATGCTAGGGAGATCGCGCCTATCGCATGTTGGCCGATCATATTCATTATTCGTTGTTTGCGCGTTACTCGGGTCGCGAGTCCGTCTCGCAAGCGCTGTATCCGCACCCCGAGGTCGTTCAACTCCTGTGGCGTGCTCACTACGTGCTCGAGGGTGATATCCTCGTGTTGGTCGGCCACCTGAGGCACGCACTCCGCCTCCTGTGGTGTGAGTGTGAGATTATACGTTGGCACCAGGTCGTTGTCGATTACCTCCTGCGTTATTCGCCTCACGGTTTCTACGCGAAAATTTTTCGCTGTCGCTGTACATCGCCCGGTGAGCGTCAACGATGCCGTTCCACTCAAGACAGACTGCTGAGTCGGCATACCGTCGCAGGTGACGGTCAACGGCTCAGGTCATGGCGCGGCGTACAGCCATCGTCCCGGCTGCCGTAGACTCACGATGAGCGTGTTTGCCAATTTCTCTACACGCTTCGGACAGTTCTGCTCCCGACCTACCGCACCCCCCACGTACGTTCGCACGTTGCAAGGCGCGGCTTCATTTACTGCTAACGCCGGATGCCGCGGGTTGCAGTAGAATGTCGTACCATCCCTCCTGCATTCCTCTAATTCCCGTTCCGTCATCCGTATGTAGTTCCGATTTTCCCGATCCACGATGACCAATTCCGGCGACGTCTCCTGGTAATAGTACGTGTCGTTTTCCCCCCGCCTCGGTAGGGGGTACGTGCGACTGACACTGTACTCTGCCGCCCCAACGAGCGGTATCTCGATGAGCAGCGTTACGTTTTCTCCCACACGATACGCCCTCGTGGTTGCCAGTCGCAGCAGTTCCGCTGCGTTTGCACCACTATGCATAGGGCCCAGTGGGTTAGAAAAACTTCCGATTTCCTCCAACGAGTGCAGCACCTCTCGGGCATCGTTCACAGACACCCCCGCGAACAATTAGAGATTCCCGAAGGTCGCGAATTTAATAATAAGCCGTTTTCCAGTAGAATCACGCATGCATATGAATATTGGGTCAGGTCGTCATCAATATTAAAGTTTTGTAATAACATATTTTTTATGTATTTTTCACGTATTTCCCCGGCTATACTTTATAGCTGGGGGTAGGTCAGGTATTTGCGCGTTACTCAGGTAACCATCATAAACCCTTCTGGTCTTTTCCCATCATAAAAAGTAAATCCGTAAAAATAACGAGTTAAAATATTTTTGCCTTTAGCAATATTCTCATTACTCAGAGACTAAACATTTAAGCGAAAAATATCTTGCAAACTGATATTGTTTCAAAGATAAACAGTTCAATTTACGATCTTTACCAGCGACGAAAGAAGAATATTGGGTTACATAGGAAATGTTTTTTTTTCAACAAATACCTCCAAACAGTTTCTTCTAAACATTTGGTTGAAATAAATAAAGATAAGTGGTGCTCATTCGAAGAAGCAATTCTATTCAGCTCGACGATTTGTCACGGTTCCTAGAAAGAAAAAAAAAGGAGAAGACTCCGTGCTGGGAGAGAACAGAGGATTGCACGTTGATGCTATGTCGCCACGACGGAGAAAGCCTCTGTACCAGCATACTCTTTAGGTAGGATAGAAGGAGAAGCGACCACGTGAGCGTGGCTGGTATGAACAAGGGAAGGTCAAGAGCCACCCCGAAGGGGAGGTAGCGCTGTTGGCTAACTCGCGGGCCAGCTACGGTACACGTGATCGTACCGAGAGAGTAGGGGAAGGGTGAGCCACCCGCGCAATGCATAGAACGTATGAGAAGGCCCACCACTCAGCGATAGCCGAACTTTTCTCAACCAATAGGAAGAGAGCAATAAAAATCAAGCGACAAACGAAATTCTTAGCCAAGAGTAGGGATGAAGAAAGAGAGAATAACCAAATAATAATTATTAACAATCGTTAATAACAATCATTTTTCCATGTTTTACAATAGCCAAATGTTACAATTATCGTAAAAGTTTAACCCGAAATTTGTTACTTTTACAAATGGAAAGGTTAAACAAATTAATTAATTAAGTTAATAAATTCATCATTTTATATTGAAAGCCGACGAAAAACCATTAGGAATGAATACCAGAACACCCTGGTAGTTATGAAATTTATATCGAATTTAAATTCAATTTAATTAGATCTGTCAAATCGATATCGATCGATATTTCACATATTATAGTAAAAACCGAATGAGAATGCATGTAATAGAGTGAAGAATGAGAGCGAAATATCAATAGAGTTCATTTTTAACATTTTTGGATTTGATAATTAATTAATTCTTTATCAAGAAAATTTTCCTTCTTTGCAAGTATTAAAATCCGTAATTTTGCACCTAAAAAGGTGATTCAAATTTGAGACACTTCCAAAATAAATAAAAAGAATAAATTGTTAATTAACAAATCCAAAATCAATTTGGAAATAGTTAATTAGAGTAATTATCGATAATTGACAGCCGATAGAAAGAGAACAAGGGAGGCGTGGAAAATCACGCCTCGACCAAAAAGTTGACCGCGGTCTATGTCAAGCCTATTTAAACTGTGCCCTTTACGGAGGGCCATGCTCATTACCACTTTGAAACTCATCGACACGTTACTCTGTTCGCGACGTCATTTATTCCGATTTTTGTTAAAAAGACTTTGAAAATTCTCAAGTCTTGTTCTCCGTTTGTGCTTGTGAAATTGTATCAAGTTTCGTTTTCCATTTGCTAACTTCAGTGAAGTTAGTAAAATAAAAACCTTTGTGCTTAACTGTGTATATTCGTTTTCTTCGTGAAAACCTTCGACCGCTCAGCAACTTTCTCGACACGCCGAGGGTATCGACCAGCGATCCACCGACAACCACCAGCAGCAACCTCCTCTTCGTTTATCCTCGCCGGATACTTTTGTTCTTCGGTAAGTTTTATTTTTCTTTTCTAATTTGGTGATTTTTCTCCCGTAACCTGTTCCTTTAGTGTCGCGATCGAACAATGTACGTACCCCAAGTTATTATCGCCCTTCTGGCAATTATAGTGATCGTGTTAATTTTTATTCTTTTGTGCGGAATCTCCATTAAAATCACCGTTAATATCCGCGATTCGAGAGTCACACGTGAAATCCCTGTAGTACACTCGGGTGTTCGAATTTATCCAGTGTCTACCGCGCGTCGAGTCTCTCAGATCAATCCGCGAGTTTAATTAAAATTCAAAATAAAAATGAATTCCTCTTTGATTGTAATAATCTATTTGACTTGCTGTCTTATAGTTTGCATAGTAGCCGCAATAATCTTTTACCTCCGGGTTTTGCGTGTACCTGTACCTCCTACAGAAAACCCTTCCGTTACCCCACAAGAAACAACACCTAGCGATCCCCTCGAATACTTTTGTCCGTAATGTCGTGATACACATTGTATCAACGCAAATTTCTAGGAAAAAAAACCCACATTTCCTTTCGCGAATGAGCTCTAGCCTCTTCCCGAGCAATTTTCCGCGAGGTTAGGCTCAAATCGAGGCACCCGCGAATCGTAGCCGCTTCGATAACGCGTAAATTGATTTAGTTCATTGACCGAGATGAGGCCGGCTCCTCACGTAAATTCACGATTCGCGACGTAACAGCTCTCCCCCCCCCCCCCCCCCCCGCAAAATCGGCTCTTAATTTTCGATGTACTCCCGGAGACGATCCACGTGAACCTTTAAACGCCGCCGCCCCTTCCGAATAGTGTAATTGAGGGGCGGATGCACCTCCTCGATGACAAACGGCCCAATTCAATTGGCGGTGAGTTTCGCCGATCTGTCTTGCCGCACCGTTTCATCGTGCAACAAAACTTTTTCCCCGATATCGAATTTCCTTTCTTTGGCCTTTTTATCGTGAAACTCCTTCGCACGATTTTTTGCCGTCTCCAGGTTTGCTCGTGCCATCGCCCAAGATGCTCGCATCCGTTCCTTCGACTCCTGGGAATAATCGTCGTACGCATACAACGTACTTGAGGGTTTTTTTAGTGAGGTAGGGAGTTCCGCTTCTCTCCCGAACATCAGGCTATAGGGGGTGAAGCCTGTAGCCGTATGGGGTGACGTGTTGTACTGGAACATGGCGTACGGTCGCCATTTATCCCAGTCCCTCTGATCCTCGGTTGTATAGCTCTTCAGGTACTCCACCAACGTTCGATGAGAACGTTCTAAAGCCCCATTCGACTGCGGATGATACGCTGTCGTTTGTACTTTTTCCACTCGCAGCAGCTTGCATACATCCTTAAATATCGCGCTCAGGAAATTCGTCCCTTGATCCGTGAGCACGACTTCCGGTATCCCGTACCGGCATACGATCTCCTCCGTAAAAGCCCGTGCGACATCGTTCGCGGACTGCGAAGGGAGTGGAATCGCGATACTGAATTTCGTCAATAAATCCTGAAATGTGAGAATATATTTATTCCCCGTTTCCGTCACTGTTAAAGGCCCTACGATATCCATAGCGCCCTTTTCGAATTCCCGTGACGACGTATCGGTGATCGCCATCGGTGCTTTCGGTGTCGTGTGCACTTTATTTCGCTGACACTTGTCGCATGCCGCGACATACTCCTCTATTTCCTTTCGCATAGCCGGCCAGCTGTACACGAGTTGTATTCGTTTTAACATACGCGTAACACCCTGATGACCACCCAAGGGTGCGTCATGGTACTCGTAGAGTATCTTCTTTCTCTCTTCTTTGCTAAGACTCTCGCCATCGCTACGGATCTTATCTCCGTAGCTCGCATGGCCGCCGTTATCGCCGTCGTCCGAGTGGCTATCGCTGTCGCGTTGTCCGTCTCTCTCTATCTCGCTGGCCGCTGCCGCCTCGCCTGGCACGATGGCTGACGCATCGTCTGTCGCGCTCGAGTCACCGGTGCTGGCTCGCGCTGTCTCTCTCGCTGCCTCGCTGCGTAGCGATGGAGTTCCCTCGTGCCTGCTGCTGTCGCGCTCTCCCTCGCGCGCACTGCTTTTGTTGACCGTCTCTCTCTCCGTCTGCCGTGCATGCGAGCGCGTCGTAACATACACCCGACTCAGCGCATCGGCATTCGTATTCCTTTTCCCCGCTTTATACACTATATCGAACTCATGTTCCGATAATTTTATTTTCCATCGCAGGAGTCTCGATCCCGGATCTTTTACGTTAAATAACCACGTTAAAGGCTTGTGATCCGTAACCACTGTGAATTTAGTACCGTAGATATAGGGGCGAAATTGTGCCACCCCCAATACGATTGCGATTAATTCCTTTTCCGTCGTAGAATAATTTTGTTCAGACTTATTGAGCGTGCGACTTGCATACCAGATTGGCAAATCGTCGCCCCCTTCCCCCTGCGATAATATAGCGCCGATGGCTCTATCGGAAGCATCTGTTGTCACGACGAACGGCCTCTCGAAATCCGGATACTGTAATACCCGTGCCGTCGTCAGCGCTTTTTTCAACTCCTCGAATGCGTGCTCCTGCTTCGCCGATCAAACGAAGGGATTTTCCTTCTTCGTTAATTCCGTGAGTGGCTTCGCGATCCTCGAAAAATCCTGTATAAATTTCCGGTAATATCCCGCGAGCCCTAAAAAGGACTGGACTCCCTTCATATTACGTGGTACCGGAAAATCCTTCACTGCGGCGATCTTCGAGGGATCCGGTCGCACCCCCTCCTCTGAGATGACGTGTCCCAGGTCTTTCTTTCCTTAAGAAACGACATTTTCCCGGCTGCAGCGATAGCTTCGCTTCCCGTAAGCGTGTGAATACTTCGCGCAACCGATCGTTGTGCTCCGTCAGCGTTGACCCGAATATTACGATATCGTCGAGGTATACGTAACATTTTATTCCATCCAGTCCCGCTAATACGGTGTTCATTAACCTTTGAAAGGTTGGCGGCGCATTTTTTAATCCGAAGGGCATTCGCGTATATTCGAAGTGCCCCTGGGGTGTGGAAAACGCGGTTTTTTCTTTATCCTTGTCAGCCATGGGTATCTGATGGAATCCCGATGCCAAGTCGAGGGTTGTAAAGTAGTGCGCCTTCCCCAGCTAGTCCAGAATATCGGTGATGTTCGGTAACGGATATGAATCACCGATCGTCGCTTCGTTTAATTTTCGAAAGTTCACGACGACTCGTAGCTTCACTTTTCCTGCTGCGTCAGGTTTTTTCGTCACCACGAGCAGCGGCGCATTCCACTGACTTCGACTCGGCTGTATTATTCCGTCTTCTAACATTTGTTTCGTTTGTATCCCTACTTCCCGCTTATGCGCCTCAGGTAAACGATAGGGCTGCACCTTGATCGGTCTCACGCCCTCACGAAGGGGAATCTCATGTTCGATCTCCGTCGTGCACGGCAGCCTGTCTCCCTCGAGGTGGAAAATTTCCGCGAAATCCCCACATACCTCGAGCAATGTTTTCTTCTCCTCGGCATTGAAATGTCCCACGTCGATCGCCTCCCGCAACCGCGTGAGTCGCGTGCCGCCGTTCCCCCCCTCGTCAATGTTCAATTCGCGTGCCGTGTTTACCTCGCACGCGCCTTCGTTGTCGCTCGAATTATCTGCTGACTCGAGCGGCTCGAGTGTCACCGTTGGTCGCTCGATCTCCACTTCTTCGGAAGTCATATTTATTACACTCACTGCACAACTGTTGCCTTGCCGTGTGGTTACACAGGCGCCAAGTGCAACACCCTCGGCGACCTCTTTTTTGTCGACGATACCTACTATCCCACTGCATGTTGCAACGTACGCGATATTCTCACTTCGCGGTGGTAAACGCATTTTTATTCGTCCGTCCACCAAAGGCATTCTATGCCCGAAAATCCGTATCTCTCACCCTCGGAGTATATCCACCTTATGCTCCCTTATAAAATCCATCCCGAGGAATCCGTGCACCCCCAGCGCCACCTCGGGGGGTACACCGTGGAACCAGTGTGCAACGGTACCCCTCGGTGTCTCGAGATGCACCTTGACTGCACATCTCGCTTGTACGAGAGCCTCCGCGCTTATGATGCTCACCTGGGCTCCTGTATCCGCTTTCAACGTTAACACTCCCCCCTTGCACACAGGTGATTTGATGTGGAAGTCACTCGCGACGCCTCCAGATGTGGCGTTCACGACGTACACCTCCTCCTCCTCCTCCTCGAGCTCGTTGTTGTCCCTTTCCCTCCGATTTCGGTTGTTCACTACCCAGAAAATCCTTCAAAGTTTTTTGGCCTCCTTAAGCCTTCGGAGGGGAATTATTACCGTTCCCCTTGCCTGATTGCTGCGCCTTTTATCCCTCCTGCTACTCCGAGGCCCTCTGCTACTCGCTGATCCTCTTGTGTCGAAACTGAAGGATCCGGCGGGGGTGGTACCTCCCCAGATGGCCCCGCCGGCTGATCCTTCGGAACTTCCCCGTCACTCATATCGCTTCTACTTCGAATTTTAGCCCCTTATTTCACCCTGACGGGGTTAGTAACGCGCCTACTGGTTTATATTGCCCCCGTAGGTGTTAGTCTCGTTTACGAAATTCTCAACTTGCACTTACAGTGTGCCTATGGCCATTTTACAGGTCGCCTTTGTGTTGTGCAAAATCCTCTCAGCTCCATCTTCGATACTGCTCCACGTCCCTCTGCTGGGTGACGATCTTGAGGAGGTCTGCAGTTCCTCCTCGCGGCTGGTTGTCCCGTCGATCCCCTGGTGACGGTTCTCACGTCTGTATTGGTGTACAGCCAGTGATTCACTTTTTACTACACTCTGGTTCCTTTCACTCACTCCCGGTATCCCACCGCTGCCACCAATGTTATACCGCCGATTCTCGGGTAGCTAAGCCGAGCCCCGACGCGAGGAACTGAACCCCTTAATTAATTTAGGAAATACCGGTTAAGGGTTGGAACCCAAGCGAATGTAGGAATCACAAGAGAGATGTAGCAAATAATATTGTCCCTTTATTTAATGTGCGTAGATGTACTATCGAATCTTACAGAGTTCAGTAAACGTAGCTCGGACTATTGTCCGACTATAGCTAAGATATACTACTAGGCTGACCCTTTGCACGAGTCCCGTAGAAAGTATTCTTGTCACAAACAGCCGCACAGTATCGGATAACCCTCTGAACTGTCTCTGCGCGCTCGTACTCGCACTTTATAGAAAATAAAGTGGAGCGAGCGATTCAGCTGTTTTCGCATGTTTTACGAAAGATGCCTTAAGTATTTTAATTACGGCAATGCTGTGCCGAATTTCCAAAGCATCGATACTGTGCGTTGTGCGACGGCTGTAGCAACGCTCGCATACCTTGGTCGTTGCTCAACGCGTAACCTCGGTGATGCTCGCGAAACTCGGGGGTATAACAGTATTATAAAGGTGATAATATTACACAACTAGAAAAAATATGTAAGATTTGAAATATTAGCGGCGCTCGACGAACGAACGCGCACGATCGCCTCACCGGGAGTTTCGCGTTTCCGAAAATCTCCAGGTGAGAGCGCTAAAATTAGTGACGTCACTAACGATGTAATATCCTCGGTGCGCGAGGCTACTCGGCCTCTTTCTCTCTGGGGACGTCGAGCTCAACACATCTCTCCCGCAACATTGGTCACCGAAGATTCTCTACTCCGAAACCCGGCGTTCGTGCGTGGCCGGCCGCTCGATTCGTCGCTCCGAAACCATCGGGATTTTCCAGAGACTCTGCGAGCCCCAGAGTCGCAAAGAAAGAGCCACCGAGGAAGCTGTCTGTCTCAGATGAGTAGAACCGCCTATTAATATTATTGTCATGTGTTTTCAATAAGATCGCGTGTCAAATGTTTGTAAATCGCGAGGTGTGATTTGAATGTGGAAGAGTTGGGGCGAAAAAGAAATAACATAATAAATGACGAAACGTCGCGAACGATGATTAGTGTGTAATGTGCGTCGAATGAGTGTCTGAAGTTGAACTCGTTATTTTATTTATCTTTGCGCTGAGAAAAATTATATTAAATGCGTAACTCGTGAAAGAATTGTCTCTCTTTATTTGATGATAATAATTAGCACCTAGTAATCGGATTGTTTTTTTTTCATTTTTGTACTGGTGGAGTTTTCGATGTGACGCCGATCGTTGCGAAACTCACATTTGGCGCCGAACAAAGAGGCTCGATATGGTTGCTAAAAATAATTAACTGCAGTCACGCATATTGAGAACCGAAATAATTAAAATAAACAGAAATTTTACTTTTATCGTTATTCCCAAATAATGTTCGAAGGTGTATGGCTGACGATTGCATAGGCGGTTATGTAACGCAATCAGGCCGAATATCGAAACGAAAATTCACAAATTATAATTTTTCGAGCAGGTCACGTGTAAACAAAAGAAATATGCCGCTGCTACACGATAATGACGACGAGGCGAATAGACGCCGAGAAATACAAAGAGAACAGGAGAATTTGGAGCGGCAGCGTCGTGAGCTCGAACAGTTGCGTGTAAACATCGAGGCTCAGCGAGCCGAACTCGAGCGGAGACAACAACAGGAGCACGCGGCGATACCGGCTATTCAACAAGGTCCGATAACTCAAGGGCAACACAATCGGAATCTCGAAGAGTTGGCAGCAGTTATAGGTAACGTACAAAATTTCCAGATGGAAATTAAAGTACCGAAATTTAATAACGAGACTCAAAGGAATCCCGCGAAGTTCTTGGACGAAATGGAAACATTTTTTAAAATAAAATTATTCGCTACGATTTCGATTTTCTCGAAGAATTATCGGAAGGAATAAATGGGGCAGCTGATCGCGAAGAGGAAAAAACTTTTGGTCCACCAATAGCGCGTTGTCCTCATGTAAGAGTTACTTTTCTCGGACAGGAGCACACGATCTTATTAGATTCCGGGAGTCAAGTTACCGCTATTTCGGAGGCATTTTATAAAGAGATATCCGCGAAGCAACAAATGAATATCTTACCAGTCTCGAATTTGTACGTAACGACTGCAATCGGGAAAAAATCCACAACTATAAAACAACAAGTCTGGTTAGAGATAGAGTTGGAGGATCGCGTATTAGGTTTCCCTTTTTTAATAATTCCATATTCGACGTCTACGGTGATTTTGGGAAACGATTGGATGTCGAGAAACGAAGTCGTACTGGATTATAAAAACAAAAAAATCGAAGTCGCGGGTAAGGTTCTGTGTGATAAGACGGTAATGTTCGAGCGAGGAGCCTCCGAGACTCTCCGTTGCTCACGAAAAAATCAGGAAATTGTCGTGTATGTAATTAACATGCGTGATATATCCGCGGACGAGGTCGTTTGCCGAAAAAATAATTATGAAAAAATTATCGAAGAAATAACTAATGATAGTATCTCTGAAGATCGAGTTACAAGAGTGCGCGTTAACGAAATGATGGTTTACTCTCGTGAAGTATCATCGTGTAGGGATAATTATTATCCGCCGAAAATTGCAAAGAGGAAGAGCGTAGAAATCGTGAATAACGGAGAGTTTTCGGATACTCTTCGCGCGATCGCGTGCAAACTAACATTACTCGAAGGTCCACAGAAACAGATGGCGATAAATACCCTCGCGAAATTCAGGTCGTTGTTCTCAGACAAACCGAGGTGCGCAAAAGGGTACGAACATGAATTGAAGTTAATCACGAATCGACCGAGTATCAGACACACTTATCCAGTTCCGTTTCACTTACGAGAAGCAACGAAGAAAGCGATAGACGGTATGTTGGAAAATGGAGTTGTTGAGAGAGCCGTGAGCCAATATTGCAATCCTTTGAGGATTGTAATGAAAGACGATGGCTCCGTCAGGGTATGTTTAGACGCTCGACATGTTAATAAAATGATAGAAGTCGATCATGAATCGCCACCCCTTATCAATGAGTTACTGCAGAAGTTTCACGGCGCGCAATGGTTTTCAAAACTGGACTTAACTCAGGGATATTGGCAGGTGAAACTGCATAAAGATTCGAGACCGTTTACGGCGTTTTTATTCGATTCGAAACTTTACCAATTTTGTAGAATACCGTTCGGTCTAAAAACAGCGGGTAGTGGGTTCATCAGAGCTCTTAGTCACGCGTTAGAAAACGAATTTGATTCGTATATATCGTGTTACATCGATGATATTATCATCGGGACGAGTACATTCGAGAAGCACATACAAGTGCTCGACGGAATTTTCCAACGATTAACGGATTACAACTTTACGATTAAAATGTCGAAGTGCAGTTTCTTTCAAGAACGAGTCCCTTTCTTAGGGTTTGTAATATCGCGGGAAGGAATCAGTCCGGAACCGAATAAGTTACAAGTTATTCTCGACTTTGAGGAGCCAAAAAATCAGAAAGAACTGCAGCAAATAATGGGAACTATCAATTATTATCGTCAATTTAACGTCAACCACAGTTACGCGGTCGATAAGCTACGCGATCTCTTGATAAAGGACAAAAAGTGGTTTTGGACTGAATTGCACTCCGAAGCGTTCCGAAAATTGAAAGAAAATTTTGTGAATTGTATAATGCTAAAGCACGTGATTCCGGGTGCAGAATTTCGGCTTCAGACAGACGCGAGCGACAGAGGGGTGAGCGGAATTTTATATCAGCTTGACGCGCAAAAGAATCACAACGTAATTGGTATCGTCAGCCGATGCTTAACGAGGTGCGAGGTAAATTATACTACGACCGAGAAAGAATTGCTTGCAATAGTTTATGCGGTGAATAAATTTAGAATATATCTTCTCGGAATACGTTTCGTAGTAGTAACAGATCATCAGTGCTTAACGTTTCTTAATGCTGCCATTTTCCAAAACTCGCGAATCACTCGATGGAGTTTGCTCTTGCAGCAATATAATTTCACGGTAGAGTACTGTCGGGGAATTGATAACATTGTAGCTGATTTTTTTAGCAGAAATCCCATGGGAAAATTCGAGGAAGATCGTTCGGAACGAATCATCATTTCATCGTTACATCAATGCCTTCTCCCCGTTGCACAATGCACGGAAGATTCCGCATTGCTGACGTTAGCTCTCTTAAACCGAGATAAGAATCTTGATCGAAGTTTTAAGGATCTAAGTCAATTGCAAAGGGCGGATCTTGAAACGAGAAAGGCAATTGAAAACGCTGAAGGGACTCCCGACGACTCGAATTATCTTCTCTATGGCGATATTCTGTTCCACTGCGAAAAAGATAGTGAAGATTGGCAGATGGTCATTCCGAAGAGCTTACAACGCCCATTGATCGAAGCGATTCATGTTAAATTAGGTCATCCAGGGGTGTACAAGACCGTAAAGCACCTAAAAAAATTCTACTACTGGAAAGGGTTATCGGCAAAAGATTCGTGACGCACTGTGATCTCTGTCAACGTGTAAAGTACCTTTCGATCACGATGGAGGGAGAATACAACTTAGTAACCTCCAAAGAACCCAATGATTTAGTAACAGTTGATTATTATGGACTGCTCCCGCGAGCTAGAGGAGGGGCGCAATACATCTTCGTCATGTTAGATGCGTTCTCGAAATACGTAAGCCTGTATTCGATGAAAAAGGCAACAGTGAAAACGACTCTCACGAAAATCTTTGACCATTTTATCCCCACGTTTGGGAAACCACGTAAAATTTTATCAGACCACAGGACACAATTTACGTCACACATGTGGAAAACGGAATTAGAAGCTCGCGGCATAAGGGTCCTCTATAGCTCGATTCGACACCCCCAATCCAATCCAACCGAACGAGTTATGCGGGAATTAGGCCGCTTATTTCGCACCGTCTGTGCCGACAAACACACCAAATGGGTCGAATATGTCTCCGATATCGAAAAGGTTTTAAACATTACTGTACATCAAAGTACGAAGTTATCTCCGTATGAACTTCACTTCGGTAAGCCCGTACAAGAAGAAATTCATAAGATAATAAAATTTCCGCCATCGCAACCTCGTTCTCATGAGTATCTCGTAACGCTGGCTCACGAAAATATATTGAAAAGTTTTGAAAATCGTCGAAAAGCTCAAAAACATGTGTCAAATGTAGAATTATCGGTCGGCGATAAAGTGTTGTTGCGCGTACGGCACTTATCGAACGCCCTTGACAAGGTGATAAAAAAATTCTTCCATTTATTCGAAGGACCGTATACAATCGTGAGAAAGATCGGAGAAAATGCCTTTGCATTAGCCGATCCAAAAAAATGGGATAGACGAACTCGGTACCTATAATCGCTGTAACTTACGGTTATATCACGCCCCTGTTGGTGCATCCGCTGGAGAAATAAAAAAAATATATATATATATATATATATATATATATATATATATATATTACAATAATTCCAGTGTAAAAAATATCGCGGCCTAAAGAAAAACCAAAGGTATTGCCCTTCAATATCACGACGATGGCCCCTACAAATTCTCCTGTATACGACTGTGAATACCGAAAGCTAAAAAGTTAACTGTAAATATGTTCCTTAGATATATTAAGAATAATTAGACAAGAATTTCGATGTTCTTATACGACGCTAAAGCCGAGCGCTTTCAGATTACTAGTAAGCAACGCCAACGGAATGAGAGATGTGTGCCTATAAAATATTGTCAATTATCGATATGCACTTAGGACAACAAAACGCATACCTTTAAATGGTACTCACGCGCCGCTTGTAATTTTCACCCCATCAAAATTGCATTTTAATAGACTGAAAAGGGGGATTTTGTAAGATTTGAAATATTAGCGGCGCTCGACGAACGAACGCGCACGATCGCCTCACCGGGAGTTTCGCGTTTCCGAAAATCTCCAGGTGAGAGCGCTAAAATTAGTGACGTCACTAACGATGTAATATCCTCGATGCGCGAGGCTACTCGGCCTCTTTCTCTCTGGGGACGTCGAGCTCAACACATCTCTCCCGCAACATTGGTCAACGAAGATTCTCTACTCCGAAACCCGACGTCCGTGCGTGGCCGGCCGCTCGATTCGTCGCTCCGAAACCATCGGGATTTTCCAGAGACTCTGCGAGCCCCAGAGTCGCAAAGAAAGAGCCACCGAGGAAGCTGTCTGTCTCAGATGAGTAGAACCGCCTATTAATATTATTGTCATGTGCTTTCAATAAGATCGCGTGTCAAATGTTTGTAAATCGCGAGGTGTGATTTGAATGTGGAAGAGTTGGGGCGAAAAAGAAAAAGAAATAACATAATAAATGACGAAACGTCGCGAACGATGATTAGTGTGTAATGCGCGTCGAATGAGTGTCTGAAGTTGAACTCGTTATTTTATTTATCTTTGCGCTGAGAAAAATTATATTAAATGCGTAACTCTTGAAAGAATTGTCTCTCTTTATTTGATGATAATAATTAGCACCTTGTAATCGGATTGTTTTTTTTCATTTTTGTACTGGTGGAGTTTTCGACGTGACGCCGATCGTTGCGAAACTCACAAATACAATAAGGAAGAACTCCCCATATATACTGGGCATTTTATAATGCAGTGGGAATAGCAGTCTTAATTTATTTTACTAACAATTCGATAAAAAGTAGTGTGTACATCTATATGTAGTCACGAATTTGCATATTTGACAAGAATGTAAAAAGCATATTAATCAAATGTAATTCATTTCAATATAAATGCGAATATGAACAGAGGTTTAACTAGCTCAGTAGTGATAAGCTAAGAGAGCACTTTTCGCATGAAGCATTCAGCTAAACAAGAAGTGTATAAAAATATTGGTTTCGGTACATATTTTCTACATATAAAGCATTTAATTTTTGTATTTTCAAAACCCACTTCAGAAACTTGATTCAGTTAGACTAACAGAGGTATTGACGGATATTAAAAAAAATAAAAATAATCGCTGTATCGGGATAACAATTAAGTTATCTATTATTCTATTTTTTTTCATCACATCCGATTGCGGCTCGTTCAAATTTCGTCACTAATAAACGGTAAATTACACAACGTAAAAATAACTTTAGATTTATTAATTCCACTTACGTAATTATTATCTTTCACTCACAAGTAATTGTCACAAGTTCTGTTGGCTTATTAAAACGAACGGACACCACCGATATGTGAATACGAAATGAATTCTTCGTTGATGTCAGAAGTAGCACCGTGCAGCGGTCCCCCCACGCTCTCTTCGACGACACCGACTATGGGGCGGTAGCGACGGCCGAGGGTACATCTCGAACTAGACGCATTATCATTACACTCATATTCATATTACTGAGATATATCCGAACCATGAATAACCATGATACATGAGTACTCGAATACATTGATCGATTAGTTGGATATCAGATAACTATCAGGTAAGTAATTGTAACAATGAGAACCGTTCATTTGATAAATGTAATCCGAACGTCTATGAGATAATAATATCCAAAAAAAGGAAAAAAACAAGCACTTAGAAGGTGCAGAAAATAGTGATTTTAAATAATTATAATTGCAATATAATTGCGTAATTATAATAACTCCCCGTCAACCTTTCCTTTTTAATGAAAGTGATTCCATTATTTTTCTGAAAACGTATGGTTTTTTTCAGAATTTGTCAATTGTCAATTACACAGCCCTCAAACATACACTGGTGCACCAGCGCATTTACAAACTGCACGAATCAAATTTATAACTGGACATAAGTCTGTTCAACACTTCACTATCAAAAATCTACGGAAGCGTTTAAAACATATTCAAATGAATCATTTCAGTTTACTGTAGTTCTGCTATACGACCAAAATGAAAATATGTTCAGTCTTTCACAAAAATGATATTCTCTTGCGCCAACGTTGACCGGCGCGGATAGTCACATGCAAAACTGTACGCACGTTCCATTGTTCACCTGCTTTTTGTAACATTTTCATGTTGCCGAGAAAGGTTAAGATGGACTCGATTGATTGAGAACCGCGGCTAAATTTACCGATCGGTTTTCCAATCGAGTGTCGCGCGGGCCTGCGAATAGATTGTTTATAAGGCTGTACTGTGAAAAGAAGATGTGGTTCCGTTTTCTAGGTGGCACTTTTCAAACGGGAATCGACAAAGGTATACAAATGTATCATTGAAATTAAAAAGAAAAATGCAAAGACATTATGCGACCGGTTTGAGAATTGCGCGAACCCTCAATCGTTTATAAAGTTATAATGTGAAAAATAAATATTGTTCCGTTTTTCAACACGCACCATTCGATTAGGCGTCTCGAAAATTATAAGAATGCATGTATAGACAAATTGAAAAAAATGCAAAACCACAAGAATAAGTGATCGAGCGAACGAATACGACGAAGTATCACGATAAGATGTACGTAGAGTCGGTGAGCGGCGCGCGGCGCGCGGGTGGCCAGTAACGCAACCTGGTGGCTACTTCTCGGCGGCTAGTTTCAGCCTCATAGATGACGGTGCCCCGCGATGAATTCCGTCACTTCTGTTGATATAGCGTAGTTAGGCCCACTATAACTATCGTATAACTATACTATTAACAAATAATTATGTAAGGAACGTGACGAGATGTATTTTGGAGGTTAGACAGAGTCTACCATAGTCTTTCTGATGTCTAACTTAATAATATAACGCAACGCGAGTTTAAAAAAGAAAATTCCATATTGACGATTTCGAATTGATAAGGAAGTTTCCAATAATACAAGCATATCCTTATTATATGTACATTTTTGTTTTCCAGATAAGTTCGAAGTTGAAGATTAAACCGAAAAACAGGCATAAGAAACTATTATTCGAACGAATGTGAAGCAGTAATAAAGGATTGCTACGCGATAAGGTGAAGCAATTATTAGAATCAAAGAAAAGTAATGTACGAGATGTAAATTCCCAAGTGCCAATTATCAATGTCGTCTCCAATGCTGATGAAGTTCGAGAGGAAAAATCAGACGTAAGCATTAGTTCAGATCATTTATCAATGAGTAACGAAGAGGGTAGAATTTCAAGCGATCGTTGTGTTGTAGAAAAAAATAAAATATTCGTTACCTGAAAATAATGAAAAAGGCAATAAAATTTTGCAAACTGTTTCTATTGTAGAAGACAATCATGCGATTCGCAAAGATTCAATGGCAGGAGTTAGATTGTGGTTAGATACATTGTCGATAGATAAAGAAAATAATAGTACAGTACTGGAGAATAATCAGAACTTTGAGGATGATGCTCCGATCCAGGAAATCGAATCAGCTAGCATATTACCGCGGTCGGGCTACTTTTCGGTGAATACTCAAAATAATCGACATTACAGAATTAAATCCCCTCTTAATAGTGAAGTATCTTCATTAAAAGATAATTTTTTGAACAACACCGAAGTTTTCGATACAGTTTCGGAGCTCGATAAAAGCAAACCACATGAAGACGAGAAATATGAGAAATTATTAGGTACATATACGCGTCTCGACGATTCTAGTCTTCTCGTCTCTGAAGCTAAAAATCCTTATCCTTGTGATAGCGATATATGTTGTAACCCTTTTCCCAAACCCCTCGCGCGGTTACAAAAGCATGACCGGTGTTCCTTGGATTTTGGGCGCCAGCCACGGGGAATGAAATTCCCCGAGACGAATTTATTTTTCCCAGGGACGCGCGGTCGCGCGCGGGCTCGGCCAGCGTCAGCCCCGTTATAGGCAGAGTGGGATGGGTGATGGTGCGCAAAAGAAAGCCAGACACGCCGATTAACGGGAACGGCAAATGTTCAGTTTATTAATTGGACCACAAAGGCAAAAATGACTCAACAGCGGGGTCGACAAGCGACTCCCTCGTCCCGTGTTCAATACTTGGTAGATTTACAGAATTAACTCGCGATTTACACAATATTCGCGCGTGTCGCGCTCGTATCCCGCACATTCACAACTTTCCTTTCATCCGACATACAATAGCGGCAAATCGTGCCGTGAACCAATCGATACAATATAAGGCAGCGATGGAAATTCTCGAACGAAGCGTTCTCCGTCCAAATTCCCGCACGGCGCGAGCGCGTCGCGTCGCTCGATCCCAAGGTGAATGCTCCGCCCTTGGCTAACCGTTACGCGCGAATTACCCTACGTGGACTCTCGCGCGGATTTCGCCCGATTAAATAAAACAAAACTCCAAAGAATAAGCGGATCGATAAACCAGTCAGTAGACAGGAAAGGAAGCTATTGTCAATACCGCCCTCCAGAACGCTCCGAAATTATTTTAATTCTACTGTCGCTACTGCAACCAATCTTCCCCCGAAATCGAATTTAATGGCCGCGCACGCAAAGCGCGCCGCCACGACGACAGCACGTCGAGTTTTTTACTAAGTCAACCGAGTCTCTAGTCTCAAACCGAACGTGCGCGACAGTCTTACCCATTGGTTTGCCGTTGTGGGATCCCCCCGAAAGCGCTTCGAATGAAGTCCCCACGTCGCGAATCGGTAATTGTCGATAGTCTCGTCCCGGCGATGTGTACGGATCAGCGCGTGGCCACGTCCTTCTCTCTCAGGATCCGACTACCCGAATTCTTCGCCCACTGTGCGCGACTCTCGTGCTTTCTCCGAATTCGCGCCGTTCTCGAAACAGCCGCGCGACAATTTAAAGCGCGCGAGCGACTGGGGACGCTATCGGGCGGGCGTACAGATAAAGCGCTCTCCGAGCTTCCTGAGAGCGGTGAATGTCGCCCCCACGATGAGGTAAGACGGTAGAGGCTTCCCTCCGTGCTTCGGCACGGGGTGAGATGTCGATGCGGACGGTGTTCCTTGCCGAAAGCCACATATCGCTCGTTGGCGAAGGCGATGACGCGCGAGCTCGGAGTTCACGGCGCTGGCGCGAACTCCAAAAGGTCCGTGACGGTTCGTGACTGCGAGACAACGATGCGATGCGCTTCGCGCGTCCTTGACTGGCGACGTCCATCGACGAGCGAGAGACGACGGAGGTGCGGTGAATGTGCCATAGTTACGACCGCCGCACGCTCGGGAAACATAGGAAAATTCGGAGGAAAATTAATTACTGGTAACATGTTCCTAGTCTGCCCTGTCTGTTCGCTCTGGGGGAACCCCTCCCAGAGAGGAGATCGTCGCACGCTCGCGCCGATCCGTGCACTGCAGCCATGCTGTTACATTGTTTGGTGACCGGGGTGAAAACCCCGTCACAATGTACTGTTAGCAGTTCTACTAATAACAGAGTTGGAGTCGGAGATAGCGAAGGCGAGAAGTTTTCAATAGAAATTAGCAATTCAGACTCAACTAGAGAAGTCCACGAATGTAATTCTTGGCAAAAAAACAACAAAAGATGTGGATTGTACAAAAGCAAGCAAGATCTTCTCAATTGAATTTCACACGAACAAGCCATTTACAACAAAAGAACTGGATGCTGCTCCTTTTAAGGCTAACCAAAAAAAGGCAAATCAGAACAATACGAAATATTATTACTCGGGCAAACAGTTTGTTGTAAATTCGAAAATGTTTAGCAATGGTACTAACAACAATAGTGAACAAGTTGAGTACAATGCTAATGATAAGAGTTTCCGCTTAAATTTCAAACCTAAATCTATGGGTACTTGATTTGATCATAATGCTATTCGCACTTTCATTAAAGATCTATTCAGGTAAACCATGTTATAAAAGTGTCCATTAAGAATTGACTCCATTAGAGAAAACAGGCAAAGCGTTGTAGCATATGGAAGGTGCAGATATAAAAGCCACAATCAAAAATTTATATTCAGTAAGTATTAGCAAACGTAGACCCGCAAACGTTTTACGATGATGTATCCAAAAATATTGACAAAGATCTTGCGAATGAAGGTTATTATCAAAATTTAAGGAACGAAGCTACGTATCGAAAGGCACGTAATGAAATCACAACGGAACAGCGAAAAAGAATAACGTCCATTGATGTCTCCGATATCGTGCAAAAATTTAGGGATGATTTTAAATTGAGAGATCCTTATGTTAGACTTGCCGGAGAACCTTTTCGGATTCATCTGTATTCACGACAACAACTTAATACTGTGAGAAAAAATGACAAAATCGTATACTCTGACGCCACAGGTGGTATCGTGTAAGCCAGAAATTCAACTTAACGCTAATCAAAGCGATCCAGTCTTACATAAAATAATATTGTATTATGCAATGGTGATAAGAAAAACATTTTTCGGTAATAGTAATGACAACACAGGTGAAGAAAGCAATAACAAAATAAAAAAGGGCGAAAACAGTGAAAATGACCTAATAATAAATGAGAAAACCAGAAAAGAACGAGGTATAACAGTTCCATTAATGGAAATGGTAACATGTGAACACGACATTTCCTCTATCAGTTATATTTTGTCAAAGTATAAATCATTTGTTGAAAATGAAAATCGAAAATGGCCTTTCTTCAGAGTCATTGTCGTTGACTGGTCCTGGGCAACAATCCGTGCCATTATAAAAGAATGGTTCGAAAGCAATATTAATGATTACTTACAAAAGATGTATGATATTTTGCAAAACGCACACAGTTTACAAAATGACTTTATTTTAGTATACTACTGTAATGCTCACAATCAGCATCGTATAAGCAATGCCCTTAAACGAAATTATCTTCTATTCAAGGAAACGCAGATAGTTTTAGATTGTACAGCCGTTATGATAAATTGTACGACTTTAGAAGCACTTGATAAAGCATTTGAAAACACGATAACGATTTTAATGACAAGGTCCGCAGTATTTGCAAATGCTGCAATGGAAAAGTTAAATGTCCAGCGAACAAAAGGCAATGTCGAAAGTCAGGAAGATGAATCTGACGACGGATCCGAACAAATAAACTTTTGTAATGAGAAAGTAAATACATCTATTTACAAAAATTCTCCTTTCTACAAACGTTACGCACGCATATACACGCGTGTTAAAAAATTCATAAATATAAATGAAAAGCCTCTAGAAAAAACTATAAATATGTATTATATACCCGAATTAGCGGAATATATTACCGAAACTTATATGCCGTATGCACCAATGTGTAGGGATGTGCGAATAATCGAAAATTTGAATTAATCGTTACGAATTGAACATGAATTATTTCAAAAATTGAATTGAATATTTACATTTTTCGAATAATTCAAATCTTCATGAATATGCATAATTTTTGAACATTCATGAATATTCATAATTTTTCGAATATTCATGAATATTCATAATTTTTTGAATATCGATGAACATTTGTAAACACTGAATATATATAAATAATTCTAATGTAAAAATGTGCGAATATTCGAATAGACCGTGGCGCTGTTCGTCGTCCGCGTACACGAGTCACTCCAGTTTGAAAAAAATATTGACAGGTAGCGTAGATAAACTGGTTATAGTATTATATTGGAGGTCTCTCGTAACTCCTTGAATACGTTATAATACCGAAAATAGCAAACGCGCGGATACTTGAAATGTCAAGAAAATTTATACAAGAATAGTAATTCGATAAACCTCTATCCAGGAAAATGTTTACGTTGTCGAGAAGATTTTTATCATCAGAGAAGTTCGTTTGAGATCGAGTCATTATTTCTAAATGTGTAGTGATGGCGCGGGGGCAGCGGACGCCAATTATAACGCACAGTGTTACCGTGGACTGATGTACAAACTTTGTACGTCCGTCCGAAACATCGATTTATACGTCCTATGAGAGCATTGCATCAGCTGTAAAATCGGGTTTAATAATTCGTTTTAATCATCAAAAGTTTCACAGATTATTATTTCTACGTGCATCTGTAAGTATCACCAGTAATTTCAATAAAATCCTGATCGCGTCATTTCTGTAGGGGTGAAAGACAAAACACATTGAGTCGCACATATATTTGTCGCTACTCAAGAATTTCGCATCCTCGTTAGCAGAATTCCCGTAAAGTCAATAGTTTTAATAATATTCGGTACTAATTGGTCGTGGAAACACAGAAAACTGGTTTACGAAACCGATATGTGCTCCAAAACCAATCGCGTTTTTTTTTAATACGGCTGCAATGTTCAAGATTTGAACGAAGTTGGCGCGTCATCCGTTAGGAGGTGCGACGTTTCAAAATAAGTGTGCGCGCAGTGTCGAAGTGAAATAGACCTACTTTCTTCGAGTGATAAAGAGTAATGAAAGATCAAATCGCGTCTTGGGAGCCTGATTGAATTTTCGTTTCGCACTTCCTGCGTTGGTTGTCAAATATATATATTCTTTTTCGACATTTTTTTTTCTACAGCCGTTGTAATAACTATTCGCGATGGCCGAACCAATGGACACTGTAGAAACGGAGCAAAATGAAGATGTCATCGCGGAACCCAATCAACAAAACGACGCTGCAAGCAATCGTAATGTCGTGTGGAGATATTTGACAAAATCGAAAATTGATAGGGTTTTTTTCGCCGAATGCAAAAAATGCAACAAGCAATACAAAATCGGATATGGTGAGTGCATAAATCTTGAAAAAAATTGAAATAAATTGATTGTAAAAATTGAACATTTGAAAAATTGAACTTGTTGGTGGGCTCCGCCCCCCAAACCCCCCGAAAAATGTCCCGGGGGGACATTTTTTAAGGCACTCACGGGGGTACACGTCGCGCTACGCGCTCCGTACCAAGTGTGATTACACTTCGCGTTATGCGCTACGTATCGAATATGTTTATACGTCGCGCTGCGCGTTTCACCTGAACCTCCTGTGTGTTTTAAGATCGGAATATTGAAACAATTGAAAAGAAAGTAGAAGGGTGGTTGGAAAAATTCGAGATAAAATTTGAATTTTTTTTTTGTTTCGAAAAAATTTTAAAGAGATTTGAAAAAATTAAATTGCTGTTTCCCAATATTTAAAGTAATTTACATTAAAAATGAAAAAAAAGCTGAGATTTTTTTTTTTTCATTTCAAATCATCCCGCCACAGAATATCAACGTTGCGGCGTGTGCGAACTTTATCACGTCTGCTATGGAATTGTCGTCGGCTTCCAAAGTTTGACAGATAGAATGAACGGAAAAAAAATAAATAGTCGCGATTGTTTTAAATTTTATTTGGCAAATTGCAATAATTTTGGATATTCGATGATTCTTCTTTGTGAAATTATAACCAAGTTTTTCAGTGCACCCGTGAAATTTATGATTTTTATTACGAATGTGAATGATGTATTGTAAAATATTGTGAATGGTTTCGTTTAAAATATATTATTTTCGAAATAAAAAGGGCTAATATTTGTAAATCATTGTGTGATATTTCGTGTTTTATTTTTCGCAACCAAATTTTCTTTTCTGACATGATGAAAAATTGTTTTTTGGAAAATTAAAGTAACATAACCTTTAAAATAATTCCTCACTAGAAATAATTGTAGAATAAAAATATTAAGAAATGTTAGAATGTCTTCAAATTTGCTGTGCATAGTGTTTTCGATGCAATGAAATATTGCTGAAAATTAGAAAAAAATTCGTTCGTAGGTTTCAAAATTGCAGCGCCGTACGGATCTTTGACAGGAGAAAATGGATTTTTAAATGGAAAATGCCTGGAAAAAATGTTCAGAGACGTCGGAATGTCTTCAAATTTGCTGTGCATAGTGCTTTCGATAAAATAAAATAATGCTGCGAAAAAGAAAAAATTTGGTTCGTAGACTTCATAATTGGAGCACCGTACGGACATTTAGCGGAACAAAATTGAATTTTTATTTTGGAACAACTCATTAAAGGCTTCGCAGTAGTTTCAAAATGTTTGTGCACAATAGTCATGATGTGATAAAACACTCCTGCGAAGGAGAACAAAATTGGTTCGCACCATCCAAAGTTACACTGTGATACGGACGTCCGAGAAGATAAATTCAGTGAAAAAGCTATTTTTATTCAACCGCAGGCTAAAAAAAATATTTCCAGTCATCGGAGTCACTTCAAATTAACTGCGCATGAAGTTGGAGGTACACCAAAGTAAATTCTGAAAAACTAATTTTTTTGGAGCATACGCTGCGGGGAATCCCCATCGAAAGCTGTGTGAAGAAGCCTCGATGGTCATTTTAATAGGCACTCTTTGCCTATTGTTATAGTGAGTGCCTAAAAATGGATTTTTCGCAACCTGCTGGGTGGATATTCCTCTTTTACTATCTTGTGTTAGTTTTTTGCTATATCTTTTGTCAAATGATATAGATAAAAAGAATAATGTAAATTACATTCCTGCTTACGAAATATTAAATATTTTGGGAGCAGGATATAATTGGAAACGCAATCCAAATTGGTCTCTATTTCACCTCACTTGCAATTTCAACAACATAGTTCTTTTACCTTACGTCTATCGCAAGCATTGGATGTTTATTGTGCTGAATGTAAATGAAGGAAAATTAAAGCATATTGATCCTATGTATAAAGAATCTAGTGACAAAGATAGAGCTGTGGCGGCATTTAAAAAATATCTAGACGATTGCAAAACTTTCAGCACGATTCCTAATAACTTATGCAACATTGAAGGGAGAATAATTGACGATGACGAGGAAAGACCAATTCAACATAACGGTTGCAATTGTGGAGCCTACGTAATCTATTTTATGGACTTTATATTGCTACAGGAAAACCGCTAGGGGACCGTAATTTTAAACCAGCCGAAATGAGAAAAAAGGTTGCGAATGAATTACTAGTACTGTCACAGTCGATGCAATATGTTTGCTACATTTGTGGGCAGGAATCCAATGATGAAGAATGGTCAGTGCAATGCAAGAAATTCAAACACTGAACGCATACAAGGTGTGTAAGGAAAGCTGAACGTGACAATAAAGACTATTTGAGAGATGAAAATAGTGTTTACATATGTTTGGTATGTTCTGAATAAAATAGACCGTGGATGCGAAACATAGGCATTTCAGAAGCATCGACAGAAATTAATTCAGCTTCACCATGTCATAAAAACAAAAGTCACACACAATAAATGTACAATCTAATGACTGAATCTGAATCTGAATGAATTTAATGTGTTATACCCCCGAGTTTCGCGAGCATAACCGAGGTTACGCGTTGGGAAATAACCAAGGTATGCGAGCGTTGCGACACCCGTCGCACGACGTACAGTATCGAAGCTTCGGAAATTCGGCACAGCGTTGCCGCAATTGAAATACTTACAGCATCTTTCGCAAAACATGCGAAAACAGCTGAATCGCTCGCTCCACTTTATCTTCTATAAAGTGCGAGTACCAGCGCGCAGCGACAGTTCAGAGGGTTATCCGATACTGTGCGGCTGCTAAGTATACTATCAACGGGACTCGTGCAAAGGGTCAGCCTAAGTAGTATATCTTAGCTATAGTCGGACGATAGTCCGAGCTACGTTTACTGAACTCTTGTAAGATACAATAGTGCATCGTCACACAATAATTAAAGGGACAACATAATTCGCTACATATCTCGTGTGATTCCAACACTCGCTTGGGTTCCAACCCTTAACCGGTACTTCCTAAATAAATTAAGGGGTTCAATTCCTCGCGTCGGGGCTCGGCTTAGCTACCCGAGAATCGGCGTTATAACATTGGTGGCAGCGGTGGGATACCGGGAGTGAGTGAAAGGAACCGGAGTGTAGCAAAAGTCAATCACTAGCTGTACACCAATACAGACGTGAGAACCGTCACCAGGGGATCGGCGGGACAACCAGCCGCGAGGGGGAACTGCGGACCTCCTCAAGATCGTCACCCAGTAGAGGGACGTGGAGCAGTATCGAAGAGGGAGCCGAGAGGATTTTGCACAACATAAATGCGACCTGTAGAATGGTCATAGGCACACTGTAAGTGCAAGTTGAGAATTTCGTAAACGAGACTAACACCTACGGGGGCAATATAAACCAGTAGGCGCGTTACTAACCCCGTCAGGGTAAAATAAGGGGCTAGAATTCGAAGTAGAGGCGACATGAGTGACAGGGAAGTTCCGGAGGATCAGCCGGCGGTGCCATCTGGGGAGGTACCACCCTCGCTGGATCCTTCAGCTTCGACACAAGAGGATCAGCGAGTAGCAGATGACCTCGGGGCCGTTTTGCAAGAGATAACGTCAGTCGCGAGAGGCAACGTGGCGGCACGAGGCACAGGGCGGCAGCAGGGGGCGGAATCCTCACCAAACCCTCTGTACGGAGTGAATTTACACAGAGGGACGGCGTTTGACGACCTCAGGGATATCGACCAAAGTATGTTCGAACCCAGGGGCACACCACCACCGGGGGGTCGGTCTCACCGCGCGAGCTGTGGAAGCAGAGATCCAGCGCCTGAGGACGCTATACCGTAACACGCTTGGTGAACGGCGTGTTTTGCCTATTAAAACTGGGTGCGCAGGAATCAGTAGCGGTATATGCCGCGCGTGTCGAGAGGCTCACGAGGGAGGTGTCGGAAAAACTGTGTGATGACACAGCACCCCACGGGGCGAGATATGTCGAAGCCGCTGTGCGACGGAGTGCGCAGATGAACCTCAAGAATGGCCTAAATCCCGAAATTCGGATGATTGTGCGCTCACGTAACTACGGGAGTTTGCGAGACTCTGTAGTGGGCGCTGCAGAGGTAGAGGAAATGCTCGGAACCGGGAGCAGCAAGAGAAACGCAGGGGTGAGTCAACCCCGCAATAGTATGAGTGGAGGGGGTGCAACACCCCGGAAATGTTATAATTGTGGTATTACGGGGCACGTCCTCATGATGGCACGAGAAAATCGAGACGACACAGCCTCCCCGCACCGGGACCGGGGCGGGAAGTCAATCAAGTGAAAGTAACGTGCAACTTCTGTGGCAAAGTCGGGCATCTTTGGAGGGAATGCCGAAATCATATGCAGCAGGAGGGACAAAAGGCGCAACAGTCGAGCAAGGGGAACGGTAATAATTCCCTTCCGAAGGCCCAAGGGGGCCAAAAAACTTTGAAGGATTATCTGGGTAGTGAACAACAGAAATCCGAGGGAAAGGGACAACAACGGGAAGTGTACGTCGTCAACGCCACGTCTGGGGGCGTCGCGAGTGACTTCCACATCAAGTCACCTGTGTGCAAGGGAGGAGTATTAACGTTGAAAGCGGATACAGGAGCTCAGGTGAGCATCGTAAGCGCGGAGGCTCTCAGCGAAGGAACCGTGGCTGAGGATACGGGAGTGTCGATCGTCGGGCTGGGAGGCTCACCCGTACAAGCGAGATGTGCAGTCGAGGTGCATCTCGAGATGCCGAGGAGTACTGTTGCACACTGGTTCCACGTTGTACCCCCCGAGGTGGCGCTGGGGGTGCACGGATTCCTCAGGACGGACTTTATAAGGAAACACAAGGTGGATATACTCCG
Source organism: Buathra laborator (assembly GCA_934046635.1). Classification (NCBI taxonomy): domain Eukaryota; kingdom Metazoa; phylum Arthropoda; class Insecta; order Hymenoptera; family Ichneumonidae; genus Buathra; species Buathra laborator. Next base: position 1,981,439 of record CAKOHB010000040.1, read on the forward strand.
AGGCAGGGAGATACGGATTTTCGGGCACAGAATGCCTTTCGTGGACGGACGACTAAAAATGCATTTACCACCGCGAGGTGAAAGTATTGCGTATGTTGCAACGTGCAGTGGGGCAGTAGGAATCGTCGACAAAAATGAGGTCGCCGAGGGTGTTGCACTTGGCGCCTGTGTAACCACACCGCAAGGCAACAACTGTGCAGTGTGTGTAATAAATATGACGTCCGAAGAAGTGGAGATTGAGCGACCGACGGTGACACTCGAGCCGCTCGAGTCAGCAGAAAATTTGAGCGACATCGAGGGTGCTTGCGAGGTAAACACAGCACGCGAGTTGAGCATCGACGAGAGGGGGAACGGCGGCACGCGACTCACGCGGTTACGGGAGGCGATCGACGTGGGACATTTAAATGCCGAGGAAAAGAAAACATTGCTCGAGGGGTGTGAAGATTTCGCGGAAATTGTCCACCTCGAGGGAGACTCGCTGCCGTGCACGACGGAGATCGAACATGAGATTCCCCTTCGGGACTGCGTAAGACCAATCAAGGTGCAGCCCTATCGTCGACCTGAGGCGCATAAGCGGCAGGTAGCAATACAGACGAAGCAAATGTTGGAAGACGGGATTATACAGCGGAGTCGAAGCCAGTGGAATGCGCCGCTGCTCGTGGTAACGAAAAAACCCTACACAGCAGGAAAAGTGAAACTACGAGTCGTCGTGGACTTTCGAAAATTAAACGAAGTGACGATCGGTGATTCGTATCCGTTACCGAACATCACCGATATTCTGGACCAGCTGGGAAAGGCGCATTACTTTACAACCCTCGACTTAGCATCGGGATTCCATCAGATTCCTATGGCAGATAAGGATAAAGAAAAAACCGCGTTTTCCACACCCCAGGGGTACTAAGAATATACACGAATGCCCTTCGGATTAAAAAATGCGCCGCCATCCTTTCAAAGGTTGATGAACACAGTTTTAGCGGGACTGGATGCGGGATATTACCGGAAATTTATACGAGTTTTTTCGAGGATCGCGAAGCCACTCACAGAATTAACGAAGAAAGAAATTCCCTTCGTTTGGACGGCGAAGCAGGAGCACGCTTTCGAGGAGTTGAAAAAAGCACTGACGACGGCACCGGTATTACAATATCCGGATTTCGAGAGGCCGTTCGTCGCGACAACAGATGCCTCCGGTAAAGCCATCGGCGCTATACTATCGCAGGGGGAAGTGGTCAACGATTTGCCTATTTGTTATGCAAGTCGCACGCTCAATAAGGCTGAACAAAATTATACAACGACGGAAAAAGAGTTAATCGCGATCATTAGTTTGATATAGTGTACAAAGAGGGGAAAAGCAATACGAACGCCGGTGCGCTGAGTCGAGTGTATGTAGCGACGCGCTCGCATGCACGGCGAACGGAGAAAGTGACGGTCGGCAATAGCAGTGCGCGCGAGAGAGAGCGCGACAGCAGCGAGCACGAAGGGACTCCATCGCTACGCAGCGAGACAGAGAGAAGAAGAGCGAGAAGAGATACAGCGCGAGCCTGCGACGGTGACTCGAGCGCGACGGACGATGCGTCAACCATCGTGCCATGCGATGCGGCAGCGGCCAGCGAGATAGAGAGAGACGGACAACGCGACAGCGATAGCCACTCGGACAACGGTGATAACAGCGGCCATGCGAGCTACGAAGATAAGAGCCGTAGCGATGGCGAGAGTCTAAGCAAAGAAGAGAGAAGGAAGATACTCTACGAGTACCACGACGCTCCCTTGGGTGGTCATCAGGGTGTTACGCATATGTTAAAGCGGATACAACTCGCGTACAGCTGGCCGGGTATGCGAAGGGAGATAGAAAAGTATGTCGCGGCATGTGACAGGTGTCAGCGAAATAAAGTACGCACGACGCCGAAAGCACCGATGGCGATTACCGATACGCCGTCACAGGCATTCGAAAAGGGCGCTATGGATATCGTAGGGCCTTTAACGGTGACAGAAACGGGGAATAAATATTGTAATTTTTCGATAATTCGCCGATTTATGAATCGGAGATTTTTCCTATCGTATCTGCCTCGACCGTTGGTTCGGGCTCTGGGCAACGAAAGAAGCTGTGGTGTCTAGGGATGGATGGGGAACGCTTCAGAGAATTTCCCATTTACATTGTTTGGAGACCGGGATTTTTCATCATGAGCTCTCGGATGGAATTGTCGGTGGAGAATTCTTTAGGTTTAGGGAGTCTATTGTGTTCAGATCTATTGCCTTATACGTCGACGCTGGGTGCCTATGCGAGCCCACACGTCGATACCTATGAATCCGGTAAATTACCGGATTCGCGGATGATTATATCGATCCGCCTCGATGAAGCAGAGGAGAAACTCTGAGAAAACGGGTTCTACTACGCACTTATTCAATCGTTGCACCAGGTGTGTCAACGATTGGAGCTATCCTGGCTCAAGGATGCTACGTTAATAATTATGGACACTTGTTACGTTTTGTCGGCTGCGGCGATGCTCGGGCGACGAAATGAAAAGCGACAACGTCCGCGTCGTGCTGCGGCTGCGATGCGCACTTTATTTAGTTCTCGCGGCACTTAGGAAATGGATTTTAATTCGTCGAGTGTCTCCTGTGCGATAGCTATTTTTAATATGGTAGATCGCGCTTCGGTTCCTAGAGTGCACGCGGGATCGTCGGAAACGTTTCTTTTTTTTTTCTTTTCACGGTATTCGCACGCGTCGCAGTAATGCAGATTTTAAGCACACCTTTTGGAGCACGATAATAATGATCTCTCCTTTTTTTCTCCAAAAAATTTTCGCGTAGAAACCATGAGGCGAATAACGCAGGAAGTAATTGACAACGATTTGGTGCCGACATACAATCTCACACTCACACCACGGGAGGCGGAGTGTGTACCTCAGGTGGCCGACCAACACGAGGACATCACCCTCGAGCACGTGGTGAGCACGCCACAGGAGTTGAACGACCTCGGGGTGCGGATACAGCACTTGCGAGACGGACTCGCGACCCGAGTAACGCGCAAGCAACGAATTATAAATATGATCGGCCAACATGCGATAGGCGCGATCTCCCTAGCGACAATAATAATCTTCGCCATGTTTTGGCTCATCAGGAGGCGACGCAGGACTCGGCAACCCACGGTGGAGGCCCCCTGCACGAAGGTGGCGATACGAGGAAGCGAAGGGACGCCAACGGAACGGCGGGACCAACGAAGAGCATCCCCATCGAACGAGAAAAAGGGGACGCGAGCAGCGGCGACAACGGGTGGACCGGGGGAACCCCGGGATGCCATAAGTGAACGAGAGGAAGAGTCAGAAACGCAGAGGGTATCGAGGAGAAATTCTTTTATTAACAACAAAGCTCGAATCCCGGCCGAAATGGCTACAGAGCGTCCTTAGCGGACGAACTCCCACTCCTCCTCATAGTCGTCACTCTCGCCGGCCGGTCGTATGCCGGAGGAACCAGTCGGGATGGAGGTTCGGTACCTCCAAGGGACTCTGCAGGGACGACCGTCAGCTCGCCGGGGTATTACGTACCGAAGGCGTACGGCACCGTGAGCGTAGGGACGATCGTCGAATACCGGGATCGTCGGAGGTAGCACCACAGGCGTCGACGAATTCCCTTGGGGCGTCGGCTCCTCGGATATCGACGCTCGGCTACCCTTGGAGTCCTCCTCGACCGGAGAAAGGCGCATTTTCTAGCGGGTAAACCACCGTACGTGAGGAACGCGGGAGACTAGTAAAAAAAGTGGGAAAAAAAACAAATTACCTTCGCTGGAGGGGGTGCCATCGCTGAGACAACGAACGAGCGGAGTGAAACGTCGAGCAGAAAAAACGAGGAGTGAATAGCGCTCTGCAACGGGCGCATCGGCTTATAGGCCAGAAAAACAGCCGACGCAGCGTCAATGGCTGGCCGTCCGGGTTGAACGACCCGGATACGACAGCCACCACGCGAACAACGACCATCTAAGCGGGATAATATAATTGGGAATTTTTGTAACACGGGACATGGGTAAAATAGTTGTAACTTTTTCTTTCTGCATTACTGGGAATAGAGCGAAAAGAAATTCATCGATTCCTTTTCCCTTAAGGGGGGAGGGATGTTATACCCCCGAGTTTCGCGAGCATAACCGAGGTTACGCGTTGGGAAATAACCAAGGTATGCGAGCGTTGCGACACCCGTCGCACGACGCACAATATCGATGCTTCGGAAATTCGGCACAGCGTTGCCGCAATTGAAATACTTAGAGCATGTTTCGCAAAACATGCGAAAACAGCTGAATCGCTCGCTCCACTTTATCTTCTATAAAGTCCGAGTACGAGCGCGCAGCGACAGTTCAGGGGGTTATCCGATACTGTGCGGCTGCTTGTGACAAGTATACTATCAACGGGACTCGTGCAAAGGGTCAGCCTAAGTAGTATATCTTAGCTATAGTCGGACGATAGTCCGAGCTACGTTTACTGGACTCTTGTAAGATACAATAGTGCATCTTCGCACAATAAATAAAGGGACAACATTATTCGCTACATATCTCGTGTGATTCCAATACTCGCTTGGATTCCAACCCTTAACCGGTACTTTCTAAATAAATTAAGGGGTTCAATTCCTCGCGTCGGGGCTCAGCTTAGCTACTCGAGAATCGGCGGTATAACAAATGACAGCATAACAAATACATAACGTAACAGCATAATATTTTTATTATATGGGACAAATGCATTCTGCTTGTCAGCTTTGCGACATTCTCCGGCCAATGAAAGAAAAGTTCAGAATGTTCCTCCTAACATTTTTAAGTACATATAAGTTAACTCGGGAAGAGTAGTTATGAGTTAACGGCATACATGAAAGGTTAACACAAAAATATGTGCAACTTGCACATTGAAGACATTAGTCTGTTTACTTGTCAATTTTGCACATTGTGACTAACGGTCTGCATATTGCGATCACTGGCCAATGCATCATGTTTAGAGGTCTGCCTACTGCGACGAGCATTTAGTCTATTTTTACTTACGGTCTGCCTATTGCGACCAATAACCACTCCCGATCAGAAACTATCGAGGGAACAGCGAATCATCGGTTTCAGACAATTTACCGCGGGTAAACCGAGGTTCACGTGATTTTTGATTGTAGCTTTTTATGTGACCTCTGTTCTCTCTAAGTGAAATTGTGAATTGGGAACGCGGCTAAACGCATTGGCCTCGGTGTCTCGACAGATCATGAAGTTAGTCGGAACAATGTTGTCGATAAAAACGAGGATCAGTGGAGGATGAACCGAGTGTAAAAAGAAGGAAAGGGTTAACAATTCACAAAGCCTCGGAAAACCGTCCGAAACCGAACGCTGCTTTGCCTACATTTTGCTTGAGTAGTTTCTGATACGGATGTGTCGTGATCACCGGACCGGCAACCAGAATTTTGCATATGGTGATTTCAGGTCTGCTTATTGCGACCAGTATTTATTAATTTATGACGCCTGGTCTGCTTATTGCGACCGTCGGGCGGCAAATGGCTACCAGTGTTGATCGTTTTGAATCGGTCTGCCTACCGCGACTTGTATTGAGTGCATTGAAACGGTCTGCCTACGCGACTAGTATTGAGCGTATTGAAACGGTCTGCCTACCGCGACCAATATTGAGCGTATTGAGACGGTCTTCATGCCAGTTTTACGGATCACAAGTGGCTGATTTAACGCCAGTATTAAAAAGAAATACTTGTACGCGTGCCTAGCTTGCGATTGCTTAACATTCGTCCCTTGGAACAATACGCTGTAACCTCTCTTTTCACTGTACGTTCCGCAAAACTGTCATAAAAAATATGAGCCCGATGTACGAGTTTCCCTAGGATCGTTGAAAAAAATATAGTGTGCAACTTAAGCCGAAAGTTGGTAATTGCGACTGATGTCTTTGCTTCGCATCAATTGCGCGAACCTCTTACTTATCGCAATGGCCAATATTCGGCTTTTATTGCACAATATTTTATCTTGCCTACCAGTATATATCCGGCCGGGTTACCTTCGGAAAACCCGTGCCGGTACATTCGGTCATATTTTACTGATTCTCCGGTGTACATACGAAAGTATTTACTTAATTGTGGACAACGAGGTCTCAGAAAAACTGACCTCGCGCTCAACGATTCATGCACCAGCCAGTGCGCGGCTAAGCGGTTATCCATCCAAGTATTGTCCGCAGGCAATGTTGCTTAACGTGGATGATCGCCGCAGCCGCACACCGATCGTGCATCCACCATGGAGCCATAGAGTTAATCCTTTTATGATTCTACAAAGCGCTTTACATTGTGAGACTACAAATTACACTGTCCATCTCCATCTCAGAAAATAACATGTCCCCCTCCTTCATTTTTAAATTTATTCTGTGACGAGTTTTCCGGTATCTCGACCGCAACGCTAAACTTTACTGAAATAGATTCAAAACTCAAAAAAAAACCAAATCGAAACTCAAAAAAACGCGAACTCGAAAACTAACATCATCTTCGGCCGCTCACTCTTGCGGATGCATTGGCGTCCCGGTGGGCGCCAGTTAATTTTTGTTTCACCGGTATTAACAACCGGACTAAGCTGGAGGTTGGTGGAACGGCAACCTCCGCAGGGTTAATTTTTGTTTCGCCGGAATTACCAAACCGGGATAATCTGGAGGTCGGTGGAACGGCGACCTCCGCAAGGACGAAACGAACGACACAACAAAACGGAAACTAAACGGAACGAGAACTAACGTCGATGCACTCGCGAGAGCGAACGGTTGCGGAAATGCACGGTTGCTCAGGCTGCGGGTTGTGGTAGAAGGGTCGCGATCCGAGGTCAATAGAATAGCACTAGAAACGGAGATCAAAATCTCAACGTTATCGTAATCGGGAACGAAAATTAATAATTTTGACTGAGAAGCCACGAGATCTCACGCACATGAGTCGCCAGTACTCAACTGATCGAACGATCGAAGCGAGACAAGCGACCACGAGCGCGACACGGGAACGATAACTTCGATAAATTACAAAAACTCACCGAAGCGCGTAATTTATCCAAAAAGGACCGGGAACTGCATCTGACGATGTCACGACAACTCACATACATGCACTCCAACTCGAGAGCGTTAATCGTAACGCATCGATCGAATTATTGACTCGGAAAGAATTCCCTTCTGAATCCTACCGAGGATAGCACACGCGAAACTCGCGAATCGACGAACGAACGCGCGAACACGAGAGCGAGGGCGATATCGGGATCCACGGTAACGCGAGCGAGACACAGCGATCACACGATACCTCGATGGCTCGAGCGCGAGAACAATAGGCCGAAGCCTATGATAGCGGGAGCGCGAGAGAGACCCGAGTTACCTCGAGGGTAGCTCTTCGTCGACTGTCTTTGCCTACGAGAATTCGTAATGAATTATCATTATTATTTTCGGGATCTTGATCGATAACTACTGCCCTCTCAACCATCCCATAACTTTATCGAATCGAGAGCCGATACTATGACGCGGTAATTTGAAGCATCTTTGCGATCGCTACCGAAAGTCAATGCGTGAGATACAAGGCTCTTCTCAACTCTAATGCAGCGCGAGGTGTTCCACCCTCGCCTGTAACTCAAACCTCCGCCTGATCTCAACGCATTGCACTTTGCTATAGGGTGCCGGGTTTGCACCGGACTTTAACGTAGTCGCAAGACACTTCGTCGAGTCCCTCCTTCACTTGGGCCTTTTATTTGCTAACTTTATCCCACCAAGCGAATTCGAGATTCTCGACTAACGGAACTGAACTAAACTGAATCTCAAACTTAAGGTAGTTCAGACGCGAAATCGATGCAAACTAAAACGTCTGAATTTTTTATATGTGATAGTTTGAATATTTATTTATTAGCAAACAAAATTTTAGGGTGCCTTGCCGCGTATTGAAACGAGTAAATAAATCTTAAAACTCGATCCTTATACATTGCGTTGTATGAAAACACCGTTGAAATCGACCATCGAACTAATAATAAAAGCTCTTTAGATCAAAGATACACGATTCGAAAAAAGATCTACGTTTTCGTTGCAACTTCAACTACACGATGCAAAGATAAAAAATAGCCCTCACCGGACATTCGAGCGAGTAATTTCAAGTTAATTGTGAGATATAATGTCGAGAAAATGTAATCGAGTTCAGCTATTCAAGATGGCGCCGAAGTTTGGCAACGTCGCACATCAGCTGTATACAAACTGGCTATCATCAGCCGGTATACACCAGTTCGGTTTTCAAGCGAGCATCATTCAGATGCAAAATTTGTCGCGTTTAAATTCATAATAAATAAATAATTATTCATCATTTCAACTGTGATGGCTGACTAAGAAAGTCCGAATCGGGAAAAGTCAATTAAATCGAAAAACAAAACTTAAAAATACTACGAAATTTTTCATTATTGAAACAATAATTATTTGTTTGTTAACATCTATAATCATTATTTGGATAATGAATAAACGAATAATTTCAGTGTATTCGTTTTTTTTACGTATTAAAATTTTTCAATATTGTTATTTTTTAAATAAATTCAAGTTGTTATTTTCGCGTGTTTTTTTTTTGGAGAACTTGACATCATGAACCGAATTTAGTAAACAATTGTAACGGAACATAACCTTTCTTCGTGCCGGGAGGTTGCGAAGCCGATCGATATTGCGGTGTTGCCACGATGTTTCGTGCGTTCGCGAAGCCAATAGAAAACGAGGCAAGACTTGAGTCACATTATTTTTAATATTTGACTTATGTTAATTATGCAGGTTAGAAGAAGCGGCATATAGCACATATGATTGAAAAAATCTTTTTCGGACATAACATTTTTTTGGGATATTCAGAAAAAATTGAGAAATTTATTTTCTCATGACAATAGTCGCTAGCGTCTATGACTCAAGCGTACCGGCAGAGCTACCTTAAAGGAAAACCGAACGAAACTGAATCTTAACTTGAATTTAACGGAAATACTGAACGGTATCGAACCCAATCGTAATGATTACAAAAAAAGCATAAAAGGTAAACTGCAAAAATCTCCATCGATATCATAACGAGAGCTTGACGGTATTTTAAGTCACTGGGAGAGGCAGTGTCACGAAACTTCAGCATTACAATCGGTAATTTTATGCGAGTTACGGTTGTTTTGATTTTTGTGACGATGATTCTAAAAAATCACGTCACAATTCATACTGAAGAATTGTATATGTATGGATCATAAAAAGGTTAACCTGGATGTGAAGTCAATATATTTGGAAGAAAATTCTCGGAATATTTTCCAATTTCAATTACGTATTTAAAGAAACCTCTGGAAACAGATATCAAACTTAAATTGTGATATTTGCAATTACTTACTCCGACGTTGAGTAATATTCTGAGGGTTATGTACAAAAAAAAAATCTGAGATAAATCCGGATAAATAAATAATCCGCGTTAATAAATCAAATCTTTGCGCGCAACATGAGAGTAGCAGACTTCAGCAATGGAAGATCGACAATGGAATTTCGGGAAATATTGGATAACATAGAGAATACGTAGAGCCTACGAACAGAGAATACAGAGAAATCTCAGTTTATCTTAAATAGAAAGAACGGTCTATAATAATTTCATTTCATTATTGGTTCTCTAAATAAATATTATGGATATAAAAATGATAAGCATATTAACTATTGTGGATCCTATAAATATTGAATAAATAGTTTTACGAAATTGTGCGCAAGTGGATATTCTGAAGAAGCAGATATTCGCATTTAAGAATTTCTATGAAATTCGAAGATTTAAAAATATCTTGGCCACGACTCAAGCAACGGTGCGCGGAGATGCCCGACTGCCTCTCTGCAAATTTAACACGCAAAAACACAATAATATTTAATTATTTACCGCGCAATAAGATCTCGAGAAAACTTCGGTATCGAGCTTCTCGTAAATATTGAGATATCAAGAGACGCGGTAGCGTCTCGACGCCAAGTAGTTTAAAAAGTTAAAAGCCCGCGCGCGTCGAGCGCTACCGTGTCCTTATACACCACTATCGTGCCCCCTAAACTTTGACATTTTTTTTCTCGGAAACGAGACATCGGATCTAAATTCTGAAGACACTTTCATCATATAAATCGAATACAAGCTTTAAAATGCGCCTGGAATCAGCCTCATCGGTGCGCGAAATGATGAGATATCGCGATATCGCCCGTAAAATCCTCACTTTCATTATAAAAATTATTCTTCAGAGATTTTTTCGACTGTCAGTTGTTTGTCCGATGTCCCATGATGCCTGCGTGTTGCGTTCGTGCGTCAATGCTTGTGCCGTGCATATACAACGGTATAAGCAGAACGAACGATCAGCGGTTTGCAACTTTTCCAAGTGTCAGTTCGTGAATACAGCAACTAGTAATATCCGTATCCGCGATCCGTAAATAGTAGGCTCACACTGAGTGATCGACAAGAAGGTTAATTAGAGGTTATTTATAATTTCATTTTTTCGCGAAAATTAGTAAAAAAATGTCCCTCTCGTGCGATTAACAAAATGGGTCGTTCGTCTGATAAAATCGTTCAAATAATCGCGCACGAGAGGTCATTTCAATTGATAAATATTGTGCGTGTGATACAAGAAAAATCGTGTCATGCGGATTCTTAACGTTATCAAGTAATAAAACATTTTTTAAAATAAATAATAATAGAATAATAAATGAAAAAAAAGGAATGAAACAAAAAATAAAAAAACATTTTTTTGTGAAAAATGTAAAAAATGTCGCCAAGTAGTTTAAATAGTTTTGTGAAAATAAAAAATTCGTAAAATAATCAAAAATCATATGAGACAAGTGAAAATAAAAAAAAAACTTGGCGAGTCCTTAGAATACAAATAAATGTAGTTGCATCGAAAGTAAGGACGAGCAAAGTTTTTTTTTTATTTCCACTTGGCTCATATGATTTTTTATTATTTTACGAGTTTTTTATTTTCACAAAACTATTTAAACTACTTGGCGACATTTTTTACATTTTTAGCAAAAAAATGTTTTTTTATTTTTTATAATTAATACCGGATAATAAACTTCCAACATCGGTACGCGAAGGGACGGCAGGGTGAAGATAAGGATTGTGATAAGGGGAGCGCACGGCGTGTAAAGGGGTGGATAAGAGGGTTGCGATTGACGATACGCTGCCATTTGCGGATAAATCGTGGTAGCTGCTCCGTTCGACGGCACGGCTGGTATTATACCGAGACTCGTCGTGTGATTCGACGATACGAGAGGTGCGTTTGGTGGATGTAACGCTGGTATCGTTGTGTGCGACGGAGGCTGCGACAATGACTATAGCGGAAGTGCGGGAGACTCTGATCGGTGCTGTGGAGCTACTGCACGTGGATTTGTTGCCGGCGGACTGGTCACCTAAAAAATACTATTAATACTATTGTTTAGATTAAATCTACGATTTTTTTTGCTGACCGTACTTACGTGTGGTTGGGAAATGTGTGGGGCGCAGTGTCGGACTGGGAGAGTTTGGGGCTGTCGGAACTGGGGCTGAGGCGGGCACAGGCGGCGGAATTGGCGCCGGAGCATTCGTCGCGGAATTTGTCCACCGGTGTAGCAACACATGCGGCGAAGATGAGGGCAACTCGTCTATTAAAAAAAAAAACCCTTTCCGCCCCCTTCGTCGTGAACTCTGCCATTCGAAACTAAAAAAAACAAATGCGAGATTAAATAAACACACAGCGTTACTTCAGCTCCAAAATACTAAATGTTAATGTACGAATCGTTATTCTTTATATTTTCGTTCGATCCGTTTTTGGAGTAAAATTCTCGATATTCACGATATAACATTTACCCGAACAACAATGACTGCTAGTCTGTGAAAACGGCGGAAATACGTCGGAAAATAAATAAAAAAGAATTTCCATGCGTAGTTTTTTTTATGCGGTGCTCGTTGTACCGATTGTTATGACCAGTGTCCATCTTTGGTTTCGTCGAACACGCGAGCGAATAAAATAATTGGAACAAAAGATTAAAAAAATACCGGCAATTTGTCAAAATGTACTCACCAACTCGTAAAATAACATTTATGTTGCATGCGGACCCTCGCTCATGTATTCTGGTATAAAATTATACGGCTTTCACGAAATTTTCGAATTAACCACCTCACACTGCTTCTATATGCCGAACGCGTAGAATCTTCCATCGTGGCTTAATTTCAAGCCAGAACAGCCGTACAGCGCCATCTATCACACATAAGATTCACGTACCTGGGGTTTCTGTAATTTAGTTACTTTTGGCTGAAATGCGTTTGGCAAAAATGCTAGCCTACCAAATCTACACGTTTTCGATAATACAGTGGACATCGCGGCAATATGGACAGAAATATTCGAGGGGATCACTGGGTATTGTAATAACTTCTTGCGGGGTAACGAAAGGATTTTCTGAAGAGAAATAACGTAGAACGCGGATGTACAAAACTATCGCGACTATTACACAAACCACAAGACAGGAAATAAGGAAAATCACTACTATCAACGGGGAATTCATCGCGAACTGGATTTTAGACTCCTCTAGGTTCGGGGCGAGGAAGTGGGACTTCAATATTAGTAACATGCAACGGGGCCGTTACTCTAACAATAAAATCTCGATAATCGGTGTCTCGACGAGTCGGGGGGAGCGGTGGGGAAATCCGGGAAAGACGGGGTCGCAAATAACTATAAATTCGGGTGAGATAAACAATACTATAATTAGCAAATAAAAGGCAAAAGAATCAATACAAATGAGACGTAAATAAATGAATGAAAATAATGCAAAAAAAATAACCTGAACCTAATACTAAAATAATAACTCAAAATAATACAAAGGGTAAGAATAATAATAATACTCGATCGTACGTCGACGATCGATCTCGATAGATAACTCAATAAATGCGGGGATAGGGGTGCACACGAGGGAAGCGTAATAACGGGGAAAAGATGGCGACGAGTCCTTCCGGCAGTGGGATATTTGCCGTGAGACATTCTCGCCAAGTGTACGAGGGGAAAATAATCAAATAATATGCGTGGGATGACGGGGCGGGGGGTATGACTCGTCAGCCGATAATTCTTATAACAAATACTATGGCAAAAAAACAGGGACTTCGATTATTTGGGCGTCAGCTACCATTGACGGGATAATACCGTTAAACTAACAAACGATTGACTCTATTATCTACTCGAAAACGTGGCCGACGACTAGTCATGGGACATGGGACGACTCAGAGGGGGAACTTCGAACTATCGACTTGTAATTTAATACCTTCGGTCGTAAAATACTATTCAAGGGGTTGCGGGGATCCTTCGGGAATTTTACGGGGATTTTTCGGGATACAGGGGAACTGGAATCTCTCTAGAAAAGATAATTAATGTCTATACGCCACTTACCACGTGCACGCTCTACCTTATACGAACGCCGGGCAATGGCGATAGTCGTTGCCCCGCGAAAAACGCCAACGATCTTCCTTTGCGAATTCCGTATAATCCCAAGGGCCGGGGACGGGGAAAACACACTCGGTGTGAGACAAGGGGATACGGCAACGCAAAGGCTCCTCACAGTCTACGTTCCGGTCAGCCTTCCACACACAAAATTCGTTATACAACATTCATATATAATAGCACGCTCGACTCTCACACGTGCACACCGGGAGGGATCTCGATCGAAGCCGAGAGCCGGAAATCTTCTCCGCGCTCTCCGGATGTCTTTTCGGACAGCAGCGTCGTGGGGGGTCCTTGCGGTGAGTGAGAGAGTTCGGTACTCGGCATTAGTCGATAACGAGAGCGATCGACGGGCGTTGCGAAAAGGGCGGTAGTTGGACGATTGATCGTCGCTCGTTACCTTCGAGCGACGATGACGTTCTCGTTCGATGGTGCGATGTTCGTCGTTGACAGGAGGAGCGGGGGGAGACAGGGGGGGGGGGGGGGAGGCGTGGTAACGCGGAAACTATACAAAAATACGGGCTATAATCGAAATACTATCTTGTACTATTCTTTGCCTACCTATCGCTCACGTGGTAAGTAGTGGGCTCGTCTCGAGGGGATTTTAGGGATATTTGAACGAGGCTACCTCGTTACAAACAATACGGGGCGTTTGAGAGATGGTTCTATTATAAAGATCTCAGATCGTTATTTGCGTATATTGAATGTAGAAATACACGAATATCCCAAACAAAAAAGTTTGTTACGATATTGATCGCGACTATCTTTTCTGAATCTGACGAAATGAACATTTTTTACTCTAAATTACCGGTTAATCGATTGACGAAGGAGTTTAAGTTGAAATTTCTAACATAATACAATGAAATATCACGCGACACTGCGTCTACGATACAAAGGAGAAGGATTACAATTACAATTAAAGGAAAAGGTTGCAACAAAACAAAATAACAGAAAATAAAGCCTACCAAAAGACGAAATATCCGGCGAACAAAAAACGTAGCTGGTACATGGTACGGCTGGTCAGTGGTGGAGCGAGAGATCGGTAATACCCTCGGCGTCGAGAAAGTGCCGAACGGTCGAAGGATTTCTCGTAAATAATTAATTGCGAACACACAATAAAAAGACGGTGTCGATGGTTTTAAAAACGGTAATGAGTGACCCTCGAAAAAGGGCGCTGATTAAGTAGTCTTCGACTCGAGATGACACATATCTCGGTGGAAGGAGGCAACATCTTAGCTGAGGCGTAATTCCCCGCCTCCCTTGTTCTCTCTATGAGCCTGTCAATTTTTCTTTATCGACTCTATTAACTATTTTCAATCAGATTTTTAGATTGTTAGTTAACAAATTATTCCTTTTATCGATTTTTGCACTATCTCGAAATTGAATCACCTTTCTAGGTGGAAATTTACGGATTTTAATAATTGATTAATGGGAATTTTCTCAATAAAGAATGAATAAATTAACAGACCCAAAAATAATATAAAAAGGATTCTATTGATGCCTCGCTCTCATTCTTCATACTCATACGTGCATTCTCATTCGGGTTTTTTTTCTATTATATGTGAAATATCGATCGATATTGATTTGACAGATCAGTGTAAATTCATTTTAAATTCATTGTAAATTTCATAGTTATCAAGGTGTTCTGGTATTCGTTTATAGCGGTTTTTCGATGGCTTTTGATATAAAAAGGTAGATTAATTAACTTAATTAATTAATTTGTTTAACCTTTCCATTTGCTAAATTAACAAACTTCGGGATAAACTTTTACGATAATCTTAACAGTCGGCTATTGTAGAACATAAAAAGATGGTTATTGTTAATGATTTTTAATAATTATCAATTGTTCATTCTCTCTTTCTTCATCCCTACTCTGGCTAAAAAGTTGTTGCATGCTTCTCGATTTTTATTGCCTTTTTCCTATTGGCCACGAAAATTCAGTTATCGGTGGAGGGTGGGCCTTCCAGAGCGTTCCATTACGCGGGTGGCTCACGCTTCCCCTACTCTCCTGGTATGATCACGTGCACCGAAGCTGGCCCGCGAGTCCCAGCCAACAGCGCTACCCCCCCTCGGGGTGGCTCTTGACTTCCCTTGTTCGGGCCAGCCACGCTCACGTGGTCGCTTCTCTTTCTATCCTTCCTAAAAGAATATGCTGGTACAGAGGCTTTCTCCATCGATAGCGTCCACGTGCAATCCTCTGTTCTTTCTCAGCACAGGGTCTTCTTTTTTTCTTTCTTGGAACCGTGACAAAACGGCGAGCTGCATAGAATTGCCTTTACGACCGAAGACCACTTATCTTTATTTATTTCAACCGAATGTTTAGAAGAGATTCTTCGAACTAGTTGTTGAAAATAACATTTCCTGTGTAACCCGATATTCGTCTTTTATAACTGATAAAGATCGTAAATTGAAATTTATATTTGAAGGAATATCGGTTTTCGAGATATTTTTTGCGTAATGTTTAGTCTCTGAGTAATGAGAATATTGCTAAACGCAAAAAAATTATATCATTCGACGTCTTTACCGAATTGCTTTTTATGATGAGAAAAGACCAGAAGGGTTTATGATGGTTACGTGCGTAACTTGCAAATACGTGACCTACCCCTAGCTATAAAGTATAACCGGGGAAATCCGTGAAAATGTATATAAAAACTATTACAAAACTTTATAAATTGTTGCCGACCTGACCCAACAATCATATTCATGCGTGATTTTAATAAAATTATCTAATGTAATTAACTCGTGGACCATCGGGAATCTTTTCTTATTCGTGGCTGTGAACGATGCCCGAGAGGTGCTGCACTCGTCGGAGGAGATCGGAAGTTTTACAACTAACTGAGCCTCGTGCATAGTGGTTGGGGGTGAAACTATCCGTATCGTCGTTTGAGGCATTGATCTTCTTGCTTCATAGTCACCGAGCGCTTGTGTCTATGAGCCCCAACGCTTCGTAGTGTGGGTGAGTTTCGGAGACAGAGTCTCGCTGAGCCTTAGGAACGGTCGTATCTTTTGGAAGTCGGCTGGCCCCAGTACATGAGCTGGCATTCTTTGATCGTAGTGGTGACTTTTCCTTGTAGGGTGGTATTGGCGACACACGCTCGTCGTACGTGATCGAGCGTTGGTCTCACGTCTTCTGATAAAGCCTTTTGAAATGCTCGAGTAACCCGAGCCCATTAACGACTGTTGATTTTCTTCAAATCACCGATGACAGAATTATTTGGTGGCTCCGGTTCGACGAATTCGTGCTCGAATGTTTATTAAACAGTCTTCGGGCATCGATTCTCCATCGACGATTTCCATATACGGCGTTCTCTTCACCTCCTTTGTTTTTCCCTCACCTCGCGAGTGTACGCGTGCAGCTGTACTCTTTTCTCGGTTCGGTCGAAGAGCAGCGCAAGTTCATGAAAAAGAAATCCGGATAGTCGCGGGACGTAACACTAATTACAATCAATACTAAAAACCAAATAATTAAAAGGGTAATCAAATAATAACTCATTTTACAAAAAAAAATAAAGATAATAATAATAATAATTATCCTTTTACATAAATTGATTTAACAAATTCAAATGGTTAATGGGTGACGAAACAACATTTCATAAAATTCCACATTGCAACGAAAAAAAGGGGAGAAATTACAATCCCCTCAGCACAATAAAAGGAGACATTTTTCCAGCCTTTTATGACTAAAATGGGTAGTTCGCGCGAACAAATTAAAGTATTAGTTGAAACAAGAATTAAAAAACGACTTCCGGGAAACGAGGAAAACATTTCAGCCGCGAGTAAGCTCTCGCATGCTAAAGCCATAAAATATCATACGGAGAGCAAACGCAGGTGCCCCTGTGGTCCTTCCGCGTCGAAGGTTTTAAAATCCGAACCCTTACGCGGACTATATCACCAAGCGAAAATGAAATCCGCCCCTTCAAGAGAAACCAGTGAGAGGGCAGGGAAATTAATAAATATTGAACTCGACGACGAAATCAACTCGAAATTTCGAAAATCAAAATATACCAAAGATTGTACTAAATGAAACAAACGCCCCAGCGCTCTGCGGACGTAGACGCTCTTGTTGGTGGACTCCGCCCCCCAAAACCCCCGAAAAATGTCCCGGCGGGACAAATGGCCATTTTAGTCAATTGACGGTCATATCAGACCATCAAAAGATGCAAATTAAAATGGCCGTCAACTTTATTTAGAGAAATAAGTGAAAATAAAGTGACGTCAAAAGACCATTAAACTATACTTTTTTTTGTCATTTAACCAATCGACAAAATGACCGTCATTTCGCATCGCTAATTTTGCTGATAACTACGACATATTCGTCGATCGACGAATTGTACGTTTCAAAAAATATCGAAGTGCTTTGCGTGAACGTTATTTTTTTTTTTGAGATAGGTATTGAGACGGTATTAAATTTTTACTTCGCACGTTTTTCGCGTTTATTCACTACATCGGATATTTACCATACCTTTCGGTAAATCAGGGCGTAAAAGTACCGACCGCGCAGTCAATCGATGACTACGGTTGATACTGCGAACTGCCCGGAGGTGTTGCATCATATTTTGCACACGAATTTCATAGGCTGTTCCGACACACCCCGGGCAGCGATAGTAAAGGACAGCAAAGTTTGACGTATTTCGTGCGTCATGCGACAGAAAAAAGGGTCTCGGGCTCGAGTATAAAAGAGCCGATCGCGAGCACAGAGGACCACTTCTTTCTGAAACTTTGAACGGAGAGGAACTCATGCGCGGCTTCGGCTCGTTTGATCTCCATTTTGCATCTCGATAATTCTCGATAGCGAAATATTTGACATCTTTTCATTTTTCGAGTAAAGCGCTGCTTTACTAGACAGAGTCCCGACGCTAAGAAGAAGCAAGGGACAAATTTCATACCTACTATCCACTCCAAGACGGAAGATTCAACGTCGGCCATTCAACATTAACCATCGAAACTTTAAAACAACGATCAATTAATTTCTGTTTACCTTTCAGCATACAGAACACAACCTTTCGATTTAAAAACTTCCTATCCAATCGCTGCGCCGACTATACCTTTCGCAAACTCGGTACTGTTTTCGCAAGCGTTACATAATCCTCAAGATGCTTGCGCCGACTATACCTTTCGCAAGCTCAGTGCTGTTTTCGCCGCGAATCATTCCATCAAATCATTAATTAAGCAGAATCATAATTGGTACCGACCAGTCTTAGGTTCGCTACGCCGACTATATCTTTCGCAAGCTCGGTACTATTTTCGCCAGCGTTCATCTGACGAGGAGCGGGCAAAGTAGAATCTTGGTTTGTACTGACGTGTCTCATTCTCGTGACGCCGACTATACCTTTCGCAAGCTCGGTACTGTTTTCGCCTGCGTTTGAGAGACAACGTTGAGATAGAGTAGAGTCTGGAAATTCTATCTTCCTTGAATAAAATAACCCTTCGTTCTGTTTGCCAACCAACAAAACGAAGAAACTTTAAATAATTTCTCAAATCGATTAAACGATATCAAATCTTGTATCGCTATAATCAGAATACAATAAAATTCACCTGATTGTTGACATCTCGAATCACCCTGACAGATTTTTTATTTACAGCACCTGCCCTCACACTTACGTGAGTCAAAAACTCACAATAGCCAACTTTTTGGAACAAAGCGCTGTCAGTCTCCAAAAAGATACCGTTACAGTATACACAAAAATGTTAAAAAAAAGAAGGGTGTTTGGAGAAATTCGAGGTAAAATTTAGATGTTTTTTATGTCGAAGAAATTTTAAAGAAATCTGAAATAATTTAATTGTAGCTTTCCAATACTTTCGGTAAAACCCGAACAAAAATTGAAAAAAGATTTGGATTTTTTTTTTCAAATAAAAAAAAATGTCCCGCCACAAAGTACCAACGTCGCGGCGTGTGCATCTATATGTCGTCTGCTCTGAATTTGTCGTCGGCTTTCAACGTTTGACAGATAGAATAAAATCGAAAAATAAATATAGTCGCGTGTTTTTGTTTCAATTTTATTCGGTAAATTGTAATTTGTGACATATTTTCCAGTTACCGAAACACGGAACTCAAAACTTTGGGTTGGAACAAAAAAACAAAATCGAAATCTCAAATCTACGTGACTTTAAACGCGAAATCGAAACGTTACCTTCGGCCGTCCACCCCCACGGATGCATCGGCGTCCCGGTAGGCGCCAGTTAATTTTATTTCGCCGGTATTAACAACCGGACTAATCTGGGGGGTCGGTGGAACGAGCCGACCCCCGCAGGGACGAACAAACAACACAACAAAAAACAGAATCTCGAACTATAACGGGATTTATGAGCTAAAAGGGTCAATAAACGATAGCGACCGAATGCACTTCGCGAGGGCTAACGGTTGCAGAAATGCACGGTTGCTCAGGATGCGGGTTATGGTAGAAGGGTCGCGATTCGTCACTAATCACCATTCGTCATCTGGGGTGTGATTTCACACCGCAGCTGCGCTTATGCGATGCGCTGCAGAATTGTATCCCTCGATATACTTTTACTTGAGTTACCGAAAATCCACGAGGTATGAAGTTTCCTTCACGCTCAGCGATCACAAGATCCCTGCGCGTGACGTGTACTTCGTACCTCAAAACTGCGGAATCGCAGATGCTGATTCTGTGAGACTGTCTCCTCTTTCGCTCTTTCGACAATCGCGAAGATCCTTGCAAGATCGAGAAGAAGGCAGTCTCTAGACAGCAGCGATCAAAGATAGATCGGTCTAGAGATCTCCGTGACCTCGTGTCACATAGGTCTATAATTCTTCGATCGTTAACATCCGGTACTGCTACAAAGTTAGTAGCCACAGTATCGGGAACGTGGCTTCGTAGTGTGTTCCACCGTGTTGTTAATCGAGTCGTGTTAGACTTAAGGCCTCGAATTGTGTCTACGCCGGTCGAGAAATTGTCCCTCGATCAACACCCGGTACTGCTACAAAGATAGTAGCAACAGTATCGGGGACGTAGCCCCGGGAGTCCGTTCCATAGTGAAAGTCAGTTCGGTTAATTATAAGTGTAATAATCAAAGACTCTATAGAGACAGTACAAAACCGAGTAGTGTGTAGTAAAGTGTATTTCGTAGTGTGCAGTAGAAGCTAAGAACCCCCGCCGGGAGAATATCGACTGTAAGTACGAGAATGCATGTGTGTGTGAATAAATGAGTGCGACTCCGCATTACAATCTCTGTCTCATATTCAAAATTCATAACTTCTTGTATCTTTTAATTATTCATCGAGCAAATATTTCTACTCAATATATATTCTTATTCTTGTTAGCCAAAATTCCTCTTAACACTTTTATTTCGAGACCTCTCACCTTTTACAGGTATCGAGAAACCGGGCTCGTTTAGGGACGGAGCAAAGTGCCCACGAACAAAATAAACTCTGCGCTTTACGTAGAGACTTGTATACGGCTAGCGAGAGCGACCAAAACTCTCTCTCTAAGCACGTAACACACGGTTATCTCAGGTGCCACAAACCACTCCCACACCGTCATTAAAAACATATCATATTCATCTTGTAATAAAATTTAATGTGATTGCTCTTGAGATTGATATATGCTATTGGGTCATTTATTCTTTTTATACTTGAGAAATTACCACGGAACGAAAATTGTCATAAAAGATAAGTGAAAAGTCGGAAAAGAAAACATAGATTCCATCACTCCCGATATTCCGAAAGATTAAATCTTCGTAAAAACAGATAAAACAGGAAAAATACACCTACATTAATAGAAAGAAAATAACGGGTTAATAATTGGTGAATTCCATATAATGAAAATAATCGTGAAAGAAGTCGAGATCGAACCGTAACCGAGTAAACACGTATCAGTGACAGCTCTATCTGTTCGCCTTGAATACCAGCTACATATAGCGATAATTGCAGCGATGGAAACGGAAAGAGCAGGTGACGGTGACAGTGAGGCGAGTGCAATGAAGTGGTCGAGACCGGAATCGCCACGCTCAAAAAAAAGAACATGCCCGAAAAACCATGAGCAAACAAGTACAGGACGCAGCACTGTAGGAATACAACAGAAGTCAGATACATACTCGATCGCACATAGCTCCAACAGCCTGGCGGCAACCAGCAACAAGAACACACACACACAATCAACAACTCACATCGTACACAAGTAAGAGTCAACAAACTATACACAAACTACTACTACGTGAACGCCCCACACATAACATCACGAACGAGAATGGCTACAAACCAGGAAGTAGCATTCCCAAATTCGGAAGACGTAATATTACAAACAAAAAAAGGCTATCTGATAAAAACAGACACCTGTAAAAAGGCGATCACCGCGGCACTAGACAAGCTCATATCAACGGGTAAGATTGCAAGTTACGCCGAAACAAGAGCAAAACCGGACAATCAATCCCCTCCTTTAACGCAGCCACATACTCAGCAGTGACAGCGTCAGTCGAACAGGATATCACAGACACAGCAATAAGCGACGTACTAACAGCTCAAGGAATCGACCACCCATACTGTAAACGAATAACGGCTTAAGCCACAAACAAACCGACGCAACTAATCTGAATCATCACCGGCAAACAGGAGGAAAAACTCATCAACAACGGTCTGTTCTTCATGCACAAACACTATCCGTTCTACCCCAGCACCCCTCCACCACCAATCCCGTAAGCATGTGGAAAATGCACAAGCTATGAACACACGACAAATATCTGCCCAAACAACGACATTTGTCACAAATGCAAAGGCAGCCACAAAACAGCACAACGTAGCACGACACTACCGAAGAAATGCATAGCGTGCGACGAAGATCACGAGGCCTGGTCAAGAAAATGCACGAAACACCCAACTACCCCTATACCGGGTATCCCGAACACCCTAATAAAATCAACAAACAAAAAATTATCGGAGATTCAAAACACAGAGAGAAAGAAGTCGAGAACTAACACACCAATTACAATACATAACCATATCATCAACACCTATACCAGAAAAATGAATAAACCCTCAAACACCGATAGAGAACAGCTTATACGAAAACTCAAAACACG
Source organism: Buathra laborator (assembly GCA_934046635.1). Taxonomy (NCBI): domain Eukaryota; kingdom Metazoa; phylum Arthropoda; class Insecta; order Hymenoptera; family Ichneumonidae; genus Buathra; species Buathra laborator. The sequence continues at coordinate 2,003,904 of CAKOHB010000040.1, forward strand.
CTTTATTAAGGAATTCAACGTTGACACAGCAGCAGTATTCTCCGGAAACAAGATGTACATCTTTATGTTCGACCTAATCGCTCCCGAATCCGAATCACCAACCGAAGCAACACAAGGAACCACACACGTCCGTAACATAAATGATGGAAGAAGTTAAACTGCTATATGCCAACATAAATAGTTATGCACGGATAAGACACCTCATATCCCATTACATCGAAAACAACGGAATCAACTGCACCGCTTTCGTGGAAACAAAAACTACAGAAAAACGAACACAACATTCACAAACTCGACCAATATACAACACAACGGGAACACAATAAAACAAAACGCCCAGGGAGGAAGCCGCGTACAAATTCAACCGGAACTGAAGCCAAAAAAATACAACAGCCCGCGCAAAAATAAAAGTATTAAAATGGTATTTTTAAAATATTAGAAGAGTATTAAAATTAAAGTATTTCAAATCTTGTCTAGTGGACTGAGAAATACCGATTTAATATTCGGATCAGAAGTAGTGGAGATATCCGCGAAGTAACCCTGAGAGGGTTTGTAACGACAGCTGTATAAAGTTGGCCATGCAACTGTAATGGATGGCGAGGTATATGGATAATTATAGACAAATAATAAAGTCGTGAATTGAGTGAAAGACTAAAATGCTAGTATTTATTAGTCATAGAAATAATAGGGAGAGTGTACCGTCTTACACGTTGGGTGGTCTGTTGAGAACTCAATAATCAGGTGTCGAAGCAAAGGGCTTCGACGCCGGTAACTTGAATTGTTGCGCGCGTGAGGTATACCTCCGCGCGCTGATAAGGACCGTCGCGCGGATGCTGGTCGCGCGGCGGCTTGACCGTTGCCGTGAGACGGCGATCTAATTGTCGCTCTCACGGCAAAAGTGCTGATGGCCAAAATGCGAGTTATCTCGCTTCTCAGAAGGAGAAGCGAGCGTAGCGAAATATTATGAGTAAGATATTTAATGAAAAAGATTTTTTAATATAGGGGACCGTTACACATCTTCAATTTTAAGAAATTTCGAATATACCAATCGATTGGTGGTCGTTGGGTGGTGATTGATAGCGTAATTACAACGTTTGGTAGTCAATAGTTTAATTACAGTAATTGAAAAACAAAATAAGTCCCAAAGTTAGCAAAACATTTTTTTTTCAAATCGACTCAATTAGGGCTCAATCGACGCGGAATCGATTGGTAGTCACGATTCACCTAATTGAAACGGTTGGTGGTCACTCGTTCGGCTTCAAATTACAAAAAAACCTAGTGAGCCCTATGGTGCGTTCTGATGATGTTCAGAGTGGAGTGTAAAGTTGGCCAAACATTTTTTTTTAATTTATAATCGATTCAATCGGAGCTCAATCGATGCAGAATCGTTTGGTGGTCACTCGATTAGTTAAAAAAAGGAAAAAGCCGAGTGGGACTTACGGTGGGTTTCTATGATGGTCGGAGGTAACGAGCTCCACCGATGTACCATACGTGAAAAAAACCCCCCAAACGAGTTACCAGCAAACGTTTTAATTATTATATTCTTGACCATTAAACGATTCCGCATCGAGTCCCAATCAAGTCGATTTAAATTAAAAAAAAAAAAAATGTTTGGCTAACTTTGAGCCAATCATTTTTTTTTTTCAAATCGATTCAAATAGGGCTTAATCAATGTGGAATCGTTAGGTGGTCACGAATAACACAGTTTAAATATTTGATTGTCACTCGTTTGTTCAAAAAATTGAAAAACCCTAGTGAGCGCCATAAGGTGAGATTCTACCGGACGACCGGAGCCGATTGTAAAATTAGCTACATCATTTTTTTTATCGATTCAATGGGGCTTAATTGATATAGAATCGGTGATGCTCACAAATGATATAATTAAAACGTTTGGTACTCCCAAAATTAACTACAAAATTAAAAAGCCAACTGCGCTTTAAAGTTGCGTTCAATTCCATTAGTGGCGGATATAGCTTTGCATTTCATGGGAGGGGGTACTCCTGCCCAGTACCGCTATCCATTTCCATTAGGTCGTGCACAGTAATGCGTAACGAGCCACCGTGTGACACACAGAGGATTAATAAATATGAATAGTGAGTAATGAGAGAGAAAGATATTGAGACATTGACGTGAACGAGAAGCATTGTTCTATGAAAGGTTGTGCATCGATCTCTAATTACAACGTACTCGCGAAATTTCATTACCACACTCAGAAAAAAGATTTGTTGAAGTAACAAAATAATTGTTCATCCAACCAAATTTTTTTGTTCGTATTTCAACAACAAAACTTATTGTTGCATCGACAAAAAGAATTTGTTGACACATTTTGCAGAAAATCTCAAATAATTTTGTTCGCAATACTCAATCTGTAATGCATTTTCAACGAAACTGATTGTACAAAATCATTTTGTTGAAGTCACTATATATTTGAAATACATATTTGAAATGGTCAATCAACTCCGGAAAACCCCAGTTGTTCAAAAAATTCACTATTTTCTCGTCCATTCTAGCACTTCGATATTTTTAACTGGTTCTTTTTTTCGTTACACTGATTTATCGACGTCAGTAGGTTCATCCAGCGCGTGACAACGTACGCACGACTTGCCAGACGGGGCCATATTGGAAATAGAACTCGCGATTACCAAAAGCACGGTCAGCGCCAGTGTTCATCTGTGAATGCGCTCTTGTAGTTTGGTACCCAGTACCAAATCATATGGTACCTGGTATCAAATCATTTAGTAGTCAGAACCAAATCATGTAAAACATACTGGGGCATCTTTAATTCAACAAAATAATCAGTACATATTAGGTGACTTGTTGAATTGGTATGAGAAACTTAACGATTTTGTTGGTCGGTGAATTTTTAGTTCGGTGAACAAAAAAATGCCAACAAAAAAATTTGCTTTTCTCAACATAATACATTTGAGCCATTTTTCTATAACAACAATAGTTTTAGTCTTGAATACAAAAAAATCAACAAAATTCGTCAACAAAATCATTTTGTTGTGATAAATTAATTTTTTTTCTGAGTGCAGAATGGTCAATAATTTAGTTGGGCATTCAACAGCATATTTATTTGTTTGGAATTTTCCCGAGTAAGCTTTTTAATGTATCAATTCTGTGCACGCGTTAAACTCAGTGTTTCTTGCCACAAATCCAAATCTTATTGCTCCGAAAGGAGAATCCGTCACTTATGTGTGAATTTTGCAAAAGCTTAATTTGAATTTTCGTTCATTTTTTATAAATATTTTAACTTTTCGGCACTAATTCTTCCTCAAGTATAGTTATTAATAACATTTATTATAATTATCTTATACGAAAAATGAAAATTGCCTTTTTCTTTGACATTGTCCGTAACGAATTGTAACGAATGGCCGATATCTTCAGTGGAGTGATGGTGGTCGATGATGTGACGGTAGGGCCAGAAATAAATGATAGAAAATATGGTAACCCCGGGATCCGAGCCCAGGTTGATCAGGTACTAATTAAGAGCGCTAACCACTGCGCTATAGTTACACATATGTTTCTATCATTCGTGTTGTCTACTTATATGCAAAGCTGGACCCGTCCGTCACACACCGTCACAGAGTCTTAGAAAATGGCGGAGAAATTGAAGCTCGCGCTGTACATTTATTTCGAAGTCAGGGCTGACTGTATGCCGGGAGACCTAGTCATACTCCATGCTAATGCCTCTTATCATACGGTTTTGAAGGATACATTTGTGGGATCTCATTCACATTGACTGTGAGTATAATGAAAGTTAAATTTTTGAATGTCTCTGCATAGTGAATTATTGCCATAGACGAAGTAATGGTTCAATTGTTCCTTGTGGGAGCTAATGCTATACTGCGAATAATTTAAACTATAATATAATATATCAAATATTAAATCTTGTACCGCCTCTGTAAACCACTTTCAGGGATGATAACCAGTTTCTGTTATTCCAGAACCAGAAGCCGATGCCTTTTCCACAACTATCAGTTGCGCCGTACGTCGATTTTTTACTTAATGAGGTGCGTGTAGAGGTTATGTTGTATTCAGCGTCAATACATTACAAACGTTAACGAAGTTGGTGGCTTATCATTTAGATTAATTATTATATACTAAGTAGTATGTGTAGTTTGCAAATTTGAGACGTTTTGCGTGTTTTTTTCTGTTTACATAGCACACCAAATACTTTTTCTCGCTCATCTCCTTTGTAGTTTATCTAACGGTGATAAAAAAAACAATATAAAATTATCTATTGCTTTATGCTTTAAAGTAGTATTTGATTACCGGTCTGATGAAAGTATCCCTCGCATTGCAATGCAAAAATAAAATTTGTAGATATTGACGAATAATCAAGTGTACTAGACTGTCCGCTCCGACTCCTGTAACGATACAAAAAAGCCTATTAATAATCTCACTTGTCACTAGTTACAATTACTATTTTTTTTACTTATCTTCGATAGTTTTGTCGAGAGTCTCTGTGGTTCCGTCTTGCTGTCGAAGGAACACAAATTCTCGCCGTCCTGTCGTCAACACTGTTGGCCTGTTTGACATTGGTACAAAAACACAATGAAAGGTATTAACAATCTTATGTGTTAAACATGCATTTATACTGCGAGCAATGCATTCGTACTGATGTATTCCGATAACTACAGCCGGCATGTGCACTATTTGTCTCATTTTCTAACAGCGTTATTTCTGACAATTGGAATTTCTGGACAACGCTCTGGGTCTGTCTGTATTTCACCGAAGGTGGCACCTATGAAAAATGTCAACCTGAGCAAGGAAATTTTTCCTTATGTTCAAAAATGGTATGAAATATCAATATATACGTCACGTTTCCATACACACATATCCTGTACAACCTACAATATCCAACATGTCAAATATACACATAGAAATATATTCAAGTGGTAAATTTTTTGTTTTGATAAATACACAAAGTTACATAACAGATGCAACAAGCGCCTCAGCGCCCTGCGGGCGCAGAGGCTCTTGTTGGTGGGCTCCGCCCCCCAGACCCCCTGATAAATGTACCTTCGGGACATTTTTTAAGGCACTCACAGGGGTACACGTCGCGCTACGCGCTCCGTATCGAGTGTATTTACACTTCGCGCAATGCGCTACGGATAGAGTATGTTTATACGTCGCGCTCCTCGTTTCATTTCTAAAGTACGTATGAGGGAAAAACATATATCAGTTATGTAAATTGATTCTTAGTGTTAAACATTCGTCGAATAAAAACGTTTCGTTTTAATACAAATTGATTATTATTATTCACGACGGATATTTTCTTTTTGTTTGACAATAAATTGTCAAATATTGAGACACGTAACAAATATAACGAATTGCATCACGTAATAGATGGAACAGTTCATCGTTATCGTCTCTGTAGAAGACCGAAGCATTGGAGAAGAGAAGTTCAAGAAATTTGCTTTTCTATGTGATTTTCAATGAAATTGTGGCGATATTTATGGATGCTGCAAAAAATGCTATCTCGAGAACGAAAAAATATATCGTCTTGTGCCTGTCTTGTATTGAAGAGGAAGTAGTACGTTACTCAAATAAAAAAAATTGTCATCTTGGATGGCTCCGAAATATTTTTTACAAATTGATGAAATTCTCGAAAAATTCGACTGCTTTGACAGGCCTCTGATAAAAAATTTCGTTTCTAATATTTGAGATGTATTTTTTTTCTTTCTCATAATACATGGAATCAGTTCGTTATTGTCTCCGTAGAACAGACAAGTATTGGAGACGAGAAGTTCGAGAAATTCCATTTTTTTTTTCGTTTTTCAATGAAATTTTGTTGATAATTATCGTCGCTTAAAAAAAAAAAACAAATTTAGCATCATATCATATGATATTTTAAAATTTTTTATTTAATTACAAACAAGGATAAGTTGCTCGGTCCGGAAAAACTCGTAAAATCGACGAGTTCAGTTTTTTTCACTTTGTCGATAAATAATTGTTTAAAATTGTTCTTTAAGAGTACAATTGTTTTACGTAAATACGATTTCTATGAGAGGAAAGGATTAGAGACGGCAAATGCGAGAAATTTGAAAAAACGATTCTTTTTTTGACGAAAATTCGTGAAATTAGTTTTTGCTTAAAAAAAATGATATCTCGGCAGCAAAAAAAGATATCGACTCGTTTCTTGTCTTGTTTTAAAAAGAAGGAAAAACGTTGCCAGAAAAAAAATGCAGTTTTTTTATTAACTGTAAACGAATAAATCGCGTGAACATAATTGACAAAGATTTCGACTGCGATGAATCTTCGACGGTCGAAGGATAGAAAATTCTTTTTTTCATGATTGCACACTTTTTATCTGCGCAATAACGCATAGAATCAATTTGTATTTGGGTAAAATACGAACAAAGATTGAAACGAGATGTCGATTTTTTTTTATCTGAAAATGATCCCGCCGCAGAGTACGCACGCCGCGACGTATGAGCATCTGTGGAACGTCTGCTATGAAATTGTCATCTGTATTAGATCCTAGCTGCGGTTAACGTAGCGCCCTCACCTACAGTTTGCTAATTCTAGCGCGAATATAAGAATACCAACGCACGGTTTAAATTTTAAAAAATTATAAATCCTCTAGTTAAGTATTCACAGAATTCATAAAACTGTCAGCGCCATTCATCCATTTCACTTAAACTCAAAGTCAGACGAAACCTCTTAATCTTATCATAAACATAAACTTTGCCGAATATAGACACTGAAATTTGAATCCATAAACAGAACACCACTCGACTCCGCTCGCGCTGAGGGAATCTCTCTTCGAGGCCACTCTAACAAAAAAGCCCTTTAATTGGTCAATTGGTCACGGAAAATACACGACGAATTGCATATACACGGCCGACGCGATATACCGGCTTTCGTGGCGGCGAGATATCAGTTGTTATACGTGTGCAACGACGCCCGAACCATTATTATTATTCCCTCATAATTTGTGAATTTATATTAGACATATCTACCTTTTCGATATGCTGGTGGGAACGAGGTATAGCTGGATTAACGGATATGGTTTTGCCTCGAAGAGGCGAATTCTGTGAGCTCGGGCTGTGGGCTATCGAATGCTAGCTTGTCGCGTCGGTTGTTTTTCTGGGGATAGAAGGAAACTTCAGAGAGGGCTCGTTAACATTGTCCGAAGACTGAGACTCGACTCATCATGAGCTTCTGGAGATATAAGGAATGAAAGGGATGGCAAATCACGCATATGCCGATGCAGTGGTTATGAGTTCTCCGCGAATTACCCGCCTATTCGCCAAGGCTAAACGGAATAGAAGATTCCGACAACGAATTTTGTTTCTTTTATTTACACTATTCACTACCGTCCGGGACGGAGGCAGTGGAGCTGTCCTCGCTCAAGGATGCTAATATTCGACTCGTCGCGTCCTGCGCGATTGTCTCGTCGTTCAGCGGCTGCGATGCACGAGCAGCGACGAGCTCGAAAAAAAAGTCAAGATAATTTCGTGTTCGCGCGGTTGTCAGAATCTTTTGGGACGTTTACTTCGCGATGTTTAACGATTCTCCGCGAACGTGCTCGTTACCCCACGACTTTGATTTGCTGTTAACTCGGTGCGTTCACGCACGGAACGACGGTACGCACTTATTTTGTGAATTTACTTCTTTGTATTTCGCGACTCACGCACACACTATCCTAACATTATCGGCACTTTGGGTGCACGAAAGCGGGGCTGGGCTGTCCCAAGTACAAGTCCCCGAAGCACGCCTAAACGACTTGATTCAATCGTAATTATGTCGTAAGCGACGAGAACAGGGAGACTGAGCTTCTCTCAAGGTACAAGATTTCGCCTTCAATTATGTTTCGTTGAGTTGGGCTATCTCTGATATTGAAAAATAATTCCGCGAAGACTTAATTCAGGGAGAAATGGGCTCTTTCTCAACGGAGTCCGTACGATATGCCACAGCTAGCTGGGGTTCGTCGTGACAAGGAGTGTAGGTGGGTTGGTGGACATTTTTATACTGATTATGATTCGAGTGTTCAGTGCGCTTTTATAGTGTCGTAGAATCCCGTTATTCGCGTCATAGATCATACGATCTGTGACGTGTGTGCAACGGAAAATTGTTCTTAAGTTTAAAGTCGCTACGCGTTGCAACCGAAATTTTTCCTTAAGTTAAATTCGAATGTTCGCTCCAACGGCGAATTTTCCTTAACGCGCGCCAGTCGGAGTCCAGCTCGCGCGGGTGGGCGTGGCCTCTCGCTGGCTTGTATGATACCCGATCACTATAGCTTGTCCCCTAACCGTGGTCGATAATATCGATCGCGGTTCGATTAGCGGCGGTAACGGGTAATCTACCAGGGTAGGGTCCTGTTCCGTTACAATATCCTCTAGTTAAGTATTCACAGCATTCATAAAACTGTCGGCGTCATTCATCCATTTCTCTTAAACTCAAAGTCAGACGAAACCTCTTAATCGTATCATAAACATAAACTTTGCCGAATATAGACACTGAAATTTGAATCCATAAACAGAACAGCACTTGACTCCGTTCGCGCTGTGGGAATCTCCTTTGGTCACGTAGGCCACTCTATCAAAAAAGCCCTTTCTTCCATAGCTTTAGCCAATCAGAGTAAGTCGCTTTACTCCCTCTATTTCATTTCAACGCCTATAGCTCCTCATGGACCTTCCGTTTGAATCTCATGTGAAACTCATAGTTTTCTCAGTCAACTAATATTTCCACCCGACAACAACTGTATCCGCGAAACACTATAATACATTAAACAATAGAAAACTTGTGAACAACCGAAATTGCAACACCAAACGACTGTATAGTGTGTAAAAACCTGAATTTGAGTTTGTGAATAAATATATCGTTATTAAACAAGTATCTACTGATTGTGACTACGCATAGTAGTGTGTTAGCCAACCCTTAAATATTAATATAAGTGAGCTGCAAATTACAACCTTTCGTGGACAATTGTGGACGATCGGTAAAAGACGAATCAATTGTATCGACAGAATTACCGACGTCACTCCATCCGAGAGCAACTCACCAAAGCAATCAATCACGAAAAGGTAAAGTACAAAATTCACCACCAGGACGTAACAGCTCATTAATATTAAAATTGGTGGCAGCGGCGGGACAGCTAACGAACAATCACAGCTTGTTTTTTTTTTAAGTGTTCGCGAATCGTAGAATTTTTTTGTTTAATTGTAAGTATTAAGTGAACGGTGGAATTTTTTTTTGTCACGATAACGCCGTCTGAACATTTTTTTTTTGTGAACTGCGAATGAAAATTTGTGATAAATTCGAGCAAAAAGAAGTAAAATAATTTCAAACAAAAATCAGAGACTCATATAAACATGTTCGGTAATAATTGTTCAGCGGAACCACAAAATTAAGAATCAAAATTTGTCGTTGAACATTATTAGTCGCAAACTTGTGCACCGGATATTAGTGACATTTTTTTAAATCACCGGAGACTCAATCAGATCGACCGCGAAGCGCAATCCAGGTCGATCACAAGTGCAAAGTCTACAGTATCGTCAACGGATCCTAGGAAACATCATTATCTACCATCGCCAACGGAGCCTAGGAATCATCGTTAACATCGCCAACGGAGCCTAGGAATCATCGTTACCATCGCCGACGGCGTCTAGAAATCATCTTTACTATCGCCATCGGAGCTTCACTTCGTCATCCAAGTCTACTCAACCGACGTCTATCTCTTTCATCTAAAATCTTCGTAGTACCTCACATTTCTTGTAAGTCTTTTATTTAAATATTTTATAAAGAATGTCAACGCCAATGAACACGTCGCAATCAAATCAAGAAATCTCTGCTGAGCAGCAAGCAATTGCACTTGAGCGGCAACGATTATTAGCAAGAATACAAGAAATCGATGGAACAAATTTTAACGCAAATCAAAATGTACCGCAAAATCCAAATCCTAACACTAGATTCGATTATAAATATTTTTTCAAGACATTCTCTGAATTTGACGGGACATCTAATGGATATCCAATTCAAGCGTTTATTAAAGATTGCGAGGACGCGCTCGAGTTTGTCCCTCGGTGCGCCGAGAAATTTGTTGTGCGCATGCTATGCTCCAAATGCAAAGGCGAACCCCTCAAACGCGTTACTGATGGAGCGTCCCAAACCATCGATGATCTGATTAAATTTCTCAATCTCCATTTCCGACCGACGAAACAAATATCGGTATGGCTAAGAGAATTCAATAATTTTGAATAACGACATGACGAACGCGTCATTGACTTCAACTATCGGATAGGTAGACACCTACAACAAATGCTGTTAGAAATCACTCTTGTTGCCGGACCAAATGTCGCAGCGCGCAAGATCGCAGCTACTGAGACCGCGGTACAAACTTTTATCGCGGGTATTTTTCCGAGATACGCGTTGTTTCTCAAACACAGCTCTTACGACGACCTACCGACAGTTGTAGAAGAAGCCATGCAAATCGAAAAACAACATCAACAAATGAAGAATGTTGAGAAAATGTTGGCACCCCTGCGAAAGAATGCATGACCATCGAGGCCCAAAGTAAACCGAAAAATCATATCGGTAACGCAACAAAATTCGGAAAACCGGTAGACGAAAAGAAACAAAAATTTTGCACGCATTGCAATAAGCCCGGGCACAAGATCGAAGACTGATATGCTCGACAAAACAGTAGCGAAACAAATAACTCCAACTTCGAAAATAAAAACAAAACAATAAAATGCAACTATTGCAAAAAACTCGGGCACGTGATTAAGGAATGCCGTAAACTCGCGTACAACAACGGCAAGAAAGCGGCACTTGAGGCAGGTAACGGTTCGCAACCGCGAAACTCCAGCAGCCCCTCGCAAGCCGGTGCAGCGACGGGCAACAATCATGCTTAGCGCCGGAACGCTTAATTAAAAATAAAATAATCCTGACAGCTGAATGTAAATTGAGTAGTGTTGCGCCGAACCACAAACCACCTTGCATAATTATAGATTCATCCGATTTAAAGTCTGCAAGAACATTCCTCGCTGATTCCGGATCTCAATTAAACTTAATAAAAATCGGCGTTTTATCAAATTCACAAAAGATTGACGACACTATCATTTACGAATTAAATGGTATATCGGAAACAGACAGACCACAGACATTAGGGCAAATAATCGTTTGAATAAAGAACTTCAATGCAAGATTCCATGTTGTCTGGAACCGTTTTCCTCTCCAGTTCGATGGAATTATAGGCGCCGAACTCCTTCGCGAACAAAAAGGCTTAATAGATATTAAAACAGAATTCGTAATTTTAAACGAAATACGATTGCCATTCACGGAGAAAGAAAAAAATTTGCTCCCGGCCAGACAGAAGTCTCTGATGTTTATCCGTGTACAGGACCCCTTAATTCAGGAAGGATACGTTCCGCGTTTGAATTTGACCAAAAGTATTTTTGCGGGGGAAGCAATCGTCAAAAATAACTCGGGAATTGCGCATTTGTACGCCGTGAACACGCTCGATAAAGATGTTGAAGTGGATATTCCCGTAATGCCTCTGTATTCCTTTGATACGAGTGTAAATGAGGATTCAACGAAAGAAGAGATTCTACAATGCAAAGAAACTTCTCGGACGCGGGGAGACCGCATTAATGGAATTCTCGAAATTTTGCGATTGGACCACTTAAATTCGGAAGAGCGAGCAGCTGTGTTAGAAATCGTTGAAAATTATGCGGATCTTTTTAACATACCCGGAGAACCTTTGCGAACTACAAACAAATTGATACACCGTATCAACACGATTGACGAAATTCCTTTGAACACGCGGCAATATCGGTATCCGCCTTGTCAAAAAGAGGAAATCGAAAAACAAATTACTGATTTGTTAAAAACGGAAATTGTTAAACACTCGGAATCTCCGTACAATTCACCCTTATGGATTGTCCCAAAAAAAGAGAATTCGAAAGGAAATAAACGGTAGCGTTTAGTGATCGATTATCGAAAACTGAATGAAAAAACCGTTGCGGATGCATATCCATTACCGTTGATTTCAGATATTCTCGACCAACTTGGAGATGCGACGTATTTCACGGTCTTGGATTTAGCCTCAGGCTTCCATCAAATCAAAATGGATCCGAAAGATCGCCATAAAACGGCGTTTACCACACCTCACGGGCATTACGAATTTAATAGAATGCCTTTTGGCTTGAAAAATGCGCCTGCAACTTTGCAGAGATTGATGGACTTGGTTTTGCTCGGACTTCAAGGAAATGATGTCTTCGTTTATCTTGATGACATTGCTATCTATGCTCGGTCGCTTGAAGTACATACAAGCAAATTTCATAAGCTTGCTGAGCGATTGAGAGGAGCCAATCTCACATTGCAAACCGACAAATGCGAAATTTTAAGATCTGAAGTGAAATACCTCGGTCATATTATTTCAGCACACGGAGTGCAGCCCGAACCTAAAAAAATCGAGGCCGTGAAAAAGTTCCCAATTCCGAAAAAACAGAAGAATATTATGGAGTTTTTAGGACTCGCTGGATACTATCGCAAATTTATAAAAAACTTCGCGAAAATTGCAAAGCCTCTGTCAGGCTTGACAAACAAAAACCAAACATTTAACTGGACCTCTAAACATCAACTAGCGTTTGAAACGCGCCGCGATAAACTTTGCGAAGCTCCCATTCTCCAGTATCCGGATTTCCCGAAGGAATTCATTGTAACAACGGACGCATCTGGTTTTGCTGTTGGAGCCGTCCTTTCACAAGGCACACTGGGCGAAGACAAGCCAGTAGCTTACGCGTCCAGAGTGCTGAATAAGCATGAGAAAAATTATTCTATAACGAAGAAAGAAATGTTAGCAACGATTTTTGCATTGAAGACCTTTAGGCAGTACCTCTATGGTAAACAATTAATTTTGTATACCGACCACAGACCGCTGGTTTGCGTAAATTCAATGAATGACCCGACATCGCGTGTAATGAAATGGAGAGAGCGACTAAAGGAATTCGACTTCAAGATCCTTTACAAAGCAGGGAAATTGAACACAAATGCGGATGCCCTGTCGAGGAACCCTGTTGTCATCGGAACAGCAGAGGTAGTCCCAATTAAAGTCAAATGGAAAAATCGAGATGGCATGATCAAGTATCCGGCAAGGACTATTTCATCGACAGATTTACCACAAATTCAAGACGATGAAAACGTGAAAAAGAAAAAAATTGCAGCTCGGACTCGAACGATTCGAAAGCGTTGGAACCGGACTTTCTCGGTTTCCCGCGAGACGAACGAACAGTGAAGGAAGAAATTCGAGACAATTCGTTAGCACTAGAACCGAACTTCCTCGGTTTTCCTCGTGAAACCCCAATAAAGAGCCGACATTTTTCTAACGATTCATTAGTTGTAGAATGCGATTTTCTCGATTCTCCTCGTGAGAATTCGACGATAAATAAAAAAACGTGCAACGATTCGTTAGACATGGAATCAGACTATCTCGGTTTTCCTCAAGAAAACGCGACGACAAGTAAACAATCGAACGATTCGATAGTAAATTTTTTTTTTTTTGGCATTTATTATTTGCTTCTCACAACTGTAATACATTTACAACAAGTGAATCGTGTTATCATTCGATTGTTGACTTAGTCGGCTAGAATGGGTTATCCCACATTCGGAAGTCCCAAGACGCGATTAATTACATATATGCACATGTATGTACATATATGTTTTTTTTTTTTTATTCTCTCGCTCACTTTTATTGCGGTGTGAGGAGGTCACGAGGCCAGCGTCGCTTTAGTCGGCGCTGAGGGTTGTTGGGTATTGAAGTTGACGATGATCTTCTAACTAATGGGTTGATATGACTTCTTGTTTTTTTGTGGAAACTATTGTATCTTACTGATATTAAGTTCTGGACTATTGGTACATTGAGATCATTATGAAGAGTTAAGTTAGATACATAAAAAGGCGCATGCGTGATTTTCCTCAAGATTTTTGATTGGAGTGTTTCGAAGCGTTTAATATTGCTTTTCTTAGCCGAGCCCCATATTTCAACCCCGTACGTCCAGATTGGCATTATAATCGCTTTGTATATTAAAACTTTGTTTTCTAGCGGTAACTTAGATCGGAAGTCTAGTAATCGTGAGAGGATATTGTATCGTTGGTTGGCTTCAACTCTTTTGAGCCGGGTGTGGGGATTCCACGTGAGGCGCTTGTCTAGGTGGAGACCGAGGTAACGTACTACGTCTGCTGTGGGAAGATTTGTGCCATTGATCGCTACCGGAGGACAGTTTCCTTCTCGAAGAGTGAATGTGATATGGACACATTTAGCTTCGCTCAGCTTTATTTTCCATTTGATGGTCCAGTCGACTAAGTCGTTGAGATGTTCTTGAAGGCATCTAGATGCTTCGCCCGGGTCTGCGTTGGAGGAGAGGATCGCTGTATCATCAGCAAACGTTGCTAGTGTCGTAGCTTCATTTACAGGCATATCGGCGGTGTAAATGTTGTAGAGGATGGGACCCAATATGCTACCTTGTTGCACTCCGGCATTAATTTCTTTGTATGACGATAACGCTGTACCATACGTGACACGAAAGTATCGTTCATTGAGATATGATTTGAGTAGTAAGTAGAGCTGCGGTGGTAGTAACTGCTTTAACTTGAATAGAAGGCCAGGGTGCCAGACGCGGTCGAACGCCTGTGCGATATCTAGAAAAGCCCCCGTGCAGTACTGCTTTTGTTCAAGGCTAGAAGATATCACGTCTACTAGCCGATGACACTGCTGGATAGTGGAGCGGTTGGATCGAAATCCGAATTGATGATTTGGTATTATTTCTTCACCTCGGAGAATTGGTCGCAGTCGCTGCAGAATAAGCTTCTCTAGGAGCTTAGATAGAGTTGAAAGGAGACTTATTGGACGGTAAGATGACGGCTGGTCTTTAGGCTTGCTCGGTTTATGTATCATGAGTATTTGCGAGTACTTCCATTGCAATGGGAAGTACGATTCCCGTAATATTGCCTTATATATAGAAGTGAGTAGTGTCATCGCTTTTTTTGACAATTGTATGATTATTTCAGTAGTTATTAAGTCGTAACCAGGAGCTTTCTTTTTAGACAACTTGCGAATAGCGTACGATACTTCCGACGGCGTGAAGGCGTTAATTGGTAGGCAAACTTGTAGCGGGTGATCTAAGTTGTTTAAAACTCCTTCTTCATGCTCTTGATTGAGTAAATCCGAGTGAGGACTGAAGGTCTTTTCCAGATGGGACGTGAATGTATTTGCTTTGTCCATATCAGATCTGGCCCAGGTGCCGTCTTCATTGCGTATTGGAGCTGGAGCGTGTTTGTACTCAAGTATTCGTTTGGAAGCCCCCCACAAGAATTTATTTTCTGCCGTCAGGGAATGTGTATACGTTGCATATGACTCCTTCCTGTATTCCCATAGCATCTTTTTTAATTTTTGCGATAGTTTATTAAGCATACGTTTATCTGTGGGATATCTAGACGTTTGCCAGCGAGCTCTGGCAGGCTTCTTTTCAGCGATTAGGCTACGGACATACAACGGAGTGCTAGGATCTGTCGCATTGTTAGCGTTTGCCCTTCCCGTAATATTGGCCCCCCACGCGGATTGCTGGATGTCAGCGGTCAGCTGGTCTACTGCCGCGTCAATGTCCTCGCGTGTTTTGAGCGGGATATTGAGCCTGAGCTTTGAGTCTAGTGTTCCGCGAAAAATATCCCAGTCCATAAAACCATTGATAAGCGATGGCTTCGATGGTTTTAGCGTGGCTACACAGTCAATCGTCAACAATACTGGACTGTGATCTGAAGACAGATCATACGCGGTCTCAGTTGTAGTATATAAGTTTCTGATGTTGTGTGTAACGAAGATATCGAGTATGTCGGGTAACTTAGTCTGTGCTGCGGGCCAATACGCTGGGCTATTCGGCGCTATTACTGAATGCTGTTGATTATCGGTGACACGCAGGAGCGTTTGCCCCCGCGGATTCGCAACTCTACAGTCCCATTGCGGATGCTTCGCATTATAATCCCCACCAGCTATAAAAGCCGGCATTATCGATTGAAAGTATACTTCAAGCTCTGCTTCAGTTATCCGTTTATTAGGTGGGCAATAGACTGCGGCTAAGTTTATATCGGATCCGTTTATGACGATTGAAATTCCCGTAGACATAAGATTCTCTGTCGATACACTAACAGTCGGGTAGTGAGCGATCGATCGTCGAATTAGTATAGCAGTGCCTCCATGAGCCGTAACATCTGGGTGATCGGTTCTATAGGTTATGTAGTCTCTAATACAGAAGTTAGATCGGCTTGTAAAATGCGTTTCAGAAATGAAGGCTATATCGATTTTTTTATCATGTAGGAAAATGTCGAGTTCAGTTTTGTGTTGATTAAGGCCATTTACGTTCCAGAGCAGTATGACTAGTGATCATGGAGTTAACGCGGTCATTTCGAGAGTTTCGGTAGGAGTTCGCCAACCAGTTTTGTTAGAAGGCTTATGAGGGGGTTTATAAGAATTTTAAAATCGTTGAGGAAGCTTGCGAGTTGGCTTTGCGTGTCAAGCTGTGAGGAGAATTGCTCGCGTTGTTCAAAATTTACGGATTCCGACTGAGGGAGGTTTGAGCGAGCTGCACTTGCATACGACCTGTGCCTTTGGCGGTGTTGAGGCCAATTGGCAGTTGCTACAGTTTGGGATGTTACTTGGGCTGATGATGAGCTCGCTGTTACTGCTGGCGCCGATTGCGAAGTATTTTGTTGATGAGCTTGAAACGTTTCCAAGCGACTTGAATATGGTCTGCGCGCACTCGTGAGTTTTTGTAGATTTTTGTGTACTTCGCACCCTCGGTAGTTAGCCGGGTGGTCTTTTCCACATAGAGCGCATTTAGCTGGAGTGTCCCTCGGCTTAGTGCATTCCGTGCTAAGATGATTTCCCGCGCACTTTACACATTTCGGCGGGTGGTTCCAGTAAGTCTTAGTATGATTATAATTTTGGCAGCGTTGCCAAATCCTTTCTTTCCGCTTGTAAGGCTCTTCGACTACTATCGCAGTATAGTACAGCTTTTTTAGTTCGAAGATGTCTTTATTGTTTTCATCTGGCTCGAGATCTAGAAAGAACAGTGGCAGCGGTACCTTTTTAATTGGATGGACAGTATTATTTGAGTGTCGAACTTTGCAGCCGAGTTCGTCTAGCTCTTTTTTAACGCAGTCCGTTGGCGTACTGTAGTGCAGATTTCTTATTACTACACGATAGGCTTTTTCGCTCTTGGGTTGAAACGTGTGATAATTCGCATTTTTCTCCCGCAAGGAGTGGATGGCCCCTCTGTACGCGTCACTCGTGACAGGCTTTATAATTTTATCGTTGATTCTATTGACACAGGAGAACGAGTCTTTTCCTAGTAGCTGAGTGAGAGCTTCACACAGACATCCGTAGTCCTGTACGTTGTTTACATATATGCGCGGCGGCTTGACGATTTGCGCTGGCAGTTCTTCTTCCATTTCGGAGTTATCGTTGAGAACGAGAGGTGCGAACGGATTGCTGGTAGTAAAGTCTGTTGGTGTGGATTTATTGCCAAGTTGTAGTTGTGCGGATGAATTCGGAGTGTTGTCTTGCGTACTCATTGTACCGGCTGATTGCTCAACGCTGGGTGTAGCGACGTCCCACCGAGCGGGGTGCCTACTTGGGTAAGGCCTATGCCGCTCTCGAGTAGAGCGTGTTCGCCGATCGAAACCAGAATTACTTGGATTGTTAATTTTGTCAGTGATTAATTAACGATATTGATGACCGCCGTGCACTGATAATTCGGGCAATAAGCCCAACGCGCGCACTGACGTCTAGTGAACAAGATAATATTGCACTAGTCTTAATTAGCGTTTGTGTTTACACTTTAGCACGATATATTGAGGAGCTCGATCGCAACGCGACTTACTCACACCACTGCCCGCACGGGACTCTCGATAGTAATGCAAGAAGATTTTCTTGGATTTCCACGTGAAACAGCATATCGCGTTTTACAAAATCAATCCGTAATTCTACAAGAGGATTTTCTAGGATTTCCAAAATCTCAAAATTTAAGCAAAGTAAAATCCGCATCAGCCACAGGATCGAACATGGATACTCCAATCGCGAAACCCGTAATCAAAGAATCGGTGCCCAACAGCGGACTTCATCACTCCGTTGTCGGGCGACCCGTTAACAAAAGGTTACATGATCTCACGGTCACACCGGTCCATGTTCGTCGGAAGAAACAGAAATCAAAATCTCGAAGAAATTCGAGTCTAAGCGATGGATCATTTCCAAATTTTACTAAATCTATAGATCCACCGTCGTCCTCGGCTGAAGACGAAGGTTTAAAGTAAGCAAACGAACAAAAATCTTTTAACAAAAACGAATCTTCTGTTCTGCCTGATTATTCCGACACAAATTCGTCAACGACATCTCTGAACCTCGAATCTCCGAAGAGACATCTAAATCAAGAAAATTTAGCTGAATTTTACGACGGTAGTCAATCCGAAATCAGCTCGGATTATGATGACCCATCCGTGTCGTTGACTAAATCTCAAACCATTGTGTTGAAGTCATTGGAACCCACACATGTTTCTAATTCTGTACCTTCTTCAATGGCACGACAAACCCGAGAATCCCAAGACAATGTGCAGGTACTCGTAGAGTTCACACAAGCATCCAAATTCTTCGTAACATCAAACGTGACGCATCATCTCCAATGGTTGCTGTTACGAGCAAAAGGAAATTAAGCAAATTTTCCGGTAACGAAGCTCGCAATCTCAATACTGAATTGTCTGTTAACACGCCATCAAATCAAGTAGCGCACGGACTTGCAACAAATAATAACAAATCTATCGGAGCCCATCGATGCAGAGCTTCTCACTGAAAACATCCATTCGTCGGAATATTTGGCTCAGAAAACTCGTTCCGTTGGTAATGACCGGTCAGAGATCATTTCGCAAGAAATCCCTCCTCACTATGTTAACGTACCGAATCCCATTAACGCAAGAACTCCTCTGATTAATATTGATGAATTGAAATCCGTTACGCAGACCTCTCAAACACCGACGCGGATTAAAAACAGAAACTCTTCCCAACGTTTGCTCGCAACTGAATCACAACGGAAAATACATCGAAAACAGGATGTAAAGGCACAACAACAATAACCAGAGACAGCTGTTAGAAGGAAAATCGATAGCTCAGACGAAGAAGGTCAACAGCCGGAACAGATAATCGTAGAAGCTCTTGTTCACGAAGAACCAAATCAAATGGAAAATACTTTCAATCGAACGGAGTATATGGATATTGACACCTCAATGATTGCACAACATTCCGAAGCATCTAATTCGCAGGAAACGAGCAACAGATGTCAATTGTCGAAACATCAATTCAACAAATTCCTTCGCAAACTCCGAATAATTGCAATGAAGAAACCAACATGCAACCAGCAAAATTTTCAAACGTTCAAGGCAACACAATGGATAACGCATCACTTGCAAACAACCTACTCCCTATACCAGGATTGCGTCGTTCTAACAGGATTCGCACAGAGCCAAAACAATGTTCCTGTTGTTCAGGTGATAAACATCAGGAGAAATCAAAGAGAAAGAAGAAAAAACAACATCAAAAGTCGCAAACTGCTTTACCAACACTGAACGAGATTGACGAAAATGTAATGCCTTTATCTCAACGATCAGTAACAACTTCTATGCAGCATTCGCAACTACAATCGACTCCGTTAGCTCGCGTTCAAGAAAGGACGTCAAATACACCTCAATTATTCTCCGAAAACGAAATTCAACCTTTTGCAGAAACTCCGAAAGTGAAGTCGCCACGAATTGAGAATACTGCAATGCACGGTTCAAATATTTCACACAACCACTCTAACATTCAAAATATATCAATAGTTAACGACGAGGATTTTGTTGATAACATCGCAGAAGCACGAGACACGTTGAGGATGCGAAAAGATAATTATATTTGTTTTATCGCAGCCGATGGAACGGTATCAAGTGAAATTGGAAAAATGCTCTTTGAAGACGGGTTTTTGAATAGCATCGACCCATTGTCAAAGTATCAACTGGGCGAGGTCATCATCACAGGCACGCCTAAGCGAACAGTTTTCGCACTAGTTACGCAAAAAGATGATCAGGATACTCTAAGCGAAACAAATTTCCGCAACGCTTTCGTAAATTTGAAAACGATTATGCAATTGAATAACGTTGACTCTGCGAGTGTATCGCAAGGGAGAAGCAATATCAACAATGCCGGTTGGATAAAAATCAAGAACATTGTTCGCGAGATATTTAAAGGAACTCAAATCATAATTACAATTTGCAAAGATAAGATCGTTGTTCCAGCACCAGAAGATAGATTCAAAATAATTCAAGAAAATCACGAATCCTTAATTGGAGGTCATAAAGGAATCACGAAAACATACAATAGAATTCGCCAAAAATATTTCGGGGACAACATGAAAAAGCAAGTGGAAAATTTTATTAGGAAATGTATCAGTTGTCAGAAGAAAAAATTAGTTCGCATTAAAACAAAGCAACCGATGGTAATAACCGATACCTTAGCAGACGTTTTTGACAAAGTTGCATTGGATATAGTTGAACCCTTTGAACCATCTTCGAGCGGACATCGTTATATACTTACAATGCAAGACGATCTTTCTAAATTTTGTTTGCCTATACCTTTCGTAAGCGCCACGGCGGTTGAAATTGCAGACGCTTTAGTGAAGCATCTCATTTGCGTGTATGGTTGTCCGAAATTAATATTAACAGACCAAGGTGCAGCGTTTATCGGTAAAGTGATGAAACGCTTGGAAAAAGCTTTCAAAATCAAGCAAATAAAAACAACTGCTTTTCATCCGCAGTCGAACGGCTCGTTAGAACGAAGTCATCAAGTTTTGGTTGATTATTTGAAACATTGCTTACAAGGAAACGATTGGGACATATTATTACGTCACGCAATGTTCTCGTACAACTCTAGCAAACATGAAGGAACCAACTTTTCACTATATGAGATAGTCTACGGTCGAAATCCGCGAATGCCTTCGGAATTTCCGCCTCTAGAAGAATTGCTAACTTACGACGATTTTGTGAAAAATGTATTGCTCAATGTCATGGAAGTACGCAATACTGCCAGACAGAATTTGGAAAAAGCTAAACAGCGATCGAAAGAACATTACAACAAACATATCCATGAAGTAAAATTTAAAGTCGGTCAACGCATCTATTTAATTAACGACCACAAGAAAGAGAAATTAGACGACAATTATAAAGGACCATATTTAATTACTGAAATTTTTTCGGAGAAGAATGATATGGAAATTGAAATGGAAAACAATCTCGATCTCGAATCTCGATCAATTCGTTAATAGATGAGTCTTATTTTCAGAAGAATTTAGAAAAAGCTTGGGGTAAAGTTTATGGTTTTTTCAATTAAATTGGGACATTCAGCATAACACTCTTTGGCGTTTAGGTAACAATTCGTGGAATCAAATTTGTAATCGACACCCTAGTTCATGGCTATGCCTTACACACCGTTTTTGGATAGAGTGTGTGGCTACTCGGAGCGGTATGGGACTCGGTAACAAACCTGCTTCTCCATCTGAGAACGAAGGCAGGAGGACCGCAAAATGAAAATATAAACTCCTTGACAATAGCTCCTCAAAGCAGTGATCCGCCGTCTCAGATACCCCTTGTTAATCTCGGACCTTCGACAAATGAGCCCGTGCATCAAGTTTATCCGCAACTCAATAAAAACTCCGAAGTATCGAATCTGAGACTATTCGTTTAGACCGTTACATTTCATACACTTTTCTTCTTAAACCAACCGATGTTTGCTTCGTAATCCTTCATAAATCAGTACTCAAAATGTCATACTTAAAAAAAAAAGAAGAAAATACTTGGACAAGATAACCATTGGATGACCTTTCATTTCCTTACTTTTAAGAAATTATGTAATCGATAGTGATTTAAGTTTTGCTTTGTATCTCTACATATTATTTTTTCATCCAATGTTTTATATAAACATAATAATCGATGTAGGTCGGAAAGAGCATATACATTGTAACGGGGTTTTCGTCGGAAGCTTATAGTCGGGGGGGGCAACGGGAAAATCCAATAATCGTAGGCGGTGAGGGGGTAGTTAACAAAAGAATAGACTTTTATTATAATCTCGGAAATAATACAAAGAAACTGGGAAGGGAAAATAAGAAATAATAAGCTGTCGTAAAGAACAGGGGAAAAGAAAATAAATGAACAAGAATAACGCAAATAAATCTTAACAATAATCGCAACTAAATAATACGTGAACTAAAAATAAAAATAAACTAAATGGGAAAATAATAATGACTCGAAAGATAATAATTACGGCGAGGGGATGACCGGGGAACAATTATAAAAGATTTTTGCGGTGGTTGCCACGAGGCGATCCGCGAGGCGTACGCGATTCGTGACAAGGGAAAATGTCGGCGGGACTATCTAATATTCTCGGCAAAGGGACGACGGGCCTACGAAAGTTACAGCGAAAATCGCGGGGAAATTGCTGACCAAAAATAACTCACAAAATATCTCAAAATTCGGGGGAAACTATTCAATCACTATTTTTGGGCGCAAGTTACCTTTTACGGGGTAACGCCGTGATGCGATTCGACACGAGTCGACAAATATTCAAATTCACACGAGGTACGGAATGGCCGGCAGACTCAAAGGGACAGCAGAGGGCTCAGGGGAGGGTCAACCGATCTGTGGGCTCGCAATTTAATGCCTTCGGCCTTTACACGATATTTCAGGGACTACAGGGCAATATACGGGGGGGGGGGGAATACACGATTGAACGCACTTACTATAATAATTTCGCACGCAAAATACTGTCGCACGCCACTCACCACGTGCACGAGTCCTCGCCGGCAAATGGCGATACTGGAAAAATATACGATAAATTACCGAAGTGACTACCGGTCACTTCACTGATTCTACTGCAGGGAAAATATCGGGGGAGAGTCGGGGGTAAATAATCACGCGGGAGGGAAAACTATTACTCGCAGATATCACACACTCGATACAATAATTCGGACGATCCTCGTACAACGGCGGAGACGGGGAGGATCGCCGACACACGTGCTTATTCTATGACGGCTCGAACGAGGCTGAGGTAACGCTCCTCTTCTTTGCGGAAGTCTTCTCCGGCATCAGCGCGACGGAAGGCGGTGGTGAGAGAGGGAAGAACGGTACTCGACGTCGGTCGATAATTCGCTCGATCGACGGACGAGGTGTCAGATGGCGGCAGCGATATTGATTTATCGTCGCTCCGGGCATTGAGCGGCGATCGAGAGCGGCAGAGCGGCGGTGGTCAGTGAGAGAGACGACGGGACAGCAACATTGGATATTCGGGCAGCGACGAATCCTTTCGTCGTCGAGCGAATATCTTCCTTCGCTGTTTCCCGCTCTCTCTCTCTGTCTCGTTCGTTGTCTCGGCATTTCGGGTCTCTCTCGGTGTCTTGCTGAGCGTTACCTTACCTATGCGCGGGGATACATGGGGGGAGGGGAGGGGGGGGCTACTATACCGTGCGCTTCTGTTAAAGGGGCTCCGTGGTGAGCGGAGCCTCGATTCGAGTTCGCGAAAAACAACTGTGCGAGTTTACTTCGTTACAAACTCCTCCGGGGGAAATCGAGAGTACTTCCTTGAAGGACTCGAGCAACATTCATACTGGGGGTGCCGGGGGGAGGGAAGGTAGGAACCGGGGGGGGGGGTGGAAAGGACTATCTGGGGATTTAACGGTAATGAGGCTCGTCATTGGCTTTGTCCGTGGCGGTAGGACGATTAATAATAACCAAAACGATCAATCGGAAAACAATGGGCCATTTGACGGCAATAAAACTACTAATTAATAACTGCAACCAATACTTCTGCTACCGCACACGGCTTCGGTGATCGGGACTACTTCCACAATTTCCTGGACGGGTCTGGGGACTTGCAGGGGTGATCATAGGGGGTCGTTCAGTGGCGTTGGCTTCGGTGCAGCCTCTTGGGACAGTCGTTTGGGACCATCTTCGGCGACAGTCGTTTTCTCGAGGGTTTGGGTCGACGGGGAGAGGGGTAGTTACCGGGGGGGAATCATGGCAATGGCATTACTAGCTTCTGGTATTTATCGGCGGCAATGGACGACTGATCGCACGGAAAATCTGAGAACTCGTACGGGTCAGTCGGGGAATCTTTATGCAACAACGGGGGCCGGGAGAATGATACTATGTTGTGGTTACGCGCATCAAATGGACACGGTTTTGCACACGTCAGGTCTGACTAGGGGGCAAAGGCGGTAGGGGGTGGAACGGTGATTCATTGGGGCAGAATCTGCTGAGGAGCTCGGGTACTAACTGGGGGGAGATTTCGCGGGATGGGGAACAATTGGTACTGTTGACTAATTGAACACACGGGAGGGATAAACTGTAGCTTGCCAGTCTACTATGACTGCGACCAGAGCGGGAGGAAAGGGAACTATAACTTGTCAGTCTACTAGGACTGAGACAAGAGCGTGGAGGGAGAGAACTATAACTTGTCAGTCGACTAGGACTGCGGCAAGAGCGGGAGGGAGAGAACTATAACTTGTCAGTCGACTAGGACTGAGACAAGAGCGGGGAGGGAGAGAACTATAACTTGTCAGTCGACTAGGACTGAGACAAGAGCGGGGAGGGAGAGAACTATAACTTGTCAGTCGACTAGGACTGAGACAAGAGCGGGGAGGGAGAGAACTATAACTTGTCAGTCGTTCGCGACTGCACAAGAGCGGGGAGGCCAAGGGGAATTCTTATTGATTCAATATTGAGCGGTACTGCGAATGCGAAGGGGGGGGGGGGGGGGGGCAGGAATCTTTGGAAACATTGCGATCCATTTTTCGGGACTCGACTTGCAAACTACACTGTATCGGGGATAAATAATCGATGTAATCGAGGGGATACGGCAACGCAACGGGCTTTCACATTTGACGTTCCGGTCAGCCTTTCATACACCATTTCTATCGTTTAGACCAGCTTACACGCCGCTACTCGCGCGCGTGCAATATCGGGGGGAACGGGGGAGAAGCAATACAAAAGGAAGCAATTTACACGGCAATCCGCAATACGCGTTTTCGATGCACGGTGAAGAATTGTCCTGATAACGGGGGGAGTCATCGGACATCGATTCTACAACGTTACTGGGAATTGATACTTGGGGCGTTTCACTGGTTCTTGGGAGGAGAACTGTTCAATTCGCCTCCGGGGGAAGTCGTTGCTTGGAGGGGTAGACACGTGGGCTTTGGGGCTTCGGGGTGGAGAGAACTGGGAACTTGTACTGTCATGACTCTGAGGGCGAGAGGGGCTCTGCGAACACGGGGGGAGCTCGGATTACTGTTCGATGGGGGTTCAAACGCTCTTCGCGGCTCCTGAGGGCGGCGGGGGTTACTTTGGGGGCGTCTTGGGGTACGTGGATGAACTCGGGGGACCTGGGGCGTTGGGAAAAGGGGGTATGGGTGGCAAACGGGTTGTACGGGGGTTCGTGGGGGTGTACTGGCCAATCTCCGACTCTGGGGTTCCTTGGTGGTGGGACTCTGCCCTTCGCACGGTGATTCGCGTCGTAATACCTGTTGTATTCGGGAGTACGCTGTCGAGGGGCAGTCTGTGGCAAAAATCTACGCAATGCGGGTACTTCGGGGCACGGGGCGGGACATGGCACTAATCTTGCCATCAGGGGGGGTATGTACGATCTGGGGGACGGGGGTTGGGTTTTTATAACGCGGGGATGTACGTTAGGAGGGGTAGGGGGTGAATAACCAGACTTCCGAGAGCGGGGGTTGCTGTCGGTACTCTCGGGAACTCTCGTTTTACGGGGTCGTTTACGCACGGGGTTTGTTACTGGGGAAGAAGCTACTATTGGAGAAGGTGGCTCCGTTTGAACCGCCTTGCTTTCCAAAACTCGGGGGTACAGTGAGTGCGGGGTGACGCTGCGCGTCTGTACGAGTGATACGGGGGAGAGGGCTGCGAGGGTTTCTGGGGGTTGTACGGTGACTGTTTCGGATGTTTCGGTTACGGGTTCGGGCTCTTCTGTTACGGGGATTCTTTTAAGGGCAGCTGCTTTCAATTGTTTGGCCTTAAAGAGCCGAGAAACCTTCACGAGCTTCGTGAAAAATTTCTCGGACTCCATTTTACTTGTTCCGGTTATCGTCGACACGAATTTGTCGAAATAACGCGGGGTATGCTGTTTTCGGGAGGGGTACGTTATGGGGGATAAACTTGAAATACAGTCCTGGGAATTGTCGGCTACACACGGGGTACTGGTGAAACTTTGTGAGTTGGAATCCAACTCGGGGGAGGATGCTACTGAAACGGGGGACGGGTAGACCAGAGGGGCGTCTTGGCTCGGGTATGTTTCGAGGTGAAGGGGTTCTGAATACGACCTCGAGATGGGGGACGAGGCTTCTGAGGTGCAGTATCGGGGGGTATAACTGATTTCGGGGCACGATAGTGGCATACGGGGTGCGGATTCTGGGGGACTGGGCGAAGGGGTGTATCGGGGTTCTGGGTACGGTTCTGGGGTAAACGACGGGGGTTCTGGGGTTGCAGATAGTCTCTGACTCTCCAAGGTTCTCCTCGGAGGGCTAACTGAATTTACGGGGGCTGGGGGAATCGGTATCTCGGCGGGGAAGAGGGCTTCTTGGCTGTATCGAGTTTCTTTAGTCTCGGGTCTTCTCCAGTATCGGTCGACGAATGTCTCGACCGTACCGCGGGTACTCAATCTCGCGTGATCACATAGCTGTAGTAGCTCAATGATCTGGGTCTCTCGAATGCTGTTCCACATTCGATTCACTTGTTCATGGACCACGGTGGGGAGTGCTGGGTCTATCATCGGGGTTGGGGGTGATGGTGGCTGGTACATAAGGGCGGGAGTTGGTATTGGGTCGACGTTGACATGGAATTCTCCATCTGGGCTAATCGTGAGGTAGGGACTCTTCGGTGCCATCTTGGATTAACTTGTAAGATTACTTACAATCCAGGCGCACCCAACAAAAGCAAAACCAAATCAAATAACAGACGTGAGGGGCTACTGGTCGGGGGAGGGTACTGCAAAAATAAATTGACAGCGAATAACTAATTACTTTTGCGGCCGGGACACAACAAAAAATAATCGGGTGGGCAATGTAACCAAATAAGGGGTACTGTATAGAGGTCGCTGGGGCAACGAGGTGCGAGGGTTGCTGTGGAGGGGGGTGCAGTGACAAGTAGCAGCCGTGTGGGTAATGTGCAGCTAGGATGCAGAGCAAGCAGCGCAAAAAAAACCAAATCGGCGCGTTCAAAACACAAAAAAAAACAATGTCCTTCAGGACCGCTGTGCAAAATTGCAGCAATTACAAAAAAAAAAATAATTAAAATAATCAATTCCAAAGTCCGGTTCGGACACCGATAGCAAAATAGCAAAAATGCGAAATGCCAAGAATACCAAAAATCCAAAATAAAACAACCAGATTTTACCAAATCTGGACGCAAGCGTGACACGAGGGTGGCGTGTCGGTATTTAATCGTGTGCACTCGGGGGGTATACGGGGCTTGGGTAACGGGGTTGTTTTTTTTTTTTTTTTTTTTTCAAGGGGGGTACGGTCTGGCGAAATCCGAAGGGAAAGGGTTTTTGCGGAAACAAAAAAAAATCAAGGGGGATGATGCTAACAAAATAGCGTAGGGTAAATAACCAAACTAATTTTTTATAAGCATCGAAACTGAAGGGGACTCGCTGGGCTAGCGAAGACGGGCAACCACGGGGGTGGCTATCGGGAGGGTGTTCAAACAAAGAAAATTCAAAAATAGAGAAACGACAAGGGTATTCAATCCGGAGGGGAGGGGCAGCCGAAATGAGCTCTTACAACTTAGAAAAGGCACGCGAATTTTTAACCAATAATTTTTTTCAACAAAAAAAAAAAATTATTCTCCTTTTCTAACGTATCGAGCCCCACGTTGGGCGCCATTTTTGTAACGGGGTTTTCGTCGGAAGCTTATAGTCGGGGGGGCAACGGGAAAATCCAATAGTCGTAGGCGGTGAGGGGGTAGTTAACAAAAGAATAGAGTTTTATTATAATCTCGGAAATAATACAAAGAAACTGGGAAGGGAAAATAAGAAATAATAAGCTGTCGTAAAGAACAGGGGTAAAGAAAATAAATGAACAAGAATAACGCAAATAAATCTTAACAATAATCGCAACTAAATAATACGTGAACTAAAAATAAAAATAAACTAAATGGGAAAATAATAATGACTCGAAAGATAATAATTACGGCGAGGGGATGACCGGGGAACAATTATAAAAGATTTTTGCGGTGGTTGCCACGAGGCGATCCGCGAGGCGTACGCGATTCGTGACAAGGGAAAATGTCGGCGGGACTATCTAATATTCTCGGCAAAGGGACGACGGGCCTACGAAAGTTACAGCGAAAATCGCGGGGAAATTGCTGACCAAAAATAACTCACAAAATATCTCAAAATTCGGGGGAAACTATTCAATCACTATTTTTGGGCGCCAGTTACCTTTTACGGGGTAACGCCGTGATGCGATTCGACACGAGTCGACAAATATTCAAATTCACACGAGGTACGGAATGGCCGGCAGACTCAAAGGGACAGCAGAGGGCTCAGGGGAGGGTCAACCGATCTGTGGGCTCGCAATTTAATGCCTTCGGCCTTTACACGATATTTCAGGGACTACAGGGCAATATACGGGGGGGGGGGGGGGAATACACGATTGAACGCACTTACTATAATAATTTCGCACGCAAAATACTGTCGCATGCCACTCACCACGTGCACGAGTCCTCGCCGGCAAATGGCGATACTGGAAAAATATACGATAAATTACCGAAGTGACTACCGGTCACTTCACTGATTCTACTGCAGGGAAAATATCGGGAGAGAGTCGGGGGTAAATAATCACGCGGGAGGGAAAACTATTACTCGCAGATATCACACACTCGATACAATAATTCGGACGATCCTCGTACAACGGCGGAGACGGGGAGGATCGCCGACACACGTGCTTATTCTATGACGGCTCGAACGAGGCTGAGGTAACGCTCCTCTTCTTTGCGGAAGTCTTCTCCGGCATCAGCGCGACGGAAGGCGGTGGTGAGAGAGGGAAGAACGGTACTCGACGTCGGTCGATAATTCGCTCGATCGACGGACGAGGTGTCAGATGGCGGCAGCAATATTGATTTATCGTCGCTCCGGGCATTGAGCGGCGATCGAGAGCGGCAGAGCGGCGGTGGTCAGTGAGAGAGACGACGGGACGACAACATTGGATATTCGGGCAGCGACGAATCCTTTCGTCGTCGAGCGAATATCTTCCTTCGCTGTTTCCCGCTCTCTCTCTCTGTCTCATTCGTTGTCTCGGCATTTCGGGTCTCTCTCGGTGTCTTACTGATTGTGACTACGCATAGTAGTGTGTTAGCCAACCCTTAAATATTAATATAAGTGAGCTGCAAATTACAACCTTTCGTGGTCAATTGTGGACGATCGGTAAAAGACGAATCAATTGTATCGACAGAATTACCAACGTCACTTCATCTGAGAGCAACTCACCAAAGCAATCAATCACGAAAAGGTAAAGTACAAAATTCCCCACCAGGACGTAACATCTGCTTCCAAAGTTTGACAGATAGAACAAAACGAAAAATTGTATATTCGCGATTTTTTTTAGTTCTATTTGGGAAATTGCAATTATTTTGGATATTCGATGAATCTTCTTTGTGAGTTAATAACCAATTTTTTCAGTGAACACGTGAAATTTATCATTTTTATTAAGTATTGTAAAATATCGATTTTACAATACTTTATTCACATTCGTAATAAAAATTATAAATTTCACATAACCTGAATGATTTTCGGTGAAAATATATTATTTTCGAAATAAAAAGCGCAAACATTTGTGAATCTGTGTGTGATATTTCGTGTTTTATTTTTCGCAACCAAAGCTTTTTTTTAACATGCTGAAAAATTGTTTTTTGGCAAATATAAATAACATAACCTTTGAAGCAAAGCTAGTTGTAACCATTTTTTTCGAAAAATTTTATAATTAAAAGTAGATTTGTCGGAATGACTCAAAATTTGTTGTGCATAATGCTTTCAATGCAATGAAATATTGTTGCGAAAGAGAAAAGAATTGGTTTCCAGGATTCTTAATTGGAGCACCGTACGGACATCAGATGCGAGAAAATAATTTTTTTATGGAATATTGTGATGAAATAATAGTTAGCGATGTAGGATTGTCTCCAAATTTGCTGTGCATAGTGCTTTTGATGGAACAAAATGATGTTGCGAAGGAGAAAAAAATTGGCTCGTAGTGTTCATTATGATGGCACCGTACGGACATTTGATGGAAGGCAAAGGCAAATATTGACCAACGCACGTATTGTTTTTTTTAGAAAAAATACTTAAAGGTCTCAGTTTGGTTATAAAAGTAATGTGCATACTTGTGATAATATGATAAAAAAATCCTGCGAAGGAGAGCAAAATTGGTTCGCACCGTTCAAAGTTACAGTGTGATACTGACGTCCAAGAAGAAAAATTCAGTGAATAAGCCATTTTTATTCAACCGCAGGGTAAAAAAAATATTTCCACTCATCGGAGTCACTTCAAATTAACTACACATGAAGTTGGAGGTACACCGAAGAAAATGGTGAAAAACTAAATTTTTTGGAGCATACGCTGCGGAGTAACCCCATCGAAACCTGTGTGAAGAGGCCTCGCAGGTCATTTTAATAGGCACTATTTGCCTATTGTTATAGTGAGTGCCTAAAAATGTCCCACTAATAAATATGCATTTGCAAAATATATGTGTCATTTAGTAAACTCGCGGCCACCTCCATCGTATCGCTATTGAAAAATATAAAATAATAATCAAAACAGACAGCGCTGGAGTGACGGGGCGTAGAATGTAAACAAACATCTCACTTCATCATTATTGCGATGATACTTCTATTCATATTCGACAGCAGTGCAGCAGAGCGGCTACTTAGCTCGCGTCATTGCAACATTGAACGGAGGTTTTTTCCGTTACAATAGAGAAAATTAATTTTATACGACTTCATTACAGGAGATGTTTCGAAAACCGAAGGTACCTCTAGAAGACCAAACCGCGGTCATTAAAGAGTTCATGGAACACATCCTCACAGACGCATATCCGGCATATACTTCTCCGATATGGAATTACGTCCGGACGTAACTCTCTCTATTTTTTTTTATTAATAATACTTTACGCAACTTATATTTGTGCTTATTTTCTTACTATTTGCGAACCTGTTCCTTCAAAATAATGCCTACACTTCACGAAATTCCAACATCATTCATTACCATTAAGCTCATAAAAGGAATGATTTTTCTTATCAATCGCTGAACGATATTCCAGGAATGGATCTTCTCTGGAAAATATTTCCAATGAGATCTCAAATATTCGTCGTGTAAATTAAAATTAAATGGGTAAAAGATGGAAAATAGAATTATCTAACACACGAGATAGATGCGGACAGAGGTTTGAATCCCCCTCGACACACGCACTACCCTCGGTGAAACAGCGAACTCCGCTGCCGACATCGATACGGTCGACCGCGGCATCGACCCAAGGAGCATAGATCCAAGCATTTACCCTGCGGCTAGACCATTAGAGTTTTCCTAACTGAATACCCTAATGGGCTTCCATCGTAAAAAAAGGAGCCTACATTACCTTATGTATGGAAGTTAACCCTGCCCATCGATATAGTTTCGGTATTTTAACACCGAACAACGTCGCATAGTATTTCTGAATACGATCACACACGATCACACGATCACGGTCACACGATTGAGGGTCAGAACATCCCCTGTATCATTGAACCATTCATCGTCATAATGAAATAATTTCTTCACCAACAATTCTAAAATACGTTTCATACTCCCACACGCTTTTTAACATTTAACGATAAATGATAAAAATGATCAATTGAAATCTGGCAACTAAAATCTGACAATCTGTCGACAAACGCAATCAATATATATATATTGTGACGTGATTTTTCGGAATCACCGTCACACAATAAAAGAGCATCGTATTTCTAAGGAAATTCCGATAACCAACGCTTTCGTTCCCGTTTTCTGCCTCTCCCAGCGACTTAAAGATACCGTTAAACTCTCGTGAGATATCGGTTGAGTTATTTCGTCTCTTTCCGATATAGTACGCTAGCATTGCAATTCATAAATCTACAAACCTTTCAATACAATAGTGATTAAACCTTTCGATATAGCTTCCGTTACCGTTTTAGCTTCGTTCCGTTAGTCGAAGTCTCGAACTCCCTTGGTGGGGTAAAGTTAGCAAAATAAAGGCCCAAGGGAAAGAGAGACTCGACGAAGTGTCTCGCGAACACGTTAAAGTCCGGTGCAAACCCGGCACCCTACAGCAAAGTGCAATGCGTTGAGATCAGGCGGAGGGTTGAGTTACAGGCGAGGACGGAACACCTCGCGCTGCATTAGAGTGAGAAGAGCCTTGTATCTCACGCATTGACTATGGGTAGCGATCGCGAAGACACTTCAAACTACCGCTCTAGTATCGCCGCGATTCGGGAAAGTATCGTAATGGTTGAGAGGGCAGTAGCTCTCGGTCAAGGCTCCCGTAATAATAATGATAACGATTTCGGTACGTTATCGTAGGCAAATCAGTCTACCGCGAGCAGCCCTCGAGGCGACTCGGGCTCTCTCTCGCGCTCCCGTCACGCTAGGCGTCGGCCGTCGTATAGTGCGTCTCTCTCGAGTCGCGCTTCGCGTACGCCGGCCTATCGTTCGCTCTCGGCGAAGTATCGGTGTCTCGCTCGCTCTCACGGGTTCTCGCTACCTGTCAGTGCGATCGAGTCTCGTGTGTTTCGTGCTATCCAGTGTGTGCTATCCTCGGAGTTTTCCGAAAGGAATTCTTCGAGTCGATTATTCGATTGATGCGTCGTGTTGGACGCTCTCGAGTTCTGGTGCATCTGTGTTAAGTTCCCGTGCATCCGTGGATGCAGTTCTCGATCCTTTTGGATAATTTACGCGCTTTCGGTGAGTCTTTTGATTTTATTGGAATTATCGATCTCGTGTCGCGCTCGTCGTCGCTTGTCTCGCTTCGATCCCTCGATCAGCTGAGTACTCGCGATGCACGTGCGTGGGATCCCGTGGCTCCATGCCAATCATAATTATTTTTCGCGCGCTATTTTATTGGCGACGGATCGCGACCCTTATACCACAACCCGCATCCTGAGCAACCGTGCATTTCCGCAACCGTTCGCTCTCGCGGGATATCGGCGTTTGATTTAGTTAGTGTTTTATCGTTCGTTTTCGTCCCTACGGAGGTCGGGTTGTTCCGCCGGCCTCCCGCTTAGTCCGGTTGTTAACACCGGCGAAACAAAATTAACTGGCGCCCACCGGGACGCCGATGCAGCCGCGAGGGTGGACGGCCGAAGGTGACGTCTTCGCTTTCGCGCTCAAAGTCCCGTGGCTTTGAGTTTTCGAGTTTCGTTTTTTTTGCTGTTCCGAGTCGATTCCGAGTTTCGCGTCACGATAGGAGAAAAATACGTCACAATATATATGAATTCGAAACGAAAAATATTCAAAGTCATAGAAATAATATTCGGTACAACATATCGATAAATACAGTTAACAGCCCGAAAGAAATTATAACCGAATAAAGACCGGATAGTAAAATTGTGCGGAGCCATGAGAAATTGACACGAATGAGTGCCACTAACTTCGTAAAATGCGTTATAGTTGCAGCTAATTTCCATAATATAATATGCGACGGTTAAAGAAAAGAAAAGATGCTCGAAATTCAAGAGATAACAAACTAGTAAAACAGAAAAACCACATTGCCAAAGCTAAACATTTAAGGGAAGACAGTCGTAAAATGTTTACGAGCCACCGAACTAAGTTGCGGTAGCACGTAGTATGCAACACAAGTGTGCCCCAGAGGTGACGAGGGCGAACGGCTCGACCCCCGAGCGAGAAGATGCAATCCACTTTAAAAGACTTACGCACCGCGCGCAATGCAATGGCTCCCGACGATCGGGAGAATAAAATAATAACATTTTAATTACATCAACATTTTAAGGAAGATTATCTCTATAAAGTATAATTATTATTTTTCCGATTACGCTTACCGTTTAAGCTGGGATTAAGAACAAATATTTACTTCCGGGATTGCATTTTCTCGACTTATGGTGGAAAAATTATGAATCAATAATTATATCATATTAATCAGAAACATTCCACTATTCTAACGCCGTTATTATTTTTCCGGAATTATTTGCCGTTTACGGGAAATCCATAACACAAGTAGCAACGAAATATTTGTAACAGAAAACGTACGCCGCGTATAGGAAATCGGCTCCCCCTCGATTTATAATACAAAATATTAAACCGCGGGTTATACTAAAATGTTCAGAAACAGTCCATCTTTAACATGGGATTATTATTTCTCCGATATCACTTAACGTATGATCAGGACACACCACGAAAGACAGAAATTAAACTAGTATAGGCAAGCGGTAAAGATAAAAGGGGCCCGCGCAAAGGAACGAGTTGCGTAAGCTAAGTCGCATAATGTCAACGCTAGTTCACGACGATAGGGGAAGATCGAGCAGGTACACCGAATGAGGGGAATTTTACAGCTCGCCCGGGCAAACGGAACAGTAGTTACGGAATGTCCATATAAGGAAATAGGATGATCGGACGACGCTGTTACCAGGCACTTGCAATAGCTGTTGCACGGTTCCAAGGGGGGGAAGGGGGTGGGGGCAACGCCCAAAGATATCGACCCGGTTATGCTACCGATACCTCGGAATATTATGAGAAACGTTTTGCCAAATAATAAAATAATATGTACAAGAGCCGAGATATATTTCACCCTTCAGGCATATAATATTTTGACACCCAACATTTGAATGATTATAATACTATAAAAATTATTGCTGATAAAATGATACACATTGCTCGACTCTTACCATCGGTTTACGGATACGTATACGTATAAGAGAAGTTTACAAACAGTAACAATTATTATATCTTCTCCTATACGTTAACAATATCAAATATTAATTATATAAAATAGTTAGTTGTGAATCATTAATATTAAGTTTTACAAATAAGTCAGGCAAATAATTAGGTATAAGACAGAACTGAAATTCAATGGAAAATGGATAAATCCACAACTATTTAACAATAGGAGAAATCGGCAAATCCAAGAATTTTGAACAGGCCGAGTGGAGAATAACGAGGAGCAACGTTACTCATCAGGGGAGTAGGGAGGGGGGGTTGCGTCCAGGCAAAAATGGGGGATTATAACACTTTCCATCTCCAAAATTTTTCTTTCCATCTCCAATATTTACTTTTGATGCGACCAGAGTTTTCTGGGGTCAATTCACTTCACCAAATTATCATTCTCAATTCATCTACTGGAACGAAACCATCTTTCGTTTCACCATCGAATCTTCTTTTACTCGATTGTTAAAAGAGATTTTTGTACAAATTGCTATTCCAACGAGTCATTTGTACTGTGAGGGGATTTTTCCCTTCACACTTCGGTCGTTCTCCGTCGGCCGAACTAACTCTAGATAACCACAAAAACGAAGGTAGGGCGCCAGCCATCCTTTTTCACCGGGGATGACGAACCGGTCAATAACGCAAACAAAATTCTCAATACTCAAAAACATACAAAATTTCCTAATCGCGAAAAATCCGGAAATACGGCACGACTAAATACTAACGACGGAGACGCGAGCGGTATACCAGGGTCGCTCATTATGCTAGGTTTGGTAGAGAGGGTCGGAGTCGTAGGAAAGAAAGAAAAGGAATACTCAATAAAAAAAAACAAAATTTATCCTTACGTGTTCCACTATTGATAAAAACTCAATTACATAAGGCAAGAAAATTCAGAAAAAACACGAGATAATAGCCAAAGGAGAAGATAAGACAATCCGTATATCGGAGTTTTGGTAATTAACAAATTTTGTGACGTAGCGAAGGCGCATACAGTTCAGCGGTTAGCGACGAGGCGAAGGCTGGACAATTCTCGATAAAAGACGGCTATGCCGCACTTACCGATGACGATGACGACGAAAATCACTCACTCACCGTTCGTAGCTTTCACTACCGAGATCGGAGCGAGTTGTTCACCGCGCCCACGTAGTGAGGGGTTCGACTCGGGCTCGAAACTTTTTACTCTTCGGTATCTCGCAACTCTCGCGGAGCTTCTTCTCGTGACGAGAGAACCCAACGCGCTAGCTTTTTTCCAACGGAATAAATACGATGAAAAATCGAACTCAATCGAAAGAACGAGAATTCCAGATTTTTATCGAACGGGATCGCAATAAAGCGGCAAAATAATCCAGGGGAAATAATGCATCGCCTACTTGCTCACTTACTTAACACGTCGGAGGTGCGTCTCCACGAGGCACTCACGGTAAGGCTACCGGAGACTCCCTCGGAGATCCTCTCTCGACGACGGCTCGTACCAGAAGACCCGTAACCTCAAGACTTCTCGAGAGCTCACGCAAATCGAATTTTGGAAACTCGCGTAGAGAGAGCCGGGTGCGAGATCTCACACACACACTCGCATTCGTCACTTTCATCCCCACTCATCGGGTTACTCCTCGGGCGGCTGTTAGGCCCGATACTTCCCACCCACCGTCCTCTCGTTCTATGAGGTTGGGAGGGATATCCCGGCGGTCCCACACACAGAGGCGAGCTCGGGACCCCTACCCTATTGGACCTGGCAATCCTTGCCGACAGGGTGGTCCAATCCCCGCCGACAAGGCCTTCCATACGCGACATACGCAAATCTCAAAAACGCCGACCTTTGCTCGCCCCTCTATCAACTGTGCGCCGGTTTTTCAGCCGGACTTGATGATCCGCGGGAAATCTCATAGGGTTGGGGTGATCGGGTGGTGGGTAGCACGAATTGTCGGCTCCTTTCCACGCCACCCTTTCACCCCTCCTCCTCCAACTAACGAATATGGTCCCCGAATCGTCTCAGTCATATTCTCACTCGTACTAGACATTCAAACTCAACTTAAAACTCAACTCAACTCAAAACAAACGCAAAACTCAAATCAAACTCAAATCATACTCTCAGTCAGTCTAAAAAATGCACACTAGCTTCGTAACCGGCCTCTGCTACGCGACATACTCAGTCAACTACGGTATCGATTATTTTTAGGTGCCAAAAATGTATTTTGTTATTTTATAAATTTTGATTAGCTAATGCGGGATCAATTATTTTTTTTCGGGGCAAGTTCCTCGTCTCATTGTCGTTCGAAGCGGGTTTCGTTGTATTTATCCCTTATTTCTGCCTATAATTCTTCGCCTCGTCACTAACCTGGCCGCGCGGCGCGCGTGTGATGCTCGTCGCGAAAAACGGCGTCACAGTACTCTCCAAAGGTTACATTCTTGTACTTTTGAATTTGCCTGAATTAGTTTCTTTGAATAAATCTTGAATATTACGGCATAATACCTCGTGAAATTTGTGTTCAACCAATCCACTACATCGCAAGCAGCATCATCTCAACGAACAACGTAAGTACAATTTAATTCTATTTTTTTGATATTTCTATAAGTGGATAAGTGTAGAATATCCTCTGTTACTCAAACTCCTCGATAATTCGCCCAGCCGTCGCCAGACATCATCTACACTACTCACCGAATATAACTCGGTTATAAAATCATTTCTATAACGCAGTGAAATAAATTCAGTTAATTCAAATCATTTCTATATTGCGGTGAAATAAATCCGTTTAATTCAAATCATCAACGATCATCATTTTAATTACGCAACAGATAAAGAAATTTTATAATACCTCTCAGACAAGTCAACGAATAGCATTTCAAGCCCTGTCCTTAGTAAATTTCCTCACGGTTAGACCAGAAAATGGGCAGCTGGGCCGATGATAGATGCCAGGAGTGGAAAAGGAGGGACAAATCTCTCTTGACCACCGCGTATTCAATCGTACTCGATGCAACCACGCGTCAAAAATTCGGGTGAAAGAGAAACACCCACATTTTTGACGTGACAAATTTTTGGGGGCTCGTCCGGGATCAATGGAATGCTTGCTTTGTTAAATTGAATTTTATAACAATCTACGGATAAAATATCAAGGGATTTTTCCTGAAACAACAGCATACATACACGCACACTCGCATACACGACAAGGATTAAAAAAAAAGTGTGGAAAATAAGTAACGGTTTTTATTGCAAATGAGAATTAATTCCATATAAGGAATTCATACTATTGTATTCTTGTATTATCGAATTGCTGCGTTAGTACGAACCGTAACCTTTTACAACCTTGACTGGAAACTGGGATATACGCGGCTCGCCACATAATCGAATCATAATCATAAGCACAGTTCGCTGCAGTTCGCTGCAGTTTGCTCTCCTATCTAAACGCCGGTTCGTGCAGCGTGAATTTTACCTTGCAGCAGGTAAGCTCAAGGGTTGATATTTCTTAATAATTTATATAAACGTGAACAAATTGCATCTTAAAAAAAAAATCATTTTACCATTGCGTTAATGTGAACTGTAACCTTCAATAACCCTTACTGAAAACTGGGACTCGCGCGGCTCGCCACGTAGTCTCACTCAAAAAATCCCTTTCCTCTGTCGCTGAGCAGTTCGCTGCAAAGCCACACCCTCCTGTCTAAACCCCGGCTCATATAACAATTGGGAATTATTGCATTCAAATATTATTGTATGGCTACGTTAATACAAACTGTAACCTTACATAACCTTGACTGGAAACTGGGACCTGCGCGGTTCGCCACGTAATCTCACTCAAAAACCCTTTCCTTACGTCGCCACGCAGTTCGCTGCAAAGCCACGCTCCTACCTGAACCCCAGTTTGTATAACAATAGTTTGGAATTCCGTATCTCCTCGCAAGAATTCGAATTCGCGTCGCTTAAATTTTTTTTATTACTATTCTATGATAATCATTTCTTATGGATACACAAGGATTGCAAGCAAGAAATAATAATTCACAAGGACCACACGAACGCCACGTAACCCTAAGAGAAGCTCGACGAAGCGAACAGGCTTCAGAGAACAATAAAGAGAATATTGCACCCTAAATCATTTACACATTGAAACCAATCGAATACATTACAACTCCTGTAGACACTGAAAACATCATCTGGTACGATCCGCGACGGGAATTTTACGAAAATCAGAATAATCTCAGAGTCGAAAAAGAACAAAGACACTAATTGTCTCAATACTAAAATCAAATAAATAATAGGATAATCAAATAAATAACGCACATATAAAGAAAAAGAAGGAGAACAGAAATAACATGAAAATAATAATGACTCAGTTACATAAATTATATTAACGAATTTAAAATGGGAAAGGGGTGATCAAACGTCATTTCATAAAAACCCATTATGAAGAATAACATAAACATTTTTCTCAGTTTCTATGACTAATGCCGGTAGTTCGCGCGAACAAATTGAAGCACTAGTTGAAACAAGAATTATAAAAAAACAACCACTCCCGGGAAACGAAGAAAACATTTTAGCCGCGAGTAATTTCTCGCAAGCCAAAGACCCAGCCCTGAAATATAATACGGAGACGCAGAAATGCCCCTGTGGTCCTTCCGCGGTAAAGGTTTTAAACCCCGAA
Source organism: Buathra laborator (assembly GCA_934046635.1). NCBI lineage: Eukaryota > Metazoa > Arthropoda > Insecta > Hymenoptera > Ichneumonidae > Buathra > Buathra laborator. The sequence goes on from CAKOHB010000040.1 coordinate 2,043,561, forward strand.
TCCCTACGCCGATTATACCACCAAACAAAAAGGAAATCTACCCCTTCAGGAGAAACTGTCGAAAGGGCAGGGAAATTAATTCAAATCATCGAACTCAACGACGAATATCAACTCGAAATTCTTGAAATCCAAATACACCAAAGAATGTACTAATAAAAAAAAGGAAGGAGAGTAGACGGATATTTAATACGAGGGAATAAAATTGTAATGTTACACTACTGGATCGTATTAATTTTCATAATCCTATGGAGACGGTACAATAATAAAGGAACTCAGAAATACGTATTATGATGCGTTTTTTTTCACGGCGTCACGAAATGATTGCACGAGAGAGTTGTCGGAGCGACGTGCCTCGCCAATTCGGGAGTCCCAGGCAATTTCGATGGAAATGTTGTGTTCCGTGGCACGCACGGACTTTCCATAGCAATAAAGTATAAAATAAAAATTCTTCCAATCCATGGATTAACGAATAGTAAAGAAATTCTCGACGTCTCAGCTTTGCGAGTAAGATAATAAAACATCTGCGAGGGAGCTGAAATTCTCGAAGTCGGGAAAATAATCTCGTGCAATGGAAAATAATCAATGAAAAAAGCAATTGTCGATACTTAGTTAAGCCTTTTATTGACCCGCAAGTTTCGAGCAGCGTGCGTCACCCGGCAAGGGTCAGCGTCGAACGCGTACCTTTTTTACCTGCGTAAAACACAAGCGTCCGGCAGGCGTCTTGCCCCCTACTTAAGGGGGCTGAGTCACCTAAAATTTTTTTTTTTTTTTTCGCAATCATGAATCACAATTCAAATGGTATTTCACCTATATGAAAAACATATAGTTTTCTACCTTTTTGAATTTTTTAAAAGTTTTTTAGCCCTTCCGAAACACTGTGAGACCGAACTTAAAGAAATTTACTTGTCGTAGCTTTCGGACCAAATAAATCAACGAATCTTGGATTCCGAAGTCTCATTTTGTTCGTAACGGATGTCATTCCGGGGTGAATGTAGGATTTTTTTTTAAAACCTCTCCGGACATAACAACAAGTTATAGACTGGAAAAAAAATAATTATTTATAATTTGTTGAAAAAACAGTTAAACAATCTTTAACAATAACTTGATTTTACCTCGCATCTTGAATTCTCACATTCACCGCGGAATGACATCTGTTACGAACAGAATGAGACGTCGGACGCCAAAATCAGTTGAGTCGTTCAGTTCGAAAGCTACGACAGGCGAAAAAGAAAATAGTGTCGAGAAACGCATTTTAAAGGAAAAATTCTTGATACCACTACACTGGCTAATTTTCAATACATTTTTTTTTTTTTCGTTTTTCTCGAAATTATGTAATCTTTGCTTCACTGAGTAAAAAATTACATAAAAAAAAATTTTAAATCGTTTTTTTTTTTTTAAATTAGTTTTTTTTTAGAAAATAATCCCGACAAAAAAAACAAACGTTCGAGTTACTTAATGACAATACCTTGCATCGAATGATGTAAAACAAAGGTTATGTTGATTCGTATGATGATTTCCACCAATTTTCGTCGATGTCACTGCTGAAACTCTTCTTCACTAGATCGCCCCGAAATATATTTATAATTCCGCCGGCTCACAAGAACTGTATCGGATTTACGGAACAATAATCGCGTAATGTTTATCGCCGGAATTCTGACAGCCGCGAGAAAACACCGTTTCCGACAGCACGCCGGTGAAACGTATACGCGATGCAGCGCGGTAGCGGCGAGAATCTACATATCGATTCGCAGAAACGAACGTACGGTCGGTAAATTGTTACTTTCGATCGTCGGCGCTGGCTTCGCCATAACATTTCGATAAAGTTTGACATTGCGGAAGGAATCGAAAACAAATACACCGTGACAACCCGTAGCGATACGAAATTACTTACTGGCGAGTTCCTGGATTTCTTTGCTGTTTTTACGAAAGTTGCACGGTTTATTTATCACTTTCTCTCGGATTACTGTTCCTCAAGCTTTCCTTCGTATTTGTTTCTTATTATCTTGTATCTTTCTTTTTCTTGTATTTTTCTCTTTTCTAATATAGATCGAATTTATAACTTTTTCTTCGGATTTTCATTTCGATAATTTCCTACTTTGAGAGTTTTATTGCATATAGTTATTTGTATCCGTTATTGTAATTTGCATTGTGTGCGATTGTATAGTGTTTATAGTGAAGTTTGTTTATTGTTTCGCGAGTGATAAAAAGTGTTATTAGAATTAGTGGCAAGTGTGGCAATTACTGACAATAAGTGACAATGGCTAGAAGTAAGAGAAATGCGCTACCGGACAGGAAAAATTCTATATGTCGACAACGTAGAAGAAACAAGTTCTGTTACGCGAACCAAAAAGTGGAAATAAAACAGTTTTTGAGTGCCAGCGCGAAAAAAATTCACGAGGAAGACATACCGTCTGCCGATTTCGCGGGATATAGAGTTTTCGATCTTTCTCTTCTATTCAAGAGTCTCGAACAGTCCGTTTGCTGCACAGTATGTCACGGGCCCGTCGTTTTCAACGAGATCAATCTTCGAGGACTAGGAGGAAGATACGAGATACAATGTGGAAACTGTGCAGCAAAAAAAATATTTTGCAGTTCTTCAATTGTTGAAGGTGGTCGTGGCTACGAAATAAATCGGCGCAGTGCGTTGGTGATGCGCTGTATTAGCCAAGGCCTTGCTGGTCATAGAACTTTTTGCGGGATTACGGACTTGCTACCGCCAGTACAATTATCAACATGGAAGAAGATTGGACTGAAGATGCTGGAAGCTACCAACGATGCCGTACAAGATAATATGAAGAAAGCCGTAGAGGAAGAGGTAAAATTGACGACGAACGACGATGAAGAGCCCGTCGCCAGTACGAACGCTGCTCAAACCGATGAACGGTGTATCACAGTTCAAGGTGACGCAACCTGGCAACGTCGAGGTTTCAGTTCTCTCAATGCAGTGTTCACAGTAATTGGGACTGAAACTGGAAAAGTGCTGGACCAGGAAGTTCTGTCGCTTTTCTGCCGGCAGTGTCGTCAGTGGGCTACGGCGAATAAAAATTCAACAGCGGAAGAACAACAGAATTGGATGGAAGCACACAAAGACATGTGCAAGAAGAACTGTTCTGGATCGTCAAGGTCCATGGAAGTCGACGGGATGATGAACATTTTTCATCGGTCAGTAGAGAAGTACGCCGTGAAGTACACGAACTACATCGGCGATGGCGATACGAAGAGTTACTCGAAAGTTAGTAGGTCCATGCCTTATGGATCAAACATCGAAATAAAGAAGATAGAATGCACGGGCCACGTTCAGAAACGCTTTGGGAATCGGGCGCGAAAGCTCAAAGCTTCTCTCACAGGGAGGAAAGTCAGCGACGGCAAGACATTAGGAGGAAAAGGACGGCTGATCAACGGATTGATAGACGAAATGCAGTCGTACTACGGGAACGCGATACGCAACAACCCTTCATTAGTGAAGGATATGTCGAACGCGATTTGGGCAATCTCGCATCATAAGGCGTCCACAGATGAGAAGCCGCAGTATCATCTTTGTCCACCTGGTAAAAAGTCGTGGTGCCAATACCGACGCGCAGAGGCAGCTGGGACACTACACAATTATCAACATTCGAAGAAGAGAATTCTACCAGCGGCAGTGATGGAAGCAATCAAACCGATTTTTGAGCATTTGTCATCGCCAGGACTTTTGCAACGTTGCATCGGAGCCAAAACGCAAAACGCGAATTAATCGCTGCATAGCGTCATTTGGAAATTCTGCCCGAAAACGGTTTTCACAGCAATCAACTGTAACGGTCCCCTAATTATTTTCAAAATCCTTTTCTTATTTCAACATATCTTTTCGTTATAATAGCAGCGCTCGCTTCTCCTTCTGAGAAGCGAGGCGATTAATACAATTTGCGCATCAGCACTTTTGCCGTGAGAGCGACAATATGATCGTCGTCTCACGGCAACGGTCAAGCCGCCGCGCGTACAGCATCCGCGCGACGGCTCTTATCAGCGCGGAGGAAGTATACCTCACGCGCGCAACAATACAAGTTACCGGCGTCGAAGCCCTGTGCTTCGACACCTAATTACTCATTTTATCTCCGACCGCCAACTCTGTAAGGCGGTACACTCTCCCAGCTACGACTAATAAATACTTATTTTAGTATAACACTCTAATTGTGACTTCTTTTATTCAATACAACTTCCCGTATACCTGGCTATCCATTACATGGTGTCAGAAGTATTTCGAACTAAAATCCGCGTCCGCCACAGGTGTAAAGTGATTTTTCCCTTGAATTTTTGTTTTAGATACGGCATCTGAAAAATCTTATATCCTCCATAAAGCGTGTTCGCACAAATAATAAAAAAAAAATGTATATGTACAGTGTTAAAAAAAAAAATAGTGACAAAAAAAAAACAGTGAAAAAAAAAGCCAGTGACTCGAAAAAGTTCAACGAAACAAGTGCGTTCAACAAAAAAAACCGAAGGAGGAACGACAAAAGAAAATCCATACAAAAAACCCGAAGGAAGGAAGACCGACGAAATAACAAAAAACAGAGGAAATACGCGACATAAATGCGAATATACACCCTTCTCTACGTGGCAGCAATGTAAGTACTAAAATTTTCTACATAAGTGTGAAAAAAAAAAGAGAAACAAAACGAGCTTCGAAAAGCGAGTAACGAGCGCCGACTCGCAAAAAGCGTGTAGCGCCGTCCTTGTCGCGCACGCAGCAGAGTCATGAGCGTACGACCGCTGCATGCGACACAGGGAAATCTTGCTTGAATATATTTCTTTTTCTAATGTTTGCCAATTAAAAAATATAAATTCGTGTTTTCCAAATTAATTTAAAAAAATTTTTTTTTTACAACACACTTGTGCAATGCGCGACTCCCGATTGGACAACGCAGCCGTTAACGTCGACAAAATTACGCAAATTTAATTTCCTTAGTGAATTAATCCGCGTAATTAAAACCACCTCTTCTCGCATTTAAAATCTTTTAATTTGTTTTCTCCCTTTCTTCAAATTTTTCAACTTTTTCTAACTTTTTTCAATATTTTCAAATTTCTTCAAATTTTTCAACTTTTTCTAACTTTTTTCAATATTTTCAAATTTCTTCAAATTTTTCAACTTTTTCTAACTTTTTTCAAATTTTTCAAATTCTTCAACTTTTTAAAACTTTTTATAATATTTTCAAATTTTTCTAACTTTTCGTAATACTTACAATTTTTTAAAAATTTTCAACTTTCTGTAATAGTTTCAAACTTTCCAATTTTTTTTTCTTCTTCCCAATTTTCAATTTTTTCAAGTTTTTTAAATTTTTCAATTATTTTCTAATCTTTCAATTTTTCTATTTTTTCTCAAATTTTTCCAAATTTTTTGGCAGTTTTTTTTAATTCTTCAAATCTTCGAATTTTTCATATTTTTCAGATCTTTGAACTTTTCAAAATTATCGATCCCTTTTCTCTCACAACTATTTTTTTTATTATTATCTTTTTCTAAACCTTCTCAAATCTTCTAATTCTTTTTCTTTCCTTTTCTCTCTTTCTTCTCGTCCCTCCTCCCTCTTCAATTTTTCAACCATTTCAAAAAAAAACTTCCTATACATCTCAACTCTATTAATCCTTTTAAATTCCCCAATTTTTCTCAATTTCTACAAAATATCAAATATTTTAAATTCTTCAATATTTTACATATATATATACATAATCAAATAATTTCCTTTTCTCAACCTTTTTTTCCCTCTCTCTCACACACAAACAAGTACAAAATTGCGCCACACAAGCGTAACCTTACAAAAACAAACAATTATTACCGGTTGCTGCTAACTAGCGAAGCGCGGCCGGGACGCCAACCGGCAAAAACAATAACAATGGCGACCGGAGGCGGACTAGAGTCCGAAAACATGACAAGTTTTTTAACATTCCGCGACGTATTTAATAACATACCGACGTTTAACGGAAAAAACATACAGTTGCGCGAACAGTTTGCGCGGCCCTGTAGGCACGCAGCAAAAATGGTTCCCGCGGAAAATATGGCGTCCTTCCTGGACATGCTGCACCTGAAGCTATCAGGTGAGGCAGCAGATATAACAGAAATGGAAACATACGTAGATATGGAGACACTCCTAAAAGACTTGAAGGACTATTTCGAAAAACCCTTCGAACTATCAGACTTAGAATTAGAACTAACAAGCGCCTCAGCGCCCTGCGGGCGCAGAGGCCCTTGTTGGTGGGCTCCGCCCCCCAAACCCCCCGAAAAATGTCCCGAGGGGACATTTTTTAAGGCACTCACGGGGGTACACGTCGCGCTACGCGCTCCGTACCAAGTGTGATTACACTTCGCGTTATGCGCTACGTATCGAATATGTTTATACGTCGCGCTGCGCGTTTCACCTGAACCTCCTGTGTGTTTTAAGATCGGAATATTGAAACAATTGAAAAGAAAGTAGAAGGGTGGTTGGAAAAATTCGAGATAAAATTTGAATTTTTTTTTTGTTTCGAAAAAATTTTAAAGAGATTTGAAAAAATTAAATTGCAGTTTCCCAATATTTAAAGTAATTTACATTAATAATGAAAAAAAAGCTGAGATTTTTTTTTTTTAATTTCAAATCATCCCGCCACAGAATATCAACGTCGCGGCGTGTGCGAACTTTATCACGTCTGCTATGGAATTGTCGTCGGCTTCCAAAGTTTGACAGATAGAATGAACGGAAAAAAAATAAATAGTCGCGATTGTTTTCAATTTTATTTGGCAAATTGCAATAATTTTGGATATTCGATGATTCTTCTTTGTGAAATTATAACCAAGTTTTTCAGTGCACCCGTGAAATTTATGATTTTTATTACGAATGTGAATGATGTATTGTAAAATATTGTGAATGGTTTCGTTCAAAATATATTATTTTCGAAATAAAAAGGGCTAATATTTGTAAATCAATGTGTGATATTTCGTGTTTTATTTTTCGCAACCAAACTTTCTTTTCTGACATGATGAAAAATTGTTTTTTGGAAAATTAAAGTAACATAACCTTTAAAATAATTCCTCACTAGAAATAATTGTAGAATAAAGATATTAAGAAATGTTAGAATGTCTTCAAATTTGCTGTGCATAGTGTTTTCGATGCAATGAAATATTGCTGAAAATTAGAAAAAAATTCGTTCGTAGGTTTCCAAATTGCAGCGCCGTACGGACCTTTGACAGGAGAAAATGGATTTTTAAATGGAAAATGCCTGGAAAAAATGTTCAGAGACGTCGGAATGTCTTCAAATTTGATGTGCATAGTGCTTTCGATAAAATAAAATAATGCTGCGAAAAAGAAAAAATTTGGTTCGTAGACTTCATAATTGGAGCACCGTACGGACATTTAGCGGAACAAAATTGAATT